>OY730197.1:81211177-81940634 GCA_963422505.1 Pseudognaphalium luteoalbum
GGTAATTCACAATGTCTTCTTCAACACACTCCATTCAATCTGTAGGAGCTATACTAAAGCAAAACAATGAAGTTGGTTCTGGAAATAAACCACCTATGTTTATGCCGGGCATGACCTATTCTGATTGGCGCCAACGCTTTGAGTCTTATGTTGGATTAAATGATCCTGAGATGATGATTTACTTAGAGGAGAGATATGAGCGTCCTCTAAAGTCAGGAGTCTACAATGGTCAAGCTCCTGAGAAATCGATTAAATCAATGACTCCAGAGGAAAGAAAAGCTTTTGATATGGAGAGAAAGACTCATGCTGCAATTACTATGGCTTTACCTCAACCCATTATGAGACAGTTTAAACATCATAAGATTGCTTACGATCTTTGGAAAGCTTTCGAAAAGAAATGTGGTGGTAGTGTCCAATACAGAAAGAAAAGGATAGATTTAATCAAGAAGCAGTATGAGGTTTTTGACATGCTTCAGGATGAATCTCTGGAAGATCTGTGCAGTAGATTTTCCCAATTGGTCACTGAGTTGATTGACGGAGGTGTAACTCTTGAGCGTAGTGATGTCAACAAGAGATTATTAGACTCTTTACCTAAGAAATGGCACACTAGGGTTCTTTTGATGGAAAAAGATGAAGACATCATGGATATGGAGCTTGAAGATCTTATTGGACATATTGAAGCTGAGCTGCTTGAGATGCAAAGGAAAGAGACTAAGGCTACATCGCATCTCCAAAATCCAAAACTTTATGGAGTTGATGTTCCAGTATCTTCAAGCAGACCTTCTGTCACTGCATTTGTCGCTAGTAATGCTAGTGGAAATGTATCTTCTTGTAATCTATCTGGTTCTAATTATGTTCAGAATTCTGGAAATTCAACTGGGTCTCATTTTCAGAATTCAGGATTTTCTTCTGGTGAAGATTATGCCTCTACCTTTTCAGCATTTTTAGCCTGTGCTGGAGATTTTTCCGATGAAGATTTTGGTCAAATTGACCAAGAAGAATTGGAAAGATTAGATTTAAAATGGAATATGGCTATGCTGACCAGGAGGGTGAAGAATTTTTTACAGAAAACTGGTAGAACTTCCGTAAATAATCCAGGTGAGAAAGGAATTGGGTTTAATAAAGGGAAGGTGCGCTGTTATAAGTGTCAGAATTATGGACACTTCGCCCGTGAATGTGAGAAAAACAAGGCACCATCTTCAGGTCTCACCAAGCCTTCACCAACAAAGGCAGAAGAGAAAGCAATGGTGTCAGCTGCGTTCATGCTGACAGAAACTCCATGGGATAACAGCTGGTCTGATGGAGCTGATGATGATGAGAACACCGCATTAATGGCTGAGGTTCATGAGGTAGATGATGAACCTTTATCTTGTGTTTCTTGTATTAAGCTTACTAACCAATTTAACAGGTGTAGAGAGGATAATGAGCGCCTTAATACAACAATTTCACAATTAAAGGAAGATAATGAGATGTTGAAAGAAAGTTATAAGGCATCTGAAAAGAAATTAAAGGCTATTTTTGAAGAAAAGAAAGAACTTAAAGCCAAAATTTTTGAGCAGCAAGATGAAATAGGGAGTTATGTAGATATGTTAACTCATGTTAAAAAGGAACTTGTTGATTCACAGGCTGTAGTTCTTAATTTGAATCGAAAAATCTCAAATTTTTCTACATCCTCTCTCGTCTTTGATGAAATCCTTCAGAAACAAAGGACAGATACGAAAAGCAAGGCAGGACTTGGTTATCACCATGTCCCACCTCCAAAAGATTATCTGCCTATGCCTGAACAGGAAGTCATTAAAGATTTTGTGCCTAATGGTTTTCAGAAGGACACAAAACCTGTTAATGTTAAGATAAGTAAGCCTGAGGTCGCACCTAAGTCACAAAAACCTATAACTAGTATGCCTGAGTCAGTTAAGGCATCCACTAGTGAACCTGATCATTTAAAGGTTCAAAAGGTTGACTTAGTCAAACCTCTTGATGTTAAGGCTGAACCATTTCAGCCCAAACCAAGTGCATCTGTTAAAGTATCTGAGTCAAAGTCAGTCAAGTCTGCTGTTATCACAAAGACTGAAAAAGTTGAGGCTAAATCAATTCCTTCAGCCAGTTTAAAGGAGGAAATTGAGATTGAGGATATAACCGATGAAGAATACGGTTATTTAAAAAGGAAAACGGTAACAAATGATCATCATATCTTTACTAGTGAAGGGTATGATGAAATTTACAAAATGAATGGCAAGAAGTTACCTGAATCTAAAAAGAAGGTTTTTCAATCAAATAATTCAAATTTTCATAAAAAATCTTCTATTTCAACCCAAGGTTCATCTGATGTGTGTACACATAAGTGTACTTGTTCTGCACATCCAAATGTTAACCAAGTTCCAAGGTTGACTCCTCAATCTCATACTAAAATTGAGAAACGATCTTGTTTCTATTGCAAGAAACAAGGTCATTTGATTGATTTGTGCCCATTACTTGCTAAGAAGTATGCTAGAAGGGGAGATGCACGAACCTCTAAAGCAAAAAGTTTCTCAAAAAATTCAATGAGAGGTTCAGCAGTTCTACCAAGTACTTCTTACAATATTGAGCAAGTTCCCAAACCTAAAAAGGTTTGGAAGCCCAAAGAGTCCCGTTCTGACTCTTCATCTAATAATGATTCATCAGCCAGTGATTTTGATGTGTTAAAAAATAAAATTTTGACTGATGTAATCATTGTGGATGATACCACCGGGTTACCCAAGTCTGTTAAGGCTTGGGTTCCCCTTACTCATTAATTTCTTTATCTTTGACGTCGCAGCAATCTGAACAAGTTCAGAATAGTAGATGGTATATAGACAGCGGTTGCTCGCGACATATGACAGGCGATTTATCTTTGCTTTCTGAAGTAAAAACTTATAATGGAGGATATGTTGCTTTTGCCGGAGATAAAGGAGGAGTCATTACTGGACAAGGTACACTTTCTAATGGGCAAGTGAGTTTTGAGAAGGTTAATTATGTGGAGCAGCTCACACATAACCTGCTCAGTGTATCTCAAGTATGTGACAAAGAGTACACTACAGCATTCACTAAAACTGAATGTTGTATCTTGAAGCCAGGATTTGTTATTCCTGATGAATGGGTGCTGCTTCGCGCACCTAGACAAAAGGACACGTATATTCTTGATATGAAGACTGTTGAAACAACTCATCATACGTGTCTCCTTTCGAGAGCTCCTGAAAGAGAATCACTTTTATGGCACAGACGTATGGGTCACTTGCATTTCAGAAAGATGAATTATTTGGTGAAGCATGATCTTGTGCGTGGAATTCCAAAGCAATCCTTTGGAATCAATGATCTCTGTGTTTCTTGTCAAAAAGGAAAACAGCACAAGAAATCCCATAAGTCAAAGGTGATTAACTCGGTGTCAAGACCTTTGGAGCTATTGCATATGGATCTCTTTGGACCTGTAAATAAGAAGAGCATAGGAGGTTCTAAATACTGTTTAGTAGTTACTGACGATTACTCTCGCTTCTCATGGGTGTATTTCTTATCTACTAAAGATGAAGTTCCTGAAATTCTTACTTATTTGTTTGATAAGCTCGAGAATCTATGCAATATGTCCATCAAGAAACTGCGATCAGACAATGGTACCGAATTTAAGAATTCTACAATTGAGTTGTACTGTTTACGGAAAGGCATTGAGCATCAATTCAGTGCAGCACGGACTCCTCAACAGAATGGAGTCGCTGAGCGTAAAAACAGGACACTCATTGAAGCAGCTCGTACAATGCTGGCAGATTCTAAACTGCCTATTACCTTTTGGGCTGAAGCAGTTAATACTGCTTGTTATATTCTTAATCGGGTTTCTGTCGTTAAAAAGCACAATAAAACATCGTATGAACTGCTTAATAACAGGAAACCTTCATTACAGTTTCTTGAACCATTTGGTTGTCCCTGCACAATTTTGTACACAAAAGAGAAGGTTGCTAAGTTTGGTGCAAAGTCTAGTGAAGGATTGTTTTTGGGTTTTTCAAATAACTCTCCTAACAAACGAGTGTACAATTTGGCAACTAAGCGTATGGAAGAACATTATGAAGTAACATGTTTTCGTTATACTGAAAATCCAGATGGAAAGGGACCAGCACATTTGTTCAATTATGAAGCTATTTTTGATTCGTTTAATCTGTCCACGGAAGATGATGAAATGGATCAAATGGTTACTTTGCTTCATGGTCTCGATTTATCTTCAACTTCTTCAACGCCATTAAAAGCAACGACACCAAATGTCTCTAATACTCCACACCCTTCTCAATCAAATTCTCAAGCAAATGTTGATATCCCTGAATCATCCACAGGAAACCAAGAAACTTCTTCTGGTAATCCTGAGTCTGATGATGAAGATGAACATTTTGAGAATTCAAGGGAGTTTGAATCAGCACAAGAAGCTGACTTAACAAATTTGGACTCTGTCATTGTGCCTGACAAGATTCCAAGCTCGCGTATTCATAAGGACCATCCAGTAGATAATATAATTGGTTCTTTAGATAAGGGGATTCAGACGCGTCATCAAGTTGTTACGGATACACATTCTGTTTCACCTTCAGACTCATCTGAGTCCGCATCTCTTGCATGTCTGTCGATTGAGATTCAATCATGTTTCTTATCTCAAGTGGAGCCTAAACGAATAGATGAAGCTTTAAAAGATCCCCACTGGGTTGAGGCTATGCAGGAGGAGTTGCAGCAATTCCGTAAGCTGCATGTTTGGGAATTAGTCCCATTACCTAAGGGTGCAAATCCAACTGGCACTCGTTGGGTATATCGGATTAAGAAAGATGATCGTGGAGTGGTCATTCGAAACAAGGCAAGACTTGTGGTGCAAGGTTTTCATCAAGTTGAGGGATTAGACTACGATGAGGTTTTTGCTCCTGTTGCTAGATTGGAGTCAATTCGGATTTTCCTGGCCTTCGCATCCTTCAAAAGATTTACTGTTTATCAACTTGATGTCAAGAGCGCCTTCTTGTATGGACAAGTTGATACTGATGTCTATGTCAAGCAGCCTCCTGGATTTGAAGATCCGTTGCATCCAGAATATGTCTGTAAACTTAATAAGGCTTTATATGGATTGCATCAGGCACCACGATTGTGGTATGAGAGGCTTTCTACTCAT
Source organism: Pseudognaphalium luteoalbum (assembly GCA_963422505.1). Taxonomy (NCBI): domain Eukaryota; kingdom Viridiplantae; phylum Streptophyta; class Magnoliopsida; order Asterales; family Asteraceae; genus Pseudognaphalium; species Pseudognaphalium luteoalbum. Next base: position 81,216,321 of record OY730197.1, read on the forward strand.
CTCGTTAAAAATGGATTTGAAAGAGGTAGTATTGACAGTACGTTATTCACAAAAAGAGATGGTGAAGACTTACTGTTAGTACAAGTTTACGTTGATGACATCATTTTCGGATCCACCAAAGATTCTATGTGTAAAGACTTTGAGCATCTTATGAAGACAGAATTTGAGATGAGTGCAATGGGGGAACTCACGTTCTTTCTAGGTGTTCAAGTTGAGCAGTCGGAAAATGGTATTTACATTCATCAGTCAAAATATGTAACTGATATGTTAACCAGATATGATTTGCTTAACTGTAAGACCTACGGAACTCCCATTGAAATTAATCATAACATTGGACCGGCCATTGATGACGAGGACTGTAAAGAAAAGGACTATCGCTCCATGATTGGTTCTCTTATGTATCTTACAGCATCCAGGCCAGACATCGTATTCGCAGTGTCCATCTGCTCAAGATATCAAGCTAGGCCAAAGGTTTCTCATATGAAGGCAGTAAAATGAATTTTTGGGTATCTCAAGCATAGGCCAACACTTGGTCTATGGTACTCAAATGAAAACTCGTTTGAACTAACTGCTTATTCTGATTCGGATCATGGCGGCTGCAGTATAGATAAGAAGTCAACAACTGGTGGATGCCAGTTTCTTGGACCTCGCTTGGTTTCGTGGCAATGTAAGAAGCAGACTACGGTGGCTACCTCTACTGCAGAGGCTGAATATGTGGCTGCAGCCAGTTGCTGTTCTCAGATTCTGTGGATTCAGCATCAATTGCGAGACTATGGGTTACTTCTTACTCTAACTCCTTTACATATTGATAATACTGCTGCTATTTCCATTACACGCAATCCCGTACAACACTCTAGAACTAAGCACATAGATCTTAGATTCCACTTTATACGAGATTGCTATGAGAAACACTTGATAGACCTCGTCCACATAGATACCCTCAAACAGAATGCTGATCTCTTTACTAAGGCCTTCTCTCGTGCCCGATTTGATGAACTGATCAACATGATCGGTTTGCGCTTCTTTCAACTAAAGAAGTAACTTTTGGACTTGGCTTAGTTAAAAAAAAAAAAAAAAAAAAAAAAAAAAAAAATTTAAACGCAACAGCCACTCTTTATATTCTATAGTATTAAAGAAATGCGAAGTTGCAATATTTGTAAAAAGACGTTCAGTTGTGTCTGTAAACAACTAGGAAAATGATAGTACATTAGGATGCGTGCATAAAATGAAAATTCTAAGGTTTATGCTTGATGTATCAGTAGGTTTATCTAGCATAATTACTGCAGTTTTTATAAACACTAGCTTCATCATATGATGTACTGGTAGGCATGTCACACTGGGAGTTGAACAATTAAAAAGTAATTCTAATAACATGTCTATTTATCATGTGGTCCACATTCTGGGATGTATGACTAAGTGTCTTAAATCTTTAATACCGCTTGGCATGCTTCCATTTTGGTTAAATAATATAAATTCTTTGGGGGTATATATTTCTTGTTTCCTCTGTTGTACGTAAGTACAGACCTGGTCTCATGTTATATATACTTAAAAGTTAAGCAAACGCAAGTCAATCGCACTTGAAAAAGTCTTACATTAATAGGATACCTCACAAGGTCGCCAAAATGGTTTGACCAAGTCTGGTTTTGCTTACACCTGAATCAAGTTATGTTGCTTTGTTGTACGTCTGTACAGACCTGTCACCGCTGTCTTGATTCTTAAAAATGATTTTTATATATTTTCTCTATCTTGGAAGATATGTTCTTGTCGAAATTAATGGGATATGTCTATAGTGGGGACCACAGATACTTATTCATACTAACAATAACAATTTGTTTATCTCCGTAGATGTAACATGTTTAGGTGGTAAAACAATACCAGTAATCATCTTGAAATAATTTTTATCAAAAGTGCTTTGAATATGCTAAGTAAACTTAAAGAGGTTACATACTGATAATCGAGATAACACTTAATAATTTCTAATACTTGCATGTTCTTCTAATATGATTCCTTAGCAGACAAAATAACTACGTCACCAAAAAGAACATTACTTTAAATTTAAGGTTAAATAGTTAAGTTATTTTATATTTAATATTGTATTTAGTTACTAACAAGTCCGATTAGTTATTCATCAAACGATGTACACCACTTGAGATTTATTTTTCTGTGTTCTGCGACACATTCTTTCTTGCGACATAACATATGTCGCCTTATATGTCGCCTTTTGCGTCGCATGGTGGGGCGGAGGTATAAATACCTCCCTCCAGTCGCTTTCACGGATTACACTTTCTGCGACATAAAATCAAATCCTGCGTCACAACTTCAATCTCTGCGACACAAAATTTGCGACGCACTTTGATCCTACGTTTCGATCATTCCTTGTTGTTTCGAGCAATCCACCTTGTGCTTCTTGTTTACTACCTTCTAATCGAACGTTAGGTACTTGTTTCACCCTCTTTTACCGTGTATTTTGTGCTAATTGTCGTTATATATTACGGGTTTTTTAAGGGTTTCGGGGTTAGGCTATTTTGACACGAAAACCACATTGTTTAGTGTTCCTATGACCGTTTTCCTGCTTCTGGTATGTTGGCGTACCCTAGGGTATGCCTCATTTTCAAAAAACCCCAATTTTTATGATAGGGTTTCTGGGTTGCAGATCGTTGTTCATAATTGCGACATAACTCGCGACATAACTTTTATGTCGCACGATTTCTAAAATCTAATTTATGTCGCTTGACTCTGCGACATAACTTGCGACATAACTTTTATGTCGCACGATTTTCAAAAATCCAATTTATGTCGCTTGCTTCTGCGACATAACTTTTATGTCGCCAAGTAATTATGCGACATATATTTTATGTCGCCAATTGTTAACTTGACATATTTTATGTCGCTGGATTCTGCGACATAACTCTTATGTCGCCACATGTTTATGCGACATATCTTATGTCACTTAATTGCATTGAGTAGCCCCTTACCTTTTGTCCGATTATAGCCATGGCAGGTGATTTCACTCAGGACAATGGTGTGTCACCATACTGTATTCATTGCTTCTGCCCAAAGGATATCCTGTCCTGCACTTCCGCGACTTCGAGGCTTACCTTCCAGTCGTGGAAGTTTCTGTGTACTTAGGTGTCGTGATAGCATTCCTGCTTGATCGATTATCTTTATTTTTTTTTGTGGTCTGGTGGAATCCCTTCATTGTCTTGGATTTTCGCTTGACCTTGTCTTGGATTTTGGCTATTTTTGTAGTTATATTATCCGAGGATAATATCTAGGTTTAAGGTTTAGGGTTTAGGGTTTAGACTTGGGATAATTTGTAATCATGACTATGTATTTGTTCCCAATTATTAATTAAAACCTTATTTTGTGCAAATTTGATATTTCTGTGTATTATTGATGCAATTTTGAACTCTGTGATGCGACATAATTTTTTATGTCGCCTGTTTCATGCGACATAACCCTTATGTCGTACCAACTCGATAAAATTCGAATAACTTGCATATTGCGACACAACCCTATCTGTCGCATTACCTGAAAGCGACACAATTCCTATGTCGCTATATTTGTTAGCAATCGATTTTGTTAACTTAGCGACATATTATTATTATGTCGCCACTGGTCTGCGACATAATTCTCTATGTCGCAATTCTTATCAAATTGATACTTGTGTTTAAAATTCATCTGCTAATGCTAACTGTTTGTGAGTTCTATTTTTATATGAGTGTACAGCAATGGCAGATGGTGATCTTCTATGGGAGCCACGTCATAATATTGTGGCATTTTTGGATGATACTAAGGACACTGCTGCTCCATACCGGCCAATGGTTGCATTTCTACGACGGTCTCGTATTCACACCGCCATTACAGCCACAACTACTATCTACAAAGATCAGGTGGCTTCTTTTTGGGAAAATGCGGTTATCAACTCAGAGCTTCCTTCTCCCAGGATTATTTATACCGTTGGTGATCGACAACTTATTATCTCCGAGCAAGTCATTCGTGAATTCTTTCACTTCGGAGATACTACAGAGATGCCTACACTTTATAGCAATACCTTTATTGCCGGGGCTATGACTCGTATTGGCTATCCAGGCGTCCCAAATGACCAATATCGCAAGGCAAATTTGCCTAAAGTCTGGAGGTACTTAATGCATATCATTATTGTTTGCCTTTCTCCACGTAAGGCGGGCTTTGATGGATTTAGTCACTCTACGGCTTCCGCTATGCTGGCATTGATATACAACAAGCCCTTTAATTTTTCTGGGTATATCTTTCGGGCTATGTTGGATAATCTTCATGCTGGGGATAAGCGTTGGAATCTTTATCCCCGTTTTATTCAGCTGTTTCTGGATAATCAGCTTCCTGGTCTTCCTCAACATCCTCGCGAACGTTTGCGTCCAACTCCAATGAACGTTCGTATTTGGACGGTTTGTGCATCCGGCGGGAACGCAAATTCTAACTTTCCGTTGTTTGGGCATATCATCAACGAAGCATATGTTGCTCCACCAAATGACGAATTTTTGGATGTTTTGCCTGCACCTGGGCAGGGTATTCAGGAGGAGGAATTACACCTCCATGATGCTACTATACAGGTTGATGACCTGTTACAGGAAATCGAAGATTTCCAGACTGGGAACCAGGCTGTTCAGCCTAATCTTGATGACCCGGTCAGTGATTCAGATGGAGGCTCTACTCCTCCAACTTCTCCAAGGGATATCCCCTCTGAAAATGCGTTGAAAAATATTCAACGCTTTGATCCTCGTAGATATAAACGAATACAACGTCGTATTCGTGCCGGCTCTAGCTATGTTCGTCCGGATATGGGCAAACGACCTCGGAGTACCGCTTTGGATGATGAAGATTGGGTTCCACCTCAGTCTATTCGTCGTACTTCTGAGTCGTCTTCAAGGCCACGGGTTGACATTCCCCGTGTTGAGGTTCCCATTCAACCTTTGCCTTCTGTTATTGAAGATTTGTTGAAAAGAATGGATGAGATGCAGAAGACCATGGATAATCAAGCTACACTGATTCAGTCTCAGGCATCAGTTTTGGAGGTTCAAGCTGCGCAAATTAAAGCGTTAGAAGCGCAAGCTGCTTTGGTTCCTGTTTTGAATACTAGGGTCTTAGAATTAGAATCCCTAGCTGTCGTTTCAGGGGAGTCAGGCCTGCGTGCCATAGAAACAACATCCAGGGCTTCTACCGGAACACAGACAGAAAATGTAAATGAAAATGTAAATGTTTCTGATGAAAATGAATTTCTTCGTTTGGATTATTTCTCTGTTGATGATATTCCAGGTCAGCCAAGACCATTAGCTGTAGATTACTCGAATGTGAATTTATCGTTATTTCAGCGAATGGTTAATGGGGAAAGTCAGGTGTCTAGTCCTGAATTTGAAAATAATGATGATGTTGAGATTGAGGAGGAGGAATTAAACAATGATGAATTTTATAATGATGCTCCTACAATCGAGACAGATTCTTCGGAAGATGAAGCAGAGCCAGCTGGAACTCAGACAACTGTTCCAGAAACTTCAGAGGCTTCCGATAATGCTTCTACTTCAACTCTTGAGCGACCGGTGATAAGCTTTATTCCTGATGAATTTATTCCTGTAACTTGCAAGACATATAAAGTACATGGGAATTATACAGGAATCATTAAAAGCTGGAAAACTTGTAGAAATATTCTGATGATTAAAAGAAGTGATGGTATTCAGTATTTTAAAAGCTCATTTAAGAAACTGAGTACGTTGCCAAAAGGAGAAATAAACCGTCTTGCTCAATTAGATCTAATAAATCCAACCAGGGATTCTAGAGCTGATTTTATACAGACGGTTCTGCGTCGTGAAGTGAATAGCAAGAGATACAACTTTATCAAACCGACGCTTGGTAAGAGATTCATTTTTAAAAAGAAACTAGATCCAGTTACAAAGCAGCCGATTTGTAAAATGCGTTATCCACCAGCTGATTGTTTAACTGAGATCCCATTGGAGTCTGTTCCTTATGATTTTCTAAGAAGATTTCATTATTGGGAACTTGATCCACATACAGGTGAAGCTGTGTTTGTGTTTGTTCCAGAGTCTGAACATCCGAAGAGAAATTCACTGTATGGTCTTAAGAAAGCTCAATTTAAAGTTTTTGATCCTATGAGCTTAATCAACTTGTCACAGAATGACTTGAGGATATTGTTTGATAATCCAATTCGCTTCAACGTAAGAAATGTGGTGAATTCGATTCTTGCTAGACAATTTCAGAAGGTCGTGACTGTGTGTGTTACGCATGGGATTCATGCTGGAGGCAGGTTTCCAACAGGCTGGGCATAATTGAAGAAAGTTTAATGACCAAGCTGAAGACACGGGGGAGTTTGTTGGTGCATCTTAGTGTGTCTGTCAGTTGGTCTAAGTCTGTTATGTGTTTGATATGTAATTAAGTTAGTTAATAACTTTTGTTTTAATTACATTTTGTGTTTTGGCGACACAAGGTCTTTGTGTCGCAATAGTTACCTTGGCGACACATCTTGTGTCGCATGAGTCGGCTTGGCGACACATCTTGTGTCGCATAGACCAGGTTAGGTCTTTGGTATAAATAGGTTATTTCGGCTCATTTGTCAAGGTTGACGAAATTGTGTAATCAGAGAGCTTATTGCAAGTGATATTCTTAATATAATCTGATTAGCTTTGAGTATTGAATTGCTTTGCTTATTTGATTAACGTTTATATATTCAATCAATTGTATTCCGCACTTTTGATTGAGTAAGGATTCGATTAGGTCCGATTACAGGGGTCCTACACAATGTTTAAAATCGGCTTTTTTAATTGGACCGGCTGGACCTACCGAACCCGCTTAAATACAAAACACGGGCGGGATGTTACAGAAGCAGGAAACAAGCTGTCAGTGTATCTAAATCTAGACAGGAAGTAACAAATTTAACCAAATCATACAATTTAATACCAAAAATTTGAATCCAAAGTGAATACAAGTTTTAAACCTCAAATAACAATATAACATTACAAAAAGTAGACATTAAATAGTTCAACGTTAATACAAGTTTTCATTCAAAGGTCAAACCAAGGTCAAACACATCAATATCAATCCAAATTAGTTTTATGCAATTTCGTTTTAGGAGAATGACTAGAATGTTAGGGTTTGTGACTGGAAGTTAAGAATTAGGATAAGTTGTAATTTTGAAAGTAATATTCCATAAAAAGAAAAAAGAAGGAAAAAAAAACGGTTCAAGAAAATATTGATTAGGCATATTTCTTTCTCTGTAAAATTGGTAAAATTCTAAAAAAAGAAGTGTATTGGTTATCTACAAGTTATAAGGAAAGTAAAATTGGTAAAATTCTAAGATTGGTTATGACACTATTTTAAAACTTGGATCCTTTATGATACCAACAAAATACATTCTTTCTTTTTTTTTATCATAGTTTGACAAATACAATATCTTTTTCATCCATTTGCACTATATACCAAGTTGATGTCGATAATTAGTTTAATTCAGCACATAGGTTAATAAATTATTTGTAGTAATATAACTTACATGGAATTGGGAGCGATATATATTATAAATACCACCGACTTCACTAGTTACAGACTAAAATAATAGCACGAATTGGGGACATATATACCTTGAAACGGCGACCTCACCTTTTAATTAAAGTCTGTGGGCAATTTATTCTTTCTTTAATTAACCTCTGTTTTTCTTCTTCTTTGCTAATAAAGATGGATAAGAGTGGTGACGTACATATATTAAAAAAAAAAAAGTTGCAAAGGTGTTTTGCACGGGACTTTTAAAGTACTTTATGAGTTTGAGGTTATACTTGTGGTAAGACTTAGCGTATAAATCTTTTTAACGACACAACTAAAATAAGGCTTTCTTATAAAAATAAGCCAAGGAAAATTCTCAAATATAAGATGTTTTTTAAAGTACCTTTTGAATAAAAGCTCAAACTCAAACTTCAAGTTCCAATTATTGTCAAACACATCCTACAAGTTGATTGTCAACTTGGCCTTATACACCAATTGTAACACCTCCAAATTTACTGTTTGACGGAAGCATAATTTGGGTGTTACTAATCAAAAATCAAAGCACACAGATATATAGCAAACGACTCTATATACGTCGTTTTAACAAAATATATTAATATTAAAATGTTTACAATAGTTGAATCCGTACATAGCTCGTGTTCGATTAAATCAAAGATTCCAATACATAAATACTTGTACAAAATATACTAATGCAAGGAAATCTCTATTGTCTGCATGCTGAATCGAGCTATAGAAATCCCGAGGGCAGTCCAAATCTACTGCTGAGTACCTGTGATACATGCTAAAATGGGTCAGCTAACGCTGGTGAGCTCACAGGTTTGGCTATCAAATAATATCGTGTGAACCGCAAGATTTAAGTACTGATTTGCATCCAGCAAATAAAGATAATGATAATGTATACAGCCATGAGCACATAGTCTGAGCTTAACTCGAGGGGTCAGGATCACAATCAGTGCATGAGTGAGGTGCCTCCACGAGTGCCTAATCAACACTTGTCTGAACAAATATTAGTATATCCGTTTACCCAGTTAGTGCTTGCTAACCCGGACGAGGAGGGTCAAAGTTCTGATTTATGCGACACTGGGTGCGACATAAGGCTTGTGTCGTTAGGTGCGACATTGTAGTTCTAGTGCGACATAGTCTATTGTGTCGCAGATCTTGACTGCGACATAAGTCGTTGTGTTACTATGTGCGACATCCGTAATTTAATGCGACATAAGGGCTTGTGTCGCTATATGCAACGTCCGAAGGTGTTGCGACATAGTCTCTTGTGTCGCTATATGCGACATAAGTACAGGTTTTGCGACATAAGGGCTTGTGTCGCTATATGCGACGTCCGAAGGTGTTGCGACATAGTCTCTTGTGTCGCTATATGCGACATAAGTACAGGTTTTGCGACATAAGGGCTTGTGTCACAGGTGGCCTGGAGCCTCTGCGACATAACAGGCTGTTGGCCGGAATTTGAGCCAACAACATGTTTTCCGGTGACCATTTGGTCTGATTCTTTTACCCAACCCATATTTGGACATTTCAAGCTTAAATAAACAACAAACAAGTGAAAATAATGGAAATCGGAGTGTTTCGAGATTTTTCGGAAACTTAGAAACTTAACGCCGGTGAAATCCGAAAAGGTAGAAATGTAGATCGTGGCGAGGTGAACGTTTTCTTCTAAATGAGTCTTGAATTTCGAGGGCGTTTGACGGTAGTATTGGCGGTTTTTGGTGGTGGTGGTGTGGTGGTGGTTTAGAGAGAAAAGAGAGAAAAAGAAAGGAAGAGAGAGAGAGTGAGAGAGTGAGAGATAGAAATGAAAGGGAAAAGGAGGTGAGGGGGGGGGGGGTGTCCCCCTCCCTTGGGCCATCTTTGGGTGGGGTCCACGGGTGTGGGCTTCACCCATTTTTGCTTTCCTGCGTTTGCGTTCCGCGCGATGTTCGTTTTCCTGGTTGTTTAAACGTTAAATATTTATTTTATACCTTTTTAAATATACGTTTTAAAATGTGATTGATTATTCAATATTTTGTTGAAGTGTTCCACTAAATACTTTACAATTGGGTTTAAATATAACTTTGCTTGTTTTGTTTGTATGTTTATTAATTTAATGGTGTAGATGTTTATTCGTACGATACTAAATACGCTAGAAATATTATCAAAATAATATTTTTGGATATAATAGTGTTATTAAATAATGATTTATTATTTAATAAAAATGTTTTCACCAACGTCCGCAATAATTGAATCGAATTACATTGGATTTAAATTGCGTACGATTTAATCAAATCGTATAATAGTATATATTCATCAATATATTTATTTCGATACATTAATTAGCCTAAAAACGAACTAATTACATGTATTAACAGAGGATTAGGCACTAATCACTAGTCCTAATTTGGCGGGTGTTACATTCTCGCCCTGTTAGAAGAATTTCGTCCCGAAATTTAGCTCGAGGTCGCTTTTGATGTAGAATCAGTGAATAACTGAGGATACTTGAGCCGCATTTGGTCTTCCCGTTCCCAAGTGAATTCCGGACCACGCCGCAAATTCCACCTGACCTTAACGATGGAAATACGACTTTGTTTGAGTTGTTTGACCTTACGGTCTACGATTTCAGCGGGCTCCTCAACAAAATGGAGTTTGTTATCGACGCGAATCTCATCGAGTGGGATGATAAGTGTCTCATCAGACAGACATTTCTTTAGGTTAGAAATGTGGAACGTAGGGTGCACGCTGCTGAGCTCGGCTGGCAGCTGCAATCGATATGCCACGGGGCCTACTCTTTCGAGGATCTCAAAAGGCCCAATGTACTTGGGATTTAACTTCCCACGTTTACCGAATCGGATTACGCCTTTCCAAGGCGATACTTTCAAGATTACTCGATCCCCAATCTGGAACTCGGGTGGTTTGCGTCTCACGTCAGCATAACTTTTCTGACGATCACGTGCGGCTTTGACTCGGTTTTGGATTTCAACAATTTTCTCGGTGGTTTCGTGTATGAGTTCAGGACCAGTGAGTTGGCTATCTCCCACTTTGGTCCAACAAATCGGTGATCGACACTTACGACCGTATAGTGCCTCGAATGGTGCAGCCTTAATGCTAGCATGATAGCTGTTATTGTAGGAAAACTCGCACAATGGTAGGTGTCTTTCCCAGTTTGCACCGAAGTCAACTACGCAAGCTCATAGCATGTCTTCCAGTGTCTGAATGGTTCGCTCACTTTGGCCATCGGTTTGAGGGTGGTATGCGGTACTCATATCCAGACGAGTACCCAATGATTTCTGGAGTGATTGCGAAAAGTGAGATGTGAAACTAGCGTCCCTGTCGGAGATAATCGAGGTTGGGACACCGTGTTGAGAAACAATTTCTTTGATGTAGATTTGTGAGAGGCGTTCCATTTTATCGGTTTCCTTGATTTCCAGGAAATGAGCAGATTTGGTGAGACGATCAACGATCACCCAAATGGTATCGTAACCGCTCGATGACTTGGGTAGTTTGGTTATGAAATCCATGGCAATTTGTTCCCATTTCCATTCAGGAATGCTGAGCTGTTGAAGTAAACCAGAAGGTTTTTGATGTTCGGTTTTGACTTTCGAGCAAGTAAGACACTTGCTGACATATGTGGCGATTTCGGCTTTCATGTTCGGCCACCATTAGAACTCTTTGATGCCGTGATACATTTTGTCGGATCCCGGATGGATAGAATATTTAGACTTGTGAGCCTCATCCATCACCAAGTCTCGCAGGTTCCCAAAATTAGGCAACCATATTTGGTTTGAGAAGTACCTAGCGCCATTAGGTTTGATTTCGAATTGTTTATCAATGCCTCGTAAGGCTTCGCTTTTGATGTTTTCGGGTTTCGAAGCTTCGAGTTGAGCGGTGTGAATCTGAATGGTGAGATCATTATGAATGGTCATACTGAGGGCTCAGACTCGAAGTGGTTTCGGCCGTTCCTTTCGACTGAGGGCATCGGCAACAAAATTTGCCTGATTAGTGCCTAATCAATTGTTAATACATGTAATTAGTTTTGTATTAGGCTAATTAATGTATCGAATTATATATTGATGAATATATACAATTATGCGATTTGATTACATCGTACGCGACCCAAATCGAATGTAATTCGATTCAATTTATACGAACGTTGGTGAACAATTTTATTAAATAATGTAATATTATTTAGTACAAACATTATATCCAAAATATTATTTTGATAATATTTCGTAATTAGTTTGTATCGTACAAATAAACAGTTACGCGATTAAAATAATAAAGTCGCGAACAAAACGAAACAAGTTAAGTTATATTTTATAACTCAATTATTAAGTATTTGATGAAATACTTCAATTAAAATATCGAATAAATATTCGTATTTCAAAGCCTATAATTAAATGTACGAAAAATTATTTAAACAACCGGGAAAACGAACACCTCACGGAGCGCAAATGCACGGGAGTAAAAGTGGAGACCCACACCTCGGTGGGCCCCCACCGAATCTGCCAAAAAGGGGGGGAGGAAACCCCACCCTTTCCTCATTCTCACCATCTCAATCTCTCTCTACCTTCTCTTTTCTCTTCCTTCTCTCTAAACACCACCACCAACCACCTTAAATCATCAAAATAACACCACTAAACCACCTCGAATCGTCAAGCTCGTTTGGAGAAAAATGACCACCTCGCAACGATCTACATTTCTATCTTTCCGGATTCCCCTCGCGCGAAGTCGTAAGTTTCCGACAAAACTCGAAACTCTCCGATTTTACTCATTTTCACTTGTTTACGGGTTATTTAAGCTTAATGGGTTGGGTAAAAGAATCGGACCAAACGGTCACCGGGAAACATGTTTTTGGCTCAAATTCCGGCCAACAGCTCGTTGTGTCGCAGAGGCTCCAGGCCACCTGCGACACAAGCCCTTATGTCGCAAAACCCCCAATTATGTCTCATATAGCGACACAAATGACTATGTCGCAAACCCTTCGGATGTCGCATTTAGCGACACAAAACACTATGTCGCAAAACCTATTTCGGGCGTCTCAAGTGACTATGTCGCAACATTTTATGTCGCATTAAATTGCGGACGTCTCACTTAGCTACACAAAGACTTGTGTCGCAGACATGATCTGCGACACAAAGACTATGTCGCATATAGCGACACAAGCCTTATGTCGCACACTGTGTCGCATGAAACAGAACCAAGAAAACGCAGATCTTACTAAGTGTCGAGACCAAAAATTTTATCACTTGATTTCACCCAAATTCAAGTCCATGTGCATTTTTCACCAAAGCAATATAGTAGAAATAAAAAAATTTCGAGACCAAAAATCTCGACCCCAACCAGGGGCCAGCCCCTTAGACCCCGCCAGGGGTTGCCACCCCTGGGACCCCGCTAACCAGGGGCGCTGCCCCTGGACCCCTGTCACCTAAAGTTTATAAATACTTTTAAGTATAACACTTTCGAAAATCAAAATGATAATGTGGGATTATTATTACAAACAAATCACTAACGGGTCGTACACATTTTCAAAACTCAAGGTTAATCAATCAAATCGTAGTCATTTGGACATTCTAGTTGGACGAACAACTACAAAGCTAGTCTTTTAAGATACCTAATCAATTAATAACCATCACGTGTCGTGGACACCCTCAGGTTACAAGTCTTCGGACATCACTACTCGGCTAATCAACTCAAGTTTATTTAGATAAACACTTCAAGACTCAGGTGAGTCTCATAGCCCCTATTTTACTGTTTTACTCAGGGGTGTGATATGCTGCTCATTTTATTTTACTATATGAACACAAGTACGAAATCAAACAAATACTACATGAGTTATCTCACTAATCTTTTCAAAGCCCTCCTCAGCATAGTTTGGTAATACGTTGTAGCGTGAATATTAGTATATGGTATCATATAGGATTGACCCTCCTCATCCGGGTTAGCATGCACTAACTGGGTAAACGGATGTACTAATATTTGTTCAGACGAGTGTAGATTAGGCACTCGTGTGAGGCACCTCGATCAGGATTCCTTAAATGTGGACCTGACACCTCGAGTTAAGCTCAGACTATGTGCTCATGGCTGTAAAACTTTTATTTTGCTTAATTACATTTTAAATTCGACTAAATCTTGTGGTTCATACGATATATGTGTTGACATACAAACATGTGAGCTCACCAGCGTTTCGCTGACCCATTTTAGAATGTATCATAGGTACTCAGCAGTAGGTTGGACTGTATTCAGAAATCATTAGCTCGTGTCAGCATGCAAACATTCAGAGATTTAGCTGCATTATTATATTTTGTATAAACTAATTATGTATGTAAATCTCTCAATTCCAAACTGAGCTAATGTAAACTATATTTTGATGTAAATTTTGATTTTATCAATACAAGTTGTAAAACGATGCATATAGAGTCGTTCATTATATCTTTGTGCTGTGATTATTGATTAGACGCGCCCCGACCCGATTCGCTTCCGCAACCCGAATTTGGGGGTGCGACAGTGGTATTTGACTTCGCAGTCATAATCGGTGAGCAACTCGACCCAACGACGTTGTCGCATATTAAGATCCTTTTGGTCGAAGATGTGTTGGAGACTTTTGTGATCGGTGAATACGGTACTTCGGGTACCATAGAGGTAGTGTCTCCAGATTTTGAGGGCGAACACCACAGCCCCTAGCTCGAGGTCGTGAGTCGTGTAGTTCTTCTCATGAACTTTGAGTTGTCGGGAAGCGTAAGCAATGACCTTGTCTCATTGCATCAACACGCAACCGAGACCTTCAGGGAAGCATCACAGTATACCACGAAGTCGTCGGTGCATTCCGGTAAAGATAGAATAGGAGCACTGCAAAGCTTAAGTTTTAATAGTTGAAATGCTGACTCTTGCTTATCAATCCAATTGAACTTTTTTTTTCTTTTGAGTCAGTTTCGTGAGTGGTTGGGCTATTTTGGAGAAATTTTCGATGAACCGACGATAATACCTGGCCTATCCCAAAAATTGGCGTACCTCGGTTGGAGTGGTTGGCGCTTGCCAGTCTTTGATAGCCTCGATTTTTGATGGATCGACGTGAATTCCTTGACTGTCAATCACGTGTCCGAGGAATTGAACGGTTTGCATCCAGAACTCACACATAGAGAATTTAGCGTAAAGCTCTTCGTGTCTAAGTAGCTCTAGGATGATTTTGAGATGTTGCGCGTGCTCTTGTTCGTTTCGCGAGTATATGAGAATGTCGTCAATGAAGACTATGAAAAATTTGTCAAGGTAAGGCTTGCACACCCGATATATAAGATCCATGAATACATCTGGTACGTTGGTTAGACCGAATGGCATCACTTGAAATTCGTAATGCCCATAACGGGTTCTGAAAGCGGTTTTTGGGATGTCGGTGTCGCGAACACGTAGTTGACGATAACCTGATCGAAGATCGATCTTTGAATAAAAACTTAATCCTTGAAGCTGGTCAAACAGGTCATCAATGTGAGGAAGTGGATATCGGTTCTTGACGGTTAATTTGTTCAACTCATGATAGTCGATACACATTCTAAATGAACCGTCTTTTTTTTCACAAATAAGACGGGAGCTCCACAAGGTGAAGAACTCGGTCTAATGAATCCTCTGTCTAGGAGTTCCTGTAACTGGGTGGACAGCTCCTGAAGTTTGGATGGGGCTAGGCGGTAAGGTGCTCGGGCTACCGGTGCGGCACCCGGCTCGAGATCGATCGAGAACTCAACCTGTCTAGATGGAGGTAGACCAGGTAGTTCTTCTGGAAAGACTTCGGGGAAGTCTCTAACGATTGACACATCCTCAAGTCGCTTCTCCCCCGACTTTTTCTCTGTGATATGCGCGAGGATTGCAGGATAGCTCTTTCTCAGAAATTTTTGGGTTTTCAGACAAGAGATGATATTTAGTCTCGTCCCACCGGTCTCCCCCTGTATGATCAAGGTTCTACCGACGGCGAGAGGGATGCAGAGATTTTGTCATAACAAACGATTTTGGCTCGGTGTTTGGTCAACAAGTCCATACCAATGATGACGTTGAAACTTCCAATTTCAACAGGCATAAGATCTATTGAAAAGGTTTCGTTGGCTAAGTTTAAAGTGCAATTAGGTATCACACTATCGGTTTCTATGAGTTTACCATTCGCTAGTTCTACAGTGTACTTAACATCTAGAGCAACAGGGGTGATGTCAAGTAGGGGACAAAACTCATCAGAAATAAAGCTTCTATCGGCACCAGTATCAAATAGATCAGAAGCAATTAAGTTGTTGAGGAGGAACATACCCGTGACCACATTCGGGTCCTGACGGGCGTCCCTAGAGTTGAGCACGAAAGCTCTGCCTTTAGCATTGTTGTTGTTGTTGTTGTTGTTGTTGTTGCTGCCCTTGTTCTTCAGTTTCGGGCACTCATTCTTAAAGTGCCCGGGGTTTCCGCATTCAAAGCAGGCTCGGTGTGGTCTGGGGTTATTGTTGGTATTGTTGTTGTTGGTAGGAGATCTACAGTCCTTGGTGAGGTAGTCGTACCTCTTGCAGTTGTTGCAATAGGGACCGCAAGGACCTTCATGGTGGCGGTTGCACTTGGAACAGTAGGGCTTGTTCCCGGTGTAACCACGTCTGGTTTCGGTGGTTGAGTTGTAGGCTTTGATGGTGTCGGGTTTCTTGTTTTGGTAGTTGTTGTGGTTGTCGGACCACTTTCTTTTGGGGTGGTTAGAGGAAGAAGTGGGTGGTTCAGAGTCTTCGTTCATGGCTAGTAGTTCATGGGCCAGCCTATAACACCCCACAAATTTAAGACATATTTATTATTATTATTATTATTATTATTATTATTATTATTATTATTATTATTATTATTATTATTATTATTATTATTATTATTATTATTATTATCATTATTATTATTATTCGGAAGCGTAAATCCCATTCATATATTATATACATACATGATATCAAACCATATCAAAATATCACATCTTAAAAGTCTTAAGTATAGTTACAACGTTAAAGTGTTATCTGGGTGTTATATAAACAAAATCTATTAATATTATCAAAATGATCAGAGTATCCAGCTGTCAAACATTTCTTCAAATATCCATAACTTGCCCAACTATCCCAAAAGTTTAACCTGCAAGAGTATTGTGGGGGATTAGCACAAAGCTAAGTGAGTAAACTAAGTCTAACAATCAAACTTAGCATAACAATCAATTCACAATAATCAACTATAAGAAACAATCAAAACAGAGGATCAGTGGTTCTTGAGGTGTCCTCAGTCCACGGTGACCCTCCAAGAACACTTAATAATCAACTGCAGGCCAATACAGAGATTTTACCGATAGTTTATTGCTATCTTTAATCAATATGGACTAATTCACAACGAATGTTCATCCAACCCATAAAGATTAACCTATAGCAACCCAATATAATTGACCTATATCATTCCAGCCTATCATGGAATCATTCACTAGCAATTAATTAATCCATCAATCAACAAGTTCAATTAATAATTCTATCATCAACTTATCAATAAATCAATTAATACTATCAACTTAAGATTGATGTAACTAACTGTTAACACCAAAATTAAACTGTGAGAATCAGTCCACTCACCTGTCAAGTTTCAAACTCCAAACTCAAAGATCTAATTTTATTGAGTCTTCGTTGGATCTGAAACACACAAGAAATTTCGAGTCAAACTTCATATCATATTGTTCATAACTTAATATTAACAATCAAGTATATATTAAGTTATATAACCACAATGTACAAGCTAAATCACATGATGAAGTTTAATTCAAAACATTCAGTCACACAGTATGAATCCGTCGGATTCTAAATGAATCCGCCCGGATTCAATTGAATCCGACGGATTCAGATAGAATCCGCCGGATTCCAGTCATTTTCAGATTCATAACTGGGACATAACTTAAATAAAGAATCTGGTTGATGAATCCGCCGGATTAACCTGGAATCCGCCGGATTCTTAAGGAATCCGCCGGATTCAAATCATCTTCCAGACCTGCACAGTTCACAACAACCTGCACCTTTTTATACGAACCAACAATCTCAAAATCGACCAAACTCAGTTATGTACTCAACTTTTCACCAATTTTTGACCATAATAACATCATATAACAAGGTTTCAATCATTAAATCATCACAATTCACCCAAAATCACATATAACCTAACTCATTCATATTCAAACTTAAATTCAAGAAATCTAGCAAATTTCTTCATGTAATCATCACCAAAACAGTTTGTAAAGTATATACATATTATTAAACATGAATCCTATCATATACACACTAAAATCATATAGATTCCAATTAACATCAATTACAAACTTAAATAACCATCAACAAAATACTTACAACGATGAAGAGCAAGAAGAAGCTTAGGATGGAGATGAGCTTAAGGATTTAATCATCAATTTTTGTATAATCTTCACCAGCATATGTATTGATTTTGGTTTGGGAAAGGGTTTTGAGATACAAAAATGAAAAACAAATGAAAAAGGGGAAGAAATAGGTCGGCCTCCTCTTATTTTATTAAACCGACTCACATTAGTTACAGTGTAATATTATACCCCTTTTAAATCTATTGTCTGGAACCTCAATTTCAATCGCGAGAAAAATTATTTTATTTTACCGTCATCTAAATTTATTTAAAACAAACAATATTTTACTAATCACAATATTTCCTGAAACTTATTTTCCTATTAAATTTACAATCAAACACATATAATAATATAAATTAAATATAAAAATTAAGGAAATACCTGTTTCTCCTGGGCCCGATTTGGGGATGTTACAAATCACCCCTCCTTAAGAAGATTTCGTCCCCGAAATCTCACTAGAAGTAAACAAACTAGGGTATCTAACATGCATACTCTCCTCCGTTTCCCAAGTGAGATCCGCACCTAAATTATGTTTCCACTTAACTAACATCATAGGGATTTCTTTCTTCCTTAATTTAGTAACTTTTCTGTCTAAAAGCTCGACAGGTTCCTCCACCAATTTCTTACTTGAGTCAACACGAATATCTTGCAAAGGAAGGATTAGGGATTGATCCTCCACATTACACTTTCTTAAATAGCAAACATTAAATGTATCGTGAATACCAGCTAATTCAGGAGGAAGATCTAAAGAAACCGATTGGTCATTAATCACTTGACGGATTTTAAATGGGCCAATATATCGGGGAGCTAACTTCCCACGTTTACCAAATCTAATAACACCCTTCCACGGAGAAACTTTCAAATAAACAAGTTCACCTTCAACAAAAACCACGGGTCGCCTACGTGGGTCAGCATACTGTTTTTGTCTATCACGAGCCGCTTTCAATTTCTCACGAGCAATCTTAACTTTTTCAGCTGTAATTTGAACTATCTCGGGACCCGCATATTGTTTTTCTCCCACTTCTAACCAACATGTAGGTGTTCGACAACGGCGCCCATACAACATCTCATACGGTGGCATACCAATACTAGAATGATACGAGTTATTATAAGCAAACTCTATCAATGGTAAATGTGAATCCCAAGAACCACCATATTCAAGTACACAAGCTCGTAACATATCCTCGAGTGTCTGAATAGTATGCTCTGACTGTTCGTCTGTCTGAGGATGATAAGCTGTACTGAGATTAACTCTGGTACCTAATTCACGCTGTAAACTCTGCCAAAAACCAGAAATAAACCGAGAGTCTCTATCGGAAACAATGGATAAAGGAATACCATGTCTTACAACAATCTCGTGAATATACAACTGAGCAAGTCGAGTCAACGATGTTGTCTCACTAGTGGCTAGAAAATGTGCACTCTTAGTTAATCTATCAGCAATCACCCATATCATATCATTACCTTTCTGAGTATGTGGAAATTTAGTAACAAAATCCATAGTAATGTGCTCCCATTTCCACTTAGGAATATCTAACTGTTTTAACGAACCATAAGGTTTCTGATGTTCAGCTTTTACTTGGGAACATATGTGACAGGTTTCAACAATTTGAGCAACATCGGTTTTCATGGTTGGCCACCAATACAATGGTTTTAAATCATTGTACATTTTCGTACTCCCTAGATGAATAGATAATCTCGATTTGTGTGCCTCTGACAATATCGAACCCCGAAGTCCCCCAATCAATGGAACCCAAACCGAGACCGGAAAGTTTTTAATCCCCGAGAATCATCAACCAATAAATCTCTCCGTTTCAACAAAATCTCAGATTTTAAATTTTGATCTAACAACGCCTCTAACTATGCAGTTTTCAACTGAGAAATCAAATCAGAAGATATTTCCAAACGCATAAAATATATTCGGTCGGAAGGTACCTTTCGGCTTAAGGCATCGACGACCACATTAGCTTTACCCGGATGATATCAGATTTCACAGTCATAATCTTTAATCAATTCTAACCATCGGCGTTGTCTCATATTAAGTTCTTTATGCGAAAACATGTACTGGAGACTTTTATGATCTGTACATACTACACATCTAGTACCGTATAAATAATGTCTCCAGATTTTCAACGCAAACACCATAGCTGCAAGCTCTAAATCGTGAGTAGGGTAATTTCTTTCATGAATTTTAAGCTAGCGAGAAGCATATGCAATAACACGATTATGTTGCATCAATACAGCACCCAAACCAGCATGAGAAGCATCACAATAAACCACAAAATCATCGGAACCGTCAGGTAGGGCTAATACTGGAGCCTGACACAACAACTGTTTAAGAGTCTGAAAAGATGATTCTTGTTGATCACCCCACTCAAATTTAACATCTTTCCTAGTTAACTTAGTTAACGGGCCAGCAATTTTGGAAAAATCTTTAATAAATTTCCGATAATATCCCGCTAAACCAAGAAAACTTTTAATCTCAGACAGAGACTTAGGAGCATTCCAATTCATAACTGCTTCCACTTTAGAAGGATCCACTTTGACACCATCCTTACAAATAATATGACCAAGAAACTGTACCTCTCGAAGCCAGAATTCACACTTGGAAAATTTAGCATAAAGATGTTCTCTTTTCAAAATGTCAAGAATCAATCTCAAATGATGTTCATGCTCAACCTCAGACTTAATATAAATTAAGATATCATCAACAAATACAATCACAAACTTGTCTAGAAAAGGTCGACATACTCGATTCATTAAGTTCATAAAAACAGCAGGAGCATTAGTCAATCCGAAAGGCATAACTAAAAACTCATAGTGACCGTACCGGGTACGAAAAGCGGTCTTAGAAACATCTTCCTCACGAACTCGCACCTGGTGATAACCGGATCTCAGGTCAATCTTAGAAAAATAAGATGATCCCTGCAACTGATCAAATAGCTCATCAATTTTGGGCAACGGGTACTTATTTTTTACTGTTCTTTTATTGAGCTCTCTATAATCAATACACATTCGAAGAGTACCATCCTTTTTCTTAACAAACAAAACCGGAGCACCCCACGGGGAAGAACTCGGTCTAATAAATCCTTTATCTAATAGTTCCTGAATTTGACCATCATCTCACGGATTTCAGAAGGAGCTAATCTATAAGGAGACTTAGCTATAGGAGTCGAACCAGGAATTAATTCTATTCGATACTCAACTTCCCTTACAGGAGGCAACCCAGGTAATTCATCAAGAAAAACTTCTGGGTAATTAGAAACCACCGGAATATCAGACAAAGATTTCTTTTCTAACTTGCTATCTATCACATAGGCCAAATAAGAATCACATCCCTTAGATAGGGATTTCCTAGCTTTCAACAAAGAAATCAACGGAAAACTACCCATTTCACGTTCTCCTCGAGCCATGACGTATGACCCATCAGAAATCGGAAGTCTTATAATCTTTTTGTGACAATCAATATTGGCTTTATTCAAACTTAACCAATCCATAACAATAACTACATTGAAACTAGGAATTGGTATTAACAAAAAGGAGACTAGAAAATTATGACCCTCAATAAGTATACTAGCGCCAGCTACCGATGTGGTAACCGGAACTAATTTACCGTCAGCAATCTCAACTTCTACAGGTTTAACAATCAAAGAGGGGGTCAATTTCAGTCTATCACAAAATTTCACAGATATAAACGAACAGTTGGCACCAGAATCAAACAATACACGAGCTGGTATAGAATTAATGAGAAAAGTACCAGTAATAACATCTTCAGTGATGACAGCTTCATTAACTGTCATTTGAAAAGCTCGACTAGAAGCTAATGGTGGATTCTTTCTCTTTTGACGAGAGGATGACGAACCTTTACCCGTACCCATACTCTGTCTTTTCGCCTCAGGACAATCCCCGGCACGATGCCCTTCTTTATGGCAATTCCAACACACGCTATTAGGGTAAGTACAATCTTTTGCAGCATGTCCAAAAATTCCACACTTAACACACCTAGATGTCTGGGGAGTACAAGGACCATTATGCCTAGCTCGACATCTATTACAATAATTACTATCTGTTGGAATACCAGAATTTGGTCTCCTATTTTGTTGACTACCTTGCCCTTTCTGCTTACCAGAAGAAGCTACTTTATTTTTCTGTGAATACCTTTCTTTATTCAATACTCTTTTAGCCATAATATCACCATCAACCGAACGAGCTAAATCATAAGCTTGTGTAAGTGAACCTGCTAACCTCACTGAGGTACGGTAATCAGGAGGTAAAGTTTTCACAAAGTGATCAATTTTAGTCCCGTCAGTCGGAACCCACTGTTGTACAAACCGCAATTTATCAGAAAACTGCTTAATTAACTCATCAATTGTCATCTGATCAGTCTTTTGTAAGTCAAGGAATTCTTGTCTAATACGTGAAAGATTATACTCTGAACAAAATTGCTTACAAACCTCGGCATGAAAATCCGGCCATCTAATAGCACTCAACTGTTGTGGGGATAATGGTGCAATAATCGAATCCCACCAGGACATAGCTTGACCTTTTAACAACTGTATCACATAAGGCACTTTATCCTCCTCCTCACAATGGCATACATCCAGTTTTCTCTTTACATCACGTAGCCAGTCTAGAGTAACTGTAGGATCAGTACTTCCAGAATATACTGAAGGATTGCAAGACATAAAGGTTTTAAGAGAACAACCTTTCTTCAACTGCTGAAATGGTGGAATAACAGGTATTTGATAACTAGAGAAACCAGACGAAGGAAAAGAACCCGAAGTCTGATAAGTATAATCTTGCTGCTGCTGCTGTGAAATAAAAGGTATACATACCGGAATCCGTGTAGAATATACAATAGGAGGAACATTAGTCACAATATACGGGTGAGTAGAAATAGGCAGTTGAGAAGACCCAGCCTGTTCGTTCTGAAGTTCCAACACCCGATTCTCCAATCTCATAATATACTCCTGATCAGTTTCGGTTTCCCCACTGGCTAAATTAGATGTACCATTATGACCCTGATTCTCTGGTGGTGCATTTGTCCGCGAAGTATTGTTAAGAGTATGGGAAGGTGGCTCATTATCCGCAATATCTGAAATCACATCACATCTCAAAATTCGTTAGTTGTTAGTACTAGCAAACTAACCGAATCTCCTATCATAACTAATCCCCACCACAAGGAATGTTTGACCAACATGACTAAGTTTAGGATTGAACACTCTAAAATGCTCAACTCACCTAAACTTACGCTCTGATACCAACTTATAACACCCCATAAACTTAAGACATTTTTTTATTATTATTATCATTCGGAAGCGTAAATCCCATTCATATATTATATACATACATGATATCAAACCATATCAAAATATCACAACTTAAAAGTCTTAAGTATAGTTACAATGTTAAAGTGTTATCTGGGTGTTATTTAAACAAAATCTATTAATATTATCAAAATGATCAGAGTATCCAGCTGTCAAACATTTCTTCAAATATCCATAACTTGCCCAACTATCCCAAAAGTTTAACCTGCAAGAGTATTGTGGGGGATTAGCACAAAGCTAAGTGAGTAAACTAAGTCTAACAATCAAACTTAGCATAACAATCAATTCACAACAATCAACTATAAGAAACAATCAAAACAGAGGATCAGTGGTTCTTGAGGTGTCCTCAGTCCACGGTGACCCTCCAAGAACACTTAATAATCAACTGCAGGCCAATACAGAGATTTTACCGATAGTTTATTGCTATCTTTAATCAATATGGACTAATTCACAACGAATGTTCATCCAACCCATAAAGATTAACCTATAGCAACCCAATATAATTGACCTCTATCATTCCAGCCTATCATGGAATCATTCACTAGCAATTAATTAATCCATCAATCAACAAGTTCAATTAATAATTCTATCATCAACTTATCAATAAATCAATTAATACTATCAACTTAAGATTGATGTAACTAACTGTTAACACCAAAATTAAACTGTGAGAATCAGTCCACTCACCTGTCAAGTTTCAAACTCCAAACTCAAAGATCTAATTTTATTGAGTCTTCGTTGGATCTGAAACACACAAGAAATTTCGAGTCAAACTTCATATCATATTGTTCATAACTTAATATTAACAATCAAGTATATATTAAGTTATATAACCACAATGTACAAGCTAAATCACATGATGAAGTTTAATTCAAAACATTCAGTCACACAGTATGAATCCGTCGGATTCTAAATGAATCCGCCCGGATTCAGATAGAATCCGCCGGATTCCAGTCATTTTCATATTCATAACTGGGACAGAACTTAAATAAAGAATCCGGTTGATGAATCCGCCGGATTAACCTGGAATCTGCCGGATTCTTAAGGAATCCGCCGGATTCTAATCATCTTCCAGACCTGCACAGTTCACAACTTCCTGCACCTATTTATACGAACCAACAATCTCAAAATCGACCAAACTCAGTTATGTACTCAACTTTTCACCAATTTTTGACCATAATAACATCTAATAACATCATATAACAAGTTTTCAATCATTAAACCATCACAATTCACCCAAAATCACATATAACCTAACTCATTCATATTCAAACTTAAATTCAAGAAATCTAGCAATTTCTTCATGTAATCATCATGTAATCATCACCAAAACAGTTTGTAAAGTATATACATATCATTAAACATGAATCCTATCATATACACACTAAAATCATATAGATTCAAATTAACATCAATTACAAACTTAAATAACCATCAACAAAATACTTACAACGATGAAGAGCAAGAAGAAGCTTAGGATGGTGATGAGCTTAAGGATTTAATCATCAATTTTTGTATAATCTTCACTAGCATATGTATTGATTTTGGTTTGGGAAAGGGTTTTGAGATACAAAAATGAAGAACAAATGAAAAGGGGGAAGAAATAGGTCGGCCTCCTCTTATTTTATTAAACCGACTCACATTAGTTACAGTGTAATATTATACCCCTTTGAAATCTATTGTTTGGAACCTCAATTTCAATCGCGAGAAAAATTATTTTATTTTACCGTCATCTAAATTTATTTAAAACAAACAATATTTTACTAATCACAATATTTCCTGAAACTTATTTTCCTATTAAATTTACAATCAAACACATATAATAATATAAATTACATATAAAAATTAAGGAAATACCTGTTTCTCCTAGGCCCGATTTGGGGATGTTACACAGCCGGATGGCGCCATGAAGAGTGGTTTGATTTGATGATGCGACGTTTCCCCGGACAGGTTCCGGAAGGCCGCGGATATATTTCTTGATTTTCTCGGGTTCGGTACTCACCATCGCTGGGCGAAGGATGGCAAGTTATAGGAATCTGGTGGTGTATCCAACAATATCAGTCCCCTACACTTTCAAGTGCCAGAACTCCTCATCCAGCTTATGGAGTTATTCACTAGGGCAGTACTCATCGGTGAGCATTTTCTTCAAGTCCTCCCAAGGGAGTAAGTAGGCGGTATCAATAGCCACGGACTGGGCATATGAATTCCACCATGAGAGGGCACCATCCTCGAGGGTGCAGGTGGAGTATTTGATTTTGTCCTCTTCCGCACATTTGCTGATGTGGAAGACAGATGCCATTTTCTCGAACCATCTGATCAGTTCGATGGCTCCTTCGGTTCCCTTGAAGCTCAAGGGTTTGCAGTTTTGGAAGTCCTTGTACGAGCAGGGTTTGGGTTGAGGCCCGTTAGCAGCTGTATCTTCACTGCCCGAACTTGGATGTCGGGTAGCCATAGCTTGGGCCACGCTTTGGGCGATGAGTTGGGTGATTTCAATTTCGCTGAAGGTGAATCGCTTCGGTGGCATCTTGCTGAACAAGATCAAGAAAAGACAATGAGACACTTGCGTGAAATTCTGATATATCACAGGTGTATATGGTGAAATATACGATAATAGTACAAAGTGATAATTATATTTCATTTAGATAACCAAGTTGGATACATGGTACGGGTTTTCAAAAGATTACATAATATAGGAAGTACAAAAGGTACCAGGAATTGTTACATCCGGTTCGAATTGCAAGAATCCTACATAGATAGATATAGATTACAAGATGGCGGTCACACTAGTTCTAACGCAAGTTTATCCTTTCCATTAGTGTGACAAGTCGATCCACGGTGATTGCGAGTCTGCTGGTTTGTCGGGCGTTGTCTTCTGCCAAGGCTAATCGTTGTACCAGCATCCTTGAGTATTCTTCGGCCTCTTGCAGGCACTGTTCGCATTGTTCCAACCTGAGTCGCAAGAGCTCGACTTCTACCCCTGATTCCACTAGTTGGTCGTGGAGAATGTTCATGTTGCTAACGGTGTTTTCGTGATCTTTGGAGACTTGGTTGATACGTTCTAGCGTTGTGAGTCTCCAATTTTCATTTGTTTCTTGCAGTGCGACATGCATGGTGCGAAGTCGTTGCTCGTGACGGTTGAGCCTAGCGGCCAAGGCCGGCAAAGTGAAATGAGTGGGATACGGGCCAGCTCGAGGCAACCTGGCGTTCCTCCTAGCTACCCTCGGGTTCTGCGATCCGGATTGAGAGTGTGATGAATTGGGTGGTGTGTTTGCCATTCTGAGACAAAGCGTTAGAAAGAATGAGGCCTATATTCATATAATACATATATAATATAGCCTAAGATATTGAGCGAGAGCGAGGCCTATCTATGTATATATATATATATATCACACATAATAGCCTAGGGTGTCTAATACAGACATGTTTGAGTCCCGGATTCTCTAGTGGTCAGAGTCAACTAGTGTATCATGTCCAGTCTTGACTCCTTTCAGATCTCACATCATATTCTTTTAATTATACATAGTTGATCAGGCTATGTTAAATTAAACCAATACCATGTAGTCACTAAACCTAATCATACTTAATAAGGAATACTGCCTAACGGTCATAGTCTAGGCCCACTAAATGCAACCTAGTTCAGTATAACCTTAGGCTCTGATACCAATCTGTAACACCCCCAAAATTACTGTTTGGTGGAAGCATAATTTGGGTGTTACTAATCAAAATTCAAAGCATACAGATATATAGCAAACGACTCTATATACATCGTTTTAACAAAATATATTAATATTAAAATGTTTACAATAGTTGAATCCGTACATAGCTCGTGTTCGATTAAATGAAAGATTCCAATACATAAATACTTGTACAAAATATACTAATGCAAGGAAATCTCTATTGTCTGCATGCTGACTCGAGATATAGAAATCCTGAGGGCAGTCCAAATCTACTGCTGAGTACCTGTGATACATGCTAAAATGGGTCAGCTAACGCTGGTGAGCTCACAGGTTTGGGTATCAAATAATACCGTGTGAACCGCAAGATTTAAGTACTGATTTGCATCCAGCAAATAAAGATAATGATAATGTATACAGCCATGGGCACATAGTCTGAGCTTAACTCGAGGGGTCAGGATCACAATCAGTGCCTGAGCGAGGTGCCTCCACGAGTGCCTAATCAACACTCGTCTGAACAAATATTAGTACATCCGTTTACCCAGTTAGTGCTTGCTAACCCGGACGAGGAGGGTCAATCCTATATGGTACCATATACTAATATTCACGCTACAACGTATTACCAAACTATGCTGACGGAGGACTTTGAAATGATTAGTTGTGTAAAATTCATGTAGTATATGAAAATCTTTGTACGTGCGTTCACATGTAAAAACAAGCAATGAATCACACCCTTGAGTAAAACAATTTAAGAGGGGCCATAAGACTCACCTGAGTCTTGAAGCATTTATTCAATAAACGTGAGTTGATTAACCGATTAGTGATTTTCCGAAGACTCGTAACCTGAGGGTGTCCACGACACGCGATGGTTATAAACATGATGGGGTATCTCAAAAGATCACCTTTGTAGCTGTTCGTCCAACTAGAATGTCCAAATTACTACGATTTGGTTGATTTGTTTAAGTATTTGAAAATGCGTACGGCCCGTTGGTGATTGGTTGTAACAATAATCTTATTATTATTATTATGGTTTCGAAGTGTTCATGTATCTCGATGTGTTTAAAAAGTCATATCGTATAAGTGTTTGAAGTTACATAAGTTCGACACTTAGTAAAAATCCATGTTTTCAAAGTTCTGATTTATGCGACACTGGGTGCGACATAAGGCTTGTGTCGCTAGGTGCGACATTGTAGTTCTAGTGCGACATAGTCTATTGTGTCGCAGATCTTGACTGCGACATAAGTAGTTGTGTCGCTATATGCGACATCCGCAATTTAATGCGACATAAGGGCTTGTGTCGCTATATGCGACGTCCGAAGGTGTTGCGACATAGTCTCTTGTGTCGCTATATGCGACATAAGTACAGGTTTTGCGACATAAGGGCTTGTGTCGCTATATGCGACGTCCGAAGGTGTTGCGACATAGTCTCTTGTGTCGCTATATGCGACATAAGTACAGGTTTTGCGACATAAGGGCTTGTGTCGCAGGTGGCCTGGAGCCTCTGCGACATAACAGGCTGTTGGCCGGAATTTGAGCCAAAAACATGTTTTCCGGCGACTATTTGGTCCGATTCTTTTACCCAACCCATATTTGGACATTTCAAGCTTAAAAAAAACAAACAAGTGAAAATAATGGAAATCGGAGTGTTTCGGGATTTTTCGGAAACTTACAAACTTAACGCCGGTGAAATCCGAAAAGGTCTATGTAGATCGTGGCGAGGTGAACGTTTTCTTCTAAATGAGTCTTGAATTTCGAGGGCGTTTGACGGTAGTATTGGCGGTTTTTGGAGGTGGTGTGGTGGTGGTTTAGAGAGAAAAGAGAGAAAAAGAAAGGAAGAGAGAGAGAGAAAGAGAGAGAGAGAGAGAGAGATAAATGACAGGGAAAAGGAGGTGAGGGGGGGTGATGTTGTAACACCTGGTCAAAAAGGTCAAATTTCACGCCAGTTTTAAACTTTAAATAATTGCATTTTATATGAAATTGTAGCAAAGTATTCGAAAACTTTATATATATATAATTATATATATGTAATAAGTAATGATTACTTAATAATCACAATTGAAACTATTTGAGACCACACCGAAACCAAATTACATTTCTGTAATTCAACTGAAATACTTTTATTTTAAATATTAACGAAATGATATAAATAAAATTATAAATTTAAAATATTAAATTTATATTACGATCGGGTACAAAAACACGGGTATTTTGTACTGCAATTTAGGAGACAGTGTCCCCCACCTAACACAAAAGCCGGCCAAACACACCCCCACCACCTCTCTCGTTTCATTTTCTTCTTCTTCTTCATTTTTATCAATCTTTTTCTTTCTCTCTAACAACTAACACCACCAATAACAACAAATATCAACAACAACAACAACAACATCATTTTCGAAATCATCATCAACCAGAACATCAACACATCGCCATCATCATCATCATCTTCCTCACCATCATCTTCATCACCATTTTTATTAAAAAGTAAGAATTTACTCACTCTCTAGAAATCGTTTCTCTTCCTAGAAATTACTTAGATTACTTCAAAATACCATGTTTTAACATTATATCAACAAGATTATGCTCGAAAAATGGTTAGATCTTGATTTTGGGGGAAAATCCGTCGAACAGACCTTGATGTCACTTTTTGGCCCAGGCCAATTGCGACATCAGCCTCTATGTCGCAAAATATACCACGATGTCGCATTGTGCGACGCCGTCCACAAAGTCGCACTAGATTTCTAACGTCGCATATAGCGACACAACACCTTACGTCGCATTAAATTGCGAATGACGCAAAAGCGACACCAATACTGATGTCGCAACCTTTTACCTGCGACACTACACTTAATGTTGCACGTAATGTCGCAGACCACGGAACCTTAAAACCCTATATTTTCCACTAAGTGTCGACAAAAAATTTTACAACTCGACCCCAGCCAGGGGCTCTGCCCCTTGGACCCCGCCAGGGGTTGCCACCCCTTGGACCCTCGTACACAGTCTTCAAACCTGAGCGACGAACGAATATTTGCACAACTCACTTAGACAAATTGATTTGTCTCTTACTTATATAACCTCACGTGTTTAGGACACTAGGAGGTTACCATCCGGACGACACGCGTATCTTAGGATTGCTAGCTTCTCAGGTGAGTTCATAGCCCAACTCTTTCAACTGTTTTACTATTTTCAGGGTGAGACGCATGCTCAATTACTGTTTTCGAATTATAATAATAAACCTTTATAATTCACACTTAATCATATTACTGTTATGTAATACAAATGTGAAATACTTAAGAATTACACCCATCATATTGACTTGGAACAATATCAACACTTAACCTAGATAGGTTATAACCATACACTGTTAGATTGTTGGTAAACAATTACCACTACATAACTTGACTAAGTTATCAATTATACCCGGACCCTACTGTTACGGGACAATGCTATCAAACACACTAGGACTGTTTAGTTCTACCTACTCAAGATAACAACTAGACTTGTACAGGATTAGTCTTCCTCTTGGGAACTAAAACTGCCCATATGCATTCCAGGACTTTTAAACTGGAATTGAACGCACGTGAAAAACAACCAAGGATCTCAATATACTTGCTAGGTTGAGGCTAGGAGTATACAATAGAAATATACGTTAGTATGGATTTCTTATACTAATACCAAAACAACTAGGTGATGATTAATCGTACCTAGGCTTATTGCAACACAACACATAGTTAAGTACTGTATATACATACTTAGCTACAATAA
The DNA here is from genome assembly GCA_963422505.1 of Pseudognaphalium luteoalbum. Classification (NCBI taxonomy): domain Eukaryota; kingdom Viridiplantae; phylum Streptophyta; class Magnoliopsida; order Asterales; family Asteraceae; genus Pseudognaphalium; species Pseudognaphalium luteoalbum. Next base: position 81,247,004 of record OY730197.1, read on the forward strand.
ATCAATTTCATGTGCTACATGATACCCTATCGGAGGTATTTGTTGGTTCGATTTATATATATATATATATATATATATATATATATATATATATATATATATATATATACACACGCTTGTACTTCATCTCGAGCACTTGGTGCCACCTACAATTTAGTTATGTATATAGGTATACATACACGCATACGAACACAATCGAACTAGTCGGACATGTCGTAGTACTGTCGGCTCTCAATTACTCAAGTCGGACATGTCGTTGTACTGTCGGCTCAATTACTCAAGTCGGACATGTCGTTGTACTGTCGGCTCAATTACTTAAGTCGGGCATGTCGTAGTACTACCGGCTCAATTACATACATTGCCTGCGAGCAATCCGGTCGATGCCAGATGGGCACAAAACGATACCATGGTAAAGTGGGCACAAAACGATGTCACGGTATTGCAGTGGGCACAAGTACGATATAGCGGTAAAGCGATACACTCGATGGATGGGCGAGCTTATGCTCGTGATCCACGCACATATGCGGATGGGCGAGTTATGCTCGTGATCCGTACAATTAACGGATCGGTGAACTTTCGCGCGAGGCCGTCAACTCAGTATTTGACTAAATACTCAATCATGGTCCGTGGGACTACAATTATGTTGCTGGATGCAACACGCTATGCCAAGTGGCACACCAATTATTACACAACATCATATGACGTGGTCATACAATTACCCGATGGTCCTTAGGCATGTATTGTCTCACATTGATAGATTTACTCAAAACCTGATAGGTATCCAGGCACGAAATGCCTCAATGTTTATGTACTTAGGTACACGTCACAGCCACATAGGTATGAGATACCTTGTAGGATGTATACACATTGGTGTTACAACTTCAATACAATACATATCAAAATCGTGAATTTTGAACTACTTTTTCAAAACATATAAGGTTTTATACTTTATGTTTCAACTAACAATCCTATGAACTCACCAGCTTTATAGCTGACTTGTTTTAGCATGTGTTCTCAGGTGCGCAGCAGAATTAGGATTGTTACAATCTTTGCTAGCTCGAGTCTCATGTTTTCAAACTACTGGATTTCTTTGCAAAACTTTTGTATTACAAATTATGTATTGAAATTATTTTGCGGACCCACAACTTGTATACACTTTTATTTTGGGAATGTATAACTATTTTCAAACGTCTCATTTAGAGTCGTTCATTATTTACCTTTGTGCTTGTGATATTTGATTTGGTAGCACCCGACCCGACCGCTTCCGCAACCTGAAATTTGAGGGTGTTACAGATGTCCCCCTCCCTTGGGCCGGCTTTGGGTGGGGTCCACGGGTGTGGGCTTCACCCATTTTTTCTTTCATGCGTTTGCGTTCCGCGCGGTGTTCGTTTTCCCGGTTGTTTAAACGTTAAATATTTATTCTATACCTTTTTAAATATACGTTTTAAAATGTGATTAATTATTCAATATTTTGTTGAAGTGTTCCACTAAATACTTTACAATTGGGTTATTAAATATAACTTTGCTTGTTTTGTTTGTATGTTTATTAATTTAATGGTGTAGATGTTTATTCGTACGATACTAAATACGTTTGAAATATTATCAAAATAATATTTTTGGATATAATAGTGTTATTAAATAATGATTTATTATTTAATAAAAATGTTTTCACAACGTTCGCAATAATTGAATCGAATTACATTGGATTTAAATTGCTTACGATTTAATCAAAGCGTATAATAGTATATATTCATCAATATATTTATTTCGATACATTAATTAGGCTAAAACCGAACTAATTACATGTATTAACAGAGGATTAGACACTAATCACTAGTCCTAATTTGGCGGGTGTTACACCAATTACATATAGCATATATGCACGTTGTTTACACCAAATAAGTCACACTGGTTCTTTGCACGCTTCATTGCTGTCATTACTCAGTTGCGGTTGTAGACAAAGTAACACACTTTTGCAATCTTGATTTCTATAAAAGTACTCCCCCTAAAAGGTCATCAGATATCCAAAAATGAATTTCATGTTATTTTTGTTTCCTGCCATATTTGTATAACCATCAAGCATTGGCTTCCCGTTTCCAAATATGATGCCCAATTTGTTTGTACCCCGTAAGAATCTCAAGATCCACTTAACTGTTTCCCAATGAATCTTACCTGGATTTGACATAAACTAAATAACACCTACTGCATAAGCTATTTCAAGCCTTGTACAAACCATAACATACATTAAATATTTAACTAATGAGGCATATGGAACTCTATCCATCTCTTCAACATCTTTCTCCAAAGAAGGGTAATCTTTATTTGTCAGCTTAACGTTGGTAGTATGAGGGGTGTTAGGATATGTCCATATCACAAATAAATATATGTCCGAATTATACATGAGCTAATGGAGTCACATGCGTTAACACGTAGATACCACTTATATAACCAAGTTAAGTTAATTATGATAACTAGTTAAGTTATTTAATTAATTTGTGATTAGTTAATAAATGTTATTAAATTATAGGTTTCAAGTTGAAAGTTATTACGATTATATTGTTATTTCTAATTATTTAAGGGGTTTATAATTAATTAATAATAAAATGTATCTCTATCCATATCCTATTATATTTATAACAAAAACAATATTTAGTAGACAACCCAGTTTTAAAACCCCTAATTAAATCTAAACCATTCAATGAATTAACCTTATTAATTCTTAACCCTTGAAGTCAATCATTTACCATGTTTATGTAATACGAAGTTTATATGGGTGCTAATCTACTTTAATATTCTCTTAAGCATTAATTTTCAAATTAAGAGCTTTAACTACTTTCACCATTAAAAATGGAATTTTAATTTGGGTTTTGCTAACGTGTGCTCCATTGCACACTTTAAACTGCATTTAATGAATCTGAAATTTTCTTAAATAATATAATTTGTAATTAATATGTACATATAAAAGAAGATTGTGAGATTAAATTAATTAGCATAAAATGTAAATATTAATATTTAAGGAAATTTCGACTTTACTAAATGTAACTTAACGTGTGTCACTAGCACACATTAGCAAAACCCTTTTAATTTACCAGCAAAAATTATAAACACTATGATCTATCATTCAAAAAAATTTCTCCAAATTATCCAACAATTAAATTTCAATGCATATAGGATTTCTATATATTAATTTTGGGGTTTAATTCGTTTTTGGCGAAGAAGAACAACGGCTAAAACCGTGAAAAAATTCGTACGCCCGTCAAATCTTCATCAAACTCCGTTGCAGACAATATTGAAGGTACACATGCATTATTCAAGTTTTTATTTCCATTTTGTTATTACATTTGAATCAGCAGATGGTTTATATGATCCAATCATTATTTAAGTTTTTAGTTTTGACTTGCTATTCAATTGGCAATAGTTTTGATTGCAGCAAGCTGTTGATGTAGTTTCCTCAAGAAATTGTGATTTTGGATGTCTTTTTCCACGCTCACAAGGTGTTTGATTAAATGTCAGTGAGAAGTTTGACTTCTCTGGTCCGACCTACACTGCTTCATATCGTTATTCAGGTTTGACATGATTTAATACTATAATATTTGTGTGTGTATATGTTAGGCTTGATTTGGTTTGATTCGGTTACCGTCGTGTTTTACAATTCTTGATATCTGGTTCGTATTTAACTATGTACATGTAAGTAAATTTCAAGTTACAAAGTCATGCATATGTTTTGATAGGTTGATCCACATTTTAAAACTGCAAAGTTGTTACTGAGTATAACCATTGGTTGTCATGAAGATTTTGACTGATTATGGAATGAGAGTAGAGCATATTGAATGGCTGATTATCAAGTGAATGTTGATATCATATTTAATTGACACAATGATATTAGTTATGGTGATGAAATTTGATTAAAATATGAGTTTTAGTCCTCTGCAGTGAATTTAGTTCTCATTGTAACAAGGTACTTTATCGATGCATTAAATCTTACAACAGTTTCGTTAGTTTGTTTCAATTGATATGCATTCTAATAATCCTCTAATTCTTTTATTATTTATATTGGGTTATGTTGCAATGTGGAGCCAAAATAATGAAACCTTTCCGTCACTCGTTAGCGGTTTGATTCTCATCTCAGTGTCTTCTCCAAATTTGTATGATATTAGAGTTTCATGCCTTCTTTTGATGAGTCGGTCACAACAAACTTTCAACAATTGACTCAATCAAAAGCGAGTGTCTATCGTACCCGAGACATCGCCGAAGCAATGCGTATTTTGAAGATGACATCGGATGGTTTATCGGAAGATGACGCTGAACTGAACACTGAAACTCAAAGTTAACCATTACCTCATTTTTATATTTCAGTGTTCAAGTTCAACACTGAAAATCCATTAACCACTCCCTATACTCTAATGGTGGATTTTGGTGTTGGGGTTTTTATTTGGAAAAAGATAACCAAAAATCAATACGTGTCAAAAAGGTTTACTATTTTTTACAAAATGCTTCTTGTTAGTATGTTAAAATGACAGTTAAACCCCTCATGTTGACAATTTTTTCATGTAATGCACTATCTAGAAAACCCTTTGCTTCCCTCATCGACAATTATTATTAGGCAATTCCACCGTATTAGCTACTCCCTTCGTTCCTATTTTATTGTCCGATATTTTTTTTATTAATGTTCAAATTTTATTGTCCACCTCTATAAATATATAAGAATAATGAGATAAAGTTCTTTTATGCCCCTAATTTATACATGTAAGACAAAAAGGTAGGTAAAAAAGTATAAGGTAAAATTGTCATCTTACCTAAAAGTAAGAGAAATGATAATGTTTTCTTAAATTGCACATTTCTTTATCCGAGACAATAAAATTGGGATGAAGAAAGTACGTCATAATAAGAAAGTACAAAAAACATATACGGTAACTGTTATCAAATATTTATGTTTCTAATGCAAGTTTTTGACATAACTATATGTTATTTTGGTGCACTCTTTTTATTAATTACATTTTTTTTTCACGACGACTTTTGGTTAGTTAGACTGCTCCAACGAGTTTCATCGGTTGGGAGCCAACGCAAGGAAGGAAAGAGATGTGGTTGGCACAAGCTCGTCACTTGTTTCGTCTGTTTGCTTACTTCGGTTAGCCGACGAAAGGGAAGGAAATAAATGTGGGGGCCACTTATATTTAATAATGTATTGTTATTTATTGTTTAGCGTATTTAAATGTAGATATATTTGTAGATGTGGGGTCCAAAAATTGAAGTAACGAAACCCCATTGGCACCGTTGTGTATGTCTTTCGTTGGTCTTTTATGTGCTGATGTGGCACAACTGACGAAAAAAGTGACGAAACCACAGTTGGGAGTGGTCTTATATATTGCTTTTCCGTGATTTTTATGTCGTTTATTACTCAAAATTTGTATGCAGTTGTTTCATGCACGTATACACTACTGTGGTTGTTAGTTTCAGTAGCATTTTTATATTTTAACCTAATGAATATTTTCTGTACGGGTTAAGCAAAAAATTTCTGCCCTTCATAACACAAACTTTTGGATCCGCCATTGTACATGACATTTATTAGTAGTCATCTTATGTATGCACAGAGTGATGCAATATTTTTTAATTGTATTAGTGTAATTTCCTTGAGGAGATAAACTGTATGATGACCTAAATAACAATATATTAAATTGCTATAGCCTGTAACAGACTCTTGATCAAGGAAATGAAAGCCATCATAATTCGTCTCATGGGCAACCACAACTAATAAGCGAACATAGTTCGCTGGCAAAAGCTCTCAAGATACAGAGTTGTTGTTCATACTGATGGGACAAGAATGTCAATTGCATCTTTTTACAACCCAAGAAATTGAATATGTGGGGCATTTAAATGATGTTGTGATGTATCCAACACAAGCACTATTGGAGGAGTCAATAGAGAAAAATGCAACAAAACTTTATGTAAGGTTATAGTTTGGGGAAAGGAGCCAAGGTTTGAAGCCATGAAAGCTAATGTCGACTTAGGTCCTGTTGCAATATCTTATTAGTCAGGACCTTAATCATAGAAAATATGTACATTCATCAATCTCTTAAAGGAGTTTTAATTATGTATACAAGTTCTACAAAGAAAAGTATGTTGAGCATAGCATAACGTACAACAGAAACTGCAATTCACTTCATTGTATCGATTAGCTCGATCAAAAAGCCCAACTTACATATTTTTTTATACAGATGTGAAAAAGTACAACACACATCAATCATAGACAACGGCATGCGACACTATATATTCCTAATAGACAAATTACTTAATAAAACAAGAAAGCCTACATGAACACTTTAATTCGTGGTACGAACATGCCAAAAAGTCTGATACATGTTCAAATTCTTTATATACAAGTTTAAAATCAATACAAAATCATAGTACGATATAAATTTAAGGACCCTCGAGCCCCTATATTAAACGATCACTTAATTATCTTTTTTGTTACAGTATTATCGTACTATGATTATATATATTAAAATACAAACTTTACAAGAATTCAAAATGAAAACATCATACAACAAAAAGGTGAAACAATAAGAAGTATCAAAAACTTAGTCGAATAGGCTAAACAAGACGAAGATAATTACGATTCGAGGTGTCACAATTGTCGCGTCACCATGGTATATAAATTATATTTCATCCCGTGAATCCGTAGGTTATATGCTAGTTTATTAATTTAACTAATTTATTATAAATATAAAAATATAAATAACAAAAACTCTTTTTGGATCATATCCCTTTTCTCTGTGATGGGTTCGGCCGACAAACATTAAATAAACCCTTGGTGTTAAGTTTTGGCCTCGGATCTATCCGTTTCTTTGTGTTCGGCCGACGAAGAAGAACCCCAAGGGGTATTGGCCTTTTGGCGTAAAAGGAGAAAGGAAAAAGGGTAAATAAATTGGTTAATTGAGGTGATCAATAGCGTATTGTGGGCGAAATCATGGAGGGTTTTTCTTTAAAAATCTCTATAGTTTGTTCGTGTCTCGAATTCATTCCTCGTTTAATTCACAACAAGAAAAGATATGCAAGTTAGTTTTGTTGTGTTTATGTTAATTAATTGTATGCTATACATTGATCATATTTTCCGCTGCGTTTATTCATGATTATTAACTATTTAATGTGTTTAAATTCCAATAGTGGCATAACGAACCTTGTATAGTGTTATTAATTACATAAAGGGGGAAAAAATGTAAAATTGGACCTAAAAACGCTAGATTCGCATGTTTTAGCTTACATTTATATATATATATATATATATATATATATATATAATTACTTGTTAATTGGATATCTATGACGAATACACGCACATTTTTTTCCATGGATATAGATATGTGATATATTTAGCTTGATTACGTTTTAATGAGAAACATACAAATCTGATGTTAACTAAATGGATATATGTATGTTTGTTATAATTTTTAAGTTGTTGATTGCATGACATCGGTTTACTAAGAAATTCGTTTAAAGAGTTAGGACCTCAAATGTTTATAGTAGATCCAAGACTCGGTAGGCTACAACTTTGTAATTTAAAGCTAAGATTGGGGAAGATCTCTTCCTTGGCTGATCGGGACCTGAAGTTGACTCAAATGGCTAAACTGCTTTATGTGTTATCACTTACTGACTGAATAGAAAAGTCAGCAAAGCTCTAAAAGAGTAAAGTCATTTTGAGCTACTCCTACTTAATAAAAAAGAGTCAATAAGAAAGCCATCACTAAATGTCTATTATGACACATAAAAACAGTCAGGAAAGGTTTCTCAACATTGATGACAAATGTTTCAGTCAGTAAAGAGTGTTGGATTATTTTTGTGTATTATGTTATATACTTACTGAAGTTTCGGTCATTAATGGTGTATATCTATAAATTAATTTATTTTATATATTTGATATTATTTTACATGAATAATAAATAACAGTAAGATAATGAAGAACATAAACTAGAAATAAAAGACAGTTTCATTTCATAATCCATGTCCAAATTCTCATTTCAGCACTTACAAGATATGTGCATAATACAAATTAAAGTTAAAAGGTTTCAAGAACATTAAACAAAAGAGGTTGTTCGTCTCAGTAGCATATGCTTTAGAATATCATCATCAGCTTGTTGAACATCTGTAATAAACAAATGCAGATTAAAAATTTGAAATTAGATTTATATCCAAAAAAGCATAGGTAAAAAAACATATGCATAAATAAGTTCCCAGTCTTGCAGAGTTATTTAAGGTTTTACCCATAGATCGTAAGTATCTAATTAGTTTGACCCGTTTGATCGAGTTGCTAGGTTAAGTAAACTTCAACTCGTCGATAACATATATAGGATAATAAAGTGATGCCCATTGAATGATCATGCATAAAAGAACAAGGAGACATTCATCTAAACTAATCTATCTATCTTATATATAAAAGGACAATAACATTGGCATCATTTTCACTGACTTGTCACGCTCTCATGCAATTGCCTTGCTTACGTGTCTTCCTATCACGAAATCGCTGATGTCACATTCCTGTAAATTGCAAAATTATTCCCTACCATTTATATACAAGTTCCAAAAAACCTATGGCAGACGCAATTAAATCTCTTTCAGTATTATGGGCTTATGATGCACATGAAGCAATTAACTCTCTTTCTTTCATTGGGCCTATGATGCACGCGTTTCTTAGTAAAAAATATCTGTCTCCACTATTAAAATTTTTTTTATGAGCCATAATTTGTTCATTGTTTGCATTCACATTTGATGTGTGCTAAGTATAGACAATTATAATCACAAGTTTCAAATAAGGAAATACTAAATAATATTATCACACAATTCAGGCAAGTGTTATCCTGATCATAGAATACAGCTTTATAAGTAAGTCCAGATTCGAACACAGGGAACGTAATTTAATCTATAACTAACTATTTATTTATTCTAATTACAATTATTACAATTAATATACAATTTTACAATAATATACAAGATAGGGGGGACGTTTTAGTTCCGATCGAACATATTTATAATTGATACCGATTCTTAATAGATAAGTTTTAAGGAACAACTTAAGAATACTCAATTGGATAGAAGATTATGACTATTACTATTATTTATTAAACTTATTATATTAACTTATGTCTATTTGCGTGTTGGCTATTATTTTGTGATTTACTAATGTAGAAAACCACAAAGATTAAGATAATTTTCATATAGCAATACAGTCAAAGGGTATGTAAAGTATCACTATTTATTAAGATCTATCAACATATTATTGATACAATTCCTGAGTCGGTTGAATTACAATGCTACTTAACATTTAATGAAACATAATCACTTAATTTAAAAACCAAAAAGAGTAATAAAGTTTATCTATAAATCAGTTAATTATGATCATTAATATAGTATAACACAGAATTCTTGCATAATAATATTCAATAATATAGTTCCAACATAAACATATAATTCATATAATAAACTAAATAAACATACATTTAAACATTCATAATGAAAATCTAACAAGCAATTAATTCAAATAAACAATATCCAAAATAACCCAAAAGATTAATAAAGTTACAAGGATAAAGAAACCGAACCAATTGACGAACTAGCTTTTCCTAGGGTTAAAAACCTTCAAACCCTAGCTCCTTAGCCTCCAAATTCGTACCTATAGTAGACCTAAAACCCTAACTTTCGACTTTTTATTCTTAGAATCGTATATGGTTAAGCCTAAACGAAGCCTCTATTTATAGTTTTTCTGGCCGACCTCCCAACTGCCAGTTGGGACTTCCAACCGCCGGTTGGAGTAACTTTAATCCCACTCCAACTCCGCGTTCATCCACCGACTTGAAACCCTTAATACCAACCGCCGGTTGGTTAATCCAACCGCCGGTTGGATTGATTTTCCAGAATCTTCCAAATACGGGCTCGGGCTTCAATGTGGACTTTTTTTTCTTCTTAAACGGATTCAACTTGTTTTCTTGACCCATTTCTTCAATATTATCATCTTAGTCTTCATTTCTTTAAGGTTTAAGTCTTTTTTTCTTCAACTACTTCAATTTCTTCAGTTTTGGTCTTATTTTCGTTCCTTTTTCTCCAATCTTTAGTTAAAATACATTTCTGCAAATATTAACAAAATAAGTATCTAAAATCATATAAATGCATTAAAATGTATACAAATATAGGGATAAATAGTATAAAATATAGTATTTATTTGATGCTTATCAAATATCCCCACACTTAAGTTCTGCTTGTCCTCAAGTAAAATACTGAATAAAATTTAAAATAAGCATCAAACTTAATATTTAAAATTCAGAATACCAAAACTAAAAACCTGTTTTACAATCGTACAACAAAGCGACATAGTTTGATTTTTATTTTTATTCATGTTTTCTTTCTTTATTTAAGAATACTAATTAGAAACCAGGTCTGTACTTCCGTACAGCAGAGGAAACAATTAGTAGACCCCCAAATATTTTTATATAAATATAAAGATATACAAAATTATTGCATGATAAATCTAATTATACATCATATTATGTACCATAAAATAATAAACAAATTATTTTATTAATTTCTTAAAATTAAGAAATTTTCCTATAGATTGCCTATTAGTACATCATATCATATAACTATATATCACTAATTTATTAAGTAGCTTACATTATATATACAAAACAGTTAATCCACATTAAAGTCTAAACTTTTAAATACAAAACAAAACTTTTAACAAAAGTATTCTAACTAATAAATACTTAGTTATACACTTAATTTTTTTTAAATTTTGGTAAAAATTAAGAACAATAGAAACTTAAATAATTAAAGAAATTCTTTTTCTTACGAACCCTATCCCCACACTTAAATTATACAATACCCTCATTGTATAAAAATGATAAACAAAAGTGAGTAATGGAAAGAAAAATGGAACAGAAAAACTCCCCTGACTGAAATTTAAAAATTCATCATCGGCTAAGAAAAATTCTGCTTGGTTGATTCCTTGATCTCTTGAAGAATAATATACAACATCCACACTTTCGTAGTTAATCACGATTTCATTTAGCATATGCAATAAGCCTTTAAACCCCTCAGTATCCCGAGTGGACGAGTTATAGTCTCGTGAGGGTTTTCAGGGAACATACCCACAAAGTTCATTAATAAGATAGAGTGTATTAAATAAAGTGCTGAACTTACTGCCAATCTAACTCTATCAAAAATAAACAACCAAATTAGCATAATAAAAAGAAAAAGTAATAAGAGTAATAATAAGTACAGTCATATCAAATGTATCAATCATAAACAAGGACAATCTAATCATCATCAGAATCCTCCTGCCCTGGACGTCTCTAAGGTCCAACTCCATCATCAAATACCAATGGAACATATGGCTGGAACTCAATAGATCTCTCAGCCAACAACCTCTGCAGTAATCCATGCTGATAATCAGATCTATGAAAGCTCTCTCTCTCAAATCTATCAAACCTCTGCTCAAACTTGGTAAACCTCTAATCAATCGTGTCAAACCTCCTACCATGAGCAACCTCGATCCTCTCCAATCTCTGCTGAATATCATCCAACATATCTCCCCTGCCACGACCTCTACCATGCCCCGGCCTCTACCTGCTGGCAGATCAACCTCTGGCACTGGAATCTCAGGAACTAGCAGTGGTGGAACAGGTGGTCCTCTCAATCTAGCTCTATGTACCGGCTGCTGTCCTGGTGCAACCTCAGGTGTCCATAATAATACCCCCTCCTGTACACCTACCTGTAGAATTCCTAACTCAATCAACTTGTCCTCGCCTAGCAAGGACATCCCCGGTGTAACTGGTGTGCATGTCAAGAAATCAGCAGCTGTCATACCATAATGCCTAACTATCCTAGTAACATACTGCCCTCCACATAAACTACTGGTAAGCCTATACCCAGTCGCTCCGGTAGTCATCCAATGCACTAATTTCCAGGGAACATTGATCAGTGTCCCCTGAATCATAGTGTGTAAATAAAAGAAATCAGACTGATTGTCGCACCCCCAAATTCGTTAATCGTGGTTAGCGGAAGCATTTGTTTAAGTAGGGGTGCCGACGTTAACGTAGGACAATCACGCATATCAGAGCATATGATTATTGCTGAACAGTAAATTAAGATGCCATTTAAGTAAGCATTTGTTACAAGAGCTACAACTCGTCAGAGTCGTAGGAATAGTATTTGCAAGATCCAAATAGTTTAAGATTACATATTTCAAAAGAGGATTTCACAAGTATGACTAACGGAAATCAGTAATACAAAGGAAATTCTTAGTGTCCCAAAATGTGGCATCCTAATTCTTCATGGGTTGCCTAATCCAGAATGTGTGCAGTCTTACTGGTGCTGCTAGTTTCCTGAAAGACATAGCAAAAAGTCAACAAAATGTTGAGTGAATTCACAGGTTTTATGTTTATAAGTATGGTTCGAAAAACCAATTTTTGTTTGTAAGTTCGTTGACTCAAAAGTCAAATAATGTTTCGTTTTAGTTGGAACGTCATCCAAAAGTATCGCTTCGTTTTAGTGATGTCAACACATCCAATTGTATATGTTTGGAAAGAAAACAATTTAGTTGTATAACTAGTAGGAACGCATTCCTATGTAATCAAGCGTAGGAAAATGTTATTTTCAAAAATGTTCATAATAGTTGGGAGATATAGACGGTGATCCCTCAAAGGTTAGCTAGACCTTATGAGTTATAGTAACGACCCCTAGTGCTATAACCAATCCACGACGTTTCACGTTTTTGCCACAGTAACATTTTAAATATACGCTCCTCGTTACGACTGCCGTCGTGCGGTTGGCGCGACCAACAAGTTATAATAGTGGGAGGGCTGTCAACTCGATAGTACTATCCGTATATCTAGTGGCTAGAGTCACCTAGCTAATGGTTATAGGCTGCGTACACTGGGACTTTTGTGCACACAACTACCTCTCGTAAACCTAGGTCCGTACCAAGATTCGTTGTCATGTTCCCAAAATAGTGTGAAAGGTCATTTCGTAAACAGTTCAAGTAGTAGTATGAAAGCATTTATAGTAATCGTTGTACGTTTGTATCAAAACAATAAAGTAGTAGCTATGTCCTTCACCCCTGTTAGAGAAAAGTATTGAAAACAGTAAAAGTAGGGGCTGTGAACTCACCTGTGGATGCTAGTGTCTCTAATGCAATTATGTTTCGAGTCAATAATCCCCTAACGTCCTAAACGTATGAGATTACAAGTGTAAGTATGTGGATGTCGTAGTTGACCATCCATGTTAGCGTTCATCAACTAGTTATGCCCAAATAAGTTGTTCAAGTTCGTTTATTAAAACATGTACGACCCGTTGGTGAAAGTTTGTAATACTAATTCATTTAGACATTATTATTAAGTTTGTTTTGTTGTATACCATTTATTAGTACATATCATATGTTGCAAACAGATTATTTAGTTTGTAAAAACCTTAAACCGTTGGTCAAAGTTGGTCAAACTGGTCAAAGTTGGTCAAACTGGTCAAAGGTGGTCAAGCCTAGTCAAAGTTGGTCAAACTGGTCAAATATGGTCAAACTTGATCAAAGTTGGTCAAAGTTACCAACTAAGTCACCCAAACCCATTTTTGTTACCATTTTCCCAAAAATAGTAAGCTTTTAGAAATCGAGCCACTTTTGTTGACTTGGTCAAACTTACTCGGTTTGACCCGAAATTTTCACCCAACCCATATATCAGTTTATAGAGACCAAATAAATTGTCGGTTCATGTCGGAGTTCGCCAAAAGTGTCGATTTTTACAATAGTTCCAAAACAGTCCCTAGTTATGTTTTCGGTTTTTGTCGGTTTGTTTCGCCATAGTTCTTACTAACTTCTGGTCCAAATCAAGCCTCACAAATTTTACCAACTGATCACCATGGTTTCTATACTAACATATAACTTTTATAGCAACTATAGTGTCTATTTACATAGGTAATTAATTTTGCTAAGGAATCGAACTCGGTTTTCGAAAACCTTCAGACCAGGCTCAAAGATCTGGTTATATATAAAAATCCGTACTTTTCTGGAGAGAGCCAAAGAAGAACTTTTTGTAGATCTTTTCAATACGCAACTTTTAAAAAAAAAATCGTTGTCTAACTCTTCCTAGAACTCCAGTTATGGTCGATTTTGTAAGCTGTAACATTCTAGACAAAATCATCACTTTTATATAAAAACTTCAAAAACGTATTTTAACATATATCTTGGACATAATCTAGTTAGATGAGCTAATAAACATTAAAATCAGTAGTATTTAACTAAATAAGTGAGGGGTTCAAGTGGTCCATACAAAGAAATGATGAAGATGAAGAAGAGATGATGAAGGAGATGGTGTTCTTGAGCTTGTTCTTGATCTTCCTCCTAAATTGGTGATGATGAAAGGTGATTTTGATGATGTTTAGGGATGATTTTTCTCAGTATTTTTGAGAGTATTTTTGTGAGAAATGTGGAGAGGAAAGATGAAAATGAAAGGAGGTTGGAAGTAGTGAGTGTGGGTAAGTGTAAAAGGTGTAATTGCATGAAATTTGATAGGGTGGGAGTGGAGGTGGCACATGGGTGGGCATGTGATGAGAAATCAGCAGATTTCTCATGGGTCCTACATAATATTTGGTCAAATTTTAATTCCCCAAAGTTACGTTAAGTCCCGTGGTCGTTTACCCGATCGTTTCGACGTTAAATGTTTAATATGCACGTTTAAGTAACGATTTAAATTTCGATATTTTTATGTGATATCTTTATTCTAAATACTTGAAAACATTTATAAAAAGGTTCCGTTAATTTATCTGTCTCGATTTGCGCGTTCATTTTACGGAGGTTAAATCACGTAACGTTTTAATCAGACCTTTTTCGTTATCGATTCAAAGTACGATATTTAAGTAAAAGTTTTACTTGAAATAATATATTATATATTCATAATATATTTTTGGGTTCTCATTCGATTGTCAGGCGCGTTCCGCGCGTTTTCATCGCGTTTGAGTTATTTTATATGATGCGAATGATTCGTTAGATATTATCGGCATAATATTTATAAGTTTTTGAGTTTATTAAATAATTTCGTATTATTTAATATTTTATTCACCAACGGTTGTGTACTTTTGTCGGGTTCGTTCCGAATGTTTTGTGCGTAATTATAACTAATTACGAATTAAGCAATACTACGCGTATAAATATTTTGAGGGGTGTCACATTCACCCCCTGTTAGAGAAATCTCGTCCCGAGATTTAAATCGTGTCGGCGGGTTAGACGCATGTGTTTCAAAAATGTGTTCGGATCATGTAATATTAAGACGTAGTATTGGTTAACTAGAAACGTACCAATGTTGGCGTAGGGATCCTGAGGTGCATCCGGTGCCCTAAGGATGTATGCGCGTCCACGTCCTGGTTGCGTGTTGACATTGCGAGTGTTGTCATTTTGGTTATTGCGGTTGTTGTTTTGATTATTGTTGTTGGGGTTGGGGTTGTTGAGTTGTGGGCACTGATTTCGGTAGTGCTTTGGGTCACCACATTCGAAACACCCAGTGTTTTGTCGTTCAGGGTTTGTTCGGGTGGGAGGGTTTGCTTTACAGCTTTGGGTTACATGACCCCAACGTTTGCAGTTTTGGCAGAAGGTACATTCACCGTCATGGTGCTTCCCGCACTTGTCACACTTTGGTTTGTTACCAAGGTATGGTTTCGGTTCAGTGGTGGTGGCGGCGTAAGCCCTGGTGTTTCCCGAATACCTTTTGTTCTGTTGACCCTGACGGTCATTTCCTTCATTGTCCCACTTCCGTTTTTCACTTCCAGTACTTCCAATACTTGTACTGTTCGGTTCGCTCTTTCCCGACACAGTTTTCACTGTCAGGGTTCCCATCCTAACTGCGTCATCTGTTAAACTTTGTGCCAAGTCTACCGCACTCCTAAAAGTAGTTGGTTTGGAGGACATTACAAGATTTCGGATTTGTGGCGCTAATCCCCAGTTGTAACGCTCAATACGTTTGTACTCAGGAGTCACCATGTGGGGTACAAGGCGTGCGAGCTCTTGGAACCTCGTTGTATATTCGGTGATGTCGGCACCGATCATTTTGATGTCCCAAAGTTCGGTTTCGATCTTTTGCAATTCGCTGCGGGGACAGAATTCCTCCATGATCATTCTTTTCAAATCTTCCCAAGAGATGGCGTAGGCGGTTGTTCGTCCGAGTGTTTGTATTTGAGCATTCCACCAGGTCAATGCTTTCTCAGCTAGCGTGCATGTAGCATATTTTACCATGCGTTCGGGTGCACAGTCGCTAATGTCAAGCACTGATTCCATCTTCTCGATCCAGTGGACAATGCCAATCGCTCCTTCGGTTCCGTTGAAGGTACTAGGTTTGCAAGATAAGAATGTTTTGTATGAACACCCTCGTTGGGTATTCACGGGTTCTTCGTTCCCTGTGTTTCTTACCCCCGATCCGCTGCCATCATCGCGGTTGCGACTTGCCTCATACTGGGCAATAGCTTCTGCGACTCGTCGTTCAATTATTTGTTCAGTGGTTTCTACAACAGGAGGTGGAGTTGTTCGTCGACTATTTCTGGTCGTCCTTTGCTTTGGCGGCATGTTTGTGTTCTGCGATGAATGAAATGCGGAAGTCAATGCCAACGTAAGGAACGTGAAGAATGAAGTTTCACACATTTCAGTTATCGAGCATTAAGAAGAATTAGCGATATCCCCATCGTGTATCTTACGACTATGAAACGCCCATATGTACTTAGTATGATATAATCACGTTGGCCAGGCGTCATTATATGATGCCAAATACATACTTCTTTTCATCAACCGTTCAATACGATCAGGTTCACGCGAAGTCGAAGCAGGAATGAACGAATTGAAAGTAGTATAGTTCAAGGAATACAAGGTAAATTCAACCATACATTTATTGCACAAAAGTTGAAAAATGTCGTATAGTGAATAAATAGGTTGAGTGTACGATAGAGTCGTGCGGCAGGTTCTCGTGTGCCGATGTGTCGTGATTAACATAGGTGTGACGATAGTTATCGTATAGCGAGTTAGACGTATGCAAGTGTATGTATGCAATGAGTGTCCTAGCCAAGGCTATAGTCTAGGTCTCTAAGGTCTCTAGGTCACTTAAAGACTTCTAGTTCGCTATAACCAATGGCTCTGATACCAATCTGTCGCACCCCCAAATTCGTTAATCGTGGTTAGCGGAAGCATTTGTTTAAGTAAGGGTGCCGACGTTAACGTAGGACAATCACGCATATCAGAGCATATGATTATTGCTGAACAGTAAATTAAGATGCCATTTAAGTAAGCATTTGTTACAAGAGCTACAACTCGTCAGAGTCGTAGGAATAGTATTTGCAAGATCCAAATAGTTTAAGATTACATATTTCAAAAGAGGATTTCACAAGTATGACTAACGGAAATCAGTAATACAAAGGAAATTCTTAGTGTCCCAAAATGTGGCATCCTAATTCTTCATGGGTTGCCTAATCCAGAATGTGTGCAGTCTTACTGGTGCTGCTAGTTTCCTGAAAGACATAGCAAAAAGTCAACAAAATGTTGAGTGAATTCACAGGTTTTATGTTTATAAGTATGGTTCGAAAAACCAATTTTTGTTTGTAAGTTCGTTGACTCAAAAGTCAAATAATGTTTCGTTTTAGTTGGAACGTCATCCAAAAGTATCGCTTCGTTTTAGTGATGTCAACACATCCAATTGTATATGTTTGGAAAGAAAACAATTTAGTTGTATAACTAGTAGGAACGCATTCCTATGTAATCAAGCGTAGGAAAATGTTATTTTCAAAAATGTTCATAATAGTTGGGAGATATAGACGGTGATCCCTCAAAGGTTAGCTAGACCTTATGAGTTATAGTAACGACCCCTAGTGCTATAACCAATCCACGACGTTTCACGTTTTTGCCACAGTAACATTTTAAATATACGCTCCTCGTTACGACTGCCGTCGTGCGGTTGGCGCGACCAACAAGTTATAATAGTGGGAGGGCTGTCAACTCGATAGTACTATCCGTATATCTAGTGGCTAGAGTCACCTAGCTAATGGTTATAGGCTGCGTACACTGGGACTTTTGTGCACACAACTACCTCTCGTAAACCTAGGTCCGTACCAAGATTCGTTGTCATGTTCCCAAAATAGTGTGAAAGGTCATTTCGTAAACAGTTCAAGTAGTAGTATGAAAGCATTTATAGTAATCGTTGTACGTTTGTATCAAAACAATAAAGTAGTAGCTATGTCCTTCACCCCTGTTAGAGAAAAGTATTGAAAACAGTAAAAGTAGGGGCTGTGAACTCACCTGTGGATGCTAGTGTCTCTAATGCAATTATGTTTCGAGTCAATAATCCCCTAACGTCCTAAACGTATGAGATTACAAGTGTAAGTATGTGGATGTCGTAGTTGACCATCCATGTTAGCGTTCATCAACTAGTTATGCCCAAATAAGTTGTTCAAGTTCGTTTATTAAAACATGTACGACCCGTTGGTGAAAGTTTGTAATACTAATTCATTTAGACATTATTATTAAGTTTGTTTTGTTGTATACCATTTATTAGTACATATCATATGTTGCAAACAGATTATTTAGTTTGTAAAAACCTTAAACCGTTGGTCAAAGTTGGTCAAACTGGTCAAAGTTGGTCAAACTGGTCAAAGGTGGTCAAGCCTAGTCAAAGTTGGTCAAACTGGTCAAATATGGTCAAACTTGATCAAAGTTGGTCAAAGTTACCAACTAAGTCACCCAAACCCATTTTTGTTACCATTTTCCCAAAAATAGTAAGCTTTTAGAAATCGAGCCACTTTTGTTGACTTGGTCAAACTTACTCGGTTTGACCCGAAATTTTCACCCAACCCATATATCAGTTTATAGAGACCAAATAAATTGTCGGTTCATGTCGGAGTTCGCCAAAAGTGTCGATTTTTACAATAGTTCCAAAACAGTCCCTAGTTATGTTTTCGGTTTTTGTCGGTTTGTTTCGCCATAGTTCTTACTAACTTCTGGTCCAAATCAAGCCTCACAAATTTTACCAACTGATCACCATGGTTTCTATACTAACATATAACTTTTATAGCAACTATAGTGTCTATTTACATAGGTAATTAATTTTGCTAAGGAATCGAACTCGGTTTTCGAAAACCTTCAGACCAGGCTCAAAGATCTGGTTATATATAAAAATCCGTACTTTTCTGGAGAGAGCCAAAGAAGAACTTTTTGTAGATCTTTTCAATACGCAACTTTTAAAAAAAAAATCGTTGTCTAACTCTTCCTAGAACTCCAGTTATGGTCGATTTTGTAAGCTGTAACATTCTAGACAAAATCATCACTTTTATATAAAAACTTCAAAAACGTATTTTAACATATATCTTGGACATAATCTAGTTAGATGAGCTAATAAACATTAAAATCAGTAGTATTTAACTAAATAAGTGAGGGGTTCAAGTGGTCCATACAAAGAAATGATGAAGATGAAGAAGAGATGATGAAGGAGATGGTGTTCTTGAGCTTGTTCTTGATCTTCCTCCTAAATTGGTGATGATGAAAGGTGATTTTGATGATGTTTAGGGATGATTTTTCTCAGTATTTTTGAGAGTATTTTTGTGAGAAATGTGGAGAGGAAAGATGAAAATGAAAGGAGGTTGGAAGTAGTGAGTGTGGGTAAGTGTAAAAGGTGTAATTGCATGAAATTTGATAGGGTGGGAGTGGAGGTGGCACATGGGTGGGCATGTGATGAGAAATCAGCAGATTTCTCATGGGTCCTACATAATATTTGGTCAAATTTTAATTCCCCAAAGTTACGTTAAGTCCCGTGGTCGTTTACCCGATCGTTTCGACGTTAAATGTTTAATATGCACGTTTAAGTAACGATTTAAATTTCGATATTTTTATGTGATATCTTTATTCTAAATACTTGAAAACATTTATAAAAAGGTTCCGTTAATTTATCTGTCTCGATTTGCGCGTTCATTTTACGGAGGTTAAATCACGTAACGTTTTAATCAGACCTTTTTCGTTATCGATTCAAAGTACGATATTTAAGTAAAAGTTTTACTTGAAATAATATATTATATATTCATAATATATTTTTGGGTTCTCATTCGATTGTCAGGCGCGTTCCGCGCGTTTTCATCGCGTTTGAGTTATTTTATATGATGCGAATGATTCGTTAGATATTATCGGCATAATATTTATAAGTTTTTGAGTTTATTAAATAATTTCGTATTATTTAATATTTTATTCACCAACGGTTGTGTACTTTTGTCGGGTTCGTTCCGAATGTTTTGTGCGTAATTATAACTAATTACGAATTAAGCAATACTACGCGTATAAATATTTTGAGGGGTGTCACACTGATAGACCTTCTCAGGTCCCGTATGCCTACCACAAATAGAATATGCTAACAATCTATGCAAAAGTCTATGAACTGGACTCCTCATATGTATATAAGAAGGTGCTCTCTCTCCATAATCCACAATAGCCAAATCTCTCCAATATGCAGCTATCTCAATTGACGAATACTGCCCAACCATACCTGCGGTCAAATGATCAAGAAAAAACTGGTTGCGGAACTCATCTAGTGTATAGAGTCCCACATCAATACCAAACTCTACCAAACTCATAGTCCTAGGCTGACCTCCAAGGTAGAAAGAAATCGAAGGCTGGTCAAACTGCCTAGAAGTGGAATCAAATCTAAGGGTAGTGTAGAACTCGATAACCAACTCCCTATAAATAATCTCCTGTATCTGAAATAATCGAAACGAAGCCAGAGAAACAAAGCCAACATCACCTGACTGTAAAATATAACTCTGCGTCATCAGTCTCCTCAAAGTAACATCCCCAGTCTCCCCATTATGGTGAGGATCAATCACTCTCTCCATAATAGACCAGTCTAAAACATCAGGAATCTCAACTGGCTGTGCAACAAGCTCCAGTAATCGATCAACATACTCTGCCCTACGCTCCTCAGTAACAGCTCATGCTCAAATCGCAGAAAACTATGTAACTGAAAATCCTCTCTAGCTAAGAGTGCAAGTCCTCTCTGACGTCTAGTCGCCATATCTGTAAACATAAAACTTAATAACTTTTTAATAAACATTAAAAAATTAGAAATTTGGGCAGCATTTCTGCTTAATATTTGATAGCCACCTGTTTATTTTCAAATGTTATATCCAATAAACTAAGCATAATATATGTCTTTACTTCGAAATATAATATCGAATCAAATAATGAATATGTCACAATAAATATCGAATCAAAAATGGTTTGTAAATTGTAACAATAAATATTTAATATAGTTTAATTGTCGAGGTTTATAATGACACATATTTATTCTTTCAAAATAATTAGTTTCAAAGTTTTATTAATATTAAAAATATAGTCATTTTTATAAACATAATCTCGTTCTTATTTTGCATTATGTTTATACCCTTTTTAAATTTATTTCGAAAAATATCTCGAGTCTATAAATTTTTATAACGATATATGAATTTTGTTTCATAATTTTATTGAGTCAAAATTTTAGAAATTGTCGTTTTTCTAAGAATATGTAAAACCGAGCATTAATCCTATTTAACTCGATCCGCAACATTCCGCAATCAATCCTCGAATCATAAAATCATAACCTAACTATCCAACCGCCGGTTGGGCTTCCCAACCGCCGGTTGGTTTAAAATTTGGGCTCAGGCCTTTTTTCGGCCCATTGGTACTGATTTTTGATTTTAAATTATTTATTGGGCTTTGTCCATTTAAAATTTGTGTTTTAACTTCTTTTGGTTTATAAAATTTACGTATTAATACATAATAACTTAATTTATCCATAATTTTCTTTATTTTAACGTATTTTTAATGCAAAATTTCTACAAATGCAATATAAAATATTATTACATAATATTTATAAACTATATACTATATGTATCTCAAATTGTTTTAGGAAAGTAAATACACGGAAAAAGAGACTTATCGTTTTAAGAAGTTCGTTCCTCCAATTAATATAAATACCTGCATCGTTGTTAGTTGTTACAAGTAATAGATATAAATAAACCTACTTTGGTATACATAGATTTATCAATCAGTGATTGCGTCGACTCATTCACTGTCTGAAAATTCAAATGTCGACTTTATCGAATTCCAAATATTGTTTCAATCTATTTATCACCAAAATATTACATTTAATATATCTACAAACTTTGTAAGCAATGTTAAGCATAAATTCAAAACTTATAGTAGTAATTCTCTTTAAGTAATTTGAATCAAACTCTTATCACTATTGCAACTCGTATAAAAATCAATTCTGAATACTTAAATTTCTAACATTTGTGTAGCTAATACAAATAGAGATGAGATAATCATATAAATCTGAAAACAGTAAACTTTATATTAATCAAACATGAAATTAACAATAAACTTCAAATATCCAAATAACATTCAAATCCTTAATTAAATAGAAAACAGAAAAAAATGTAACTAGCTATTAAAAACGAAAAGGTTGCAAATGATCTTCAGAAGTGATTTGTTGATCTTCAAGCCTAATTCCCATAGATAGGTTTTTTAAAATTCTCAGGATAAATCCTTCGAAAATGTATATAAATTTTATTAGTTAACTCGGGTATTGGCGAAGCAAATTCAGAGAAACTCTCATGATGAACTCTTTCAGCGTTTTCAATTTCTACGAGCATGGCAGCTATTCTTCTTACCTTTTTAGCTATTCTACCATCTTCGTCCGTAATCAAATAGTTATCTTCAATTTTCGTTTCGCGTTCTACATGATTTTGCCTTAACGAATCTAATAACCCATAGAAACCTAAATGTATATCATGATAATCATATGTGTTGTGGGTTCTCACTGCTGTTCCTATGTCTTTTAAGATTCTCTTATAGTATCCTTCTTGATGATCTGTTGTTAACCCAGAATACCTAAAAGTATCTACTAAATGATAATAAACCTCTGATAGCCCTATATGAAAAAGGTTATTTCTTTGATTGTAGTGAATTCCAGTGTAGGCTAGTTGCAACTCCTTTTTAGCATAAGTGACCAAGTTCGCCATTGGTTCATCAGAAAAGTACTCAGGAATTGTACATGTTACTTCAGCCCATTCTCCATAGTAAAATTCATCAACAATATCCTGAATATAGAAATCAACCGTACAATCTATGAAAAATCTTCCAGAACCAATATGCTCTCTAGCCTTTATTGAATTGAAGAAGTCTTGAAAGTTTTTTAGTAAACAGATGTCAGCCATATTACTCAAGTTTTCAGTGGCATACTCTATTATTTCCTTAAGCTCTCCTAACATTTCTCTTTGTTTATCAGAATAAGGAAACAAAGATTTCTCAAATGTTTTATGCACATAAGCATACTTCAATAGCTGTTCCTCACAAAAAGTTGGATCTACCATTTCATGTTCACTCACAATATCATACTTCAGCTCATTCACATAGTTGATAAAATCATCTGTATCTCTGGTTTCATTAGATATAACCCAAGCATTGAATTGTTCTTCCATTTTCTTAATCAACTCTTTTTGATAATCAGTATATTCTAAGGTAGACTTATGTATGAGTCCCATAACAGATCTAAGCTCATCCTCATGGTGTTCTAAGTATTCAAACATGTCTTCCTTGGTTGAAATCACGGGAGGATGTTTAGAATATTCATCTTCAGTTGTTAGCTTGATTTTCTTGTTTGGTTCAAAAGAATGGTCATCTATCTCTATATCTTTAAAATCCTTATTATCACATCCAAAGTCCACTTGCATCGACTCCATTCTTAATAACAGTTAAATTTCTCTGTGCACATAAAATAGCACATAGTTTAGATTACTAATCCTATTTTACCTAAAGTAACTTATTATACATATTGAATAATTATATTAATATCTTATACATTGCTGATCAAAAGATCTCGGTAGCTCCATTGATAGTACACAAAAGCGGAGAAACAGGTCAGCGCGAAGTTTATTAAAAACCTATCTCTTTCACATTTGATGTTTAAAGTGGACAAATATATTAGTAATTGATATCGCGTAAAAAGTCACGTTTTTACCACCGATATCTCTCTCATTCTGGAGCGATACTTAGTATTTGGACTCAAATAATGCAAAAATCATTGATAAAATGCTGAGAAGATCAAAACAAGGTTGCACGAGAAAAATCAGGCAAAAAGGCCAAAAAACGAAGATTCCACGCACGTTTGAAGATTCAAGATATCAAAACGAGATTTCAAGATAAAAGAGCCCATCACCAACATCTATCTGACCCAAGATGTTCGTTTTCAAATTACGAATCCAACAGAAGAAGAATCAACTAAAACGGACGAAGAACGAAGATTCTACGCACTCTGAAAGATCCAAACGATTCGTACGACACATCTAAAGTTTAGAGACATATTTTTGGGATTTCTTTTCATCAAAAGCTTCGTTTTTGAATTACGAATCCAACGCAAAAAGAATCAATGCAAATGGACGCGTAACGAAGAAAACACGTACGAATCGAGAAACGAGGCAACTGACAGCAGACTGGTGCAGCAGGCAGCCAGCCGCCGCCGGTAGCCACCCAGCCACCGCCGGCTGCTGCCCGCCACCTGCACGGATTTCACTTTTTGGTACTTTTTCGTACCCGGTGCTAGACCTTTTCCTACTTTTCGTACCTGGTGCCACTACCTTTTTCGCCTTTTGTACTTGGTGCTACTACCTTTTCCATCTTTTGCTAATGTGTGCTTCCTTTGGCTAAAATGCACCAAAGCTCCTCTATAAATAGAGGCATGGGCTCATTTGAAAGAACACACCTTAGAACTTGGAAAATACCAAGAAACACTTAAAAATACCAACACATTTGTATTTTCTTTTCTTTTATTCTTCCTAGTTAATTAGGCTAGCTAATTAACTAGCTAAGGAAGATTTGTACGGAGGTGCTCCGGGACGTAGATTTTAGCTACGAGTTATTGTACTTCTTTCCAGGTGTCAATCTATCTTTCATATTTAATATGTTTGTCCTTTCTTTAATAAATTTAAATATGTATGCTAGAATTGCCATGATTAGCTAAATAACTCAATTGTCTGCTATGATAGTCGGTTAGAAAAGTATTAAATATGTGACTATGTGGTATGTTTTGAGATTGCGGATGGTTTATATTACAAATGGATATAGGAATTAAATCTTTTATCGTTTATCTTCCCAACTCATGTTATGACTAAAACTTTATCCAAAAATGAACATAGCTAACTCATAGGATACAGGTCACTTAGTTATACTATGTTAGATTGAATCATTGAGCTCGGCATGGCCGGTGTTCTCTAGACCAAAATAGAATCCAAGAGACACGGAACATGGGAGTAGAGGTAGATTAAGATTAAATTCATGTAGACGATATTTTTGAGACAACTTTCGGAATATCATCAACTTAGATAATACATTTGCATGCTTAAATTAAATTGTTACCTTGATTGTCTTATTGTATGTTCTAGTTTGATTGTTGCCTTAGGATCATCATAATAGTAAAATTTAAATGGCTTTAATCATCGTGAAGTAATATGACGGCCCCTATTCGACTGTTCTTTGATATAGTACTGGAAACGCTTACGACGGAGTACAAATGTATGGAAGTCAGAACGACCGAAGGTAGTTGTATTATGAATCGAATAGCAAACGTATTACCTAGGTCTCCATTTGTAACACAAATCATCCCTGTCTTGTAGCATCCCTAAGTAATGATGATAACTCGTACGAATAAGTGATGACATATTATCTGACCGTTTAGACCAGTTAGCCCAACCTATTCCGGTGAGGATAATCCTCGTTCATAAGATTGTTTATTCAACAAACTATATCATGATTCGGGCATCTCTGACGATCGAGATTGGGGAATAGAATTCGAGGTTAATTGTTGGATAATGTGGGTGTACATTTGAGAGAACTTTCGGTGTACACTTTAATATATTGTGCAATCCCCGTGACATTCTATTTGCCTGATTGTGGACACCTCCGTGTCAGCCCGATAGAAGGATTGTAGAATAGCTCACATCAACTTACGAACTTATCCTCATTAGAACTTTCCATATTTAACCACTTCTAAACCACATTATAGTAGACAATCGCTTTAATTGCTGAACGCCCGAAGTAACCTCCACCTTTTAATTCAGTCTAGTTTAAATTAGGATAAGAAAACCCAAAACCAAAACCCACTCTTTCAACCCCAGCTGAACACATAAAAGCTTCTAAACCCCCTAGTTTCAATTTGTCGCGCTTTGAAGAACGATCCTAGGTCATACTTGTCCTGTGCTAGCATAATAAGTAACCCTAGGCCCTAGCCTTATAAATTAAAAACCACCCACTGTTACGCTGCGTCGCCATTAGAAATTCCAACGACCGGTGTGCAGCGCAACAATAATCGTTCATGAACCTATTTTGTTCACATAAATATAAAAATATCTATCTCCACTATTAAATTTTTTTTATGAGCCATAATTTGTTCATTGTTTGCATTCACATTTGATGTGTGCTAAGTATAGACAATTATAATCACAAGTTTTAAATAAGGAAATACTAAAAAATACTATCACACAATTCAGGCAAGTGTTATCCTGATCATAGAATATAGCTTTATAAGTAAGTCCAGATTCGAACACAGGGAACGTGATTTAATCTATAACTAACTATTTATTTATTCTAATTACAATTATTACAATTAATATACAATTTTACAATAATATACAAGATAGGGGGGACGTTTTAGTTCCGATCGAACATATTTATAATTGATACCGATTCCTAATAGATAAGTTTTAAGGAACAACTTAAGAATACTCAATTGGATAGAAGATTATGACTATTTAAACTATTATTTATTAAACTTATTATATTAACTTATGTCTATTTGCGTGTTGGCTATTATTATTGTGATTTACTAATGTAGAAAATCACAAAGATTAAGATAATTTTCATATAGCAATACAGTCAAAGGGTATGTAAAGTATCACTATTTATTAAGATCTATCAACATATTATTGATACAATTCCTGAGTCGGTTGAATTACAATGCTACTTAACATTTAATGAAACATAATCACTTAATTTAAAAACCAAAAAGAGTAATAAAGTTTATCTATAAATCAGTTAATTATGATCATTAATATAGTATAACACGGAATTCTTGCATAATTATTCAATAATATAGTTCCAACATAAACATATAATTCATATAATAAACTAAATAAACATACATTTAAACATTCATAATGAAAATCTAACAAGCAATTAATTCAAATAAACAATATCCAAAATAACCAAAAAGATTAATAAAGTTATCTAGATAAAGAAACCGAACCAATTGACGAACTAGCTTTTCCTAGGGTTAAAAACCTTCAAACCCTAGCTCCTTAGCCTCCAAATTCGTACCTATAGTCGACCTAAAACCCTAACTTTCAACTTTTTATTCTTAGAATCGTATATGGTTAAGCCTAAACTAAGCCTCTATTTATAGTTTTTCTGACCGACCTCCCAACCGCTGGTTGGGACTTCCAACCACCGGTTGGAGTAACTTTAATCCCACTCCAACTCCGCATTCATCCACCGACTTGAAACCCTTAATACCAACCGCCGGTTGGTTAATCCAACCGCCGGTTGGATTGATTTTCCAGAATCTTCCAAATACGGGCTCGGGCTTCAATGTGGACTTTTTTTTCTTCTTAAATGGATTCAACTTGTTTTCTTGGTCCATTTCTTCAATATTATCATCTTAGTCTTCATTTCTTTAAGGTTTAAGTCTTTTTTTCTTCAACTACTTCAACTACTTCAATTTCTTCAGTTTTGGTCTTATTTTCGTTCCTTTTTCTCCAATCTTTAATTAAAATACATTTCTGCAAATATTAACAAAATAAGTATCTAAAATCATATAAATGCATTAAAATGTATACAAATATAGGGATAAATAGTATAAAATATAGTATCTATTTGATGCTTATCAACATTATACTATTAATGCTTTACTTTCCCAAGGACGATTAGTTTCAAATTACGTTTAAGACATCTTACTATTTGTAATTTACTTTCCCATGAAAGACTGTTGGTTTTACAATACATTGTGACTACACTTTTTCTTGCTATATATTGTATAATCAAATATATCAACTTATCACCATGTACTTCCTACAGAAAAATTTCCGACCATTTAATACTTCCAGTCAAATCAAAAAATATGAATAACAACCAAAACTACAAAAGTGTTTTGATGAAAATCAGTTCTTGATTATGTCAACACTGAGATTCAAAGAAAAGCTCAAGTCGAAAGTATGTGGCACGTTTTGAAAAAGGGGTTTGATGAAATGTACACACTCATTAATGAACTTAAAAGTTCACCACCTTCAAAAGCTATGGGTGTTTGTTTGACATCTCTTATAAAATTGACTCATTTTGAAGGAAGGTACTTTGTTCATTTTTCTAGGTTGTTGGCATCATTTGAACAAAGTAAGGAGAAGAAGAATTTCTTTTTGGCGACTTTACTCTAGATTTTGTTGTTCAATCAAATGCGGTCGTGTTGTTGCGTTATGCACAATAGATGTTTCTTGCATGTTTTTTTTCCCTTTATTGTCTACTTTCATTTAATTATGTATGCTTGATATTTATATTATCAATCGTTGGAATTTATGAAAAAAAAAACTAGAGGTCTAAATTTTACCTTAACAACATAACTCATTATTTATGTCAAAACAATGTTACAATTTTTTATTTAAATAAAAAATATATATGCTTATATTTAAAGTTTTTTATCGATTTGTTTTATGATTACATTTTTAGAGGACATAAATTACTTGAAGTGGTATTAAGTATTTTCTAAAACCAATTTTACCACTCTTACTATTGCAATTATTGTATTAAATTAATAGGACTTATTTTCACTTCAACATATGTCATTATGTAACACATCCAAGGTTCACAACTCACAATCATTTTTATAGTTTTCAATGCACTTTTTATAGATTACTCATTGAGTTGTTAAATCACAAATTTTGAAAGGGTGTAAGTAAATCAGATTTTGTCTTTGACTAAAAGCAAGCAAAACTTATCCTTTTGTAGTTTTTTTTGCTATATATAGACTAAGTGCATAGTTTTTACGTTGTCAGTAATAACTTTCTTCTTTTTCTTATAGTAACCCATATTAACCAGTTTCCTCCAACGATATGTCTTCGATCAGTGACATCAAAGCTTTAATAACTTCAAAGCTTCGTGTTATCCTTGATGATGTTTTTCTCAAAGTGTTATAATGTGTTGGTGAAAATGAAGATAAATTGATATTTTTCTTCAATCTACTGCTAAATATGTAGTTACCTTTACGTACTGTTTTTACTAACTATGAATGTCTCTCTACTACTACTATCTTAGGAAATATGTTTATTAATGTTTACGCATGCAATGTTTAATTAATGTGATATAATATTTATGTTTCTTTTGGCATCATAGTAAATTTCTTTTAGTTACTGATAATAACTATATATGGTTACATGTTAAAAGTATACCGGATAGATAAGTGTTATTAATTTCTTCATTAACATTATGTAATTGGGCTCCATATTGAAATCTATATACCCTTCTTATAAGATTGTTAAACAATTGGGCTTAACTATTTTTTATTATCTTTATTTTAACTAAGGCCCAAATATATATGTCAATAATTTGTATTATTTGTGTTTAGCAAGTTGAATTGTGTATTTCACGATTTATAAATTATAACACACACTTTAATCATTAATTTACGTAAAAAGTTTGAATATTTTTTAAATGTCAGATTTAGTTTACTTACAAATCGTTGAATATATCAACGATATGTATACATTCAATGTTACTACATTTTTAACCACAAAATCTTGCTTAAAAGTAATTAGGATTGTGTTGTAACTCTAAATACTGTATACTTTTGGCAAAACTTTTCATATACTAATTATTACTTACAATAAATTTGAATCCTTTTGGCAAAATATTTTGAATCATTTCTTAATACAATAGAAAAAAAATGTTGTTGAGAAGGACTATGTTCTTAATGTTCTAAAAAATATGTTATAGACTTCATAATCTAAATAGAGTTTGAGGTTTGCTTTTTATGTTAACAAACTCCGTAACAAAAGTATGATGAATGTCTTTACGTATTATGTTTATATATTTATCATAATTTCAATTTTCAGTTTACTGTACCGTTTCAAATATAACATAAAATCTTAAATTTATATTCTGTGTCAAACCCGTGTTATCACGGGTCAATTAATTAGTATATCAAAAATTGCAAATATTTTGTACATACCAGGGAAAGGAACAGTTGTAAGAGAACTGCAAATAGCATAAAACTTCCGTAATAAACAAATGCAGATTAAAAATTTGATATTAGATTTATATCCAAAAAAGCATAGGTAAAAAAAACTATGTATATATAAGTTCCAGGGCTTGCAAAGTTATTTAAGGTTTTACCCATAGATCGTAAGCTTCTAATTAGTTTGACCTGTTTGACCGAGTTGCTAGATTAAGTAATCTCTAACTCGTCAATAACATATGTAGTATAAAGTGCTGCCCATAGAATATTCATGAATAAAAGAACAAGGAGTCATTAATCTAAACATATATATCCAAAATTGCAAGAGAACTGCAAATAGCATAGCAAAGATTGCTCTAAGCAGGAACAGAAGATGACTTTAGTATATGATAATATTCACATTACGGACATTCAAAACATGTTTAAAGAACAGAGGACTATGTTTACTAATCACAGATAAATTGAAAATCGAAACGAAAAATGCATACCTACCCACCAACTAATTTTAGTGTATACATAAGCCCTGAAAGTACCATTAATGATGGATGTACCATAAAATAATATAACAGAGCAAAACTAGCCACATGTATGTATATCATGGATTTCAATGTCAGTGGCATATTACTAACATCAATATCAAGCTCACAGTCATAACATCAATATCATCAGCCTTGATCTGCACCTCTCTTGGATATTTCTTAAGATGACAAATTGTAAACTCCCTCAACTCTAGTACCCTAATAATCTTGTAACACCCGCCAAATTAGGACTAGTAATTAGTGCCTGATTCTTTGTTAATACATGTAATTAGTTCTGTGTTAGGCTAATTAATGTATCAAATTATATATTTTTGAATATATACAAAAATGCGATTTGCTTAAATCGTACGCAAAATAAATCGAATGTATTTCGGTTCAAGTAAAATACGGACGTTGGTGATCAATTTTATTGAATAATATAAAAATTATTTATTGACAATAACGTACCAAAAATATTATTGTGATAATATTTCAAGTTCACTTCATATCGTATTATAGGCGTCGGCACGACTTAGATATTAAACGCGTAAACAAACGAGGCCAATTGAATTATTAAGTAATTGATAAAATACTCCAATAAATTTATTTAATTAACTTTCGTCTTCTTTAAAAACTTGCACTTTAAACACTTAAAATAATTATTTAACGATTAACGATCGGGGAAACGAACACCGCACGGAGCGCGAATACACGGAGCTAAAAGTGGAGACCCACACATGGGTGGGCCCCCACCCAAAAATCTGCCAAAGGGTGAGGTCATCACCTCCCCACCCTCACTTTACTCTTTCTCTTTTCTCCCTCTTCTCTTTTTCTTTCAAAATTCCACCATTTCCACCACCATCTTCCACCACAAAATAACACCACAAAAACGCCTCAAATCACCTCGCTCGTTTGGAGAAAAAGACTCATCTCGCAACGATCTACAAATCTATCTTTTCGGAATTTCCATTCGACACTTTGTAAGTTTCCGACAAAACCCGCAACTCCTCGATTTTTAGTGTTTTTAGCAAGTAGTTGTTTCTTTAAGCTTAAAATGTCCAAATATGGGTTGGGTAAAAGTTTCAGGTCGAACGGTGGCCGGAAAACACCTTTTCGGCGAAAATTCCGGCCAACAGCCCGTAGTGTCGCAGAGGCTCCAGGCCACCTGCGACACTAGGCCTAGTGTCGCATGAATCACCTTAGTGTCGCATAGTGCGACACTAGCTATAGTGTCGCATAAATTCCTAATGTCGCATGGTGCGACACAAGTGTTAATGTCGCATAATCCGTAAATGTCGCATGATGCGACACTAGTCATAGTGTCGCATAAACTCCTAATGTCGCATGGTGCGACACAAGTCGTAGTGTCGCAAGATCCGTAATGTCGCAGAAACCTTAATGTCGCATAAACAGTAACGTCACACATAGCGACACTAGCCCAGTGTCGCATGAGTCAGAAAATACAAACTATTTTACACTAAGTTTTGAGACCCAAATTTGACGCCCCATTTCACCCAAATTCGAGTCCAGATGCGTTTTTCACCCAGCCAGGGGCTCTGCCCCTTGGACCCCGCCAGGGGCTGCCGCCCCTTGGACCCCGCTACCAGGGGCGCTGCCCCCGGACCCCCGTCATTAACGGGCTTCGCCCTTACCCTAGGTTCACGAGTAACGGTGTTACATCTAAACTTTCACACAAAGTGTTAAACTTGTATAACATCAAACACGAATGCGATATAACTTCTAAAACACATTGGAACTTACTTTTAGGTATAACACTTCAAAATCATCAAAATAATAACGTGGGATTATTATTACAAACAATCACCAACGGGCCGTACACATTTTCAATACTTAAACAAACAACCAAATCATGGTAATTTGGACATTCTAGTTGGACAAACAACTACAAGGTAGTCTTATTAGATGCCTTCACATGTTTATAACCATCGCGTGTCGTGGACACCCTCAGGTTACAAGTCTTTGGACTTCGATTCTTGGCCAATTAATCTCAGTTTATTAAGATAAACTCTCCAGGCTCAGGTGAGTCTCATGGCCCCTCTTTTTACTGTTTTACTAGGGGTGTGATACATTGCTCTGTTTTTAACGCATGAACGTGAGTACATATTTCAATATACTACATGAGTTGTTTTCAACTAATCAAACCAAAGTCCTCCGTCAGTATAGTCTGGTAATACGAAAGTAGCGTGAATATTAGTATATGGTACCATATAGGATTGACCCTCCTCGTCCGGGTTAGCAAGCACTAACCGGGTAAACGGACGTACTAATATTTGGGAAGACGAGTGTGGATTAGGCACTCGTGGAGGCACCTCGCTCGGAAATCTCTATATGGGACCCGACCCTCGAGTTAAGCTCAGACTATGCGCTCATGGTTGTATACACTATCTGTAACTTTATTTGCTGGATTGCAAATCAATACTTAAATCTTGCGGTTCATACAATATTATTTGATACTCAAACCTGTGAGCTCACCAGCGTTAGCTGACCCATTTTAGCATGTATCACAGGTACTCAGCAGTAGATTTGGACTGCCCATCAGGATGCACCTTAGCTCGAGTCTTCATGCAAACTTCAGAGATTTCATTGCATTATTAGATTTTGTATAACTAATTATGTACTTAAATCTCTCATATTACGAACACGAGCTATGTATGAGTTCAAAACTGTTGTAAACCTTTTAGTATTAATATATTTTGTTAAAACGACGCATATAGAGTCGTTTGCTATATATCTGTGTGCTTTGATTATTGATTAGTAACACCCAAAGTATGCTTCCGCGAATCATTAAATTTGGGGGTGTTACAAATCTTAACTTCCAATCCATCTATTGTGTATCGCACCGGTCGTTGAAATTTCTAATGGTGATGCGAGACAACAGTGGGTTATAAATTTATAAGGCTGGGGCCTAGGGGTACTATTATTGCTAAGAGTTAGCAAAGGATAAGTATAACCTAGGATCGTTCTTTAAAGTACGACGAATTGAAACTAGGGGATTTAGAAACTTTTATGTATCTAGCTAGGGATAAGAGGGTTGGTTTTGATTTTGGGTTTTCTATCCTAAATTAAACTAAACTAAGTTAAACTAAAAGTGGAGGTTACTTCGGGCGTTCAACAATTAAAGCGATTGTCTACTATGAAGTGGTTTAGGTGATGTTAAATAAGAAGAGTTCTAATGAGGATAAGTTCGTAAGTTAATGTGAGCTATTACTACAATCCTTCTATCGTGCTAACGCGAAGGTGTCCACAATTAGGCAAACAGAATGTCATGTGGGTTGCAAAAAATAATAAAGCATACACCGAAAGTTCTCTCAAATGTATGTCCATGTTATCCGACAGTTAATCTCGAATCCTATCCCCCAATCTCGGTCATCAGAGATGTCCGAATCATGGCATAGTTTTTTGAATAAACAATCTTATAACGAGGTTTACCCTCGCCGAAATAGGTTAGAATAACTGGTCTAGATGGCCGGATAATACGTCATCACTTATTCGTACGAGTTATCGACATTACTCAAGTATGCAAGAAAACAGGGATGGTTTATGCTACAAATAGAAACCTAGTTAATACGTTTGTTATTCGATTCATAATATAACTACCTTAGGTCGTTCTTGACTTCCATATATTTGTACTCCTCCGTAAGCGTTTCCAGTACTATA
Organism: Pseudognaphalium luteoalbum; assembly: GCA_963422505.1. Classification (NCBI taxonomy): domain Eukaryota; kingdom Viridiplantae; phylum Streptophyta; class Magnoliopsida; order Asterales; family Asteraceae; genus Pseudognaphalium; species Pseudognaphalium luteoalbum. Next base: position 81,281,496 of record OY730197.1, read on the forward strand.
TCAAAAAACAGTTGAATAGGGGCCGTCATATTATTTCACGATAATTAACGCCATTTGTATTTCACTAATATGATAATCCTAAGGCAACAATCAAATAAGAACATAAGACGATCAAAACAACAGTTCCATATAACGATCAAAAAAATCTAAGTCGAGGATATTCCAAAAGTTGTCTAAAAAATATCACATATACGAATTTAATCTTAATCTACCTTTATTCCCAAGTTACATGTCTCTTAGATTTTTTTTAGTCTAGAGAACATCGGCCATGCCGAGTTCAATGATTCAATCTAACATAGTATAACTAAGTGACCTATACCCTATGAGTTAGCTACGTTCATTTTTGGATAAGGTTTTAGTCACAACATGAGTTAGGCAGATAAACAATAAAAATTTAATTCTTACATCTATTTATAATATAAGCCATCCACAATCATATCACATACAATTTAATTACATGTTTAAATCTTCCTAAAATACTATCATAGCATACAATTGAGTTATCTAGTTAATCATGGCAATTCTAGCACACATATTTAAATTATTAGCATAAAGAACAAGCATTTTAAATATGGAAGATAAATTATAACCTGGAATGGTGTACAATAACTCGTAGCTAAAATGCATCCCAGAGCACCTTCGTATAAATCATCCTTAGCTAATTAATTAGCTATTCTAACTAATCTAAAGGAAGAACTAAATTACAAAGAAAAGAAAATATGATGTGTGTGTTTTCCAAGGTATGGAAGATGTAAGATGTTTGATGTGTGGTGTGTCTTTTTTCAAATGAACCAAAGACACCTATTTATACTTGAATTTTGGTGCACTTTAGCAACTTGAGGCACACGTTAGCAAAAGATGATGAAAGGTCTAGCACATGTACCCTAAAGCGCGAAAAGGTCTAGCACATATACCCTAAAGTTGCGGAAAGTGCTAGCACATGTACCAGACAAGTACACGAAAGGACAGGAAAAGGGGGAGGGGATGGCTGGAAGCCAGCCGGCGGTGGCTGCTTGCCATACCAGCCACCGGCGGCTGCTGGCGGTCGCCCGCTCCGGTTCGCTGTATGTTCGCTCGTTTCTTGTTTCGTGCGTATCTTCTTCGTTATGCGTCCATTTGCGTCGATTATTTTTGCGTTGGATTCTTTTTTCGAAAATGAATACTTTGATGCAAAGAAATCCCTGAGATGTTTCTTTGAACTTTAGATGTCTTGTACGAATCGTTTGAATCTTCCGACGTACGTAGAATCTTCATTCTTCGTCTGTTTTTGTTGATCCTTCTTCTGTTAGATTCGTATTTTGAAAACGAAGATCTTGGATAAGATGGATCTTAGTGGTGGGTAATTTGTATCAAATCTTGTTTCGGATGCCTTGAATCTTTAATCGTGCGTGGAATCTTTATTTTCTGCCCGTTTTGCGTGATTTTTCTCGTGCATCTTCATTTTGATCTCTTTGGCAAATTTTCATTGATTTGGGTATTATTTGAGTCTATTTTCCAAGTATTGTTCCAGAATGAGAGAGATATCGATAGTAAAATCGTGACTTTTTACGCGATATCAAGTATCCCACACTTAGAGTTTTACTTGTCCTCAAGCAAATCTTCAGTAAAACTGTTTCGAAAGTCTGAAAGGGTGTCTTTGTATCCTGGAGATCTTTGATTCCTGCAGGCTGGGTGAAAAGATTTCAAACGGGGTTTTAACCTTTGATGCCTTCCCAAACTGGTTCTAACAAGCTCTCTTTTCAATCTTCGTGATGTAAGATATACATGACTGGGGTCCTCACAGGTGGTCACTCAATTCACTCAAGTGTATCGGGTTTTGTAACTTCTAAATCACTCAGGGGCCAGTCATGCAGCTCCTTTGTCATCATAAGCTTGGTCGAGAATCAGATCTACAATACTTAAATGGGGACAGTGCTAATTATCCCTACACATTCGTAAGAGGGTAGATATGGTGTGTGGAAGAAGGGTTTTGTAAGTGGTTTAGTGGGGTTTTAATATAGCCTAAGAGTTTGTTTGTGATGACTCACTACAACAAAAAAGACTTTTTAGGACATTTTTCTTAGGACACTTCTAAATTGGCGTCCTATAAAGTATCTAATAGGACACTACAAATTTTTATTGCTAATATTATAAATATATAATAGGACACCTCTTATGTAAGTCCTATTACGTTAACTTTATAGGACGTTTATATGTTAAAGTCGTATTATATTAGATGCTAATAGGACACTCAATTTGTGGGTCTTATTACATTGAGTTTTATAGGACACTTATTCGTTTGGTCTTGTTATATATGAGCCTAATAACACATTTTGTATGTGAGTTTTTTTACCTTAAATTTTATAGGAAGCTTATTGTAACATCTCAAATGTGTCGAGTTTAATGTTTGATAACAAGTGATCTAAAATATTACGGAGTATTATTAATAGAAAGAATAGTACGTGATGAATAAACGTTAACTAAACGCTGTCAAATAATTAATAGCCCATTTAAGATTATTATGCAAACTTATGAAGTTTGGGGACTACATGTTATAAAACACAACACTTTATGTTTTTCAACCCAAATAAGCTCCCCAAACTGCCCCCAACTTTGCGAGACTGCAGAACAATATCAATGGTGACTTCATCATCACCTACATCCTCCACAGCTTCTGCTACTGAAAACTTTGCGTATTCTCTCCATTGACTTCTCAACATGCTGATTTTGTACGTCTTATTCCCCTAATTTTCAATTTTAATTTTGAGGTTAAATATTAAATCTGTGAGAGTATGTTTGTGATTTGTTTAATTGGAATAATGACTATTGTAGGAGTGAGGATTGTGTTATATGTATGTTCAATTTTTAATCGCTTATATCATTTTGGTATTTATGAGTAAGTGCTACAAGCCGTCAAGCCCTAGATATTGATAATTGGAATGCGTTAATGAAGTTTAGCTTTGATTGGATCTAATCTAATGAGGGTACATAACTAGAGATTGCATCATAAAAATAGATATTGCACTAGGAAATAAATTGATCTGCTAAAATTAGTAGTAAGGAGTTATCGAGTAACTTATTTATCACCAATGGATGCAGGGATTGGGTTGCGAAGTCTGGATTTGGAATCAAGAATCAACATTACCGAGTTAAGTTAGTATTATGTAAGGGATAATAGGTTTTAAAATTTATCTTTCTTGAGCTTTGATTGCGGGAGAATTGTTGATGTGAGGTGTTCACCTCTTCTTGTCGTTGATTTCCTGTATCTTTTTATGAGGGTAAGAGTTTTTTATGGAACACAGGTTTAAAACCTCTTGTTTAACTGATGATTTTGTTATTGATATTGACCAGGCATCATTGGCATCAACATTTTACATTGTCTAGAGCCACTTACCAATGAACTCGGTAAATTGTTATCTTATGATTTTAGTTTATTATACTTCAATCATGAAATCCAACTTTTAATTGATATGATTTGTAATATAGATTTAGATAATTAAATTTAGCTTTTAGTAAGAGCTAAACTCCCTGTATTTTTTCGTATTACATATTATATTATGTAGATTCAATAAGGGTTAGTATATCTCTTAAGTATGCAGTATGAATATCACCAATTATAGAGTGATAAGATTTTAACTCTTTAATTAAAGGACTATTGATCTATATTCTACTAGTAATAGTATTGATTTAATGTAGCAAATCTATGTATATTTTCTGCATTGTATGTGTAAAAAGGAACGACATGAATCTCATGATGGTGATGATGGTAATATTTTTTCCTTTAATTTAATTGCTATAGCACGTCTCCTTATCCCTATTATTGCCTTTTATTTTTGTTGTAGTTCTTGTTTTGAACTACGAAATTGAGTTATATCTCTGTTTGCACAAACTTAACACATTTTGGCAAGGGTGTTCTACGCTCGTAAGATATATTAGGAGATGGAAGTCAAAGTTTTAGAATCCACCTATTAACAAATACTTATAGTTACAAACTTTATGGTGATTAAGCACTTAAGCATTTATTTATTTTCTTTTGGCAGCAATTGCCAAGCTTGGATGTGTAAATAATGGCATTTTCTTAAAGGAACCACTCAAGTGATATGGAATTTTGAATTTGGAGGAAGGTGCAAGTGTGCTACTTCTAGATGATAAGGTACGCACGTACATGATCTTGTATTTTATTGTTGGTAAAATTTTGTTACTCCAATCAAGTTAATTGCAACCACAACAATGAGTGATCATTAAGTTTTTTGTGACCTACAAATCTTACATTTTGTGGGCTTGAACTGACTTAGCAGACTATTTGCTTGTTGTATTTTCAGCTCAAGACACTACATAAGATAGAACCATTGTTGGAAGCTTGTCATTGGTAGGAAAAAACCAAAGAGGTGTTACAAGCATCCTATCTAGTAGACTTCATTCATGTGTTCTCATGATAAGTTTCTGCAGTTCTTGCTCTTTATGGTTAGGTACATAACTTCTAATTAGTTTACTAATTGCATAGGGTCTCCCTTAATTCTATATACTTCAGTTATATCTACAGAGACATGGCTAGCCACTGCTCATGCGTGTACCAATAATCAAAGTCGGTTATCTGTCAAAATTGAAGAATCTATGGGTGCAGGTATTGGTGTGGCCTTCTACATTTATTTTGTTTGTTAATCTTGTAAACTTCATATAAAGTACTATGTATGACTTATTGGCTATGGACTTTATACTTAATAAACAAGTTGTTTGATTGTAGGTGGTGCCTCAGGATCATGCTTGATGGCTGACAACTATATGTTTCTTGGTTTTTGTTTCTACTTTCGAATTACCTTGTAATCATTATGAAGATGAAGACTTTGGTTAGGATGATGTTGTTACGTTATTAGGTCAAGTGTTACCGAATGACTTGAATCTTTTATTCCTTTTATTTATTGAACGAAGTTCTGGCTTGTAGATATTTTATAAAGCATAAAGAATAACTCATTAAAGTATACAACTTAAGGTTATCTATTGTTTTATATTTGTTATTCTGAATTGTTTTCTACAATAACAGTTCTTAGGACACTAATAGTACCAAATGAAAGAAATGTCACATTAATATCAGTTACTTTTAAGGACGTTTATATATGTCTTAAGATCCAACAGTATGTAAGCATTGTCACATAATATAAAACATTTTAAAGCGTCCTATTATGTGGTTTTTAGGACGCCATTTGTGTCGCATTAGACATTTTAGGACACTCATTAAAAAGTGTCTCATAATCTATATTAGGACGCCTATACTTATTACAACACCTTTTTATGCGACGCTTAAATAATTGGTCCTATTAGATAAAAGGTCCTATAAAGTGATCTTTTGGGACACTAATGAGGGTCCTATAAAATCAGATTTGTTGTAGTGACTTATCTTTGACGTTTTAGTGGTACCTCTTTTGGATTTCTCTCTCTTTTGAACCTTCTTTTCGTAGCTTTTTCTTCTTTTGAAGAACTTTTCCCTTGGCTTTAGATGATCCTTGGGTTTTTAGCTCTTTGGTTTCTTATGCCAGCTTTGTTTATGCTTTCCTTAGGAGTCCTTTTGTGGATGATATTTTTATCCTTCGGGGATTCCTTCTAAGAATGTGTTTCTTGTAATAATTCTTCTGACAGAATAGAAACTTAGGCTATGGCTAAGAGATGTAAAGGAAGGATTGGTTTCTTGAAGTGAGTTTTTGAAATGAAAAAGCTAAGGCTCAACAGGTTTTTTACTTGATCTTCAATGCTGAAAGTGAGCATTGGTTGGGTTAGGCTTGAAAACAGGGATTTTTATGAGAGGGTTTTATCCTAGGAAATGTCAAGATCCTCTAATTGCACCTTCGTCACGTATGACACCCATTTTTGTAGTTTCGAAATGTATTGCTCGAACAAGTTCTAACTTAAAAGGCGTACATTGGCACACTCACAATCGAAAAGTGAAGCATTAAAGATAAATGCTTTTATATGGCTCAAGATTCCTCACTTATTTTGGTGGTTTAGTGCCTAGTCATGCGATTACTTGTTTTGAAACTTAGTTTGAAAATTTTTCAAAGAGTTTTACTCGTGATTGTCGATTTCCCAAACCCTTGTACTTTTGTTGACCAGAAATTTTTTGGACTTTCCTTGATTCAAACTTTGAAATTTTTTGCTGAGAATCTGAGTTTTCTAAAAAGATTGATCAAAAATTTTATGTTGCACTTTAGTAGTGAATAATAATGTTATTCCACACTTAAAGGAACATTGTCCCTAATGTTCTATTTCTATGTTAGGTTAATCCCACACTTAGAATTTTGAATGAAGATCAATATTTTCGAAGTCATTCTCTGTTTGTGAGTCATAATCCCACACTTAGAGTTTTACTTAGAATTTTAGTGTGTTTAATCAAGCAAAGTAAGGTTAGAAGAGATGCTTCCTCAGGTTGCGTGCGTAGCCACTGGATTTTATGGACCAGATTCAAGTGTGTGAGTTTGCTGGAAATGGACCAGGCTCATTAAAATGAACTTGTTCCAATATTCCTTCGTCGAGTTCTGCATAATAAACATCCTTCATGAAACACAAATGTCAATACACGTTAATACTAAATAGAAATAACATAAATAATAATAACTAATCCATAGCAGCGTAGAGCGCCTCCCAATCAGTGAAGTCATCATCCATAAAGATCGTGTTTTCAACGATCGATGTAGGTGATGCTGACTCCTCGATGGTATAGACGGGAGTTGCAGTGCCTTCCTCTGGATCCTGAATCCAAGCATCTACTACAGTGATCTCCTCCTCTAGTGGGTCCGTAAGAGTGGGGTGATCCTGCGCAGTCATGTTCCAAGGTGGGAATAGGTCCCACGGTGGAATGTGCGGAGCGGGATCAGGTCCCATCTGAAAGGGGCATACATGTATGGAAGGAAAGCCTATAGCTGTGTGGATCTCAATGATGGCAGTGTGTTGGACCTCGAGGGCTCTCGGTATCGACCTAGTGACAGCAGGGTCCGCGGTAGTCACCCCATGATGAAAGGTGGGTACTCTGGAGGCCCCTACGGTCTTTCCCTCTGGTCGGCGAGATGAAAGTAACCTGGTATGGAGGGGACGTAAAAGGAATGTCTCCTGAATGTTCACCTCTACCAAGTCTGCCAAGATCTCGTCCAACCGAGGGGGTGGTGACTGTGATCCCATGACGGTCCTCATGCTACTACCCGGTGATGAACTCCGAGAGTGATACATGGCACGTGAGCGTCTCTGACTGGGTGCTCGTGCTCCAGCTAATTGCGAACTCATCCTGCAAAATACAAAAGGTCAATGGTATAAACATAATCATTAGCCTTTCATAAGGTGAGGTATTGCATAAAAATGGATTAGATCAAACATGAAAGTAAAAAAAAAACTAATGCTGAAAATAAAAGATAAGCTTGAGGTGCCTCCCAAGAGCGCTTTGTTTATCGAGTCTCGTAGCTTGACTCTTTCATACCTGCTATTCTATTAGGGTAATTTGTAGTTATAGACTTCCTCGGTTGAGGGAAAGTCAACTACGTAGTGCTTTAAACGGTGACCGTTTACCTTGAAATTCTCGCCTGGAGCCTCGCGTTCGATGGTGCCATAGGGGAACACTTTAGAGATTGTGAATAGACCGCTCCGCCGTGTTTTAAATTTACCAGAAAACTTCTTAAATCGTGAGTTAAAGAGTAGAACTTAATCACCTGGATTGAATCGTGTGGGGCGGAGCTTTGCATCGTGAACCAATTTGGTTCTTTCCTTGAATTTGGAGGAGCTTTCATAAGCTTGATCTCTTAACTCTGCTAGCTCATTCAGTTGCATTTTCTGGTGCGTTCCCATTATCGTAGGGTCTAAACTACAGTTCTTCAGCGCCCAATAAGCTTTGTATTCGAGTTCAATCGGAAGATGACATGCCTTTCCATAAACGAGCCTATAGGGGTTGTTCCTAATGGAGTTTTATAAGCTGTTCGGAATGCCCATAAAGCATCATCTAGCTTATCTGCCCATCTCTCCTTGTGTTGACCAACTGTTCGTTCTATAATTATTTTCAATGCTCGGTTTGTTATATCTGCTTGCCCATTCGTCTGCGGGTGATAGGCCGTAGAGGTTTTGTGGGTGACACCGTATTGTTGCAATAGTTTCATAAACCAGTATTGCAAAAGTACGTGCCTTGATCGCTGATGATCGCTCGCGGAGTTCCAAACCGATAGAATAGCTGTTTTAAGAACTTGGTTATGACTCTTGAGTCATTTGTCGGAAAAGCTTGAGCTTCTGCCCATCTGGATACGTAATCGACAGCTACTAGAATGTATTCCTTTCCGCAAGATTTCGGAAAGGGTCCCATGAAGTCTAATCCGCATATGTCAAATGTCTTGCATGCTTGGATGTTCATCAATGACATTTTGTTACGCGTTGTGATATTTCCAAACCTTTGGCAAATATCGCAACGTTTCACCAAGTCTTGTGCGTCTCTGAAAATGGTGGGCAGTAGAATCCTAAGTCGTAAACTTTCTTTGCCGTCAAATTAGCTGCATGATGTCCTCCTATGGGTCCGTGATGGCTTTGGTGGAGGATGTATTCGGATTCTTTCCCATCGACACATTTTCTTATAATCTGGTCGGGACAGACCTTGAACAAGTATGGATCATCCCAAAAGTACTGATTGACGTCGCGAAAGAATTTCTGCCTTTGCGATGAGGGCATTCCTTTTCTTGTGATTCCTCCAACTATGAAATTGGCAATGTCTGCGAACTAAGGGTTGTCGGTGAATTGTGAACCTTGCATTTGCTCTCATAAACTCATTAACTACTCTTCTGGAAATCGATCTTTTATATCTTTTTCTGCAAGTTGTTCCATTGATGGATTTTCAAGTCGGCTTAAATGATCTGCGACGACATTTTCTGCTCCCTTCTTATCGTTTATCTCGATGTCGAATTCTTGTAGGAGTAGAATCCATCGTAACAATCTGGGTTTTGCGTCTTGCTTTATTAAAAGGTATTTTAAAGCTGAGTGATCTTTGTATACTACCGTCTTGGATAGTATTAGGTAGGATCAAAATTTGTCAAAGCTGAACACTACGGCCAGAAGCTCCTTTTCCGTGGTTGTGTAGTTTTCTTGAGCGTCTGTAAGTGTTTTGCTGACATAGTAGATTGGTCGAAAGTGATTATCCTTTCTTTGCCCTAGAACTTCCCCAACTGCGAAATCGCTAGCGTCGCACATGATCTCAAATGGTAGACTCCAATCTGGAGTGACCATGATTGGTGCGTTGTTTAGCTCCATTTTTAGGTAGTTGAAAGCTTTCATACAGTTCTCATCAAACACAAACTTGATGTCTTTTCCTAAAAGGTAGGTGATTGGCTGAGAAATCTTGGAGAAGTCTTTGATAAAATGGCGGTAGAATCCAGCGTGTCCAAGAAAGCTTCGAATGGCCTTCACGTTGGTTGGCGGTGGAAGTTTTGCAATGGTTTCGACTTTTTCTTTGTCTACTTCGATTCCTGACTTTGATATCCGATGTTCTAAAACTATTCATTCCTTCAGCATAAAGTGACATTTTTCCCAATTCAAAATGAGATTCAATTCTTCACACTTGGCGAGCATTCTGTCGAGGTTGGATAGACATGATGCGAAAGAGTCTTAAAGACCAAGAAGTCATCCATAAAGACTTCCATGCATTGTTCAATCATGTCATGGAAAATTGCAACCATGCATCTTTGAAATGTTGCAGGTGCGTTGCATAACCCAAATGGCATTCGTCGGTATGCAAATGTTCCGTATGGGCATGTGAACGTTGTTTTCTCTTGGTCCTTCGGATCGAGCGGGATTTGGAAATACCCAGAAAAACCATCAAGAAAATAGTAGAATTTGTTCCCTGATAATCTTTCGAGCATTTGGTCAATAAATGGAAGCGGGAAGCGATCCTTGCAAGTTGCTTCGTTTAACTTTCGGTAATCAATGCAAACCCTCCAACCAGTGACTATTTGAGTTGGTATAAGCTCATTATCTTCATTCGTAATGACTGTCATTCCTCCTTTCTTTGGGACGACTTGAACAGGGCTAACCCAGGGTGAATCGGATATTGGGTAAATCAATCCAGCATCCAAGAGTTTGATAACCTCTTGCTTAACCACGTCCTGAATCTTAGGATTTACCTTTCTTTGCCTTTGCACTGATGGTTTGAAATCGTTCTCCATGAGGATCTTGTGCGTGCAATAGTTGGGGCTAATTCCTTGTATATTAGAAATTTTCCATGCAATCGCCTTTTTGTGTGATTTCAAAACATCGATGAGCTGAGCTTTCTCCTCGGGTTTTAACTCTTTTGATATTATCACCGGGAGTTGTGATGTTCCGTGGAGGAAATCGTATTCGAGGTGGGGTGATAATTCTTTTAATTCAAGGTTCGGCGGTTCTTCAATAAATGGCTTCATTCTAGCTATGTCGTCTCTATTTAGCTTCTCATATTTAACTTGGAATGGCGCATCGTCTATCTCGGGTTCAGATGTGGAGATTGACGCTATTTCAACCCACTATGTTTTATTTGAGAATTCGTCCGTCTTTAGCTCGTATTTGTTAGAACGATGATGAAGAAACTTCGTCATTTCTGGTGAGAATGATCTTTCCGTCATCAGTGAACTGGAATTCTTGAAATTGGGCAGATGAAGATTGGTTTATGGTGATTTCGGGGTTTGGAAATCGTAGTGGTACGGGTTGGTTAGCTAATTGCGGTTCAAATGATGGTGGCTCAACACTCATTCCCTTGAATGAATCTAAGATTTCTTTAATTGAAGGGAGTGGGTTTAATGTGTTGATAACAGTTTTATCTCTTCTCAGCCAAGGTAGCGGTGTACCGCATCCTAATGGAACAACGATTGTTTTGCCATCGGTGCGAGAATTTTTTTTTTTCCAACAGGGGAAATAATAGTTCGTTGGATGTTGCTGGCGAAGTGATTGCGGAATGTATCCCAGGGTTCTCATTATATAGCTTCCGAACGGTGATTACGGTGTTGGGTATCGGGTCCTGGCCAGATGATTCTAGTACTTCGTGGAGATGCTCATAAAAAATATCCTGCATGGTATCACACAAACGGAGGTCCTCTTCCATAGGGTGCTTGATTAATCGAAAGACGTTAAAAGTGACCTCCTCTTTCCCAACTCTCAGTTTTAAAGATTTTTCGTTAACGTCAATTACGGCCGTGGCAGTATTTAGGAAAGGTCTGCCAAGGATGAGTGGGATATGGGTGTCTTCTTCTATGTCCATGACAACGAAGTCTACTAGAAAAATGAACTTATCGACTTTGACCATGAGATCTTCAGCAATTCTCTGAGGGAGTTTAACTGATATGTCAGCTAATTGGATGGTCATTCGAGTCGGTAATAGGTCATTTAATCCTATTTTCTTATAAAGAGAATAAGGCATAAGATTAACACTAGCACCTAGGTCTGCTAAGGCGTTACTAATTTGGATATCCTAGAGGAAACAGGGTATGGTAAAGCGTCCAATATCGCCTAATTTAGGTGGGAGACCATGTTGTATAATCAGAGAACATTCAGCATCCAGGGGTAAATTAACTATTTGCCTAAGTTTTTCTTTGGTTGAAAGGAGTTCTATAAAGAACTTGGCACACGAGAGTATTTCTACTAAAGCATCTAATAATCTAACATTTAAGTGTATGCTTTTAAATATTTCCGGATATTTACCGAATTGAGCTTCTTGCTTCTCCTTTTTAAGTCTACCAGGATAAGGTATCCTTGTTCGAGGTACATTATCTGGAGGTTTGGCTGGTGATGGGCCAGGTTTTGTGAATGGAATGTCAATTGACACATTTTCACTAGGTGTAGATGTGAGCGAAGAAGGGTCTTCGGGGGTGTTATCTAGCGGTTGTGGATCAAATTTGGTTACTTTTCATCCTTTAGTAACGATTAACACATCATCACTTGGTGGATGAGTGGTGTTACTAGTGATTACCGACGTACTTTCCTCAACAAAATTTAAGTTTTTCAAAATAGATTCCATGTTAGAAATAAATTTGTCTGAAATTTTTATCATGGCGTCAATGTTATTTTGAAATTCGGTTGCTCTTTTGTTTATAATGGTTTGTTCAAGCATAAAATATGATAAAAGTTGTTTTGAGGAAGGTAAGTGGTTTGTAGGTGAAGAAACATCCAAAAGTTAAGTTAAAGATCCATTTGGTGGGGGGTTAGTCCAATCAAAATAGGATGTTGACATGATTGGTCAAAATTAGGTAAACTAAAACTAAGCTAATCCTAAAGGTAAAAAGGTATTTTTTGATTGATGTTGATCTCTCAAAAGGATCGCTAAACACTAAAGTTGCTAAACTCCTAAAATCAGTCGCCGACGCTTCCCCGGCAGCGGCGCCAAAAACTAGTTGTGTATCGCACCGGTCGTTGAAATTTCTAATGGTGATGCAAGGCAAAAATGGGTTTTAAATTTATAAGGTTGGGGCCTAGGGGTACTATTATTGCTAAGGGTTAGCAAATGATAAGTATGACCTAGGATCGTTCTTCAAAGAACGACGAATTGAGGTTTATTATCTAAGTCGATCAAACAATAGTTCCATATAAGCATACAAAAGTATTATCTAAGTCAAGGATATTCCGAAAGTTGTCTAAAAAATATCACATATACGAATTTAATCTTAATCTACCTCTATTCTCATATTCCGTGTCTCTTAGATCTGTTTTAGTCTAGAGAACACCGGCCATGCCGAGTTTAATGATTCAATCTAACATAGTATAAGTAAGTGACCTATACCCTATGAGTTAGCTACGTTCATTTTTGGATAAGGTTTTAGTCACAACATGAGTTGGGCAGATAAACAATAAAGATTTAATTCCTACATCTATTTATAATATAAGCCATCCGCGATCTCATCACATGCAATTTAATTACATGTATAAATCTTCCTAAACTTCTATCATAGTAGACAATTGAGTTATCTAGTTAATCATGTTAATTCTAGCATACATATTTAAATTATTAACATAAAGAACAAGCATTTTAAATATGGAAGATAGATTATAATCTGGAAAGGTGTACAATAACTCGTAGCTAAAATGTGTCCCGAAGCACCTCCGTACAAATCTTCCTTAGCTAATTAATTAGCTATTCTAACTATTCTAAAGGAAGAACTAAATTACAAAGAAAAGAAAATATGATGTTTGTGTATTCCAAGGTATGGAAGATGTAAGATTTTGGTGTGTGGTGTGTCTTTTTTTAAATGAACCAAATGCACCTATTTATACTTGAATTTTGGTACACTTTAGCAACTTGGGGCTTACGTTAGCCAAAGATGATGAAAGGTATAGCACATGTACCTTAAAGCGCGGAAAGGTCTAGCACTTGTACCCTAAAGTTGCGGAAAATGCTAGCACATGTACCAGACTAGTACGCGAAAGGACGGAGAAAGGGGAGGGGACTGCCGACAGCCAGCCGGCGGTGCCAGGATGCCAGCCTTCGACGGCTGGTTGCCAGCCGGCGGCTGCTGGCGACCGCCCACCCCGGTTCACTGTCCGTTCGCTCGTTTCTTGTTTCGTGCGTATCTTCTTCATTATGCATCCGTTTGTGTCGATTATTTTTGCGTTGGATTCGTTTTTCAAAAACTAATACTTTGATGCAAAGAAATCCCTGAGATGTATCTTTGAACTTTAGATGTCTTGTACGAATCGTTTGAATCTTCCGGCGTACGTAGAATCTTCATTCTTCGTTCGTTTTTGTTGATTCTTCTTCTGTTAGATTCGTATTTTGAAAACGAAGATCTTGGATAAGATGGATCTCAGTGGTGGGTAATTTGTCTCAAATGTCATTTCGGATGCCTTGAATCTTTAATCGTGCGTGGAATCTTCGTTTTCTGCCCATTTTGCGTGATTTTTCTCGTGCATCTTCATTTTGATCTCTTTGGAAAACTTTCATTTATTTGCATATTATTTGAGTCTATTTGCCAAGTATTGTTTCAGAATGAGAGAGAGAGAGATATCGGTAGTAAAAACATAACTTTTTACGCGATATCACCATCCTTCTCAAATCGAGTAGTCACCCCACTATCACTAAACCTCATTGAACTCAGCCATTCATAAAAATTCTTATGACAACTATAGTCTAAGAAATTTTGCATGTTCAAGAAATCAAAAGAAAAATTTTGATGTCAAAAACAGTACAGGCTCATCAATTGTTGTGAACTTCTTCCGAGTTACATCCCTTTCATACTCTGTGTTTTTTTTTCACATCATCATGCAATGAATAGAAAATCTAAGAGATGATTTAAAAATAGTAGAAAGCAGAGCCATTAAAATCTTGTAAGCAACAAACCAAGGACGAAAATATGTTTCCTTTTGATCAATGAAAAATGTTAGTCTTTAAAATGTTTCATCTCCATTTCTTCAAAATTTTCATGTCCGATAAGTCCACCGACACAGAGATAGCCAAAAAGATTTTCAACCTTATTGTGTGATAACATTTAGACTAACCTATTGGAATTCAAGTAATATTTTAAAATGACGGAAACTGTTCTATGACCCATTGCATCAAACATTTAAGATCAAAACTCGTTTCAAATTCGGATTCCACAAGATAATCTAAGTATGAAACAATATAAATAAACAAACACTCTTGATGCCTAGTGTGTTTCTGACTTAATCCTAAAAAAGAAACATTAATAATATATAATTAGATGGATTAATTAACCTTTTAACAAATGAAACATCAAGTAAAACCAAATTAATTGTTCTTACACTTCAAGTCTTGACAATATTTTGCTTCTTCACCAGACTTGGTAGCTATGCTAGGTAGATCCACAATTTTAAGATCAAAGACACTATGTTCCAGGTAGATCCACCATTTTAAGCTCAGGAACACCATGCTGCTTGACAGTTACTTATCAAAACATCACATGTTTCTTTACCTAGAGTTTTTGTTATCTCCTTAATAGTTTCCATAATTTTTTGTTCCGGAATATCTTCTTCAAATTCAATAGATGGTCATGAACCTTAAACTTACGAAGAGCACTAGGATCAGACACATTTTTGAACTTAACTAATAAAGAGAATTGAAGACCTTTAGGAAAACGAAGGTAAAGAAGAGAGCTAACAATGCTAGACTTGGCTACAGATTTCTCACCAACAACTTTTAACTTAGAAAACATAAACAAAAAAAAAACACAAACACCTAAACACTTCACCAAATTCAACCAACTCTTGTTCTAATCAGCAGAAAGATTTCCGTCAAATCATTTGGCAAAGTTTCTGCACTGTTCTCTAGAATGTCCCTTTTTAAATTAGAACGGGCTCTTCATCTAGAACACTCTTCTACCGGTGTTGTCTTTCTCTTCTCCCTCTTATCTTGCAAATCCTAGTTTCTATTAGTTCGAATTCACCAAATTCCTCAACTGGAAAATAAGATCCACATTTAAACATTCGATAAACCTCTCAACAAACAATTTCTAATATCTCACAGTCATAACATGAATATCACGAGCCTTGATTCGCACCTCTCTTGGTTAATTCTTAAGATGACTAGTTGTAAAGTTCCCTGACTCTGGTATCCTAATAATCATTATCTCCAATCCATCCTTCTCAAATCGAGTAGTCACCGCATTATCACTATACCTCATTGAACTCGGCCTTTCATGAAACTTCTTACGACAAGTTAGTCTAAGAGAATTTGCAAGCATAAGAATTAAAATAATATATAACAAGTTTGTTTTTGTATCCAGGAACTATCTAATCTCCTAAAGTTTTTACGCCCAAGTTCAATTGGGGATGACGTCGCACCCCTATCCGTCGGTCGGATTTTACTCCGGTCGTTGGTCCGACTGCAACAGAAGAGGCGAACGGTTTAGTTTTAAAATTTATATTTTGCAGGGCTCAAACTATGCTACCTACCTACCTTGGGGGTATGGCGGCATGTATAACTCGAGTGTCGTCCAAAATCAGAATGAACTGAATTGAATTAGGACCTACCAAAGATGATTCGGCAATAGGATGGGTTTAAAAACAAGGTAGGTATGGTTTTGGTTTTATCTAATTTAACCTAATAACAGAAAATAAAGTGCAAAAAACTAAATGAGAATATAAGCAGGAGATAGAGAATGATTGCTGAAACTTTGATGATTAGGGTTTCAAGATGATATCCATTATATTGATGATAGGTGATTACTCTAGTTAATAACCTTCTAAACAGTCGATCTAGACACTCGGACCCTACCTCGAGGTGTAACCCTAAAGCATATGTCACTGAATCCTAGGCTATCCTGATTCTGGTCATATGGGACTGACTTCACACCCCTCACCATCTCTTTTGGGGACCAAGCCAACCTCTGATTGGAGTTAAGGAATAAGGCGACAAGCTACAACACTGACTTTTCTTAACACCTATGTCTATCCAATTTTAACAGAGTAATACTGGTTGTATGCTGGGTAAGCTAAACTATCGGCTAAGTAGAGTTTAGGGGTTTTAAGGATCTGGGAACACAGCCGGCATCCTTGCTTTCATTTCCTAACTCATATTTTATCTACTTAAGCTTTAATACTTCCGTCATGGATTAGACCCTCCTTTGCCATCGGTCGTTCATCCCTAGGTATGTGTACAGTGTCCTTATTTTGCACAATACTCTAACACTAGGTATATTTATGGTGTTTTAAAGACCTTATGTATCTTTACACAGATTTATAACCAGAGGTAGTTTAACGGTGTACTACGGCATTTTCACGGTTTGACAAAACCTAGACCCGTTTCTGGAAGGGTTGCTTCCAGGTAATCCACGGTGAGATAGACCATCGGCATTTCCTTGGCTTCCACGTATTTGTACGCTACCAGCGGTATTTCCAATGCTATACCAAGTATTCTGACGTATTACGGTGATCCCACAACTTCATACAAAAAGGAGATAACTGTGTATTCATAGTTAGGGTTGATTACATCCTATCCTAAGGCAACAGTCACGTGAGAGACCGGAAAGGGTTATTAATTAAGTCTACATCCAGGATAAGTCTAAACATGTACGCAGCATAACAACTACCAATCATATATTAAAGATATTAATTAAACATCATCCCTATTCCTAATATCTACATTTCAACAATCACATATTAATTCACCTAATCATCATGGTAATAATCACAAATCATAGTGAAATGCAAAGTAAACATTATAACCATAAGAGAGTAAGATAATATCACCGGATTAGATGAGTAATACTGAGGATTACAGCAGTCTGACTTGAATAACCTTGCTATAGCTTGATTACCCAATTACAACTTTCCTCTAGCTCTAACCACTACTTATATCTCTCTAGTTCTATAAAGAGAGAAACTAGAGAGAGAAACTAGCTATATTAAAGACAAAACTAAAGAAAGAGAGAATTCTAGAGAGAGAAGTGTGATGAGAGGTGTATGAGAGATGTGAAGTGTGTGAAATGGTGGAAATGAGTCCACTATTTATAGGAGAGGGCTAGGGCTTGAGGTACATGTCTTTAAGCATCAAGAACAAGCACCAAAGCATCACACGAGGCGAGCAAGCAACAAGGGGTCAAATGGGACTCCTACAAGGCAAATGGAATACCAATCGGTACCCCAAGGGCCGTATATGACACCTAAGGTACTGTATACGGTACCTTTGGTGAGGGGGGGTTGGTGCTCCATTTACCTTCCGTTGACTTCTCGGTTGCTTGGTTCGTCAGTATCTTTTTCGTTTTAAGTCCGTTTTGCTTGATTCTTGCGCCGTTGAATTCGTTTTTCCGTTAAGCTTATATTGACACTCTTGATTAGAAATTAAATATTGACATGAATTTGGAGGTGTTTGACTGTTGCGTGTTTCGGATGACGATCGACGAGCTTCCAGACTGCACATCTTCTTCGTTCTTTACCCGTTTCTCTTGATTCTTTATCCTCCGGTCTGGTATTTTCCTATGGAATCATAAAATATGCATTAAGATTTAATTTCATAGGATAATTTAGAATGCAATATTTAAGGTGATTATATTTGCCTTGGCTTGCGTGTAAATTCGATGTTTTAACTGATTTTTGTAGCAACAACCGTATTTAGACTACTTTGGTGATTTTTGATAATAAATGATTATTTTGAATTGTTTTCACCAGAGAATAGTCCAAAAAGTGCGGAAATAAGTACTTAAAATTATGACTTTTTGAGTCACATCAAGTATCTCACACTTAAGGTTGTTTGTCCTCAAGCGACAACTCAGTTTTGAAAACATTTTGGGCGAGTTAAAAACATTTTCAAAAAGTCACCACTTTGTAATATGGGAAAAATTATTTAGAGAACACAGGGAAAGTTGAGATGATCTTTTCAAAAATAAGTATGGACTTTCCCAGGCATACTTTCCAAATCTCGTGATCTTGGAGTATACATGACTAGGCGATCTCACTAAAGGTTGTCACTCAATTCACTTAAGTGTATCGGGTTCCCTATCATTCTAGCATAATTGAAATATCTCAAATAGCCAATCTTGCAACACTCATCATCATAAGCTTGGTCGAGAATCGGATCTCCACCTCTTAGGAAGAGGACGACGCTAATTATCCCAAGACATTCAAGTGGATTGTAATGTTTGTAAGGGTTAAGGGGTATGGATAGTGGTGTTTTTGGTTGGAAAGTGTTGTTTATCTTTAGGCATTCTAAGAATCATGAAAAACTTATTGGAGAAACGAGAAGATGGCTACTCGTAATTCATTGGATCTTTATTTGAAGGATTGATACTTTGAAGCACTTAGCCTTATTTTCTTTTTCTTATTTTTATTTTATTTTCATTTTGTTTTCTTTTCTTTCTTCAGAACTTCTTTGCTAGAGAACTTCCAAGGATATTTTTGCTTTTCTTTCGGAAATCTCTTTTTTCTTATCACGAACTTCTTCGAGTCTTTTCTTCTGGTGCCAATTTTTTGGACCTTTGATTTATATCTAATTTTTGGTGAACACGAGGGAGTAGATCAATTCAGAAGGAGATTATTCAAGATGTTTTTCATAACCTCAGAAATTCTAAGATAAGTTGTTGGGAATTTTCGGTAAGTGGTTTAAAGATGTAGGGTTTTGAAGGAATGAAAGGTTTAGGCTCAACAATGTTTTCTAGGCGGATCATCGATACTAAGAATGAGTATCAGAAGGGTTTTGGGCTTGAAAAGATATTTTAAAAATGGGTTAAATCCTAAGGAAGGTCGAGATTATTTAATTGCACCTATACCGCGTACGGTACTCTCCAATGTGGTCTCAAAACGTATGTCAGGAACGAGTTCTAACTTAGAGGTACTAGCATCGGCACACACAAGAAATGAAAAATGTAGCATTTGAAGTGAATGCTTTTAAGGCTCAAAACCTCACTGAAAATTAGGGTTTGTATGTACCTACCCATGCTCCTTAGATGGTCACTACTTATTTAAGAAATTCCTATCTTATTTTCCCTAATATTCCTGAATAACTTACCCGTATTAGAAATGGATCCTTTTTGAAAGATATTGTAACTCAAAAATAGGAGAGTTGATCGGATGATTTTTCTCATACTATATTATGTTTTGTAAAATTTTGAAATTTTTTGAAAATTTGAGGAACATTTTCTAAGTAGGGCTATTCAAACATTAAAAATCAGTAAAAATCCAATCCAAGGTATTCTATACTAGCTATCCCACACTTAGAGGAACATTGTCCCTAATATTCTCTTGAGTTGAGATTATACTTTTAAAAGTATAATCCCACACTTAGACTTTGAACATATAGAAAATGTTGCTCATGTGTATATACTGGGCTTGAATCCCACACTTAATGATAAGTTACGATAGAGCGTAGAGTACTTTGCATTCCAAAGCTAAAAAAATGAATCAAGTTATAAAAACGAAGTGAAAGGTAAGAAACTCCCCAGATGATGATTTGGTATTTAGAGGTGAGAGCTAAAAATTTGAAGGTATGCATGAAGAGTGATTCGGCTTCGCATGTCCTAATCTGGTGCAAAGTGCCTTCCATCTATGCTTAGCAAAGAGTCGTTCCATAATGTAAGTGTGGAAATTCTTATTGGTGAATTTCACACTTTTTGTGATTTACGATTTGGATGCGATTCTTGCTAATGCGTCTTGTAGTGTGGGTTGAGATCCCACACTTAGGTCTTTTAAGATTTTGAGGAGTATTAGCACTTGCGAGTTTTAGAAGAAGATAAACCTAAACTCCTCTCCCGAGATGTGTGCAAGTTCCGTGGTCTGCAGTTGTGTGAATCCTTGTTTGTCTGCCTTCGACTTCACGGGTTCTTCTTTTGAAAGCTCGTCATCTCTTGTAGGCTTCTTTCTCATTCGTTATCACACATTCGATCACTTATTCTAAATAAAGAAATAAACACAATAAGTAACTATGATAATAATAATATAATAAAGCTCAGCCATATAGGTCGAGAAAATATCCCAAAAGTTTTAACCAAGTACAAGATAGAGATCACTGTAATCAATACAATACGAAAGTCAGTGATATGAAATACAAATCAAAAGATATGTAGTCTAGAATGGAAAATCCTCTGCTGGTATGTCATCAGACTGCTGCCCACTGGATACTCTGTGCTCATCTGGAGGGAGTAATCCTCTCTGAATCAATATCCGCCTGAGAGTCATCGCTGGAAGTGCCATCACATCATCATAACCAAGTGCGGGCATATCCTCAATGGTGACACCTGCTTTCTGTAACATATCAATGTACAACTGCCTGAGAGTGCTCTCAGTAGGAACCTGATCTGAAAAGATGGGCTGAAATCTAAGTAAGGGCCCATGCTAACAGTGAATAATGCATCGGTGCCAATATAGAGTAAATCTGGTCTATATGATGTGCCAGCCTCTGGGAGATGGTCATGTGCCGGAAGGGATACAGTCGGATGAGGTAATGATGCCTGCTGACGGGCTGGTGATGGTACGTGTACTGAGTAAACTCTTGTTGTACCAAATGTGGATCTGTGAGTGGGTAGTGGTGCGGTGTATGTGGTAGGTGTGCGGGGGCATCTATATGGATGTGGTGGCTGGGTGGTGGTATGTGGATGTGGTGGAGGAATGGTAGTGTATGGGCGAGTGTTAGTATGTGAGTGAGTGGTGGTATGGGTAGCGGGTGGTGGTGGTGGTCCACATCTGTGTAAAAAGTGCTCTGGCTCAGGTGTGCCATGTCTCCTAGTTGTCAGAACCTACCGAGTAAGAGGAGTGACCGGATATGTGTGATGCACAACAGCCTGTGTAGGCAGTACTGGTGTGTTTGCTCCTCGTGCTAGATCAGGTATCTCTACTGCTACTGGTCTCTCTAGCTGGGGACCAACATCTCTATCCATCGTAGTCGCACGCTTCCTGGTCATGAAACATCAAGGAATGGGCTGTCGAGTGTGATATTACAAGCACTGTCTCTCTGGTCCTTCATCAATCATCTGAATCAACCTGCAGTACTATATGTCAAACAACTACGAGCTAGCATGATGGATATAATCCTCACGGTGACTATCAGTGAGAATCCTCATACCAACCAACAATCTAGTGATAATGGCTCCTATGAATGCGTGGCGCTTATCCTCTTTCTTCTCTTTCCACAACCTATATGCGATGATGTACGTGACATTCAGGTTTCTCTTCCTTATGATCGCATCCATAAACTTAATTTCTTCCAATGTAGTGGCCCCGACATCTCTCTTTCCAAAAATGGTGCTGCAAAGGAGCTTGTGAAGAGTGTGGTGAGCTAGCCGGGTCATGGTGGAGGCTTTCACCCCACTCCTGAAGTCTGTCCCTGATAACTCTCTCCATATCTCTCTGTGATCCCGTGCTAGTAAACAAGAGATAGACTGAAAACTGCCAGTGAACCACTCAGAATCGGCTTGTGATCAGGTGTAGAGACCGAGGTATACTCTGAAATCTCCAACGGTCATATGATACATCTTCCCACGGTACCGGAAAGTAATCTTCTTCTTATCTGTGATGTCCAACCTCTCGTGGAACTCGTAGGTCATCATAAACTCGGTGACAACCTCTCGGTAAATAGCCTCGTCAATAGAGAATAAGTGGAAAAATGCGGCATGCTCCTCGCCATCTATGTCATATCTAATTAAATCCTCTAACTCTTCTTTAATCCTCAAACGCCTCATATCCTTCCATATGATGACTCTGTTTGACCCTAAATATCGTCCCATCCATTTCTCTATATCCTCGATATTCTCAGGGGACGAAGCAAGCTTCTTTAGTAAAGGGTTTGATAGATCCATAGGTAGCAAGAAAATGAGAAGTGTAAGTTGTAATAAATTGTTAAGTACATTTCCAAATTTAGAATAAAAATTGGAAATGTAGGCTTTAAAACATGGATATATCCGCAATTTATCAAAACAAAACCCTAAAGCCTTACCAATCCTCAATCCCCATTTTTTCACATTATTAGTGTCTAACATATTCCAAGGGTACTAAAGTAATAACAATACAAGCATTTAATCCAAGTAAACTCATCATTTCAAATAACTAGCAATTATTCTTACTTTCAATTAATGGTAACTTAATCTAAGTGAGCATGAGGTTTTGGAAAACCATGTAATTACCTCAAATATATCAAGTAAACTAATAAAAGAGCATAAAGAAATTTATTTATGCAAATACCATATGGTTAAAGACACGTGTTAACTTATTCAGTTACTTTTAGTGATTTTGCAAGATTTAAAGATTTTGATAAATGAATGACGGTAGCATACGTGTGATGGTCATATTAAAATATTCAACACTTTATTTAATCAAGGTGGGGAATATTTAAAATAATCAAGGACCAAAAGCTAACTAAAGATTTATTGGAAATCTAAGAAACTTGCCATGATTTAATTAACACAAGTACCATTTAAAAATTGAAGATTTTAAAATAAAGTATGGCATTTGGTTAATTTCAATCACAACATGCCTACTTTAACTTCCAACAATCCTAAGAATCATTCATAATAATCTAGCAATCATGTAATCTTGTTTATCAAATCATACTAAGCATGAATTAATCACAACAAGTCAAACCAAGCTACTAGTTACCAAAAGTAAACAAATCAAGCAATTTTGACCACTAAAGTCAACACTTGAAAATCAAAATCATAAATTATCAAGTAATCCACTCAATCAAGCATGCAATCATGTTAAGCAACTATGCAAGAACACTTTTGAACTATAAAACACAAGCTTTCACCATGGATTTCATAGATCTAAGTTTGAAACCCTAACTTTTTAAAAGTTAATGAAATTTAAAGATTTGAGTTAGTAATTACCTTGCAAGTGATGAAATGATGTTATGTATGCAAGAGAGATGATTAAATGAAGAATTTGAAGCTTTGGATCATCAAAAATGGTGAAAAAATGAGGGTTTTGGAAATCGTGGTGATGGCTGACGGTATTGGGGAAGGGGGAGGAGAGAAAATTTGGACTTTTTGACGTTTTGTTTTGTAGTGGCTCCCTTCTTCTTGGTTTAAATACGTTTCGATTTAAAATGCGAAAGATACGATACGTATGATTAGTTTTCGAAAGGTTTTAAGATTTTTAAATAAGTAACCAAAAGTAAATACGAATCTTTATAAAAAAAATTCGCAATTAAAATTGTGTTTTATATTGCGTGCGAAAAATTCTTTGCGTTTAAATGAAACGAGTTTATTTAAAAATGAAACAATTTTTTTGTGTACTTTAAACTTTAAAAAAAATCATAATTAATTTACCAAAATTTTAAAAATAAAATTTTGTTAAATTTTTCTGAAAAGTTCGAACTTACGCGAATTGCGCGAGTTAAAGCTTAAAGGACGTTTTCTTGGTTTTAAACGAAAGCTTTAAAACGATTAATTTATTTAAACTAAAACTAACATTAACTAATAATAATTAACCTAGATAAGCTTGGGGTGCCTCCCAAGAGCGCTTTGTTAAAGATGAAAGCTCGTCCATATTAGACCAATTGCTTTACCCGATAGTGTCCGAGATGACACTTTTGGGTATGGATGATGCTTTGTATAGAGACAAGGTATAGCGGGAGATAAACGTACCTCAGAGAGCTCGGATGACATAGTAAACTAAATCAGAAGGATTTATGTAATACCGTTCAAATTCTGTTAAAAATTCTCGCTCTTCCTGATCGAGTTGTAATAATGCATCGACAAAATGATTAAATTCCCGTTTCACCTTTTTCTGGTTTGAAATGCCTTCCCTAAATCATGTATCTAGATAAGACAGATCATAGAGCAGTTTCGAAAGTAAATCCACAAATTCCATTTCGTCGTAAGAATTAGGGTTTCCGTAAGTAGTGTGAACTGCTTGCGAAAGTTCTCTGATATAGATCCTCTGTTGGTTACTAAACGGAAATTTAGTTTTTTGGAATAACTGAATTAGCTGGACATGGATCTATTTCCTTTTTGCAAAGAAGGCAGAGTCCATAGCCTCCTCAGTTGATTAAGGAAAAATAGCTCTTAGTTCATTAGTTAAATAAGTAGCAGGATCAACAAAGAATAGAATATCTACAAGAATCATGCCAGACTTGATAGGGTTTTTTTCTATCCCAAATTCAAGCTCGTCAATCAGGGCCGCAACATAACGATTGATCCTAGGTTGTGAAACAGAGGGATAATCGGTGCTGGCAATTAAATCCATTAAGAGATCTAACTCTGATTTTAACAATAGCTCATTTTTTCAACTATGGTTAGCGCGAAGAAGTCTAATTATCCTATCAATCTCAACAAAGGTCTTTCTCTGCTCATATGTAAAAGGGAAATCAGATATCTTAAGATATTTTAGAAAGTTGGCATAAATATCTATCCTCCTAATGGGCTTATGAGAATTTCCTAAGTGAAGGTCGGTCTTTGATTCGGGTAGATGATTCCTAGATTCAGTGTTTAATCGGGTTGGTGTTAATATACTAAGTTCATTCTCAACCTAATATTGGAGACACTCTTCCTCAAGTACACTTGGTATAAGAGTAGTGGGGTGAGCTCACAAAATATCTAGGAGATCGTACTCAAAGTATTCATCTAAACAGTGAAGACGTTCATTCAAATCCATCCAAGGCATGGGTGGATAGAAGAATACTTCGACTCCAAATGGTTAATTATCTGGTAAGGTAGCAGGTCTAATATAGTGTGGATACCTAGACAAGACTGTCAGAATCTCAGAGTCAAGTGTGGGTTGACCACTTAAAGCAATAGTGACAGAAGCTGGAATCTTCTACTGAGATTCCTCAAAACCTAAGTCTAAGCTCGATATTTTTGGGTTCTCAACTTCATGGTTAACATAGACCTCTTTAACGTCAGAGGAGTTTGACTCATACTCTGGACAGTCAAAGAATTCCACATCTTCCATATTCGTCATCTCATCCATCATCATTTGATTGATCAGAGAGATAAGGTTTGAAGGAGAATTAGGGTTTTTAATTTTCTATTTTTTTTTTATATTTTCTAGGGTTTAAGAACTAAGTTATCTAACTATTGAGCAATTAACTTCCTAAGTAATGATAATCTTATGTAAGGATCTCCTAAAGCTAATTATCTAAGGTAGAATTCAATTCTTGACAAAACCGATCCTCGGCAGCGGCGCCAAAAACTTGTCGCGCCCCTATCCATCGGTCGGATTTTACTCCGGTCGTTGGTCCGACTGCAACAGAGGCGACAAATGGTTTAATTTTAAAATTTATGTTTTGCGGGGCTCAAACTATGCTAGCTACCTACCTTGGGGGTATGGCGGCAAGTATAACTCGAGTTCATCTAAAATCGAAACGAATTGAATTGAATTGGGACCTACCAAAGATGATTTGGCAATAGGATGGGTTTTGAAACAAGGTAGGTATGGTTTTGATTTTTTCTAATTTAACCTAATGACAGAAAATAAAGTGCATAAAACTAAATGAGAATATAAGTTGTAGGTAGAGAATGATTGCTGAAACTTTGATGATTAGGGTTTCGGGATGATATCCATTATATTGATGATAGGTGAATACTCTAGTTAATAATCTTCTAAACAGCCGGTGTAAACACTAGGACCCTACGTCTAGGTGTAACCCTAAAGCATATGTCACTGAATCTTAGGCTATCCTGATTCTGGTCAGATGGGACTGTCTTCACACTCACCTCACCATCTCTTTCAAAGACCAAGCGACCCTCTGATTGGAGTTAAGGAATAAGGTGACAAGCCACAATACTGACTTTTCTTAACACCTGTGTCTATCCAATTTTAATAGAGTAATACTGGTTGTATGCTGGGTAAGTTAAACTATCGGTTAAGTAGAGTTTAGGGGTTTTAAGCATCTGCGAACACAGCCGACATCCTTGCTTTCATTTCCTAACTCATATTTTATCTAATTAAGCTTTAATACTTCCGTTATGGATTAGACCCTCCTTTTCTATCGGTTGTTCATCCCTAGGTATTTGTGCAGTGTATAGTGTCCTTATTTTCCACAGTACTCTAACCCAAGGTATATTTACGGTGTTTTAAAGACCTTATGTATCTTTACACAGCTTTATAACCAGATGTAGTTTAACGGTGACTACGGCATTTTCACGGTTTGACCAAACCTAGACCCGTGTCTAGAAGGGTTGCTTCCAGGTAATCTACAGTGAGATAGACCATCGGCATTTCCTTGGCTTCCACGTATTTGTACTTTACCAGTGGTATTTCCAATGCTTTACCAAGTATTGTGACGTATTATGGCGATCTCACAGCTTCATACAAATAGGAGATAACTGTGTATTCGTAGTTAGGGTTGATCAGATCCTATCCTAAGGCAACAGTCACGTGAGAGACCAGAAAGGGTGATTAATTAAGTCTAGATCCAGGATAAGTCTAAACATGTACACAACATAACAACTACCAATCATATATGAAAG
This sequence comes from Pseudognaphalium luteoalbum, assembly GCA_963422505.1. NCBI lineage: Eukaryota > Viridiplantae > Streptophyta > Magnoliopsida > Asterales > Asteraceae > Pseudognaphalium > Pseudognaphalium luteoalbum. The sequence goes on from OY730197.1 coordinate 81,308,297, forward strand.
ATATTAATCAAACATCCTCCCTAATCCTAATATCTACATTTCAACAATCACATATTAATTCACCTAATTATCATGGCAATAATCACAAATCGTACTGAAATAATATGCAAAGTAAACATTATAACAGTAAGAGAGTAAGATGATATCACCGGATTAGAAGAGTAATACTGAGGATTACAACAGTCTGACTTGAATAACCTTGCTATAGCTTGATTACCCAATTACAACTTTCCTCTATCTCTAACCACTACTTATATCTCTCTAGTTCTCTAGAGAGAGAAACTAGCTATATTAACTACAAAACTAAAGAAAGAGAGAATTCTAGAGAGAGAAGTGTGATGAGAGGTGTATGAGAGATGTGAAGTGTGTGAAATGGTGGAAATGGGTCCACTATGTATAGGAGAGGGCTAGGGATTGAGGTACATGTCTTTAAGCATCAAGAACAAGCACCGAAGTATCACACGGGGCGAGCAAGCAACATGGGGTCAAATGGCACCCCTACAAAGAAAATGGAGTACCAATCGGTACCCTAAGGGCTGTTTATGGCACCTAGGGTACCGTATACGGTACATTGGATGAGGGGGGGTTGGTGCTCCATTTACCTTCCGCTGACTCCTCGGTTGCTTGGTTCGTCCATATCTTCTTCGTTTTAAGTCCGTTTTGATTGATTCTTGCGCCGTTGGATTCATTTTGCCGTCACGCTTCTAATGAAACTAAGTTTGCCAAATTTGGAGGTGTTTAACGTTTGCGTGTTCCGGATGACGATCGACGAGCTTCTATACTGTACATCTTCTTCGTTCTTTACCCGTTTCTCTTGATTCTTTCACCTTCGGTCTTGTATTTTCCTATGGAATCATAAGATATGCATTAAGATTTAATTTCATAGGATAATTAAGAACAGAATATTTAAGGTGCTTATTTTTGCCTCGGTTTACGTGTAAATTGGATGTTTTAACTGATTTTTGTAGCAACGACCGTATTTAGACTACTTTGGTGATTTTTGATGATAAATGATTATCTTGATATGTTTTCACCAGAGAATAGTTCAAAAAGTGCTGAAATAAGTACTTAAAAACATGACTTTTTGAGTCACATTAGATGACCTCTACACATGTCTAATAAAACCCTTTACTTGACCCATTCAATACACTCCAACATTTCATTGATAAAGCCATCCATATCTTAAAAAAATCTACTTTTTCTTGCAAAGTGGATTTGAAAAACCACAATGGACTAAATTACATCCACTCTTTGTTCCATCACATACTTGATTTCTTTGACCAAGAAATCATGTTCCTAAACATCTTTTTCACTAAAACACGATATTTCAAAAAGCTCTATTCTATCAATTAATATGGCTCAGGATTGCAAATAGGTTATAAAGGATACAATGATAAAAGTCAACAATTGATGTTAAAAATGTTACTGCCTCATCAACTGTTGTGAACTTCTTCCGAGTTACATCCCTTTCATACTCTGTTTTTTTTTACCTCATCATGCAATGAATAGAAAATCAAAGAGATGATTTAAAAATAGTTGAAAGAAGAGATATTAAAATATTGTAAGCAAAACAACCAAGGACGAAAATATGTTGTGTTTTGATCAATGACAAATGTTAGTCTTTAAGCAATTTCGTATCCATTTGTTCAAAATTTTCATCTTCGATAAGGCCAACGACATAGAAATAGCCTAAGAGATTTGTAACCTTATTGTGCGATAACATTTTGACTAACCTATCGGAATCCAAGTCACATTTTGAAATGACGGAAAATGTTCTCCGACTCATTGCATCAAACATTTAAGATCAAAAATCATTTTAAATTCAGATTCCACAAGATAATCTGAGTATGAAACAATATGAATAAACAAACACTTTTGACGACTAGTGTGTTTCTGACTTAATCCTAAAAAAGAAACATGATATAGTATATAATTAGATGTATTAATTAACCTTTTAACAAATGAAACATCAGGTAAACCATATCGATTGTTCTTACGTTTCAAGTCTTGACGATGTTTTGCTTCTTCACTAGACTTGGTAGCTATGCTAGGTAGATCCAAATTTTAAGATCAGAGACACTATGTTCCAGGTAAATCCACTCTTTTGTTGCTTGACAGTTACCCATCGAAACATCAGACGTTTCTTTACCTAGAGTTTTTGTAGTATCCTTAATAGTGTGCATAATTTATGATTCTAGAATATCTTCTTCAAATTCAACAGATATGTCATGAACCTTAAACTTACGAGGAGTACTAGGATCAAAAACATTTTTAATCTTAACTAGTAAAGGAAATTCAAGACCTTTAGGCAGACGAAGGCGAAAGAGAGAGAGCTAACAATGCTAGACTTGCCTATAGATTTCTCACCAACAACTTTTAACTTAAAAAAACATAAACAAGAAAAAACACGAATACCCAAACACTTCACAAAATTAACCAACTCTTGATCAAATCAGCATAAAGATTTTCTTTAAATTATTTAGCAAAGTTTATGCACTATTCTCTTGAATATCCCTGTTTTCAATTAGAACGGGCTCTTCATCTAGAAGACTCTTCTACCGGTGTTGTCTTTCTCTTCTACCTCTTTTCTTGAAAATCGTAGTTTCTGTTGGTTTGAATTCACTAAATTCTTCAATTAGAAAAGAAGATCCACATTTAAATAATCGATAAACCTCTCAACAAAAAATTTCTAATAGCTCACAATCATAACATGAATAACATGAGCCTTGATTCACACCTCTCTTGGATAATTCTTATCATGACTAGTTGTAAACTCCCTCAACTCTTGTATCCTAATCATCTCAACTTCCAATCCATCCTTCTCAATTCGAGTGGTCACCAAACTATCATTAAACCTCATTAAACTCATCCTTATTGTTTATGAGATTTTCCATGGTTAAGAATTCAAAATATAAATATATATATATATATATATATATATATATATATATATATATATATATATAGCAATTTATTTTTTTTGCATCCCTTAACCATCTCATGTCCTAAAGTTTTCACGGCCAAGTTCAATTGGGGAAGACCTCTACACGTGTCTAATAAAACCCTTTACATGACCCATTCAATATACTTCCACCTTTCCATCCATATCTTAGAAAAAAAACTATATATTTTTCTCGCAAACTGGATTTGGAAAACCACAAGGGACTAAACTTACATCCACTCTTCGTTCCATCACATACTTTATTTCTTTGACCAAGAAGTCATGTTCCTAAACACATTTTTTCACTAAAATATGAGATTTTAAAAAGCTCTATTCTATTAATTATTATGGCTCAGGATACCAAATAGGTTATCAAGGATAAAACGAGAAGACTCAACAATTGATGTGAAAAATGGTAATGCCTCATCGACTATTATGAGAGCACTGGGTGTGGTAACACTGTGTTTACAGTTTTAAGATAGTGTTATGGAGAATGTTGTGAGTGAGGATTCTGTGATGTGGTGACAGTATTCTGAAATTTTTTATTATTTATTCTTTAACACAATTACATGTAAAAATCAATATGTAAAAACACATAAATAAAATTAAAACAACATTTCATTCATTCAAAAATAAAATAAAAAATACAAGTCCTAAAAATTAAAATGCATAAATTAAAAGATATGATTTAAAAAGACCTAAGAATTAAAAATACACTACGATCCCAAATCAGTCATCTCCGGCACCCGATCCCGAACCCGGAGCACCACCTCCCACTCCCGTTCTGTATGGCCATCCCATCGTCTCGCAAATATTCATCTTCTCCATTTCCAAGTTGAACCTCGCTTGATCCGGTAAATGCTCAGTTGACATGGCTAAAATCCTAAGTTTGGCCTCGAGATCCTTCATCTTGTAGTACCCTTGTTTGTCACTTTGGATGCTTTTAAGGTTGTTGTGAGTGATTCATCAAACGAAGACGAGAGGAATTGGCCGAAACAGAAGACGTGGTTTTTTGGGACTTTGGTTCTCTTTACTTTCCTTGCGAACGTGGATGTGAATCGTCAACAAATAAACCCTCATTTGGGTTTTGATCCGATTCTTGCTCCAGGTCATCATCAAAGTCTTCCAAATTCACCGTCTTGCAGCGTTCAGGGATATTTCATCTACCGATGACAATCGGATTGGGACCAAAGGTTGCGGTTTGGAACAACTTTCTTGGTTTTGGCCGGTGAGTCTTTTTTAGACTTTTTTGCCTTTTCCTCTTTTGGATGATTCAGGTGTTGGATTGGTTTCTTCAACGGATTGGACTTCGGGTTGTTGTTGACTTTGACGTCACATTGTTAATTGAGCGTATTCATTGGGTGATATTTGTGATGGTGGTTGCATCGGTTGTGGTTGTTGGTTGTATACGGGAGTGTATGGTGGCGGTGTCGGGTTGTTGTAAGCGTATGGTGTGAAAACGTGGATTGTGGGTTGGAAGATGGTGGATTATGTTGCAGTTGTATGGATCGCCACTCGTTCGTGAACGGGTTCCAAGTGGAATGTAAATGATACGGGCTGTTTTGGTTGTTCGACATTGTTACAAAAATAGATGAATTATATAGAATTTTTGAAGAGTATTTGAGAGTGTTTTGGTAAGGAATGAGATGTTTTAAGTGCGTTTGAATTTAGGGAGAGGTGTTGTATTTATAGGTAAAAATGTATAAAGTTTAAAAAATAAAAAATATTTTTTTTGAAAAACTGCCGTTCAACGAATATTTTTTAAAATTAATTTTTTTTCTATTAAGCTAATCGTTGGAAAAAGAGGGAGGTGGGTGGTTGGGGGGGACGGCAATGGAACGGAGACCCATGAACCTCGCCAAGAATGCCATCCGGAACGTTGTCCCGGGGCGGTTGAACGCCGTCCGACGGTGTTCTCGGCCTTGAACACCAATGAGAACGGTTGGACACCGGGTGCTCTTCTGAGTTGCATCCCTTTCATACTCTATTTTTTTTTCACATCATTATGCAATGAATACAAAATCAAAGAGATGATTTAAAAATAGTTGAAAGCAGAGCTATTAAAATCTTGTAAGCAACACAACCAATGACGAAAATATGTTGCATTTTAGTCAATGAAAAATGTTAGTCTTTAAACTGTGTCATCTCCATTTCTTCAAAATTTTCATCTCCGATAAGACCACCGATATAGAGATAATGAAAGAGATTTAAACCTTATTGTGCGATAACATTTTGACTAACCTATCAGAATCCAAGTCACTCTGACCCATTGCATCAAAAGTTTAAGATGAAAACTTGTTTTAGATTTGGATTCCACTAGATAATCCGAGTATGAAACAACATGAATAAACAAACACTCTTGATGCCCAGTGTGCTTCTGACTTAATCCTAAAAAAGAAACATGATATACTACATAATTAGATGGATTAACTAACCTTTTAACAAATGAAACATCAAACCTATATTTTTATTCTTACACTTCAAGTCGTGACAATATTTTATTTCTTCACCAGAGTTGGTAGCTATGCTAGGTAGATCCACAATTTTAAGATCAGCGACACCATGTTCCACCATTTTCCAGGTAGATCCACAATTTTAAGCTCAAGGACACCATGTTGCTTGACATTTACTTATCGAAACACCAGATGTTTCTTTACCTAGAGCTTTTGTAGTTTCTTTAATAGTGTGCATAATTTTTTATTCCAGAATACCTTCTTCAAATTCAACAGACATGTCATGAACCTTAAACTTACGAGAAGCACTAGGATCAGACACATTTCTGAACTTAACTATTTAAGAAAATTCAAGACCTTTAGATAGAAGAAGGCGAAGGAGAGAGCTAACATCGCTAGACTTTCCATCAGATTTCCGACCAACAACTTTTTACATAGAAAACATTAACAAAAAAAAAAAAAAAACACAAACACTCAAACACTTCACCAAATGCAAACACTCTTGATCAAATTTGCGGAAAGATTTTCTTTGAATCATTAGACAAAGTTTCTACACTATTCTCTAGAATGTCCCTGTTTTCAATTAGAACTAGCTCGTCATCTAGAAGACTCTTCTACATGTGTTGTCTTTCTCTTCTCCCTCTTCTCTTACAAATCCTAGTTTTTGTTAGTTTGAATCCACCAAATTCTTTAATTGGAAAAGAAGACCCACATTTAAATAATCGATGAACCTCTAAACAAACAATTTCTAATAGCTCACAGTCATAACGTGAATATCATGAGTCTTGAACCGCATCTCTCTTAGATAATTCTTAAAATGACCAGTTGTAAACTCCCCCAACTATGGTATCCTAACACTCTCAACTTCCAATCCATCCTTCTCAAATTGAGTAGTCACCACACTATCACTAAACCTCATTGAACTTAGCCTATCATGAAATTTCTTAAGACAACTATAGTCTACGAGATATTGCATGTTTAAGAATTAATAAAAAATTGCAAATTTGTTTTTGCGTCCCTTAACCATTTCATGTCCTAAAGTTTTCACGACCAAGTTCAATTAAGATGACCTCTACATGTGTCTAATGAAACCCTTTACATGACCCATTCAATATACTCTCACATTTCATTGATAAACCAATCCATATCTTAAAAAAAAACCATTACTTTTTTCTCGCAAAGTGGATTTGAAAAACCACAAGGAACTAAACTTACCTCCACCATTCGTTCCATAACATACTTGATTTCCTTACAAAGAAGTCATGTTCCTAAACCTCTTTTTTCTCTAAAATATAAGTTTTAAAAAAGCTCTATTCTATCAATTATTATGCATCATGATTGGAAATAGGTTATCAGGATACAAGGAGAAGACTCAACAATTGATGTTAAAAACAGTTTTGTGTCATCCACTGTATTGAAATTCTTCAGAGTTACATCCCTTTCATACTATGTTTTTTTTCACATCATCATGCAATGAATAGAAAATCAAAGAGATGATTTAAAAATAGTTAAAACCAGAGCCATTAAAATCTTGTAAGCAACACTACCAAGGACGAAAATATGTTATTTTTTGTCAAAGAAAAAGGTTAGTCTTTTAACTGTTTTGTCTCCATTTCTCCTAAAATTTCATGTCCAATAAGACCACCGACATAAAGATAGCCAAAAAGATTTTCAACCTTATTGTCAATAACATTTTGACTAAACTATCGGAATCCAAGTCACATTTTGAAATGACGAACACTGTTCTCTGACCCATTGCATCAAACGTTTAAGATCAAAACTCGTTTCAGATTCGGATCCCACAAGATAATCCGAGTATGAAACAATATGAATAAACAAACACACATGACGCCCAGTGTGTTTCTGTTGAGTCCTGAGCCACTGCCAGATTTGCTCAGAAGACAAGTACTGTGCCACTGCTAGAAGAAGTCTACCACTGTTAGTTAGTTTTGTATTGACAGTGCCACTATCAGTTAGAATTAGTCTAACAGTGCCACTGTTGACATAAGTTTTGTATTTTGTATTAAGTACTTAACCACTGTTGGTAATATACGAGTACTACCCCTGTTAGTGTATAGCTCAACCACTGTTAGTAGTCGGTTAGAGAGAATTATGGAATAGATAGAATTTCCATAATAGTTTGATTCTGTAAAGGACTCTATGTGATATAAATAGAGATCCTGTAAAACCCTAGGTAATAGACGAATTTCTAGTTATTAGCTTCAAGGTTGTAAACCCTAACACAATTGTGTGTTCGTATTGTTGATAATAATATTGAAGCTTTTGATTAATATTCTGTGTTACAAGTTTGTTCTTCAAGTTATTAATAAACTATTCCGCAAGCTTATTAATAATTAATGAAAGTAATACATATTTAGATCCTCACTGGGATCAACAAGTGGTATCAGAGCTAGATATTGCTTTGATCTTGAAGAATTCTATTAAAGTTTGCAGCTTTCTCTTCAAATACTAAGATGTCTACTGAAACGATGGAAGGAATACAGGCCACAAAGATTCCTATGCTCAAACCTGATGAGTTTGAGTTATGGCAGACAAGAATCAGGCAGTACATGCTCCTCACAGATTATATGATGTGGGAGGTGGTTATCAATGGACCTAATTATCCAAAGGGTCCAGATGGTGAAAAATTGGAGAGACCACCACCCAAGACAGATGCTGAGAGAAAAGAAAGAGCCACTGAATGGAAGGCATTGAGTACATTACTCTTGTCAATTCCCAATGAGTATTAAAAGAAATTTGATAAATGTGTAGATGCTAAGGTACTCATGGAAGCAATAGTCACAAGGTTTGGAGGTAATGATAATACAAAGAAGAACAAGAGGTCTCTTCTCAAACAACAGTTTGAGAACTTTGCTGGAGTAAAGTCAGAAACTTTAACTCAAACCTTTGATAGGTTTCAGAAACTGGTAGGAGATCTTGAAAATCACAATGTTAAGATAGACAAGGATTATCTTAATAGAAAATTTTTAAGATCACTTGGTACAGAATGGAACATGTACACTGTGGGACTTAGACAAAGTGCAGACCTTGATCAGAAGGAAATTGCGGATCTGTACAATGATCTGAGAAACTTTGAGCCTGAGGTTTTGGCTATAAAACAGTCCACTGGTAGCTCTAATAATACTGCTTTTGTGTCTGTTGGTGAAACTGGAAGTAGTAGCACATCTGGTGCTAATGATAATGTACTAGAAGCATTCTTTGCTAGCCATGTGAATTCATCATTAACTACAGAAGATTTGGAGCAGGTCAGTGAAGAGGACCTTGAGGAGATGGATTTGAGATGGCAAATGGCTATGATCATCATAAGGGCAAAAAGGTTTATGCAGAGGTCTGGTAACAGAAACTTTACATTCAAGAGAGATGGTGTAGCTGGTTTTGACAAGAGCAAGGTGGAGTGTTTCAACTGCCACAAGTTGGGTCACTTTGCTAGAGAATGCAGGAACACACAGGATGGAGGATCACAGAATACAGTTAATGGAATTATGAGAAATAGTTCTGGTCCTCAAAGAAGATTGGTACCTGTACAGAACACCACTTCAGACTCACTGGTAGCACAAGATGGAATGGGAGGCTTTGACTGGAGTGATCAAGAAGAGCTTGTGGTAAAGAATCAAGCTTTGATGGCTGTCACAGAAGAACCAGAACCTTCAGACATTCCACATGAGGTACAAGTTAAATTATGTTCTCCTGAATGTAAGAAAATGGTTAAATTTTACAGGGATCATAATGTTGTTGTGTGCAATGAGTTGAAAGCTTTTGAGGTCAAAAGTCAACATGCAACCTTAGCTATTGAAAATCTTGAAAAACAAATTAAAGCTTTTGAAAAGAATGAATCACAATTTCACTTAGATATTAAATATCTGAATTGGGAAAAGAAAGCTTTACAAACAAAAGTTGATATGCTAAGTGCCAAGTTGGCTGAGGCAATTTCTGATAAAGAGTCAATAAAGTTGAAAGTTGATGAATTGGAAAATGCTTCAAAAGGTGTTCAAAACTTAATCAAGTCTCAAATTCATGATAAATTGAAAACTGGATTAGGTTACAATCTTAATGCTGTAGCCCCACCTTATAATCATACTTACTTCCCATCTAAAATTGATTTTGACTTAGAAAAACTTAAGGTAGGTGTGTCAGAGGAGATTAAAAAGGTAGATCCATTAGTTAATTGTGCTGATAATATAAATTTTGATAAAGTGGAAATATCTGATTGGACTGAGGAAGATGAGAGTGATAGTGATAGCTCATCTAGTGGTAATTCTATGGATGGGTGTGTTAAGTTTATTACTGGTCTAGTTTCAGAACTTAAGAGTGATAAACTAGAAGAAGGCAAGAAGTTGTTCATGGAAAAAGCTAAGGTTCAGCTTGAACAAGTGAATAGGACTAACAAATCTAGAACTGGTCTAGGTTATGTGAATAACAAGGTTAATCATGAGTCCAATATAAAGGCTAAATGTGCTAAGTGTGCTAGCAAACATGATGAAAATTCTGCAAATAAAATAATCAAACCTACACCTAGAGGGAATCAAAGGAATTGGAATCAATTGGTTTCACAAAGGCTGGGTAATGGGTTTGAATGTGTGAAAAGAAAATCATGTTTTATTTGTGGTAGGTATAATCATCTTCAACAGGACTGTTACCACAATCCTAAAAATAATAGGAACAGTGGTACAAGACAAGTGTTGAGAAATCAGCCTAACAGAGGCAAGGCTGCAGCCACTGTTAATACTGCAGCAGTGCCACTGTTAGAGGCTAACAGAGGCAAGACAAGAACAGGGGAGGGTTTGACCACTGTCAGGCATGGTACTTCTGCTGGTATTAAGCATTTGCAAAGAATGTTTATACCAAGTAAAGCTACCACTGCCAGGGTAATAAATACGAATTTGAAGGTGACCACTGTCAGACCATTAACCCTTGTCAGGTCTAAAACAGATTGTTTTTGGAGACATAAGAATGCATTTACATCAAAAGTGTCCAAAATCAATGAAGCATTGAGATCAATCACCTTAAAGAGGGTTGATGTCAAAAATGCTCAAGGGAAACCCAAAGCCAGATTGGTTTGGGTTCCCAAGAGAAACTAATTATTTCTCTTTTTATATGTCCAGGGCAAGCCAAGCTTATGGCATATTGATTCAGGATGCTCAAGGCACATGACTGGAGATAGGGAGAAACTGCAGGATTTTAAAGCTTTTAATGGAGGAGATGTGGCATTTGGCAGTAATCCTAAAGGAGGAAAAATCACAGGTAAAGGCAAGGTAAAAAGTAGTAAGCTCACTTTCAATGATGTTTATTATGTTGAACAATTGAGATATAATTTGCTAAGTGTGAGTCAAATCACAGATAAGCAAAATCCCGTTTATTTCACTGACACATAATGCATTATACTTTCTGAAAAACTCAAAATACCTGAAGATAAAATTTTAATGAGAGTTCCAAGAAAGAATAATGTATACTGTTGCGATTTAAACAAGATGGAATCTCAAAATGTTAACTGTCTTATATCTAAAGCTACTGTTTCTGAATCTGACTTATGGCATAGGAGGATGTGTCACTTGAATTTCAAGACCATGAATAAACTTGTTAGGAATAGGCTAGTGAGAGGCTTACCTGAAAAGTTATTTGAATGTAGTGACCACTGTGTAGCTTGTCTCAAAGGCAAGCAACACAAGACTTCTTATAAGACCAAGCTTGTAAATACAAATACCACTCCCTTACACCTGTTACATATGGACTTGTTTGGCCCTACCAATGTAGCTAGTCAAGGGAAGAAATCTTACTGTTTGGTGATAACTGATGACTATTCTAGGATGAGTTGGGTATTCTTTCTTAGGACCAAGGATGAGACAGGTGAAACACTTAGATCCTTCATAACTAGGATTGAGAATTCAACTAATCAAAAGGTTAAGATCATCAGGTGTGATAATGGGACAGAATTTAAGAATCATGAGATGAATAAGTTCTGTGAGGAGAAAGGTATAGAAAGACAGTTTAGTGCACCTAGGACTCCACAACAAAATGGAGTAGCTGAAAGGAGGAATAGGACACTAATTGAGGCTGCTAGAAGCATGCTAGCAGATGCTAAACTTCCAATGTCTTTTTGGGCAGAGGCAGTCAGCACTGCTTGTTATGTTTTGAATAGGATTTTGATAGTCAAACCTCATAACAAGACACCCTATGAGTTATTCTTTAAGAGAAAACCTTTGGTTAGCTTTTTAAAACCATTTGGATGTCCTTGTACTGTCTTAAATACCAGGGATCACCTAGGTAAGTTTCAAAGTAAGGTAGATGAGGCTGTCTTTGTTGGATACTCTATTCAAAGCAAAGCTTATAGAGTGTTTAATAAAAGGACTAGGATCATAGAGGAGACCATGAATGTGACCTTTAATGAAAATACACCAAATGTAGAAGGAAAAGGTCCAGAAGTATTGTTTGATATTGATGCACTAACCCATGCTTTTAGATATCCAGATTTGTCTACTAGTGCAGGTACAAGTGCAGGTGATGATGCAAATGGAGATAGCAGCTCAAGTCAGCCTACAAAGAATGACTTGGAGTACGTATTATTTCCAATTTGGTCTCCAGATCCACCAGCAGTTTTTCAACAGGATCAAACAGAAACTGAAGGATCAACTCCTGAAACAAATGGATCATCTGCAAAGGATGATTCAGATAAGGGTACACATGGTTTAAGGGGTTCACATGAAGATTCAGAAAGTGAGTTAGAGATACCTGGACTATCAGATGAAGAGCAGAGATCACCAAAGAACTATGAACAAAGTCCACCATTTCAAGTTTTGGAAAGAACTTCTTTGTCAGATTCTGAAACAACTCCAAAGCCTTCAAAAGAAAGAAAGGAAAGAGATTCTTTTTCAGAATCAGAAATGGATAATCTTGTGGGTCCTAATTTGGAAAGAGAATTGCTTGATACATCCACATCTAAGTATCTGGTTCATAAAGATCATTCCTTGGATTTGGTCATTGGTGATATTGGTTCACCTGTTCTGACCAGACAGCAGTCAAAGATAAGAGAAGAAGATTTGCATACTTCATTATATGTTTGTTTTCTTTCTCAGATGGAACCAAAGAAAGCTGTGGAAGCTCTCAAGGATCACAGCTGGATTGAAGCTATGCAAGAAGAATTGCTGCAATTCAAGCTGCAGGATGTATGGGATTTGGTTGATTTACCAAAAGGAAAGAGAGCTATAGGCACCAAGTGGATTTTTAAGAACAAGAGAGATGAGAGAGGGATTGTCATCAAGAATAAGGCAAGGTTGGTAGCACAGGGGTATACATAGGAAGAAGGAATTGATTATGATGATGTTTTTGCCCCTGTTGCTAGGATAGAAGCTATTAGATTGTTTTTAGCTTATGCATCTTATCAGGGTTTCAAGGTCTATCAAATGGATGTGAAGAGTGCTTTTCTTCATGGTCTAATTGATGATGAGGTGTATGTATGCCAACCACTAGGGTTTGAAGATCCAACATATCCAGATAGAGTGTGCAGATTGAAGAAAGCTTTGTATGGTTTACATCAAGCACCAAGAGCTTGGTATGATACTCTATCTGAGTATCTTCTCAAGAATGGATTCAAGAGAGGTACTATTGACAAGACCTTGTTTATCAAAAGGATTCAGAAAGATATTTTACTGGTACAGGTCTATGTAGATGATATTATATTTGGATCTACAAGTGATTCACTTTGTAAAGACTTTGAGGAGCTAATGCATAAGAAGTTTAAGATGAGTTCAATGGGAGAACTCACTTTCTTTTTAGGATTGCAGGTTAAGCAGAAGACAGATGGAATCTTTATTAACCAAGGGAAGTATGTGAAGGATATTTTGAATAAATTTGGTTATAAAGATGTAAAGATAGCTAGCACTCCCATGGAGGCACACAAACATCTTAATTCTGATCCTGAGGGGGAGGAAGTAGATGTGCACTTGTACAGGTCAATGATTGGTTCTTTGATGTATTTAACTTCTTCTAGACCTGATATTATGTTTGCAGTGTGTCTTTGTGCTAGGTACCAAACCAATCCAAAGCAGTCACACATGTATGCTGTGAAAAGGATCTTTAGATACTTGAAAGGTCAACTAGATTTGGGACTTTGGTATGCTAAAGGATCAGATTTTGAGCTAAAGGCTTTCATAGACAGTGACTATGGTGGTGAGAACATGGATAGAAAATCAACTAGTGGAGGATGTCAATTTCTTGGAAATAGGCTAATGTCATGGCAATGCAAGAAGCAGACCACAGTTTCTACATCTACAGCAGAAGCAGAGTATGTTGCAGCATCAAGTTGTTGTGCACAGGTGCTCTGGATTCAGAATCAAATGATGGACTATGGTTTGACTTTCATGAACACTCCTATTTACATTGATAATACATCTGCTATTAGTATCATACAAAATCTTGTTAAGCATTCAAAAACCAAACACATTGAAATCAGATATCATTTTATAAGAGATTGTTATGATAAACGATTGATTCATATTTTCAAAATTCATACTGATAATCAACTTGCAGATCTTTTTACTAAAGCATTTGATGTAGGAAGGTTTACATTTTTGATATCTAATATTGGTATGATCAATTTCACTTAGTGTTTTGGTCAGGATTTGATACTAACAGAGGGGAAGTATATTGCGTGTGACAGGGTCAAGTGTTGCCACTGTTAGCTTCATCATGATAACAGTTGGTTCCACTGTTAGTTTACTTATGCCACTGTCAATGTAATTTCAACCTCTGCTGTATATTTGTGTAGCTTAACCCCTGCTGGTTGTTTTCCTTAGTTTAATATTGCAGGATTCAGCCACTGTCAGGAGACATTACGAGAGCTGGAGTCTAATGTTTTCTTTGTTGATTTTTCTTTTTGATTAAAAAAAAAAATCGTGTTATTTTATGAAGTCTACGCCCCTGCTAGTTCTAGTGTACCCCTGCTAGTACTAGTATCCCTGTTGGCTTTATTGAGGGTTATTAATGGTTGAATTTGATTAAGTGAGGAACCCCTGTTGGGCTTAAGTGTTAGTTGTGCCCCTGTTGGTGCATATCTGACAGTGCCACTGTTAGTTCTATTTACTAGGGCTTGGCACTGTCATCACATAAGTACCCAAACACTTCACTTTTTCAATTACGTCTTCAAAATTCTCATAACTCTTCAATAACCGCTCTCGTTTGTGTTTGATCATTGTAAACCACTCTTCTTTCTTTCATCAATTTCCTTCATGGCATCGTCATCTTCATCTGATTCTGGTAATTCTACTTTGAGTGTTCATTCTGAACACAACATGAGGGCTTTCTTGGACAAAGAAATCGCAGATGAGTATTTTCACCCGATTATTGATTTCTTGAGTAACTGTCCAGTTACATATGCTCTTAATGTCGCTCCAAGATTGATCAGATCTCATATTCAAGAATTCTGGAAGAATGCAAAGGAAGGGAATGTTAATGGCATTACTCACATTCATTCCACTGTCAAGGGAAACAAAGTAATGGTGACTGAGATTGTTCTTAGAGAACTTCTGCAGTTTGATGATGAAGGAGGAGTTCTGGAATTGTCAAGAGAGGATCTGTTTCAAGGAATAAAAGATATGGGTTATGAAGGTGCTGGAAAAGCAAGGTCTGAATACACTTTCTTGAAGTCATGGTTCTGTCCTCAATGGAAGTTCTACATTCATACTTTTCTGGTATGTTTATCTCAAAAGAGGACTAGTTTTAATGAATTTAGTTCTAGTATTGCATATCCTATAATCTGCTTGGCACAGGGTCTTAAATTTAATATGTCTAGGTTTATCTTAGATAATATGATCAAAAATGTAAAGGGTGATACATTTATTATGTACCCTAGATTTGTTCAACTTTTGTTGAATAAGCAATTGCCAAATTTGCCAGCAGATAAAAGTGTAATAGTTAGTTCTACTCTATCTTTGAAGACTATTAGAGCCATGTATCAGTATCAGAACACTTTTTCCAAGAAGGAAACTGCATTGTTTTCTACAATGTTGGTTGCTCCTTCTGCCACTGGTGGTGTATTACCAACACCACTTGGACCAAATGATGACAGGACAACAAAACAAGTTGGTTCTGATCACACATCAGGAGGTGGCACAAAAAGAAAACAAGGGAACCAACAGCCTACCCAAAGCAAAGCCAAGAAATCCAAGAAATCTAAACAGGCTATGGAGATTCCTGTTTCTCCACAGTCTCAGTCAAATTATCAATCACAACAGGTGAACATACTTGATGAAAATGTTCATTCTGGAAGGGCTGCCACTACTGTCTCTAGCCCACTGGCAGGGCAGGACAGTGGTAACATCAATAAGACCAAACCAGAGGCAACTTTGTTTGATGAAACTATGGGTAATGATTCAAATGAAGGTCCCAGTACCAGGAATCAAGGGGCATCTGAAAATCTTGCAGGGCAAGTGCCAGATGTAGTCAATGATTCATCTAGGAGGTCACACTCCAATGTTGATGAGACTAGTCATATAACTAAGGAATTGACAATTGATGATCTGGTACATGATGTCAGGTTGATTTGGACAAAATTTGAGAGGGAAAGAGAGTTGATAAGGGAGCAACAACTTAAGTTGGCTGCCCAGGATGAATTGATTAAGAAGCAGCAGGAGGAAATCAATGATTTGAAAACCAGATTGGCTGTGGTGGAGGATGTTGTTTTACAGGTCTTACAGCCTGCTGCAGAGTTACAGAAATCTTCAGGCAAGAGGGAGAGAAAAGATAAAGATCAAGAGAAAGATAATGTGCCTGAAGATAAGGGAGATGATAATGATGGTTCTGATGGGAATAATGATGATAATGATGGAGGTGCAGGTGGTATTAGCTTCATGGATACATCTGAGATTAATGAAAATGTTGAGGATGAATTGAATGTTTCAGATTATGTGGTTAATGAAGGCATGGATGATGAAATGGTGAATGCTGAGCTTGATAGAAGAATGGTGGTATATGTGAGTGAAAATGTGCAAACAAGTGGTTCTGAAAGTGAGAATGTGAATGTTGCAGATGATAATGCACAAAGAGGTCCAGCTTTGAATGTTTTTCCATTGAACAAAGGATTACCTTTTGAGGCTGTGGCTAATTTGTATTTCTGGGATGTTATGGGAGAAAATATTGATATGGGCAAAAGAGTGAGCTTTAGTGATAGGATGGTGATTGATAAATCTGTTGAAACAGAGATGGAAGGTGGAAATGTAGAGGTTGAGGGGGAGTGTTTAGAGTCCAAACCTGAAGCTAAAGAGGAGGTAAGAGTGAAGAATTATAATAGAAAGAAATCAATTCCATTCAGAAAGTCTACCTCTGTCAAGAAAAATACTTCTGTTACACCTCAACCTATGACCACTGTTAGCAGTTTGGTTTCTACCACTGTTGAGGTATCTACCCCTGTTGGTACTTCAGCAGCAACCACTGTTATATTACCTACCCCTGTTATCACAGAGTCAACCACTGTTACATCAACCCCTGTCAATACTTCAAGTATTCCCACAACTGTCATAACAACCATTGTCACCACAACTACACCAAGATCTATCCTACCCCCTGTCATTATTGAAGAACCTTCATCATCACCCAAACCTAAGTCTGATCTTCCAAAGATTGATTCAAAGGACAAAGGTAAGGGAAAATTGAAAGAAGAAAGAAAGATTAAGAAGGTTATAGAGCCTCAAATTGATTTAGATGAGGCCAGGAGAGCTCAGGAGGAGCATGATGAGAGAATGTTAAGAATGGCAGTTGAGTCCAAGAGACTAGAAGGTCCTGATGTTGATGTTGTACTAGAAGATATGAGTGTGGTAACCTTATCTCAGAAGGCTGCAAAGATGCTCAATGATATGGCTGTAATTGGTAAAGGGTTGTCTGCACAAAAGATTCATGATATGATCAACAAAAAGGATGGTAATGATGGTTTGAATTCAGGGTTTGCCAAGCTAAAACAAGCTAATGAAGAAAAGGCAAGAAGGAAAAGACAAGCTGAGCTTGAAAAGAAAAGAAACAAACCACCAACTGCTGCTCAAAGGAAAAAGGAATTACTCAGAATTCTTGGTGGAAGATATGCACCAAGAAGTATACTAGAAGGATGGGATGTAGAGAGGTTGGAGAAAGCATATGAAAGACATCAGAATGAGGGAAAGGTAGATTTTGAGAAAAAGCTCATGTAAGACAAATTCATTGAAAAAAAGTTGTCTGAAGATAGAAAGAGGATTTCTGAGCAGGTGAAAAAAGAGGAACAAGATAAAATTGAAAAGAAAGAGCAAGAGAAAGCAGAAGCTGAAGAAAGAGAATTAAAAAGGCTTTCTGATAGAAATCTAAAGATCAGATGGGATGGAGTTCTTGCTTGTGATAGTGTAGTTCCTGATTTGGAGAAAGATGCAGCAGAATTGAGAAAATATATCAAAGAGGTGAAGGATAGCAAAGAAAATATTCATATCAATCATGATAGATCATCAAGAATATTTGAATGGGAAGGACATAAATCAAAAGTTGCTGATGTTGTTAAAGAACAGATCAAGATTTTCAGAGAGGATGGGAATGAGCAATACTTGACATCTGTAGCTGATGTGCTCAAGAATGTGAATAGGTTAGACATTCTAGATCTGTATGAGCTAAACAGTCAAAGAAACAGGCAGGCTTCACTGGTGATAATGGAAAGAGATTTGAGAAGATGTTTGAATATGCTGTTTGAGCCTGAACCATTCACTAACTTGTTCTTAAACTGCATTGAGCATGTGAATACCTGGAGACACTTTGTTAGAGCTGGAGTTCACATGATTTTGTTTAGAGATGGAATCACAATCTACATGCTTGATGAAAGACAATATGTTCTGGGGACTCAGATTTTAAGAAATATGCTTGCATCTCAACTAAGAACTACAGTGATTTCAGAAGGTGCATTCAATGCTTTATACATGGTGTTCAATCAGTTTCATAAAAGAATGGAGTTGGAAAGATTAAGAGAGGAGGAGAAAAAGAGAAAACAGAATCAAGCTCCTAAAGATGAAAAGAAAGATGAAGAAACTTGATTCATTGCTGAGAATGATCAAGTTTAGGGGGAGATTGTTGAGTCCTGAGCCACTGCCAGATTTGCTCAGAAGACAAGTACTGTGCCACTGCTAGAAGAAGTCTACCACTGTTAGTTAGTTTTGTATTGACAGTGCCACTGTCAGTTAGAATTAGTCTAACAGTGCCACTGTTGACATAAGTTTGTATTTTGTATTAAGTACTTAACCACTGTTGGTAATATACGAGTACTACCCCTGTTAGTGTATAGCTCAACCACTGTTAGTAGTCGGTTAGAGAGAATTATGGAATAGATAGAATTTCCATAATAGTTTGATTCTGTAAAGGACTCTATGTGATATAAATAGAGATCCTGTAAAACCCTAGGTAATAGACGAATTTCTAGTTATTAGCTTCAAGGTTGTAAACCCTAACACAATTGTGTGTTCGTATTGTTGATAATAATATTGAAGCTTTTGATTAATATTATGTGTTACAAGTTTGTTCTTCAAGTTATTAATAAACTATTCCGTAAGCTTATTAATAATTAATCAAAGTAATACATATTAAGATCCTCACTGGATCAACAGTTTCTGACTCAATCCTAAAAAGGAAACATGATATAGTATATAATTCGATGGATTAATTAACCTTTTAACAAACGAAACATCAAGTAAAACTATATTGATAATTCTTACACTTCAAGTCTTGACAATATTTTACTTCTTCACCAGAGACGGTATCTAAGTTAGGTAGTTCCACAATTTTAAGCTCAGGTACAGCATGTTCCAGGTAGATCCAAAATTTTAGATCCAAAATTCTAAGTTAGGTAGTTCCACAATATTTCAATACCTAGAGTTTTTGTAGTCTCCTTATTAGTGTGCATAATTTTTTGTTCCAGAATATTTTCTATAAATTCAACAAACATGTCTTGAACCTTAAACTTACGAGGAGCACTAAGAACATACACATTTTTTAACTTAACTAATAAAGAAAATTCAAGACCTTTAGGCAAACGAAGGCGAAGAAGAAACCTAACAATGCTAGACTTGCCTATAGATTTCTCACCAACAACGATAATTTTGGGTATGGAAAAGTATTTTGGTAAGAGTTGTAGACATTCCATGTCATCAAGCACAGTTAACACACTTTTGAATTTTGTATTGAAATATTTGTGGGTGGAATGTTTGATGAAGATGGAGTAGCAGTAGCACCAGGTATATTAAGATTGGTATGGAATACAAGGAGCAAAAATTTTGAAGGTTGATTGATACATGAATGTTGATATTAGTGAGGTTTTTACTTTTATAGAGTAAAAGAAAAGAGTGAACAAATGGTTGTGTTCAAATATTTTGTACCGTTTGGTCATGTTAAGACAAAAGTTCTAGAATGAGATGATAGATATGGTGGTGGAGGCCATGGTGCAAAGCTTGTGGCACACAAAAAGAGCAAAGAATATGCAACAATGGTGCATAGGTAGAGACAAACAGGTAAGGTGTAGTGTGGCATGGTGTGATGTGGTATGATGTGGTGTTACAAATCCTTTTTTGTGTGGTAAATGGAACTTGTTGCCTTTAGGAGATTTTATTGTATTCATTTAGTGAAACAAGTATATATATATATATATATATATATATATATATATATAGGGATGAGTTCTGGTGAAAACAAGGAGATAAAAAAAAACTCAGTGAAAACAAGGAGATAAAAAAAAACTCAGTGAAAACAAGGAGATAAAAAACCCCCAATAAAAACACATCTCCACCCTCCATCTAATCTAACACACACACACACACACACACACACACACACACACACACATATATATATATATATATATAAAAGGGGTGGGGATAAAAAAATGGTGAAAACACTTTTTGATTCATAATTTTTTTAAGTTGTGAACTTTCATTTTTTTTGCTTCACATATGATTTTTTTTGTTTCACATAAAATTTTCGTGATGAACCTTTAATTATTTTTTTAATTCACACAAAGTTTTTAACATTTTCAATTGTGAACCTTATTTTTTTTCACATATATATATATTTTTTAATTTTTTCACTAAAATTTTAAATTTATTTATTGTGAACTTTTAATTTATTTTTTTTTGGTTTCACGAAATGTTTTTAACTTTTTCAACTTTGAACCTTAATTTTTTTTTTTGAGTTCACAAAAAGTTTTAACTTTTTCAATTGTGAACCTTTTTTTTAAGCTGTGAACGTTAATTTTTTTTGGTTCACGGAAAGTTTTAAAAATTTTGAGTTGTGAACCTTTTTTTTTCAACTGTGAACCTTAATTTTTTTTGAGTTCACAGAAAGTTTTTTACTTTTTCGTTTGTGAACCTTAATTTTTTTTGGTTCACGAAAAGTTTTTTACTTTTTTAATTGTGAACCTTAATTTTTTTTGGTTCATGAAAAGTTTTTAACTTTTTTAATTGTGAACCTTTTTTTTTTTCAACTATGAACCTTAATTTTTTTTAGATTCACAACAAGTTTTTAACTTTTTCAATTGTAAATCTTATTTTTTTGTTTTGGGTTCACAGAAAGTTTTTAAGTTTTATAATTGTGAACCTTAATTTTTTTGTTTTGATTTTCGAATTTGACTTTATTTACTTTTTTTTACAAAAAATAATTTTTTTGTGTGAACCTTACTTTTTTTGGTTTACTTCAAAAAAAAAAAAAGGTTCACACCTTAAAAAATTTATGAAGCAAAAAATATTTTCACCGTTTTTTTATCTCCACCACCCCTTATATATATATATATATATATATATATATATATATATATATAAAAGTTAGATTAGATGGAGGGTGGAGATTTATTTTTATTGTTTTTTTTATCTCTTTTTTTACAGGATCCTATTTATATATATATAATATATATATATATATATATATATATATATATATATATATACAAATATGTTGGGTCACTGACCCTTTTCCATATTGGTTTATGTATGACAAAATAAGTGTTGTGACGCTGATAATGTATCAGTGTCCCCGATAACTTATGTAGTTAAACTGCCATCTATTGAGCAGTGTCTATGTTTAGTAAATATGTTATCAGCGAGTAAATTACTCGCTGATCATCTGTGTTAGACATCACATTGCTGAAGATTATTTGAAGCTGCTTTATGAAGTCGAAGACTGAAGAAAGAGATAGAAGATTTCAGTTGAAGTGGAAGATCAACTGATCTCTTAAAGAAGAATCTGCAACGTTACCAAGAAAGTGCACGGGTCTGACAAATACCCGTGTACTTGAGAAGGTTCATCACATATATCTGGATAAAAGACTATTACTACTTTGGGAATGAAACTAGGAATCCTGCATTCTTGTTGGCAGAAAAAGAAAACCTCTTTTTCTGCAAAAATTCTCAAGAATAATTTCATATTTATGTGTTGTCAATGATTTATACCTTTTCCCAAGGGATTTAATAAATCTTTGAAAAAAATTCAAACGGTTGAAAATATTATTCCTTGGATAATATTGAATGCTTTCGGCTATAAATAGCCATCTCAACAACCGTATTGAACACACCTTACAATTGCATTAAATACAACCTTTGATCTATAGCAGCCACTCCTGTTTCATTAGTGAGCATTGTGCCAACACTTAGTGTTTGAGATCATTGATAGTCATCAGCGTCTGTTGCTGAGTGACTTGTTGTATTTAATATTTGTCATCAAGTCAATTACTTAGATTAGTTTGTCTTTTCTATTTCCGCAAGTAATTATTGTAAAGAATTATTTGATTCATATCAATAAAATATATTTAAACTTGAAAAATTGTATTCACCCCCCCCCCCTTTTACAATTAAGTGTGTTAGTAGTTTAATACTTTACTTAAGTATTCGGGACTAACAACTGGTATCAGAGCAGATTGAATAACATAATATTCAGATCTGTCATGACTACTAACCCTTCTAAGGAATCATCTGCATACATTGACAATGGATCCAAAGGGAAACCGCCCAGATTTGACCCTGAGCACTTCTCTCTCTGGAAAGGTCGTATGTTGTTGTTTCTAAGGGCCTAAAACAATCAATTAATTAAAATCTTAAATGAAAGGCCTTATGTTCCTCGGATTCTGATCGAAAGAAATCCTACTGCACCTAGCAGTGAGAAAGAGGAGGATACTCCTAGGAGTATTGTAAAACCTCAAAGCCAATGGTCTGAGGAAGATAAAACTCTAGTTGATGTTGATGCTCAACTTCAGTCCTTTATTGTCATGTCTTTTCCTAATGATATTTATCACTATATCATTAACTGCACAAATGGAAAAGAAATGTGGGATACTCTGTGTATCATGTACGAGGGACTTGATCATGTCATTGAAAACAAAAGAATCTTTCTAAATCGACAATATGAACTTTTCATGGCAAGTGAAAGTGAAACTCTAACTCAAACATATAATAGGTTTAATTGTTTGATAAATGACATAAAGGCTGCTGGAATTAAAAAGGAACCTCTAGATATTGTGAAAAAATTCATAGATTCACTACCTAGTAGTTGGGAATACTCCATTGACATCCTCAGAGACACTAATCTTGTGAAAAACATGAATTTAAATTCATTGTTTGGTACCTTTTTAAACAAGGAACAAAATCGTGTTCAAAAACAAGCGCTATCTAAAAGCTACAAACTAAACAACATTGCCTTGATGGCTAAAGGTATTTCCACTGAAGAAATACCTTCCTCATCTAATACTGACACTGCTAAAGAAATCCTACCTCACTGTGGTGATGAAGCTGATGTGTTAGTAAATGATGATGAGAGTGATCTTGAATCACTAATTGAAGAAATGGCAATGATGGCTGAAAAATTCAAAAGATTTTCAAAACAGGGTTCATCCTCATCTAAATCTAGACAAAACTCATCTTATAGGTTTCCAAATGAATCCTACAAAAACAAGACTAGTGGAAAACAAAATTTCAAGAAATCTGATGTCTTGTGTTTCAACTGTCATAAACTTGGTCATTTTGCCTCTGAATGCAAATCATCTTCCACTGATGATAAGCATGCAAAGAAAACAGACAAGGCATCAAAATAAAAAGCTAAGTATAAGAAACCAAAAGAAGTTTACAAAGAAGAAAGAAAAAGGCTTTATTGCTGAAGATAGAGATGCTCTCACCATCTGTATCACTGATGAAACTACCAGTGAGTCATCCTCATCTGAACTAGAAGATGTTGGTACATTTAGTATGTCAGTCAGTTGGTCTATCGAGTTGTAAGTGTCTTGAGTTAAGTTTAATAGAAATATAGATTTTGTACTTAGCAACACTTAAGTTTTGGTTTAGGCGACACTTGCCTTAGTGACGCATAGCGACACTTAGGTAAGTGACGCATGAAGGCGGCCATATGCGACACTAGCCAAGTGACGCATGTCTGCCGTTTTGTGTTAGTATTTAAGCAAACCTACGGGTTTTTGGCTAGGGTTGACGAAACCCTAGCACCATTTGTCGACTAAACTCACTTGTAAACAGTTCCAATACATTTGTTAAGCTAATAAACTCGTTTTACTTGATTAATCAATTGTTTCGGTTTGAATTTATTATTGTTTCGTGTGATTGTTTGATTCCGCCTTACAATCATTGTCGTTCATCACTTAGATCCACGTACGAAGGGACTTTCAACTGGTATCAGAGCCACTGAGTGGTTTGATCGACGTTTCGTTCGTGTATTGGAAGGTTTTCGGTTAGACTTTGTGAAGATCATTGGAATTGTTGCAATTTTAGGATCAATTGGGTGCTATACGTTTTGAATCAAGATTTATAGGTTTCGTTCGTTTGGGATCGAAGGATTTTCGTTAGGTTTACGAAAATTCCTGTTTTAGGGTTTTTGGAGTGTTACTCGAAGCGTCACTTGGCATGTTTTAGCGACACTTCGTAGCGTCACTTCATCCGACACTCAGTAAGATTAATTAGGGTTTCACCGACACTCAAGTGTGTCACTTATACACGTCACTTGTTAGTTATACGACACTCATGTGCGTCACTTATACACGTCACTTGTGTGTTATACGACACTTCTGTGCGTCACTTACCTTAGTGACGCCATTTGCATAATACGTCACTCAAGTCCGACACTTGGATTCGTTTAAATGGCCGATGATAAGGAAGATATTAGAGGAATTAGGGAGATGATCAAGCAGGGAAATGATATCGGTTCCAGCAATAAACCTCCATTGTTCACTGCGGATATGGACTATGCGTACTGGAGAGACAGATTTGAACAGTTTGTAGACTTTCATTGTCCAGAACTTTGGGGTCCACTAAAACAACGATATATGGCTCCGGTTGCTGAAGGAAACTATCGTGGTATTCCTCCAGCAAAAACGTACAATGCCATGACACCTCAAGAGAGAAAGGAACTTGAAATTGAAAGAAAGGCACACTCCGCCATCTGTATGTGTTTAACAAAGGATGTTATGAGACTCTTTAAAACTCATCACATAACTTATGATTTGTGGAAGGCAATTGAAACGAGGTGCGGGGGCAATGAAAAGTACAAGGATTCTAAGCTGGAATTAATCAAGAAGCAGTATGATCTATTTGACATCTTTCCTAATGAGACTACTTTTAGACTATTCACCCAATACTCACAATTGGTTAGTGAGTTAATTGAAGGAGGATACAATCTCACTGCACTTGTGATAAACAAGAAATTGTTGGATGTGTTGCCAAGTGCTTGGGATGTGAAGGTCCAATTCTTGAAAGAAAAAAAAGAATTAGCTACGATGACTTTGGACCAATTGATAGGAGTTCTTCAAGCTCATGCAATGGAGATGAAGAAGAAAGAATGCAAGTCGAGTGGATTTGTACAAAATCCTACACTTTATGGAGGACAAGTCAATTCTGGCAAGAGTTATGGTGCAATGGCATTCATGACAGATACCAATTCACCATCTTATCCAACTGGGGCTCAACATGCAGCCTACGTTTCTTGTACATCTCAAGGATCACAACAACAAGTTCCGGTATCTCCAGCAATTCAAGAGCAAGCTGCCATCTATACAGCTTTTCTGAGCTCTTACAAAGACTTGGTTACTCAACCAAACACCACTTTGGAGATGACAAAAGAGGATTATAGTCAGCTGGACGACGATGATCTAGAGCAAATGGATTTAAACTGGAACATTGCTATGATCTCAAGGAGGGTTAAAAAATTCTTGCAGAGGACGGGACGCAAGAGTTTGGAAGGAAATGGGAAAATGGGATTTGGTTTTGATAAAAGCAAGGTTTGATGTTATAACTGCCAGAATTTGGGTCATTTCGCTAGGGAATGCGAGAAACCCAAGATGCCACCATCGGGTCTTACTAAGCCTGATCCTCCAAAGGCGAATGAGAAAGAAGAAGTCAAGTCGTTGGTTGCGGACAATGCTTTGGTCGTTTTTGAGCTGACTACTTCAGACTGGAGTGTTCAGGCTGCACAATTTCAACAGTGTCTGATGGCTCACATCACACCTGAGGTACAAAATGAACCATTTGAGCCTTTTAATTGTGTTACTTGTATTAAATTGACTGAATCTCTTGAGGTCTATCAAAAGGACAATTTAGACTTGCGGGAAAAGGTTGTAAAACTTTCAGAATCTAACAAGTTTTTGCAAGAAAATGAAAAACTTTATGAAAAACATACCGAGGCTCACAAGTTAGACACTAAAACTTTTAAAGCAAAGGTCTTTAGTCAACAAGATGCAATTAAAAGTTATCTTACTAAAATTGAATTGTCGAATAAAGAACTATCTGATTTAAAAAGTGAGTTCGATAATCATAAAAGCAAAATCTTAGGTTCTTCATCCGCAACTTTTATCTTTAATGAAATCGTTAACAAGCAAGGGACTGGCGGTAAAAAGAAGGAAGGACTTGGTTATAACCAAGTACCACCACCTTCTCATGCTGAATATTGTCCTGCGCATGTTAAGGAAGGCCTTGAAGAAATTCCAGTTGATTATACAAAGCTTTATGGTATTAAAGCTAAAGAAGCCAAGCAAAACAAACTGACAAAGGAGAAAACCAAAAGGCCAGAGTATCCTTTGCCTCAGTTTGTTAAGCCTAAATGTGAATCTCCAGTTAGTATTGAAGAGATTGTTGAGATTGAGGACATTACTGATCAGGAGTATCCTGAATTTAAGAAGGTTGAAGTTAAACCTGAAAAAATGGCTTTAAAAGTTGAACCTGCAATTAAGGTTCAAACTAAAAAGGGAAAAGACAAGGTTTTAAATGTGAAACCAGAAACTTTACAGTCACCTGTAAAGATTTTGCAACATAAAGTTATAAATGAAAAAGTTTCTTGTGATAAACCTTCCACTTCAACCTCTCAACCAAAACAAGCATTTTCTAAGATGTGTACGCAATGTTCATGTTCTAGAAAGGTTTCCCCACCTCTTGTGGTAAGTCCTCAGCCTCAACCATTAGTTGAGACTCGTTCTTGTTTCTACTGCAACAGACAAGGACACTTGATTCGTGACTGTCCCAAACTTTCTCATCAGCGCTATGGGAGAGAGATGCCTAGGACATCAGTTTATAGAAATTCTTTTTCAAAATCTCCACCTAGGCGTTATTCAAACTCTCCCAAGCCTGTATTGAAGCCAAGTAATGTTGAGCAAAAGTCGTTGCCAATTAAAAAGCCCAACATTACTTCTAAACCCATTTCCGAACCATCTAAAGTTTGGAAGAGAAAAGAGTCTGTTGTAGACTCTAATGTCGTCAACAATAACACATTGGATAGAAATTCTGATTTGTTTAAAAATAAAATTCTATCTGATGTGCTTATTGTTGATGACTCCGTAGACCTAAGTTTGTAATGGCTTGGGTCACCGTTTCTCACTAATCTCCTTATTTTTATGTGTTGCAGCAGTCTGAACGTGTGAAAGATAGCGAATGGTTTATGGATAGCGGCTGCTCACGACACATGACTGGCGATGTGTCTCTACTTATGGATATTAAACCATTCGCAGGAGGACATGTGGCCTTTGCAGGAGATACTGGAGGAACGATTTGTGGTAGAGGAACGCTAACAAATGGGAAAGTTAGCTTTGAGAACGTAAATTATGTGGCAGAACTACAACACAACTTGCTGAGCGTTTCACAAGTATGTGATAAAGATTATACCACATCATTTACAAAGACTGAATGTGTGATACTGAAGCCAGGGTATGTCATTCCCGAGGAATGGGTGTTAATGCGTGCACCTAGAAGAAATGACACCTGTGTGATGAATATGCGAACTGTAGAGACTACAAGTGAATTTACTTGTCTACTCTCAAAGGCTTCTGAAAAGGAATCACTCCTTTGGCGCAGACGGATGGGACATATTCATTTCCGTAAAATGAATTTTCTGATTAATAATGACTTAGTGAGGGGAGTTCCAAAACAGTCCTTTGCTTTGAAGGATGACTGTATTTCTTGCCACAAGGGCAAACTCCATAAGAAGTCCCATAAGTCTAAGGTTGTGAATTCCATTGCTGCTCCGTTGGAACTATTACATATGGATCTTTTTGGTCCAGTTTCTACGAAGAGCATTGGTGGTCGGTCTTACTATTTTGTAGTTACTGATGACTACTCAAGGTTTTCGTGGGTTTATTTTCTTACAACAAAGGATGAGACATCGGGAATTCTGGTTTACTTGTTGGATAAGTTGGCAAATTTGTGCAACTTAAAGGTGAAGAGACTGCGAAGTGATAATGGAACCGAGTTCAAGAATTCAACTCTCGAGTTATTCTGTGCTTCAAGAGGCATTGATCATCAATTCAGTGCTCCAAGAACTCCTCAACAGAATGGAGTTGCAGAACGAAAGAATAGAACCATCATCGAGACAGCTCGAACTATGTTAGCAGATTCAAAGCTGCCTATTATTTTCTAGGCTGAGGCAGTTAATACTGCCTGTTACGTTCTGAATCGGGTGCTCTCGGTTAAGAAGAAAAACAATACATGCTATGAGCTTTTTAATAACCGCAAGCCGAACCTGCAGTTTCTAGAGCCGTTTGGGTGTCCATGCATGATTATGGTTACAAAAGAACGTGTCTCTAAGTTTGGTGATAAAGCTGTTGAAGGGATCTTTCTTGGATATTCAGTCAATTCTCCAAATAGAAGAGTCTAAACAAATCGACAAATCAAATAGAGGAACATTTTGAGGTAAAATGTTTAAGGTATACGGAACCTCCTCAAGGTACGGGTCCGGATTGGTTTTTCAACTATGGTAAACTCTTTAACTCTTTCAACATTCCAGAAGAAGATGATACGAAAGAGTTGGTTACCTTGCTTCATGGAATCAATATTTCTCAAGAAACATTTGGTTCTCCTTCTAAACCTTCCGATCCAAAACCCGATGCGGCACCCAACCAATCTCCTCCAACACCTACTCCAACACTTGTGTCTACATCTACACCTTCACCAACACCCACACCTACACCTAACCCACCATCTTTTGATATTCATTCTGCTTCAGGAACAATCAATGCAATGGTTCTTCCTGATGATCCAGACATGCCTCCTTTAGAGGAAGATGGAGAAAAAGAAGAAATGGTTCATTCTCATCTCTTTACTGATGAAGCAGATGAAGAAGAAACTCCTGTCACTGAAGGAGATTTGAACAACTTGGGTTTGACTCTTGTGCCGGATGTCATTCCAGTTACTCGTGTACATAAGGATCATCCCATTGAGAATATAATTGGTGATCCTCACTCTAAAGTTCAAACTAGAAATCAAGCAAAGCTAACTGCTGAAGACAAGCAAACTTCAGCTGAACAGGTTTTGGGCCTAATGGCAACTGTAGAATCATGCCATCTTTCTCAAATTGAACCTAAAAAGGTTGAGGAAGCATTGAAAGATCCATCGTGGGTCGAGGCCATGCAAGAGGAATTGCAGCAATTTAAGAAGCTGCAAGTTTGGGAAATCGTGCCATTACCCAAAGGTGCTCATATTACGGGCACTCGTTGGGTATATAGAAACAAGATGGATGATAGAGTTGTGGTTATTCAGAATAAAGCGTGTTTTGTAGTTCAAGGCTTCAGTCAAATTGAGGGTTTGGACTATGATGAAGTATTTGCCCCTGTTGCTCGATTGGAATCTATTAGGATTTTCTTGGCATTTGCTTCCTTCAAAGGCTTTCGAGTTTACCAAATTGATGTGAAATGTGCTTTTCTTTATGGAGAGGTAGACGCCGAGATATACGTGAAACAGCCTCCAGGATTTGAAGACCCTGCGCATCCTAGTCATGTGTGCAAACTGAGCAAAGCTTTGTATGGTCTTCATCAATCGCCAAGACTTTGGTATGAGAGGCTTACTACGTATTTGTTGAAGAATGGTTTCACGAGAGGCCAAATCAATAGTACATTTTTCACCAAAGGAGAGGGAGAAGATTTTCTACAGGTGCAAGTTTATGTGGACGACATCATATTCGGTTATCCAAATGAGACTTTGTGCAAGGATTTCGAGGTCCTAATGAAGTCTGAATTTGAGATGAGTGCGATGGGAGAACTTACTTTCTTTTTAGGTGTGCAAGTTGAGCAATCCGCCAAAGGAATTTATATTCACCAATCAAAATATGTCAATGACATGTTGACTAGGTATGACTTGCTCGATCGTAAAACCTATGGTACTCCCATCGAGATAAATCACAATCTTGAACCCAACGAGCATGAAGAAGACTGCAAGGAGAAAGACCATCATTCAATGATAGGCTCTCTAATGTATCTTACTGCCTCAAGACCGGATATTGTGTTTGCGGTTTCGCTATGTTTGAGATATCAAGCGAAGCCAAAGGTGACTCATATGAAGGCTGTGAAGCGAATTTTTGGGTATCTCAAATATAGGCCAACTCTTGGTCAATGGTATTCAAATGAAAAATCATTCGCTTTAACTGCCTATTCAGATTCAGATCATGGTGGTTGCAAAATGGATAAGAAGTCAACAACTGGAGGGTGTCAGTTTCTCGGATCGCGGTTGGTTTCTTGGCAGTGCAAAAAGCAGACTAAGGTTGCAACTTCTACGGCTGAGGCCGAGTATGTTGCTGCTGCAAGCTGCTGTTCTCAAGTCCTTTGGATCCAGCATCAACTACGTGATTACGGGTTACTTCTTTTTATGACTCCTATTCATATAGATAATACTGCTGCTATTTCCATAACTCGCAATCCCGTACAACATTCTAAGACCAAACACATTGAACTTAGGTTCCAGTTCATACGGGATTGCTATGAGAAACACCTGATAGACCTTGTCCACATAGACACCCTTAAGCAAAATGCCGATCTTTTCACAAAAGCTTTTACCCGTACTCGTTTTAACGAACTGGTCATCATGATCGGTTTGAGATTCTTTCAAGCTAAAAAGTGAAGTGTGACTTGGTTTTATCTTTTAAATTTTTGATTGCTTAAAAAAAAAAATGCAACAGCCACTCTTTATACTCTTTAGTATTAAAGAAATGCACGGTTGCTACATTTTTAAAATGGACGTTGAAGTTGTGTCTGTAAACAACTTGGGATATGATAGTACATCGGGTGACATGCAAAAAATGGAATTTTAAGATTTATCTTGGATGTGTCAGTAGATTTATCTGACATGTTGAAAACAGTTTTTATAAACATTGTCTTCATCATACGATATATTAGTAGGCATGTTACGCAAAAATCTTTGAGACCTCTTAAGAAGCCTAATATATAATTGTTTATTTCAAGTGGTATAACATAATTAGATGTATGACAAAAGTCTTAATATCTTACTTATGCTAGATATGTTTTCATGAAAGAAGTTTATTTGATATCATTTGGGGGTATATATTGACAGTTTCCTCTGTTATACGTAAGTATAGACATGGTCTCTGTTAATATACACTTAAAAATTAAGCAAACACAAGTCAAAGTACTTGCAAAGTCTTTAAAATTAAGATACCTAACAAGGTCGCCAAAATGGTTTGACCAAGTCTGGTTTTGCTTAAACCTGAATCAAGCTATGTCGCTCTGTTGTACGTAAGTACAGACCTGTCACCGCTGACTTGATTCTTAAAATTGATTTTCTTGTATTCTTTCTGTAAATGGAAGCATGGTCTATGTCTTAAGCTAAGATGTATATCTATGGTGGGGACCACAGTGAAATGTACATACGAATAATAATAACTTTAGCTCCTAGATGTGCGTGTAACAATGTTTAAAAGGACAAATATACTGATAATCGTTTTGAAATAATTTTTATAAAATGTGTTTTTAGCATGCCAAGTAAATTTAAAGTGGACAAATATACTGATGATCGAAATAACACTTACTATTCCTAATACATGCATGTTATTCCGATATGATCCCTAACCAGATTAAATCAACTCCGTCACCAAAAAGAATGTGTTAATTTTATATTTGTAAATTTGCATTACTTTTGTGTTAATATATTTTATCTTAGTTAGTTTTTTTCTATGTTAAAGCCAAGTTACAATTACCTTCAAATTTGAGTACCAAAATCAAAACGCACAAAATCGACAAAATCTCAAAAAAAAAAAAAAAAAAAAAAATCCAAAATTTTTTCACTAAGTGATTTTATGCGTCACTTCGTAAGTGACACTCCTAGTGACGCTTCCAATGACGCTATAAGTGTCGGGTTGAGTGACGCATATTAGGATTTTCATATAAATACCCCTTCACACGACACTCAATCTCATCACTTTCACTATTACTATAGCGTCACTTCCACTGACATAGCGTCACTTCGTGTGTCCCTGCGTCATTTCGACTGGAGATTTTTCTTGTATCGATTATTGATTTTGCGACTGTGTTTGTGCAATCGGCCTACATCTTCGTGTTCCCCTCACTCATACGCATCTATTGGTACTACTTTTAACCCCTGTACTTACGTATTCATGCTTTAATCATATGTTAGGGTTACGGGTTTAATGTTCTTAATGAAATCACTCGATTTGGGGATTAACTGTTAATGTTACATGTTAATATATGGTGTGTTTTACTCGTCTTAATAATGTGTACCTCGTGGAAACCTTGTTTTTCAAAAACCCCAAATTTGGGATGATGTGATTTCTGGGTGTGAACAGTGACGCAATGGTCTTCATCGTTGCGTCACTTCATGCGTCACTTCTTGTAAGTGACGCTAATTGGTAATTTAGCAACCTTACCGTCACTACTACCGTCACTCATATAAGTGACGCCTTTATATGCGTCACTTCTTTAAGAGTCGACTTCAATGACGCCTAGGCCTATTCCGTCACTAGCACCGTCACTCTTATTAGTGACGCCTCTCTATGCGTCACTTTCTTAAGTGATTGTCTTAGTGACGCATTTATTTTACCGTCACTTGTTAAATGACGCACTTACAGACGCATGTTTTTATTGCGACACTTATTAAGTGTCGTACTCAATGACTGATGCATTCGTAACGTCACTTACACCAGTGACGCATTGATTGCGTCACTTACCCCAAGTGACGCTCTGGTTGATTTCTGATTTTAAACACTGTTGCATGCGGCACTTCTTGAGTGTCGCTACTAGGTTATGCGTCACTCTTCGAAGTGACGCCTAAAATTAGATTTTCAATTTTGATTATTTGAGCTTATTCTGTAACAATGTTTCTGGTTATTTTTATGTCATTTAGTTACAGATGGCAGACGTTGGGCACACAGATTTTCAGGACTATTATCGACGAACAAATACTCGTCTTAATATTGTCGCTTTTTTGGATTCAACGCATAAGAACTCAATTCCATTCCGCCCAATGATTGAGTTTCTTCACCGATCGAGGATTCACTATGCTATCACATCATCTACTCCAGTTTATCTTAATCAGATCGAGGAATTTTATGATCACGCGCTTATCAGAACAGATAATGATGTTCCGCGTATCATATCTACTATGTTTGGACAACAGATCGAGATTACTCAGGATATGATTCGCCGCGTTCTTCGATTTCATGATTCCCCTGAGATGCCGACCCAATTCGAGACAACTTTTATTTATGGGGGTCTTCAGCGGATGGGTTATCCAGAGGATCAACTTGTTGATTTTAGGAAGCAGTATCTGTGCAGAGTTTGGAGTGTCACATTATTATCGTTTGTTTATCCCCGAGGAAGGGAGGTTACGATGCTGCCAGTCATTCCACTTTGTCTTTGATGTTGGATTTGATTTACAACAAGCCATACAACTTCAGTGGATATATTTTTGGGAATATCGTCGAAAACATTCGGGTGGGTAAGGATAAATGGTTACAATACCCTCGTTTTGTGCAACTGCTTCTAAACTATATGAATCTGGGTATTGCACCAGATATGCGGTCAAAGCTGACTCCGACACCGATGCTGTTACGAGTTTCAATGACTGCAAATTACCACCAAAGGATTCAGCGGTGCTTCCGGATCGTGATTTGTTTGGCCACATAGTAAACGAAAACTATGTTGGGCCAGCTGATAATGGATTCGAGGATGATGAGATTCCTCCAGTAAATGAGGAGGATTTGGTTGAAAATGAGGTTGCTCAGGATTTGAATGATATCGAGAATATTGAGCGTGTTGATGTTGATGATGATGATGATGATGATGGTGGGCCCACACCACCTGACTCTGAGGGTGATGTGCCCCCACAAACTGCTTTAGATGGTATTCAGATTGATGATCCTCGACACTTTAAGCGTATTTTGTGAAGGATTTTTGAGGGTAGGGTTCACGTGCCGAGGAATACAGGCAAGCGACTAGCTGGGTCTTCTCCATCTTATTCAGATTTACCTCTGAGGAGAGGCCAGAGAACGGGAATAGTTATTCAAGAACCTGGTCAGCGAACCCCTCAACAACAACAGGGATCTCCACAACAACAACCACCACAGCCATAACTACCATCTATTCAATAGGTCCTGAGGCAGATGGAGCAGTTGACTAAACATTTTGATAATCAGATGGCAATTATTGCAGCTCAGGCAACTCAGATCAAGGATTTGGAGGTTAAAGCTGCACATGTTGATGCTTTGAAGCTTCAGCTGTCTGATCTTGGGTCTAGATTGCTAGAGTTAGAGTCTGTTACACATGTTTCGGGGGAGGAAGGTCGTACCTTGGAAACAAATGTAACACCTCCCCTAGAATCGGAAAATGTACAAAATTCTGATGTTAATGAAAATATCACTTTAGACTATTTTGTTGAGGTTCAGGGTCAACCGAGACCGATTGCTGTTGATTACTCGAATATCAATCTCACGTATCTGCAGAGTTTGATTAATCTGATTAATGAAGATGATAGATTAGTTGATCCTGACGATGTAGAAATGGATGCAGAGGTTCCAGGGCCGGATGAGGTTTATATGGAAAATCCGAATCAAGAACCGGCGCCTGAAAGAGAACCCGAACCTATTCAGGTTCAACCGGCTCAACCATATGATTTTGATGCACCAATCATTGAGTCGGATTCTTCAGAAGATGAGGAAGAAATGTTTGAAAATATTCAGGAACAACCAACTGTTCAATCAGTTCCTGAATCATCATCTCAATCAGTACCAGAAGGCGAATCGATATCTGTTATTCGAGATTCGACAAAGCCGCATTTGAGTTATTTTCCAACCGAACCTGAATTGAAGAAGTGCAAATTTTTCGAGGTTTGAGGTAAATTGACAGGTTTAGTCAAAAGTTGGAAATTTGATGCTGAAAACTTTTTGATTTTGATTAAAAGAAGAGACGGCGTGCAATATTTTAAAACAAGATTTAATCATTTTAGCACATTGCCAAAGGTTGAACTCAATCGTCTTGTTCAGCTGAACATTGTTTATCATACAGATGATTTTGAGGAAATATGTTTTAGAAGCTTTTAAGGAAAGAAATCTACAGCAAGACCTATATGTGGATTAGACCAGAGCTGGGAGTTCGTTTCTGTTATAAAAAGAAAATTGATTCGAGAACTCATGAACCAATTGTGAAATATCATTATCCGCCAGCTGCTTGTCTAATACCACTGCATTTTCTCAAGTATCTACGATATTGGTGGTTTGACCCTGATACGCAAGAAGCTGTTATTGAATATTCTTCAAGGAAAGAGTCTGAGAAAGAAAAGACTGAATGGCATATCAAGGGAGCTCTTGGTAAAAGTATTTGTATGTTTGACCCACTCAGCCTTATCAACATGTCAAAGAATGATTTGAAAGCTCTTCACAAAAACAAGATGCGATATAATCAGATTGATCATGAGGAAGCTGTCAAATTGATAAAGGTTGTCGAGGTTTGTGTTAGAATGGGTGTTCATGCTGATGGAACATTCCCGGAAGGATGGTGCTGATGAGAGACATTTGAAGATTGAAGATTTTGAAGAACAAGCTGCTGACAAGGGGGAGTTTGTTGGTACATTTAGTATGTCAGTCAGTTGGTTTATCGATTTGTAAGTGTCTTGAGTTAAGTTTAATAGAAGTATAGATTTTGTACTTAGCGACACTTAAGTTTTGGTTTAGGCGACACTTGCCTTAGTGACGCATAGTGACACTTAGGTAAGTGACACATGAAGGCGATCATATGCGACACTAGCCAAGTGACGCATGTCTGCCGTTTTGTGTTAGTATTTAAGCAAACCTACGGGTTTCTGGCTAGGGTTGATGAAACCCTAGCACCATTTGTTGACTAAACTCACTTGTAAACAGTTCCCATACGTTTGTTAAGATAATAAACTTGTTTTACTTGATTAATCAATTGTTTCGGTTTGAGTTTATTATCGTTTCGTGTGATTGTTTGATTCCGCCTTACGATCATTGTCGTTCATCACTTAGATCCACGTACGAAGGGACTTTTAGAAGAGATGGCTGGACTTTGTCTTATGGCCAACTCTGACAGTGAGTATGAGTATGAGGATGACTCAGATGACTTCATGGATAGTGATGATCATGTCAGTGATCTCTGGAGATCATTTGAAAACATATCTCCAATTTCCATGTTTGATTTTTCTGAGCAAACATCATCTGAATCAAGCTATAAAGAACTGGAATGCTTGATGGCTCAAAATGATGCAAGTACCTTTTTATCAGCTGGGGACACATCATCAGCTTCCAAATGGAACAAGGAAACCCTCACCAAGGTAAATAAATTTAATATGCTTACTGAGGAAGAACAAGCTCACACACTTGATGGTCTAGTTTGTGACATTGCTTATGCTCAACAAATTGAAAAAGACTTAAAAGGAAAAATAGTTTTGTTAACAAATGAGCTCGCTGAATGTCACAAAGAAATTCTTGAGCTGAAAGATGCGAAACAGCAACTTGCTGAGCAGCGTCATGCTAATGCTATTCTTATGGAAGAAACAACACAAGCTAAAAAGGACCTTGCAAATCTAAAAAGGGTTTGTGATTCCTGGTGTAAATCAGCCAAGATGGTCACTGAGTGTGTTGATATCGCATAAAAAGTCACGTTTCTACTACCGATATCTCTCTCATTCTGGAACGATTCTTGGCATTTGAACTCAAATAACACTCAAATCAATGAGAATCTGCCAAGAAGGTCAAAACAAGGTTGCACGATAAAAATCAAGGAAAACGGATGAAAAACAAAGATTCCACGCACGTTTGAAGAATCAAGACATCAAAACAAGATTTAAAGACTAAAGTACCCATCATCAAAATCCATCCTATCCAAGATGTTCATTTTCAAAATACGATTCTAACAGAAAAAGAATCAACAAAAATGGATAAAGAATCAAGATTCTACGCCCGCCGGAAGATTCAAATGATTCGTACGCACACCTGGAGATAGGAAGCTCAACTTTGGGATTTATTTATATCAAAATCTTCGTTTTTGAATTACAAATCCAATGAAAAAAGAATCGACGAAAACGGACGCATAACGAAGAAAACACGCGCGAATTAAAAAATGAAGCAAAAGACGGAGAACTGGGGTGGGTGGCAACCAGCCGCCGGCGGCCACCCCCAGGCCGCCGTCGGCCACCATGGTGGCGATGCCGGCCACACCCCCCGTCTCGTTTCCTCTTTTTGGTCCTTTCGTGTACCCGATGCCACACCTTTACGCGATTGTTCGTACCCGGTGCCACACCTTTGCGCGATTGTACGTACTTGGTGCACCACCTTTTCCACCTTTTGTTAAAGTGCTCCTCATCATGCTAACATGAGCCAAATTTTCCCTATAAATAGGAGGGCTTTGGTTCATTTGAAACACACACTCTTTCAACACAACCTACAAGTATTACACACTTTCTTTAGGAAATCTCTTGTATTCTTTAGTCTTTCTTATTCTATGATTATTGTAATTAATATACGGATTAATATAGAAGCTAGGGCGAATGCTAGGGATTCGGAGATCAATCTTTGTACGTGCGAAAGAGTTGTCAATCATAATAATACACTGCTACGCATTTATTTCCAGGTGATATCTAAACTCTTATTTTACTTGTCTCATTTCATATTTTAATATGTGTTATTGCCTGGTATGTGATTTATTTGTTTTCATGAATTGCGAGTAGTTTATTATTGTGATTGTTGATGACGTAGATAATTATAAGTAGGGATGACATTATATAATTAATGCACGACAATCGTAAAGTGATATGATGGCCCATATTCGACTGTTTATTCGATATAGTACTGGAAATGCTTTCAAGCAAAGTACAAATGTATGAAAGTCATAAACGACCGAAGGTAGTCATATCACTGGAATCAACTCTGGTTTAACAGTTGCAATTCCAAAAGGATAATACAACTTCACAACTAACTGGTGTATCCTACGAAAGTCAGTGCATTACAAAGTAATGTTCGTAAAATACGTTCAGACAAAATAAGAATTAATAACTCATGTGGAGTATCCTTTCTGGTTATCCACGTGACTGCAACCTAGTAATTAGGACCTGATCAACCTTAATTATGGTAAGTAGTTATCTGTGCCCATGACATGCAATAAGTAAGACACAGTGAAACCACTCGTTGTATATATTAGGTTTACATTTTCGCACTGCTTTATTTTTAATTAGTTTAGAGTGTCACTTTCACTGTCAGTTACTCTTGACCGCATGTTGGACGTAAGAAGCCGTGGAATTGCCATGTAAAGTACACGGTCTGATTACTGAAAGGCATGGTCAGCATATGAAACACGTTTTTAACAAACTGCGAATAATCCGGGGATGTATAACTATTCGAAAGGGAGAGACTTAAGTCATAAGTCGAAGAAACCGGAATCTAATCAATTATAAATAAGACTTAGTGATATCGCGTAAAAAGTCATATTTTTACTACCGATATCTCTCTCATTTTAGAATGATTCTTGGCATTTTAAACTCAATACCAATACAAATCAATGATATTATGCAAAGATGGTCAAAACAAGGTTGCACGACAAAAATCAAGTAAAACGAATGAAAAACAAAGATTCCACGCACGTTTGAAGATTCAAGGCATCAAAATGAGATTTCAAGACTAAAGTGCCCATCATCAACATCCATCTCACCCAAGATGTTCGTTTACAAATTACGAATCCAACAGAAGAAGAATCAACAAAAACGGATAAAGAATGAAGATTCTACGCCCGCCGGAAGATTCAAATGATTTGTACGCAATATCTGGAGATAGGAGACAAATTTTTGGGATATCTTTACATGAAAGTCTTAGTTTTTGAATTACAAATCCAACACAAAAAGAATCAATGCAAACGGACCCATAACGAAGAAGATACGCACGAATTAAGCAACCCAGCGAAAGACGACGGACCGGGGCGGGTGTCCGCCAGCCGCTGCCGGCCTGCTGGTGGGTGGCGCAGGCCTCCACCCCCCATTTCTTTTCCGCTTTTTCATCCTTGCGTGTACCCGGTGCAACACCTTTCGCTACTTTTTCATATCCGGTGCACCACCTTTCGCTACTTTTTCGTACCTGGTGCACCACCTTTCACTCTTTTTCTAATGTGAGCGTAGGGATGTTAAAGTGTGCCACTTTTCACTTATAAATAACATCCCTAGGCTTCATTTTCACACACACCTTCCTAGCTTACTTTCTCACTCTAGAATTAAGCTACAACTTTCTCTCTCTACATTCTTTCTCTAGATTAGTTTTAACTAGTATGGAAACTAGTTTAGAAGTTTAATTAGGAATAGAAGAAAAGTGTGTAACGCTTTGTAATCTTCGGAGTACGCTTGGAATTGTGTCAATTAATTCAAGTCTATTCTCTATCGCATTTAATCGTGGTTCTTTCCATCCTTATCTATCTTAATTAATTACGTTTATATTGATTATGCTAGATTTAGTTATTGCCATGATTAGAGAGTAGTATACTTGTTGTGTTTGCTTGCGATGTAGTTAATTGATTATGGGATGATTTATAACTAAATATTAAAGAATGGTAGTATCGCTTTGATCGTCTTATTGCATGTTCTTGTTTGATTGTTGCCTTAGGATCATCATAGTGGTAAAATATAAACGGTCTTGATTATCGTAATGTAATATGATGGCCCCTATTCGACTGTTACTCGATATAGTACTGGAAACACTTCAAGGTGGAGTACAAATGTATGGAAGTCGAGTAACGACCGAAGGTTGTTATATTACGGACTAACATATAAAATGAGAAACCTAGTTTAATTAACCTTTCTAAATAGACTTTTAAACTTTAAATTAATC
This sequence comes from Pseudognaphalium luteoalbum, assembly GCA_963422505.1. Taxonomy (NCBI): domain Eukaryota; kingdom Viridiplantae; phylum Streptophyta; class Magnoliopsida; order Asterales; family Asteraceae; genus Pseudognaphalium; species Pseudognaphalium luteoalbum. The sequence goes on from OY730197.1 coordinate 81,348,287, forward strand.
TATCGCCTTCCCACCAATAAACGTGATTACAACACCTTTTTAACGACGTCCAATTAAAAGGTAGTCAGTCATCTGTGTCAGTATAATTTGTCAAAAGTATGAAACTATGGAACCGCAAGGATACATGGGGATTATCGTAGGACACGACATGGTCAAGGTTTGAAGCAATGGAACCACTTAAAGTGAGGAACGCTGTGAATAACTAGGGGATTTATTGGGTAGTCTTAAGCAAGGGCTGGTTTAAAGTCATAAATGAACCATTTTAAATATACGAATCTGTTAGGATGACGAGGAATCGTTATATGATTCAGTTATGTCTAGTACCTTAAGATTTCACTCCCGTTCATATGAAAGTATTATTAAACCATAATTAAGATTTTGCTTATTATTCTAAATACTTTGTAACGTTACCATAACCTAGCTTTCGGTGTGACATGCTAATGGGATTTTAATTAGTAGGGAGTCTAGTATTTAAATACAAGTACTCAAGAATGACAATTAACTAATATCTTTCAAAACAGTTTCTCCAAATATAATCCCATAACTTAATTAACGAAATCTCAGCAAACACTATCTTTATTTTATCTGCTTTATCTTTTATTTTTATTTCGCTTTTATTTATTTATTTGCCTAAGTTAATACAAAAATCAAAACTCCCCTACTATCTTATAAACCCTTCACTAGTTTGAAAGCCCTCATCTACCACGCCTTAGTTTTAATTCAGTCGGTTTGAAGAACGACTCTAGGTCATACCTACCACTTGCTCACCCTTAGGATTAGCATTGTTAGGGAAAACTTAGGCCCCGCAATTACAAATTTAAAAACACCCACTGATGCCCGTCGCTAGTAGCCGGTGCAACGACAAGGGAAAAATCCTTACCGACCGCTGGTGACACATCAAGTTTATGGCGCCGCTGCCGGGGAACCAACTATACGATCCTTAGGCGTTAAGACGATCTTACTTACTAGTGAACCTTTAGGATTTCTTAGACCCCTACATCTTTCTTTATTTTTCCTTCCTTTTACCACTTTTAGAAATGACCACCCCTAAGAATTCAACTAGTCAACCACCTGCCAACGAGACTATGATAGCTGCACGTATCACTCTCACTGAAGACTCTAAACCTTTGATTGAAGGTCGAGGAGGACCAATTGTCTATCCGGAAATTGGTAGAGGATCGTTTGAATTAAAGCCCCACATTGTTCAGTTAGTCCAAAACCTCTGTCAATTCCGTGGCCTACCAAATGATGATCCCAACTCCCACCTTGACAAATTCATTTCCTTATCCAACTCCTTTAAGCCGATTGGGGTTAATCAGGACATAGTCTATCTATACCTATTTCCCTATTCACTCACTCTCAATGCAAAAACCTGGTTTGAGGAACTAGAAATCAACTCTATAACCTCTTGGGTAGAATTAGCAACCAAATTTTTGGCCAAATATTTTCCCCCATTAAAATAAGCCACGTTAAGGTCCAACATCATAAACTTCCGCCAAGTTCAAGATGAATCAATCTACGATGCGTGGGAACGCTTTAAGAAATTGCTTAAGAAAGGTCCAAATCATCGTTTTGAGCGCTCAGACCAGTTGCGCATTTTCTACAATGGTCTCTTCCCACATCACCGTCCTTTACTTGATACCGCCTCTCGAGGCAGTTTCATGAACTGTACGGCCGATGACGCTTGGAGCCTTATTCAGGAAATGACAATACACAACCATGACTGGAACAGTGAAAATCACCCCTCACTAGTGAATTCACCTACTATAATCGGGAATGAAGCTATCAAAACCCTCACTCAGCAAGTGGAAGAACTAACCAAAGAGTCTGTCAAGTTCAAACCTGCCTTAATTGTGCTAATCCGAACCACTCAGCCCAAATTCCTCAGTCTCATCTAACTTCACCCAATACTAACCCTTCTCTTAACCCACCTAGGAATAGCCCACTAACTTACCAACCTCAACCTTTGGAACCCTCTTCCTCACAAATCTATAGTTTTGACGACACCCTGATACAAGTCATTCAAGGACTCTCAGCTAGACATGACCAAACTGATATCATCTTAAGAGATGATTTGACTTTGTTAAAAGCTTTAGAATCCCAATTAGGACAATTAGCACAGCGTATTAACGCTAAACCTCAGGATAGTCCAACTAGTTGCCATAAGGAGGCTTCCCACATTCAAGACTCTCAGGTAGCACATAGCCCACCTATGATTTCTTCTCCGGTGAAGGAACCACCTATTGTCCCATCGATAATAGATTTAGAGTCTACACCAAATAGGAAAGTAAACATTCCATTTCTGGCTCGTCTTAAACAACGACCCGACAAGCTTAAGTCTCTTAAACTTGATAGGAAATTCCTAGATACCGCCTCTGAAGTTCACTCCAAAAAGTACTTCAGAAAAGTTCTTACAACCAAGGATAAAGTACCTGAAGTACCCAATGTCCCACTGAACGAGGAATGTTCAGCTATCTTGAAAAATACCATTCCAGAAAAACTCGGAGACACCAGACGTTTTACTCTCCCCTGTTCTATCTACAATTCAGGCATCATCTGTTCTCTTTCCGATTTAGGAGCTAGTGTCAATCTTATGCCATACTCTCTTTTCAAGAGGCTTGAGTTAGAAAATCTCCGACCTACCAAAATGACCATACAGCTTGCTGACCATTCAGTCAAATACCCTAAGGGAATAGCTGAAAACGTTTTAGATAGGATTGACAAATTTCTTTACCCAACAGATTTTGTAGTAATGGATATGCAGAAAGACGTACACATCCCAATCATACTAGGAAGACCTTTCATGAATACGGCCAAGGCAATCATCAACGTCTTTGCACAAACCATCAGCTTGCAGTCTCAGGGAGAAACCATCACTTTCCATATCAACAATCCTAACGATGGAGACCAAGCCGATATGTACATGATCTCCATGAACAAGACCGCGGAGGACAAAGAATCTGCAAGGTCAACAAGTGAAAGTAGATCTAGTAAGGAACTGGAAATCATGCCATATATTCCGATTGACCTCCGATGAATAGGACAAAAGATGAAAAATGCATTAGCAAACAAACCAACGATGGAAGAAATAATCGGGATGAGAAAGATGGAAAAAGAAAACAAAAGAAGCATACCGCCAATTAATCCATTTACCACTAAAGAAATGGCGGGAAGTAACCACAACCATCCTACGAGAAGAGAAACACTGGAGGAATATTCCAAACGCACAAGATACCAACCGCAAACCATCATAGATCACAAAGTGCTCGAAGAATTGATCCAAAGATTTGACAAAGTAGTAGGAGGAATAAGCAGCGTAGTCAACATGCTGGCTCTTTCCCTTGCTGAGCTGCAATTCTGTCAACAACATAAACGGACTTAAGCTAGGATGTACAATGCCCTTAAAAGATCTAACATCCCGTTCACCTCAACGCAATGGGAGATGTTAGGATCCATTAGAGCACATATGAAAGAGACTACTGGACATCCGAGCAGTCGTGCCGACATTTCAATGATGAATGACCTCACATCATTGCTTAACTTGCTAAGTAGAGAAGATCACCTCAGTTCCAAGGAAAGCGGATCTATGGTTATCAACTCCACTATGGAAAAACAAATTGAGTTAATGATTGAAGAACATAGTGATCTCGTTTGGGAGGAATCAAGGCGCGAACAACCCTTTAGGGTTACATATGAATCACTACTTGATATCGCTACTTCTGTTACGATCCATCTAAGGGAGATTCAACAACAGAAAAGTAACTCCAGAAGAAAGTTCATATTCCACTCAGGATGCAAGGAGATACTTCGTCAACTTATTCTAGTTTTCTCTGAATCCGACTTTCCATTCAACAATCATCAACACCGGCAAATAGAGGACCTGTGCACGTCCATCAGAAGATTCAACGGAGACCCCAAGACCGAGAATTATGAAGACATAAAACTGCAATTCTTGGCGTTTGTATGCCCTCTCTGGCAAAACCCACCGCCAAGAGAGGTTACTAAGACAGACACAACCACCATGACCGACCGTAGTAGGACTGTCACTAAAGCAGTCGATTACATCACCTTCGGACTTCACGGCCTTGCGAGGACAACTTCAGAGCATCTTCAGAACTACAAGGCAGAATCGAGAGATAGTCTATTTGAATTAATTACGAAAATAGTCAATCATTTGATGAGAATCTATCCACCTCGATACACTTTTCCGCAACCTAGGGCCCACAACATCAACATAGTGAATCCCATGGATGCATCCATCTCCATCTAGGTAGGAGAGAAGAAGTCGAGCTCTCGACTTTAAAAGAGCGCTTCTCGGGAGACAACCCATGTTTACATTTCTGCAATTTTACATTCCAAGAAGTGATGAAGTCTCCGACTTTCTTTCACACTTGGATATACGAAGAAGACCGACACATCAAGTTTTTGGCGCCGCATCAAACATCAAGTTTTTGGCACCGGAATTAAGAAAAGTATATCCAACGTGTTCACACCTACGAGACAAATCACAAAAGACTTGAAGAAATCGGAGCACACAATAGCAATGAAGGGACTCTATGGGAAATTCGGCAATCATGTGCTTGGGAGCACTCCTCATCATCACCTACAAGTCACATATATAAATGGGGAGTACATCTGTTCTAATCTCTTTCTTTCGTTTATAAATATATCATATCCACTATGCTTATCACTAAGTGTGGGATTCAAACCCAACACTCACTGCTGAAAGAATACGTCTTAGATGTTTCAATTCTTAAGTGTGGGATTTTACCCCAGTCAGAGCTTAGAGTAACATCAAGGACGATGTTCCTTTAAGTGTGGGATAGCAGTAGTTACACTACTATAAAATGGATAATGGTATATGTTTGATTCTAAACTCGTTGCTCTTTAGACAATCATTCTCTAATAAGCAAACAAAATTTTTCAAAATTGAGTTAAAAATATGTTGAAAATGAAAAATTTTAGACAAAGAATAATTTACTTTGGGGAAGAAGGATAAATAAAATAGGAATTCCTTTGGAAAATTAGTTTACTAATCCCATAAAGAGCATCGCATGACTAGGCACACAACAAACCAACTTTTGATTCGTGAGGTACCTTGAGCCATATAAAGCATTCATTTTTAATGCTTCACTTCTTCGATTCTTGAGTGTGCCGATGTATGCGTTTAGAATCAGAACTTGCTCCTGTTATGCATTTCAAATCCGGATTGGTGAGTAAAGAGGAGATCGAATCACTTCATTCTTAAACCCATCTATATACCCATAAATAAACACGTTATCCCTACCTTCTCGAAAGGGTCCCTCAAACTTCATTGTAAGTCCCAAAGATGAAAGAATAGAAGCTACAAGGATATGACATCAAAGAAGAAAACCTAAGAAAGAAAATTCAAAGAAAAGAAAATCAATTGGAGAAAAAGACTCCTTCTGCAAACACCAAAAGAAAAGGGCGTCAATCTTCCCAAAAATTCCAAAAAGAAACCAATGAAAAACCAACAAAACCCCCTCTCACATCACCAAAACTTCACCCCAAAAACCCTACATCACTTCCCTTAGAATGATTGTGTCTAGATCGACTTCGCTCTCACCAAAAAGGTAACGATTTGATTCTCGATCAAGCCTATGACGATAAACGATACATGACTGGCGTTCTGAGTGATTGATAATTTTAGAATAGGAAACCCTAAACACTTTGAGTGATTTGAGTGACCACCTTGAGAGGATCGCCTAGTCATGTATCCAAGATCAAAGATCAAAAGCATGCTCCCAAAGATTACAACCTCATTTTTCAAGTAACAAATATTTCATTTTTTCCAAAACCCCCTTTAGTAAAAAGTTCCGCCTCAAAATATTTCATTATGTGCTTATCTTTAACCATGTTGAAATTCGAGTTTGCTTGAGGACAAGCAAAGTTCTAAGTGTGGGATACTTGATATCGCGTAAAAAGGGCATGTCTTTACTACCGATATCTCTCTCATTCTAGAATGATTCTTGGCATTTTAAACTGAAAACCAATACAAATAAATGATATTATGCCAAGATTGTCAAAACAAGGTTGCACGACAAAAATCAAGTAAAACGAATGAAAAACGAAGATTCCACGCACGTTTAAAGATTCAAGGCATCAAAACGAGATTTCAAGACAAAAGTTCCCATCATCAACATCCATCTCACCCAAGATGTTTGTTTTCAAATTATGAATCCAACAGAAGAAGAATCAACAAAAACGGATAAAGAATGAAGATTCTACGCCCGCCGGAAGATCCAAATGATTCGTATGCAATATCACGAGATAGGAGAAATATTTTTGGGATATCTTTACAGCAAAGTCTTCGTTTTTGAATTACAAATCCAACGCAAAAAGAATCAACGCAAACAGACGCATAACAAAGAAGATACGCACCGGGGCGGGTGGCAGCCAGCCGTCGCCGGCCTCCACCCCCCATCTCTTTTCCACTTTTTCGTCCTTGCGTGTACCCGGTGCACCACCTTTCGCTACTTTTTCATACCCGGTGCACCACCTTTCGCTACTTTTTCGTACCTGGTGCACCACCTTTCACTCTTTTTCTAATGTGAGCCTAGGAATGCTAACGTGAGCCACTTTTAACATATAAATAGCAGCCCCTAGGCTTCATTTTCACACACACCTTCCTAGCTTACTCTCTCACTCTAGAATTAAGCTACAACTTTCTCTCTCTACATTCTTTCTCTAGATTAGTTTTAACTAGTATGGAAACTAGTTTAGAAGTTTAATTAGAAATAGAAGAAAAGTGTGTAACGCTTTGTAATCTTCGGAGTACGCTTGGAATTGTGTCAATTAATTCAAGTCTATTATCTCCTGATTCTTTCTATCCTTATCTATCTTAATTAATTACGTTTATATTGATTATGCTAGATTTAGTTATTGCCAAGATTAGAGAGTAGTATACTTGTTGTGTTTGCTTGCGATGTAGTTAATTAATTATGGGATGATTTATAATTAAATGTTACAGAACAATAGTATCGCTTTGATCGTCTTATTGCATGTTCTTGTTTGATTATTACCTTAGGATCATCATAATGGCAAAATATAAACGGTCTTGATTATTGTAAAGTAATATGATGGCCCCTATTCGACTGTTACTCGATATAGTACTGGAAATACTTCAAGGTGGAGTACAAATGTATGGAAGTCGAGTAACAACCGAAGGTAGTTATATTACGGACTAACATATAAAATGAGAAACCTAGTTTAATTAACCTTTCTAAATAGACTTTTAAACTTTAAATTAATCTATCGCCTTCCCACCAATAAACGTGATTACAACACCTTTTTAACGACGTCCAATTAAAAGGTAGTCAGTCATCTGTGTCAGTATAATTTGTCAAAGGTATGAAACTATGGAACCGCAAGGATACATGGGGATTATCGTAGGACAAGACATGGTCAAGGTTTGAAGCAGTGGAACCACTTAAAGTGAGGAACGCTGTGAATAACTAGGGGATTATTGGGTAGTCTTAAGCAAGGGCTGGTTTAAAGTCATAAATGAACCATTTTAAATAAACGAATCTGTTAGGATGACGAGGAATCGTTATATGATTCAGTTATGTCTTGTACCTTAAGATTTCACTCCCGTTCATATGAAAGTATTATTAAACCATAATTAAGATTTTGCTTATTATTCTAAATACTTTGTAATGTTACCATAACCTAGCTTTCGGTGTGACATGCTAATGGGATTTTAATTAGTAGGGAGTCTAGTGTTTACATACAAGTACTCAAGAATGACAATTAACTAATATCTTTCAAAATAGTTTCTCCAAATATCATCCCATAACTTAATTAACGAAATCTCAGCAAACACTATCTTTATTTTATCTGCTTTATCTTTTATTTTTATTTCTCTTTTATTTATTTATTTGCCTAAGTTAATACAAAAACCAAAACTCCCCTACTATCTTATAAACCCTTCACTAGTTTGAAAGCCCTCATCTACCAGGCCTTAGTTTCAATTCAGTCGGTTTGTAGAACGACTCTAGGTCATATCTACCACTTGCTCACCCTTAGGATTAGCATTGTTAGGGAAAACTTAGGCCTCACAATTACAAATTTAAAAACACCCACTGATGCCCGTCGCCAGTAGCCGGTGCAACGACAAGGGAAAAATCCTTACCGACCGCTGGTGACACATCACTTAGGAATGAAAGTGAAAGTCCAAGTGACTTAAGATATTTAAACCTCTAGGTCTTATAAAATCGGCAGTCTAAACATACAAAGTTATTAATCTGCATGCTAATAGAACAGTAAACTATCTTAGGGGTTAAGAACGGTCGGACCTATGAGACCATACGCCACTGATTCATGCACCTCGGTATAAAACCAAAATAGGTTGCTTATCTCTCATACAGATAGGTATTGGAAGTTGGCGAATTGCTCCAATCAGAATCATGATAACCTAGTTCCTAGTGACATGCCAATGGGAAATTTAGTTGGTATGGTTCTAGAGTTTACACCTAATAGTTTACTTATTATATTAAGTTTCACCCCTATTTAGTCTGTCATCCCGAAACATTAATTATCAAAATCTCAGCAACCACATCTTTATCTTATCTGCTTTTCTGTACTTTAATTTCCTGCAATTTATTTTCCTGCATTTTAATTTCTTGTCTTTAGTTTAAAAAAAACCCCAAACCTACTTACTTTGTTGCATCCCAAATACTTCCCTACCAAAAGTGCTAACTTTAATCACCACACTGTTGGATTCATAGAACGATCTTAGGTTATACTTAACGCTTACTAACCAGAGTAGGTAGTACATATAATTTAAGCTCCGCTATTTATAAATTTTAAAACCCCTGTTGGCGCCCGATTAGTTACCATCAACGACATTGACGCTTTCGGGTGCCACCAAGTTTTTGGCGCCGCTGCCGGGGAATCAAAAAAGTACGATTTAAAGCCACCTTAAGTAGTAGTATTTAGGAGATCCTTCCGATCGAAATCTTCTCAGAAATCTTTCAAAAGTTAATTTAAGTAATTTAGTGTTAATTTAGTATTAGTTAACTAGGATAATATTATTTCAAAAATGACAACTCAAAAACCCACTTCTTGCCTCATTTCGAAGGATGAACAGATGGCAATGGACGACACGAAATTCTTTGACTACTTAGTAGGAGAAATAGGATCCGATTTCTTTTCACCCTCTAAAGTTAAAGAAACTTCTGAAACCCTAGAAGAATTTAGGACCTCACATTCTATTCCAAGACATTGCCTGGACTTGGATAACACGGATCAGTTGCCTGACCTAGCATCATCCCCAGAAGATCATTCTCCAACTTTGCATTAGCCTCAATTACCAAATTCTGTCCACTTCAAATACTTTCCCGAAGAAGATTATGAAGTAAAACCTCCGAAATTATGTGACCTAACTACCTTCATTCCCGAAACTTCAGTGTATGACAAAACCCTGTCAAATTCTCGTAAAGACGGTATCTTCCCATTCTTTTCAAATGAACACCAATACACCATCTATCGAGTGGTGGATAAGGTTCCCTCAGTCGAGCCAGAAAAACCCTGTTCCAAAGAATGCCACTTAGACGCATCTTTCAATCCTTCTCGTAGAATAGACGTCTATAGGACATTCGTTAGGAAATTAAACTCCTCCGACCTTCCTCTTTCATATGAACAACGAGAAAAGACTACCAATCTTGACGAACAAGTAAAATTCCTATCTCGCCTGTCAAATCATGAATGCAAAAGCACTTCCTCTAATTTCAGAGATCAAGAACTAAAGTTCATAGCATATTTTGATCCACTTTTTGAATCACTTGCCGACATGGATTTCCTTCCAATATCTATGATATTAATCCATCACAATGTCATTACAATGATCAATGAACTTGAGTTCTGAATAGAACGGGACCCGATGATACCTATCATCATCCCTGGTAAAATTCCATTCTTTGTTGACCCCGCCTCTTACTTGATCTCAAAATTGCGAGACATGTTTCCTGATTCTGCCAAGGAAAGAATCGATACAGGCCTCTTCACTAAAAGAAAAGACCTTCACATTAAGATTGTACGAATCTTCTCCTTTACCAAATAACCTTTCACTTCCACACAAAAAGCACAAATCAGTAAACTCGTTAGGATAGTCAATTCTACAACCGGACAACCTGATTCACAGGAAGAGAAAACATTTCTGGAAGTCTTAGATAAACTCACTCACGATCTAAATTATAAAGACCAAGGGACACGCGACGGTTTGTCAAACCCTAAAAAGATAAGAAAGGCATATAATAGGTTAATCAACGATCTTGTCAATTTGGGATACGAAGAACGAGAAGTCCTAGGGAAACTAGAGAATAGTCATTACTATTTAGTTTATAACGTCATCTCGGAACTTTCAAAATGTTCTGTACTTAAAAACGTTCACTTGAGGGAGCAAATCTTGACCCTTTCCCTATGGAGGGATCAGATCAAATTGTAAAACAATTCTATCCGAAGAGGTCGAAGCTCGCGACTTTAAATGAGCATATTTTAATACATATATTAATATAATAAATTCTTGAAAGTTTCCTTTAAAAATAGAAAACGTTTTTAAATGTTGTCTGAAAACATGCGCGCGTCTAAAAGAATGCACACCTTTTAAAAGCGATTAGCCGAAACATTTGTACATTCTACAAACCAGCATCAAACAAAGATTTTAAAACACCCAAAAACATACTAAGTTTAATATCTTAGATTAATTATAATTGTCCCGCAGTAATTTGCGCGTTTCTTAAATTATTTATAACGTAACAAGGAACCAACAAGTAACTAGTTACAATAAGTATACTTAAGATTCGTACTTACAATTAATCGGACATTAGGAATTGATCTAGAGTATTAGGCTTGATCTTATAGTACAATAGGGACCATGTGTAAGGAATATGGTACTTAAGGACATGACACATATTCCTAGGGATCACTAAAACCTTCCATACCTTCCCCATGATTCAAAAATAAGAAGAAAATTTCTTCTTCCTCCCCTCTCCTCTCCAAAACCGGCCAACACCATGACCACCATGAAACCATCACCAAAACTTGTGATCTTGTATCTTTTGAACTCCTATTTGCATGCTCTTCACGGTTGTACGATTATTTTCAAGTTTTATCCATCAAACCTAAGGTATGATCATAAAACCCATCTTAATATTGAAAGAGCTTATTTATTGAAGTTAGAAATTAGTGCTTTCCTTGGTTAGATGCTTAGGAACTACATGCTACTAACACTAACACATGTTTGACTTTATCAAAAGAATGAACTTTGACCAATTGATTAAGTCTAGAATTTTGCTTGATTAAGTGTTAGTATCTAAGTACTTAAGTAATTAGGGTGTTTTGATCTATGTTAATTGCATAATGCGGATAAATTAGGACTAGCAAGTTTGATTTTTTTTTTAAATAAAAAATCAATAAAAAGTTAACTAGCTTGCATGAATAGAATAGTAGACCAAGATCACTTGACCATTCTTGCTTACTAGGATGCTTGTACTTGCTTGACTAGTCAAACTAGACAATATAACTAGAGTATCATCATATTAAATAAAAGTCTATAACTAAACCAAACACATGGATATGATGACTTTTTGTGCATAACCTAGTCTGTTCACCAATTAGAAAATGCTTGAAATAGTTTGAATCATGTATGCATAGGTTAAAATGATGGCATGTGAAAACTTGAAAATATCATTTGAGGAAAGACCTAAAAAGTCAACTTGAAGTATTAAATCTTTTAAGCAAATTATTTTCAAAAATTTTATTCAAAAACCTTACTTCAACTTGGACTCCTAAAAGTCAAACCTTACTAAATGATATAACCATAAGTTGTGAAATCTTGACATTTCAAACTTGGGTAGCACCAAACTTTGTAAATGACAATATTTCACAATAAAATTGCCATCTCGAGACCACATATTTTTCTAATGTCGATATTACCTTAGTATTAATATAACTGATTATTCATTGCTTGGGAACATTGAATGCTTAATGAAATCTTGGGATTGTCAAAAATTAAAAGCCCTCACTTCGAAAATTCAATAAGAAACTTTGAAACGTGCTTTGAATTTCTCTTCCTTAAAATTATTTTTTAAATGTTCTCAGGTACCATGTCACCAAAGAAGAAGCTAAGCCAAACACGACCTCTTACAGGACCTCTCGCCTATCTTAGTGCCATGCCTCACTACGACCAGATGGCACGCATCTGGAGAGACAAGAAGTTCGGTCATTTAAGATATGTTGACTGGGACAAGTTACAGGTATTAGGATTCAGACAGAGACTTGAAAGCCTACTCAGTTATCCAGTTGGGGATCAGCAGTTTGAGTCCTTCAAGAGGCTATTCAGTATTGATGAACCAGTATATATGGAGATGGTTACAGAGATCATGACCACTTACACATTTGAGACCGGGAGTAGAGTTAGAGATGGTTTGATCACATTTTGGTACATGGGCAGTTTATTCACCTTGACACTAGCCCAATTTGCCCAACACTTGGATCTGTACACCCCAGAGGAGATACATTCCCCTCTATTCATTGGTGGAGCCACCTCAATTTCCATCACGACCACACACGCCAAGGCATGGAGCCATTGGTCTCAAAACCATATTTCTCGGGTATCAAGGCTACACAACTCAGAGGTGCAGTCCTGCAAATCTTGCACAAACTAATAGCTTGTCCACTTGATGGAAAACACACGACAAGCGGTCGAGTTGCAGCATTTGATGTTGCCTTAATGGCAAGTATCCTCGAGAGAAAGAACATTCAGGTTGCACATTTAGTCACCCAACGGATCCTAGAGGAGAAAGATTTTGGTGAAAAGAGATCTTACATGGGCCCAGTGATCACAAGACTTATCCGACGAATGGGATTGCTTAGGACAGCAGAGGTAGAAAGATTTAAGAGCATGCCAGGATGGAGTGCCCAACCAGTGGATTACTATTGACATACTCCGGATTATGAGAGATGGCACTGTCTACATTAGGGCACGACTTTCGGATCCTGACAGTATTGACACATTGATACCAGGACTAGTTCTACAAAAAGAGGCAAAGAAAAGGAAGCATCCAAGAGAGCCTAGTGATTTAGATACCAACAAGGATGGAGATGAGAGTAATGATAATGATGATGATGACCTCCCACCACCACCACCAGCAGTACCACCACCTGTTAAGGCATGCCATTCCACCCCTGCCCCCAGAATTCAGACACCAGCATACATCTATCACTATGGGACTCCCCCGGGTTCAGGCTATTGGTACTGGCTGATGCAGATGCAGGTCAGATGTTATAAGGCAATAAGAAAGCAGACATCAGGGATACCCATGAGCCCACTTCCTAACTTACCATGTGGATTAGGCCGAGCACCACCACACATATATCCCCCTACGGTTCCTACTCCAGCACCTCACCCATATCCAACCTCGAACTATGCCTCCTAGGCCACAACCACCTCCAGCACAGGCTCCCATCATGAGACATTCTGTTTCGTCAGTCGTTGGGTCAGTCAGGGTTTACACTTCGAGAGGCAGCAGGACATCCAGAGTCTCCGCTCGAACCATCACTGTTCAGAGTCACAGGATTGCCAGACATACCACCCCTACAGTTGTTTTGCCTAATCCAATATCTTCTCACAGGCAGACAGACCTATTCAAAGGGCACACCCAACAGGAATCACCTATGTACTCACTTGACAGTTTCGACATGCCTGTAAGACCTTTTGTAGATCAGCTGATACAAAATGGAGTTCTGACGATCGGTACACCAGAAGCAGGAGCTGACCATGATGCATCAGACAAAGGCACTCATTGTTAGTATGATGACTCTTCATCAAACGAGACCTCTCCTGGACCTATCATGTCTACCGCAGCAGCTTCACCACCAGTAGAGCACTAGATTGCTCCACTTTCTGACTTCTTTCTACTTTCTAGCAGACTATATTACCATTAGTTGTATTGATGTACTATGGATGCATAGACATTACCTCTATCTATTTATTACTTTATTATGCTAAAACTTTACTTATCTTATTAGCAGCTATTATTTGATTGTTGAGTGGAATGTTTATTTGATCCAACCACTATTTATCGAAGACAAAAGCAAAGGAAGCCGTGGACCTCGCCATGAAGGACGCCAATAGTACGCGCAACAAATCGGTAACCCGTCCCAAAACTCTCCATCTATTTAAAGCTTCGATTATCTAATCCGATACCTCCAAAACTAAGTGTGGGATCCCCAAAACCACATAACACTTACGTAACAATGTGGAAATAAGTAGAATCTCTAAGTGTGGAATACTTCGACAAGAGGTACTCAACAATAAGATTCGAACATTAGGGACAATGTTCCTCTAAGTGTGGGATATACGGTAGCCAACCGCAAGTTTGACCTCTTGTTCGCAAAACAAACAATATTTTCATTAAAAGGCTAAAAATAGAGAAATTAAAATTTTTTCTTTTGGATTCAAAAGCAACATTTTTAGAACTTCTATTTCCTGAAAATATAAAATACAGTAAGAAAAGAGTTCTCAAGGAAACAAAACTGTTTTAGAATGAGACATGGACAAAAAGGGCAACACATGACTAGGCACACATTGACCAAAACATTCGATTCGGAGGTTTGAGCCCATAAGTAGCATTCATCTTAAAAATGCTTCACTTTTCGTTTCATGTGTGTGCTGATGTATGCATTTGAATTAGAACTTGCTCTTGCAATACATTTCGAGATCACACCAATGAGTGCCATACGTGGCATAGGAACAATCTGTCTCGATACTTTCTAAGGAATCTACACACCTTCCAAACACCAAACATCCACTCACTCTTCGCACCCAACCAAAACCTCCCTTTATTAATCCCGAACCTATGAAAGTCACATCTTTCAGCATTTCTCAGAGACACTCTCGATTTCTCCAATTTCTTCAAAGAAAAGCCAACATAACCTCACAACCCAACACTCAAAGAAACCTTTCGGGCCAAAATAATACATCGGTAAGTCCTGCATAGCAGAAAGAAAAATGAGAAAAAGAAAGAAAACAAAGAAACAT
This sequence comes from Pseudognaphalium luteoalbum, assembly GCA_963422505.1. NCBI lineage: Eukaryota > Viridiplantae > Streptophyta > Magnoliopsida > Asterales > Asteraceae > Pseudognaphalium > Pseudognaphalium luteoalbum. The sequence goes on from OY730197.1 coordinate 81,363,348, forward strand.
TATGCCAGCACAACCAAGAAAAAGGCCAGAAAAAGGAAACTAATATCCAAAAAGGGTTGCACTATGAAGTCTTTTTAGAAGTCTGAGATTCCAAAAAGAGACCTCTTAAAAGAAAGCACTTTAGCTTCGAGAAAATATAAGAAAAAACCATCACACTCCCCTTCACAAATTCCTCAAAACCAAAAACCCGATTCCTTCTGAGATATCTTGAAAGATTAGTGTCGTTCCCATCCAAAGTGATAGAGATTTGATTCTTGATCAAGCCTATGACGAGAATGAAGCATGACTGGCTATCTGAGTGATTGACACTAGCAAGTAGGAAACCCTAAACACTTGAGTGATTTGAGTGACCCACTGTAAGGATTGCCTAGTCATGATCACCATCTGAGTTGCTTGAAGAAGGTATCAAATTCTAAACTATTAGTTTCTCATGAAAAGCTCTCTCGTAACTGGAATATTTTATTCTCTGGAAATGGCATTCCTGAGAAAAATTGCAATTAGAATCCTTCTAAAAGGCTTTCTGAATAAGTTTGCTTCAGGACAAGCAAGGTTCTAAGTGTGTGATACTTGATATCGCGTAAAAAGTCACGTTTCTACTACCGATATCTCTCTCTTTCTGGAATGATTCTTGGCATTTGAACTCAAATAACACTCAAATCAATGAGAATCTGCCAAGAAGGTCAAAACAAGGTTGCACGATAAAAATCAAGAAAAACGGATGAAAAACGAAGATTCCACGCACGTTTGAAGATTCAAGACATCAAAACAAGATTTAAAGACTAAATACCCATCATCAACATCCATCTTATCCAAGATGTTCGTTTTCAAAATACAACAGAAAAAGAATCAACAAAAACGGATAAAGAATGAAGATTCTACGCCCGCCGGAAGATTCAAATGATTCGTACGCAACACCTAGAGATAGGAAGCTCAACTTTGGGATTTCTTTATTTCAAAATCTTCATTTTTAAATTAAGAATCCAACGAAAAAAGAATCAACAAAAACGGACGCATAACGAAGAAAACACGCACGAATTAAGAAACGAAGCAGAAGACGGGGAACTGGGGGGTGGCAGCCAGCCGCCGCCGGCCACCTCCAGGCTGCCGCCGGCCACCATGGTGGCGGCGCCGGCCACACCCCCCATCTCATTTCCGCTTTTTGGTCCTTTCGTGTACCCGGTGCCACACCTTTACGCGATTGTTCGTAACCGGTGCCACACCTTTGCGCGATTGTACGTACTTGGTGCACCACCTTTTCCACCTTTTGCTAAAGTGCTCCTCATCATGCTAACATGAGCCAAATTTCCCCTATAAATAGGAGGGCTTTGGTTCATTTGAAACACACACTCTTTCAACACAACCTACAAGTATTACACACTTTCTTAAGGAAATCTCTTGTATTCTTTAGTCTTTCTCATTCTAGGATTATTGTAATTAATCTACGGATTAATATAGAAGCTAGGGTGAACGCTAGGGATTCGGAGATCAATATTTGTATGTGCAAAAGAGTTGTCATTCATAATAATACACTGCTACGCATTTATTTCCGGGTGATATCTAAACTCTTATTTTACTTGTCTCATTTCATATTTTAATATCTGTTATTGCCTGGTATGTGATTTATTTGTTGCCATGAATTGCGAGTAGTTTATTATTGTGATTGTTGATGACGTAGATAATTACAAGTAGGGATGACATTATATAATTAATGCACGACAACCGTAAAGTGATATGATGGCCCCTATTCGTCTGTTTATTCGATATAGTACAGGAAATGCTTTCGAGCAAAGTACAAATGTATAGAAGTCATAAACGACCGAAGGTAGTCATATCACTGGAATCAGCTCTGGTTTAACAGTTGGAATTCCAAAAGGATAATACAACTTCACAACTAACTGGTGTATCCTACGAAAGTCAATGCATTACAAAGTAATGTTCGTAAAATACGTTCAGACAAAATAGCAATTAATAACTCATGTACTATTAAAACCTTATGAACTTAAGTTTAATCTATGGAATACCCTTTCTGGTTATCCACGTGACTGCAACCTAGTAATTAGGACCTGATCAACCTTAATTATGGTAAGTAGTTATCTGTGCCCATGACATGCAATAAGTAAGACACAGTGAAACCACTCGTTGTATCTATTAGGTTTACATTTTCGCACTGCTTTATTTTGAATTAGTTTAGAGTGTCACTTTCACTGTCAATTACTCTTGACCGCATGTTGGACGTAAGAAGCCGTGGAATTACCATGTAAAGTACACAACCTGATTACTGAAATGCATGGTCTGCATATGAAACACGTTTTTAACAAACTGCGAATAATCCTGGGATGTATAACTATTTGAAAAGGAGAGATTTAAGTCATAAGTCGAAGAAACCGGAATCTAATCAATTATAAATAAGACTTAGGAATGAAAGTGAAAGTCCAAGTGACTTAGGATATTTAAACCTCTAGGTCTTATAAAATCGGCGGTCTAAATATACAAAGTTATTAATCTGCATGCTAATAGAACAGTAAACTATCTTAGGGGTTAATAACGGTCGGACCTATGAAATGATACGCCGCTGATTCATGCACCTCGGTATAAAACCAAAATAGGTTTCTTATCTCTCATACAGATAGGTATTGGAAGTTGGCATATTGCTCCGATCAGAATCATGATTACCTAGTTCCTAGTAACATGCCAATGGGAAATTTAGTTGGTAGGGTTCTAGAGCTTACACCTAATAGTTTACTTATTATATTAAGTTTCACCCCTATTTAGTCTGTCATCCCAAAACATTAATTATCGAAATCTCAGAAATCACATCTTTATCTTTATCTGCTTTCTTGTACTTTAATTTCCTGCAATTTATTTTCCTACATTTTAATTACTTGTCTTTAGTTTAAAAAAAAAACCCCAAACCTACCTACTTTGTTGCATCCCAAATACTTCCCTACCAAAAGTGCTAACTTTAATCACCACACGGTTGGATTCATAGAACGATCTTAGGTTATACTTACCGCTTACTAACCAGAGTAGGTAGTACATATAATTTAAGCCCCGCTATTTATATATTTAAAAACCCCTGTTGACGCCCAATTAGTTACCATCAACGACACCGACGCTTTCGGGTGCCATCAAGTGTCAACAATCAAATTCCTAGACAAGTTCAAGCCATCATTGGAGGAGATTATGAGCTCGCTACTAATATTGCAAGTGAGCCTTTAACCTCTGAAAATGACTCTCTTGAGGATTAGTGTCTTATGACCAAGTTCTCCTAGGGAGATGGTATTAGAACAAACAGATTTGTCAGAGCCTCTAAAATTAAAATCTCTGGTGAGGAAGCTGATGATGAAAAATCAGTGAGTACCAACAGCGAACGTTTAAAATTAGCAAATGAACCTTTGTCACCAACTTTCACTCTTGCACCAATCAAAACTAAGATTTCAAATAAAGGAAAAGCAGTGAAATCTAAAAACACGGGTTCAACGTCAGGCTCTAACTCTCAAATAGACTCCCTGACGAATCAGCTTTAGCTTCTCACTAACTACATGGTCACTGTGAAAAGCAAAAAGGGATACTTGGACCTATACCCTCTGATTCTAGATCCTTTTCTTCCACACTGAAACACGGAAAATGCTACAAGTGTGGAGAAAAATCTCACCTTGCCAGTGAATGTAAGGTGGATGGATTCATCAGGTCCAAGGTATCAATCAGCAAGGGAATGTCAAAAGAAAAACTAAGTGTATCCCTTGCTACCTCTTCCAACATATCCTCAGTAAACATTAATGCCAAAAAGGCAACTGAACCCACTAAAAGGTGGGTTCCCAAAAGGAAATAATGTTTGTTGTACGCATAGGAGAGTAAGAGCACCTGGTACCTGGACAGTGGATGCTCTAAGCACATGACTGGCGTAAAATCTCTCCTCAAAAACTTTCAAGAAAAGGAAGGTCCTAATGTTTCTTTTGGTGATGATTCTAAAGGATATACAAAAGGACATGGAATTCTAAGCAATGGAAATGTATCATTTTCTGATGTATCATATGTAGAAGGTCTAAAGCATAACTTACTTATTGTAAGTCAAATATGATCTCTGAAGAACAAGGTTCTTTTCGATGAATTCACCAGAACAATTTTAAACAAGGAAGGGAAACCTGTTCTTGCTTCTAAAAGAAAGAAAAATGTATATACAATCCACATGGCTGAAGCAAAATCATTAAAAGGTCTCTGTCTCTATTCTCGATCAGTAGCTGAGAAGAATTGGTTATGGCACAAAAGGCTTTCTCATCTGAACTTCAAAACCATAAATAAACTGGCAAAAGATGAGCTTGTCTATGGTCTTCCAACCACGAGTTACTCTAAAGATAGGCCGTGTTCTGTTTGTGAGAAAGGAAAACATCACAAATCAACCTTCAAATCAAAACAGTTTTCATCTATCTCTGAAGTATTTCAGCTACTTCATATGGATCTGTTTGGACCAGTGAGCATAGCCATCCTAGGTTGAAAAAGGTATGCCTTGGTCATTGTTGATGAATTCTCAAGATATACATAGGTCTTCTTTCTGCAGAACAAAAGTGAAGCTGCAGATAAAATCATCAACTTTGTAAAAAGAATGGAAACTTTGAACGGGAAGCTGATTAGAATGATCAGAAGTGACAATGGCACTGAATTCAGGAAATGCAACACTTGAATCATTCTGTGAAGAAAAAGGAATATCTCAAAACTTTTCAGCCCCTAGAAATCCACAACAGAATGGTATCGCTGAAAGAAGAAACAGAACTCTTGTTGAAGCTGCAAGGTCTATGCTCGCTAAAGCTGGACTTAAAGGATACTTCTGGGCAGAAGCTGTCAACACAACATGTTTTACACAAAACAGATCTATTATTGTCAAACGTCATAACAAAACAGCTTATGAAATTCTCAGAGGAAGAAAACCTGACATCAGCTTCTTTCATGTGTTTGGAAGTACCTGCTATGTACTCAACACACGTGATCAGCTTAAGAAGCTTGTTCCAAGAGCTGATGAAGGAATTTTCATTGGATACTCTCTTGTATCTAAAGCCTTCAGGGTATTGATGTGCGTCTCTGACCGTCGCAAACGCAAATGATCACAACGCCAATCGGTGGGTGTTTTAAATTTATATTTGCTGGGGTCTAAGTAAGACTTACTAATACTGAACCAAGGGCTAGTAGATGGTAAGTATGACCTAGAGTCGTTCTTAAAGAGAAACTGAATTGAAATGGAGGTGATCCAATCAATCGTAACTTTCTAGTACAGGTTTTTAAAAGAGTGCGTTGGGGTTTTGGTTCAGTTAACTAAGTAAAGTAAATAAAGAGAATAAAATGTAATAATAAATCAGATAATGGAAAGTAGTATTTGTTGTGAGTTCATTAGCTAATAATATGGGATGATGACTTTCATGGGAAAAATGATTAACTAAATTAGAATTATTTGCAAGATTCTATAACTTATGGTATAACCAATGGATTCCCTATTAGTCAGTTATCAACTAATATGTCACAAGGGACTAAGCTGTCATGATTCTGGTCAGACAGACAATGCTCAACTCTCCACACTCTCTCGTGAGGGAGTCAGTGGCCCATATTATTGAACACATTTGCTCGTGGGCGAAGGAATAGAGTAGCAAGTCCATAATACGTCTAACCATTCTTAATACCATAAAGATTATGAGTCTTATAAACAACTAACTTAGGGTTTATGTTCGGACTTGCTTACCAATTCCTATTAGTAAAACTTAAGAGTGATAGGTGAGGGAAAACTTTTAGGTTTCTTGCGTATCTTACTTTAGGGTTTTTCCGATTAGGGAAGAGTATTAGTTTAGATTGGATCTTAAACTTGCCTTTCTTGATTTAATTAACAAATCCCTAGGTTTTCGTAAATGGTTATTTAGCATATAGCCTACCTACTCTAATCTAATTTAAACAAATCTAATTAAAATACTGACGACTTTTTGCAGAAAGTTAAACCCAGACCATGTCAGAAATTGCTATGGTAGTTCACAATGTATTTAATCGTTTACTGATGTTTTCGTTGTGAATTTAATTGTTTCGTGATGTTTACATGATAATTACATTGTGATTGGAAATGTACTATACTCATGGTAATTCCACGTAATCACGTTGCTTTTTATGATGCTTGCATGACGTTACAATTAAACCATAGTTTTGACGTAGATAATTATTGACCAAGTATTAAGGTTCGCGACTCCTCTTTACAAGGTTACAATCACGTTTGTTAATCGAAAGGCGAATGTAAGTTTTAGGTTTAAGATCACATGATAAGTCCGTTCATAAAGTTTCCATTTTTATAACGTCGATCCATAATACAACTACCTTTGGTCGTTTACTGGCTTCCATACATATGTATTTTGCTTAAAAGCATTTCCAACACTATTCCAAGTAAACAGTCGAATAGGGGCCGTCATCTTATTTCATGACGTATTTAAAGTCAAACTATAATTATATATGCTAACTACATCACAACAAATACAATAGTAATCTACTCGCTAATCATGGCACAAACTAATTCTAGCATAATTAAAGCATACATATTTAATTAAGATAGAATAGGAAAGAAAGAACCCGGATTAGAATGCGAGAAGGAATAGACTTGAAGTAATAAGCGTAATTCTAAGCGTACACGCAAGATTACAAGATGTTCCTTGCTTTTGTTCTACTCTAAATAAGCTTCCTAACTAGTCTAATACTAATTTTGAAGTAAGAAAATAGAATGAGAAAGTAAGAAAGTAATCACTAATTCATATAGTGTTTTGAAGGTATTTCTAAGGTGTGTCTTCAAATGAAGCCTCATGCCTCCTATTTATAGGAGAAATCCAGCTCATGTTAGCATCTTGAGGAGCACTTTAGCAAAAGGTGGAAAAGGTGGTGCACCAGGTACGTACAATCGCGCAAAGGTATGGCACTGGGTGCGAACAATCGCGTAAAGGTGTGGCACCGGGTACGTGAAAGGACCAAAAAGCGGAAATGAGATGGGGGATGGGTGGCCGGCGCCGCCAGCATGGTGGCTGCTGGCGGCCTGGTGGTGGCCGGCGGCGGCTGGCTGCCACCCGCCCCGGTTTGCCGTCTTTTGCTTCGTATCTTAATTCGCGCGTGTTTTCTTCGTTATGCGTCTGTTTTCGTCGATTCTTTTTTTGTTGGATTCTTTTTTCTAAAACAAAGACTTTGATGAAAAGTAATCCCAAAATTGAGCTTCCTATCTCCCGATATTGTGTACGAATCATTTGAATCTTCCGGCGGGCGTATTATCTTCATTCTTTATCCGTTTTTTGTTGATTCTTCTTCTGTTGTACTCGTATTTTGAAAATGAACATCTTGGATAATATGGATGTTGATGATGGGCACTTTAGTCTTTGAATCTTGTTTTGAGGCCTTGAATCTTCAAACGTGCGTGGAATCTTCGTTTTTCATCCATTTTGCTTGATTTTTACCGTGCAACCTTGTTTTGACCTCCTTGGCAGATCCTCATTGATTTTAGTGTTATTTGAGTTAAAATGCCAAGAATCGTTCCAGAATGAGAGAGATATCGGTAGTAAAAATGTGACTTTTTACGCGATATCAAGTATCCCACACTTAGAACTTTCTTGTCCTCAAGCAAACTCATTTCAACATGGTTAAAGATAAGCAGCTAATGAAATATTTTGAGGCGGAAATTTTTACTAAATGGGGTGTTTTGGAAAAATGAAATATTTGTTCTTTGAAAAACAAGGTTTTGTAATATTTGGGAGCATGCTTTTGATCTTTGATCTTGGATACATGACTAGGCGATCCTCTTAAGGTGGTCACTCCAATCACTCAAAGTGTTTAGGGTTTCCTATTCTAGTATTACCAATCACTCTGAACGCCAGTCCTGTATCGTTTATTGTCATAAGCTTGATCAAGGATCAAATCGTTACCTTTTTGGTGAGCGCGAAGACGATCTAGCCACAATCATTCTAAGGGAAGTGATGTAGGGTTTTTGGGGTGAAGTTTTGGTGATGTGAGAGGGTGTTTTGTTGGTTTTTCATTGGTTTCTTTTTGGTGAAGTTTGGAATTTTTGGGAGGATTGACGCCCTTTTCTTTTGTTGTTTGTAGAAGGAGTCTTTTTCTCTAATTGATTTTATTTTCTTCGAATTTTCTTTTTTGGGGGTTTTCTTCTTTGACATTATATCCTTGTAGCTTCTTTTCTTTCATCTTTGGGACTTACTATGAAGTTTGAGGGATGCTTTCGAGAAGGTAGGAATAAAGTGTTTATTTATGGGTTTATGGATGGGTTTAAGAATGAAGTGATTCGATCTCCTCTTTACTCACCAATCCGGATTTCAGATGCATCACACGAGCAAGTTCTGATTCTAAACGCATACATCGGCACACTCAAGAATCGAAAAAGTGAAGCATTAAAAATAAATGCTTTATATGGCTCAAGATACCTCACGAATCGAAAGTTGGTTTGTTGTGTGCCAAGTCATGCGATGCTCTTTATCGGGTTACTAAACTAATTTTTCAAAGGAATTCATATTTTATTTATCCTTCTTCCCCAAAGTAAATCATTCTTCGTCTATAATTTTTCATTTTCAACATATTTTCAACTCAATTTTGATTTTTTTTGCGAGTTACTTTTTGGAGAAGCAGGGTCTAAAGAGCAACGATTAGCAACAATTTTGGAATCAAGCATATACCATTATCTATTTCACAGTAGTGCAACTATTGCTATCCCACACTTAAAGGAACATCGTCCTCGATGTTATTCTAAGCTCTGTCCGGGGTGAAAATCCCACACTTAGGAGTTGAAACATCTAAGACATATTCTTTTAGCGGTCTGTGTTGGGTTTGAATCCCACACTTAGTGATAAGCATAATGGATATGGCATATTTATAATGAGTGAAAGAGACGGTATAGAAGTATTCCCCGGTAGTTGCAGTATTCCTTTGCTTGCATCTGCCGGACTTTGTCTTCAAAGGTGCATTCTTGATCAAGTCTTCTTGTGATTAGTCTCGTAGGTGTGAACACGTCGGATATACAATTCTTCGGGTGTTGATACATTCTTGCAGGCTGGGGCATGTATGATCCGTGTGTGAAAGATAGTCGGAGATTTCATCACTTCTTGGAAAGTAAAATTTGCGGAAATTTTAAAACACGGGTTGCCTCCCGAGAAGCGCTCTTTTAAAGTCGAGAGCTCGACTTAGTCCTTTCTTCTTCTGATGATGCTGGATGCGTCACTAGTGCTGGAGTGGTCACTGTGGATTCTAGGTAGGGCGTATCTTGCAGGAAAGTATTGGAGGAATTGCTCTGTCATGTCGGCAATAAGAGTTGGTGGGTTGGTGGATTCCATTCTGAAGCTTTTGAAGTGGTCAGTGGCCAATCTATCGAGGATTGCCATCCCTTAGCTGATGTATCTAACTGACCGGGTAACTGGTCCTTTAGGGTCAATTCTGGTGCAGGTGTACGTTCGGACAACCTCACGTTGGGGGTGGTTTCGACCTATCGAAGCGATTAAAGCCATAAACTCAGTTCTTACTTCTTCAAAGTCACTAGCCAAAGAATCTCCTCCAAAGGATCTTGTTGCTTGGCATACTTGTCTAATGATTTGGTGTTGTTCACGGTTGAAGGGAAAATCCGAGTCTGTGAAGATGTAGATTAACTTGCTGAATATTTCGCAATATCCATTTCGGTAAACGTCAAGTTCTACGTGTTCTTCTTGGTACATTCCACGCAGTCGAGTCGTCACATAGGTTGCTAGGTTGATTTGCGACATGTGTGGAATGAATCTTGGTACCTCACGAGTTTCTTCTTCATATGCCGACTCATTCAGCTCATCAATTATCAGTTCAACGTGATGACCAATGGTAGAGTGAATGACGATCCTGTAATTTTCTTTGGCTGTGAGATGTTCTCCAGTTTCAATGAGATCTAGAAGGGTTCTAAGATCTCCCACCATTCTGATGTCGGCATAATTTCGTAGGTTTCCAGTAGCTCTTTCAAGATTGGTTCTCATCAATGCAAGTATAGCCTTCTGACTAGAAGAGTAGGGAATGAGTTAAGGGCCTTTCCCTTATTAGTAAAGTTGCTCGAGGCCGGAAAATGAGAATACAATCTAGAAGGGTATCTATGAGAGGGATTTCCAATATCTCGGTTGTGGTGATGGGAGAATTTGCTGGAGCAGGGGGAATAGAGCGTTCGTCGAGAGTGACATCGATAAAATCATCGTCATACTCGATTTCTTCTTCAGAATCTTTATCACGGGAATCTGGAAATTGGTGGAACTCTTCATCTGAGGGGGAGTTATTGAACGGTTGAGAACTATCGACTTCGATGGTCCTAACTTCCGTGGTTGTGTCTTGAAGGGTTTCCTTTATAAAAGCCACCTTTTTTCCTTGCCTTATATGCAACAATTTTCTGATAGAGTGCAGTATAGAAGTCTGGGTGCTTTGATGATCGGAGTTCTTCTTCAAATGTATCTATATCTCGGAGTCGGGTTCGGGTGAAAGGTTTCGATGGGTCGAGATAAGAGTCAAGAATGTTTCCCATTCTTCTGACATGAGTGAACTTTAGTTCTTGACGAAGGATTTCATAATCAACAGATTCTTCTGATGAAGAGTAATCTTCGCAGTTTTGTATCCTCTTGACTTCAGCCATTTCTGGCGAGTCAATATGATCTTCATCGTCCTCCATTTCTTCGTTCATTTCTTCCTCTTCCTCAGTCTCTTCTTCTTCCTCTTCCTCAGGTTCTTCGTCTTCAGATTTAACTTCTTCATCTGCTTCTTGAAATTCTTCTTCCTCTTCTGGTTCATACTCAGAGTCAGAGATAAAAGCTAACGATCGGGTGAAAGGTTGTTCTTCTTTTGTCTCTGATTCATCATCATGGGTAATTCTGCCTGTTGATATAGCACAACATTCTTCTTGTTCTGGGGTGTATTCTAGTTGGTCAATCTTGTAAGTGATGCTTTCACCGTGTGAGCGTAGGACAATTGTGTGGTTGTACACGTCGATCACTGCTCGGGCTGTGTTCATGAATGGTCTTCCAAGGATAATCGGGATTTTATGTCCTCGTGGATGTCCATTACCATGAAATTCGTCGGAAAGAAGAATTTGTCAACTTGAACTAGGACATTCTCAGTTATTCCTTTTGGGTATCTAACGGATTGGTCTGCTAGCTGGACGGTCATCTTAGTGGGTTTCAAGTTTTCAAGCTCTAGTCTCTTAAACAGTGAGTAGGGCATGAGGTTAATGCTAGCTCCTAGGTCGGCTAAGACGCTTACTTCTCCGGATTTATAAATAGAACAAGGGAGTGTAAATCTACCGATGTCTCCTAATTTTTCGGGAAGGCTATTCTTAAGTAGAGGTGATGTTTCGGAACTAAGGGGAATGTTGTTTACTTCGGGCAGTTTATCCTTAGTGGATAGCAGTTTTCTGATGTACTTATTACGACCGGGAACTCTAGACATGGTATCAAGGAATTTTATGTCTAACTTAAAAGATGATAATTTCTTAGGTTGAACCTTAAGTCTAGCGGGGTAAGGGATTCTAACCTCCTTGTTCATGGTCGGAGTGGTTTCCACAGCTGGTATCTTGACCTTTTGTTCTTCCTTTACTGGGACAGCAGCAGGTGGTGGAGTGGCTGCTTCCTTGGTGGTTGATGTGTGCTAAGTATAGGCAATTATAATCATAAGTTTTAAATTAAGGAATACTAAATAATACTATCACACAATTCAGGCAAGTATTAACATGTTCGTATAATAGAGCTTATTAAGTAAGTCCAAGTTCGAACACAGGGAACGTGATTCTAATCTATAACTAATTATCGATTTTTTCCTAATTACAATTAGTATACAGTAATAATATACATTAATATACAATAATATACAAGATAAGGGAGACGTTTTAGTTCCCATCGAACATATTTATAATTGATACAAATTCTAATAGATAAGTCTAAGGTTCAACATAAGAATACTCAATTGGATAGAAGATTATAATTATTCAAACTATTATTAATTAAACTTATTATATTAACTTATGTCTATTTGCTTTGTTGGCTATTATTATTGGTGAATTACTAATGTAGAAAATCACAAAGGTTAAGATAATTTTCATATAGCAATACAATCAAAGGTTAAGAAAAGTATTACTATTTATTAAGATCTATCAGCAGTTTATTAATACAATTCATGATTTGGTTGAATTACAATGTTACTTAAAATTAGTAAATGATATTCTTCGTCTATCGCAAAGGTTAAAGATCTAGACATAAATATAATCACTTAATTTATAAAACCCAAAAGATTAATAAAGTTATGATATAAATCGGTTAATCATGTCTAGAATCATTATTAATATAATATAACATAGACAATTCTTGTATAATAAACATTCAATAATATAGTTCCAACATAAACATATAATTCATATAATAAATTCAATCAATCATTCATTTAAATATTTATAACGAAAACCTAATTAACAAGTAATTCAAATAAACAATATCCATAAATAACCCAAAAGATTAATAAAGTTACAAAGATAAAGAAACCGAACCAATTGTCGAACCAGCTTTTCCTAGGATTGAAAACCTTCAAACCCTAGCTCCTTAGACTCCAAAATCACACTTAAAGTCGACCTAAAACCCTAATATTCGTGTTTGTATTCTAAGATTCCTATATCTTTAAACCTAAACTAAGCCTCTATTTATTGTTTTTCAAACCGCCAGTCCAACCGCCGGTTGGGTTAACTTGAGTCCTACTCCACATCCTCGTCTGGAAACTCCTTAGATTAAATATATTCAACCGCCAGCTGGTTGTCTCAACCACCGGTTGAGCTTGATTTCCAGAATCTTCCAACTTCGGGTTGGGCTTTACTTTTGGGCTTTCTTCTTTCTCATACGGATTTTAATCTTCATTTTGGCCCAATTCTTCACTATTATTATTTTTGTCTTCAATTCTTTAAGGTTTAAGCTCCATCTTCTTCAAGTACTTCATTTTCTTCAGTTTCAAGCTTGTTCTCGTTCCTTTTCTTCAATCTTTAATAAAATACATGTCTGCAAATATTAACAAAATAAGTATCTAAAATCATATAAATGCATTAAAATGTATATAAATACAGGGATAAATAGTATAAAATATAGTATCTATTTGATGCTTATCAGTGGTGGTAATTTGCTTTGCCTCCTCAACATGTGGGTTGTGAACCGTGTTGCTAGGCAGACTTTCTCTGGGTCTGTTCTCAAGACGTTGTCCCAATTGTCCAATTTGAGCTTCCAAGTTCTTTAGTACGGCCAATTGATTTCTCATGAAGAGATCGGCTTGGTCTTGCCTAGCGGATGTCTTTTGGTTGATTATGTGTTGGCCTTGCATGAACTGGGTAAAGGCATCTTCTGAACTTGAAACTGGGGCATTTGTCTTCTTGGGTTGTTCAGTAGTTTGGTTTGTGTCGGAAGTGGGTCCAGGAAGTGTGAGGGGTTGGTTGTAGGCAAGTTGTTGTTATTGTGGGTAAGTTGGGTATCTAGGTGGGTATCGGGGTTGGAAAGGTTGGTTGTTTCTTTGTGGGAATGGAGGTCCTCTAGGGTGGAGAACTCTGTGGTCGATCAGGGTATTGAGCATAGTAAATGGTATTGTCCGTCTCTTCATATTCAACTTGATATTCACCGGGTGGTTGCAAGTTGGTGCAGTTTTGACAGGCTTGTACTTGATGTACTTGATGCTGTTGCTTTTTAAGTTCTCCAAACTGCTTGACAAGTGTGTCCATCTTCTCTGTTAATACCTTGATTGCTTCGACTGGAATTGGATCTGATGCAGCAAGAGGTGCTGAAGATGTCGAATTATCTCCAGAGTTCCAATCATGGTGATGCATAGTCATATTTTCTATAAGGTCCCATCCTTCTTCGTCTGTCTTTGTCATAAAGCTTCCTTATGTGGCAGCGTCGAGGGTGGTTCGGTGGTTAGGGTCTAAACCATTATAGAAGGTACACAATTGTGCAGATTTGTCGAGTCGGTGATTAGGGCATTTCTTCAGTGCTCCTTTAAATCGTTCCCATGCGGTGTATAATGACTCATCAAAAGCTTGGTGGAAGTTCATGATGTCATTTTGGAGTTTGGTTTGTTTAGAGGGCGGAAAGTACTTGGTTAGAAACTTTGTTGCCATTACCCTCCATGAAGGGATAGAGCTTGTTTCTAAACCTTCAAACCATGTTTGTGCATGATGTGTGAGCGAATAAGGGAAAAGATGCAAGCGGATTGTATCTTGGCTAACTTCATTTTGTTTGTAGGAGTTTGAAAGAGATATGAACTTGTCGAGGTGAGAGTTTGGATCATCACTTGGTAATCCATGGAATTGACAGTGGTTTTGAATTAGTTGGATGATGTGGTGCTTAAGCTCGAATGATTGTTATGGGGTTTATGGATAGAGAATTGGGCCTCCTCTTCCTTCAATGGAGGGTTTACTGTTGTCAGCGAGAGTGATGCGTTCAGCCATTGCTTGTCTAAGTGCGGACTGCTTCTTTAATCGTCGAATGGTACGTATTATAAGTTCTGGATCAGGGAAATTAAACAGTGGTGCAGATCTAGGGGAACAGGTCATACATTAACTAAAAACTGACAATAAAGAAAATATTATTTTTTATAAGGTTTTATCCTAAGGGTATACAAGAAAACAGGATTGGTTATGCGTCTCTGACCGTCGCAAACGCGAATGATCATAACGCCAATCGGTGAGTGTTTTAAATTTATATTTGCTGGGGACTAAGTAAGACTTACTAATACTGAACCAAGGGCTAGTAGATGGTAAGTATGACCTAGAGTCGTTCTTAAGGAGAAACTGGATTGAAACGGAGGTGATCCAATCAATCGTTACTTTCCAGTACAGGTTTTTAAAAGAGTGCGTTGGGGGTTTGGTTCAGTTTACTAAGTAAAGTAAATAAAGCGAATAAAATGTAATAATAAATCAGATAATGGAAAGTAGTATTTGTTGTGAGTTCATTAACTAATAATATGGGATGATGACTTTCATGGGAAAAATGATTAACTAACTTAAAACTATTTGCAAGATTCAATAACTTATGGTTATTTAGCCTATAGCCTACCTACTCTAATCTAATTTAAACAAATCTAATTAAAATGTTGACGGCTTTTTGCAGAAAGTTAAACCCAGACCATGTCTGAAATTGCTATGGTAGTTCACAATGTACTTAATCATTTACCAATGTTTTCGTCGTGAATTTAATTGATTCGTGATGTTTACATGATAATTTAATTGTGATTGGAAATGTACTATTCTCATTGTAATTCCACGTAATCACATTGCTTTTTATGATGCTTGCATGACGTTACAATTAAACCATAGTTTTGACGCAGATAATTATTGACCAAGTATTAAGGTTTGCGACTCCTCTTTACAAGGTTACAATCACGTTTGTTAATCGAAAGGTGAATGTAAGTATTAGGTTTAAGATCACACGATAAGTCCGTTCATAAAGTTTCCATTTTTATAATGTCGATCCATAATACAACTACCTTCGGTCGTTTACCGGCTTCCATACATATGTACTTTGCTTAAAAGCATTTCCAGCACTATACCAAGTCAACAGTCGAATAGGGGTCGTCATATTATTTCACGACGTATTTAAAGTCATCCCATAATTATATATGCTAACTACATCACAACAAATACAATAGTAATCTACTCGCTAATCATGGCACAAACTAATTCTAGCATAATTAAAGCATACATATTTAATTAAGATTGAATAGGAAAAACCCAGATTAGAATGCGAGAAGGAATAGACTTGAACTAATAAGCGTAATTCCAAGCGTACACCCAAGATTACAAGATGTTCCTTGCTTTCGTTCTACTCTAAATAAGCTTCCTAACTATTCTAATACTAATTTTGAAGTAAGAAAATAGAATGAGAAAGTAAGAAAGTAATCATTAATGCATATAGTGTTTTGAAGGTATTTCTAAGGTGTGTCTTCAAATGAAGCCTCATGCCTCCTATTTATAGGAGAAATCCGGCTCATGTTAGCATCTTGAGGAGCACTTTAGCAAAAGGTGGAAAAGGTGTTGCACCAGGTACGTACAATCGCGCAAAGGTGTGGCACCGGGTACGAACAATCGCGTAAAGGTGTGGCACCGGGTATGTGAAAGGACCAAAAAGCGGATATGAGATGCGGGACGGATGGCTGGTGCCGCCACCATGGAGGCCGCCGGCAGCCTGGTGGTGGCCGGCGGCGGTTGGCTGCCACCCGCCCCGGTTCGCCGTCTTTTGCTTCGTTTCTTAATTCACGCGTGTTTTCTTCGTTATGCGTCCGTTTTCATTGATTATTTTTTTGTTGGATTCGTTTTTCAAAAACGAAGATTCTGATGAAAAGTAATCCCAAAATTGAGCTTCCTATCTCCCGATATTGTGTACGAATCATTTGAATCTTCCGGCGGGTGTAGAATCTTCATTCTTTTTCCGTTTTTGTTGATTCTTTTTCTGTTGTACTCGTATTTTGAAAATGAACATCTTGGATAAGATGGATGTTGATGATGGGCACTTTAGTCTTTGAATCTTGTTTTGATGCCTTGAATCTTCAAACGTGCGTGGAATCTTCATTTTTCATCCGTTTTGCTTGATTTTTACCGTGCAACCTTGTTTTAACCTTCTTTGCAGATTCTCATTGATTTGAGTGTTATTTGAGTTAAAATGCCAAGAATCATTCCAGAATGAGAGAGATATCAGTTGTAAAACCATGACTTTTTACGCGATATCAGGTATACAATCTCAGACGAGAATGTATAGAGGAATCTGTCCATGTGACGTTTGAGGAAAGCTTCAGCTCTCAAAGAAATCAAGCAAAAACTGATGATATGTTCCAAGAAGAAGAAACATTTGACATGCCATTCAACAATTCTAATCCAATCTCCTCTATTCCAACATCAACGATTCCTGACCTGTCTCCTCTATCATCACCTGAAGCTGAAGATAATTCCATTACCATCTTTGAACTCCAGGATGATACTATTCCTGATCCAGACCCATCCATCACTAAGAATGAACAAGCTGAATAGGAACATGAAGCTAGAGAACATGAACTAGCGTCTGTACCTGTTAGAGCAACAAAATGACCAGAAGTCATCCTATTGATCAAATAATAGGAAATAAAGATACATGTGTTCAGACAAGGAGAGCTACCACAAGCAATGTTTGTCTGTATGTAAACTTTGTGTCGCTGATGGAACTAAAGAAGATTGATGAGGCTCTAGAGGATGCTGACTGGATTGCTGCCATGCAAGAAGAGTTGCATCAATTTGAAAGACATAAAGTATGGAATCTGGTGCCAAGACCTTCAAAGAAAACAATCATTGGTACAAAATGGGTCTTATGAAATAAAATCGACGAAAATGGAATAGTCATCATAAACAAAGCTCGACTGGTTGCTCAGGGCTACAGACAAGATAAAGGAAATGATTATGATGAGACTTTCGCTCCTATGGCACATTTAGAAGCAATCAGATTGTTACTTGCCTTTGCTGCTCACAAGAAATTCAAAGTATATCAAATGGATGTCAAAAGTTCCTTTCTAAATGGTGATCTTCAAGAAGAAGTATATGTTGCTCAACCTCCAGGGTTCACCAACCCTCAGCATCCTGATTATGTGCTACTACTGAACAAGGCACTGTATGGTTTGAAGCAAGCTCCACATGCCTGGTA
The DNA here is from genome assembly GCA_963422505.1 of Pseudognaphalium luteoalbum. Taxonomy (NCBI): domain Eukaryota; kingdom Viridiplantae; phylum Streptophyta; class Magnoliopsida; order Asterales; family Asteraceae; genus Pseudognaphalium; species Pseudognaphalium luteoalbum. Next base: position 81,381,041 of record OY730197.1, read on the forward strand.
TGAAACTCTCTCTGATTTTCTTTGCAAATCTAATTATTCACGTCGCATTGTTGATAAAACTTTGTTTTACAAAAGAGTTAATAATGATCTAATAATGGTTCAAATATATGTTGATGACATCATTTTTGGTGCCATTGATGAAAAACTCTGCAAAGAATTCTCTTTCCTGATGCCAAAAAGATATGAAATGAGCATGATGGGGGAACTAACCTTCTTCTTAGGTCTACAAGTGAAACAATCTGATCAAGGGATTTTCATAAATCAAAGTAAATATATTAAGGATCTTCTTATTAAATTTAGCTTTGATAAATGCTCCATCATGAAAACTCCAATGGCCCCTCCTGTTAAATTGGACGTTGACGCTGATGGCAAATCAGTGGATGTTACAATGTACAGAGGAATGATTGGATCTCTTTTATATCTTACTGCAAGTAGACCTGACATCATGTTTTCTACCTGTCTGTGTGCTCGCTATCAAGCAAATCCAAAAGAATCACATCTTGCTGCAGTGAAAAGAATCTTCAGGTACCTAAAAGGTACCCCCAACCTGGGTCTCTGGTAACCCAGAGGCTCATGCAGGATGTAAGATAGATAGAAAAAGCACCTCTGGAGGATGTCAACTTTTAGGAGGAAAATTAGTCAGCTGGTTAAGCAAGACGCAACATTCAGTGTCCACACCCACTGCTGAAGTTGAGTATAGCCGCTGGTCACTGCACTGCTGAGGTACTATGGATGAAAAATCAGCTTGCTGACTATGAAATTAAGGTAAGTAACATTCCTATTTTCTGTGATAATCAAAGTGCAATCGCCATCACCAACAATCTTGTTCATCACTCTAGGACCAAACAAATAGACGTTAGATATCATTTTATTAGAGATCATGTGATGAAGGGTGATGTAGAACTGTACTTTATTTCCACTGAACATCAGCTCGCTGATATTTTTACAAAACCCTTGGACGAAGCGATGTTTAATTTCCTGATCAGTGAGCTTGGAATGTTAAATGCATGATAAGTTCATGCATAGTATATCTGTTGCACCCGCAACCGTCGGTTCAGTGTCGTTGTGAGTTCTGATGGTGGTGCAGGCGCATCAGGGGTTTTAAAATTTATATTTAGCTGGGCTTAAATTATACGTACTACCTACTTTGGTTAGCAAGCTGTAAGTATGACCTAAGATCGTTCTATGAATCCAAACGTGTGGGTGATTAAAGCTGGTGCTTTCGGTAGGGAAATATTCAGGATGTAACAAAGTAGGTAGGTTTGGGGGGTTTTAAAATAAAGACAAGTAATTAAAGTGCAGGAAAGTAAATTGCAGGAATTAAAAGTGCAGGAAAACAGGTAAAGATAAATATGTGATTGCTGAGATTTCGATAATTAATGTTTCAGGATGACAGATAAATAGGAACAATGCTAAGTGTAATGATTTAAACTATCAGGTGTAAACTCTAGAACCCTACCAACTAAATTTCCCATTGGCATGTCACTAGGAATTAGGTTATCGTGATTTCGATCGGAGCAATACGCAAACTTCCAATACTTATCTAGTTGAAAGATAAACAACCTATCTTGGCTTAACGCCGAGGTGCATGAATCAGTAGCGTATCGTCTCATAGGTCCGACCTTTCTTAACCCCTAAAATAGTTTAGTATTTCATTTGCATGCAGATTAATAACTTTGTATGTTTTGACTGCTGATTATGTAAGACTTAGTGTTTTAAGGATTCTAGGTCACTAGGATGTTATTCTTATTCCTAAGTCTTGTTTTATGCATTAAGGCTTGGTTACTTCCACTTATGACTTGAGTTCTCCTTTTCAAACAGTTATACATCCCTGGATTATTCGCAGTTTATAAAAACGTGTTTCATATGCAGGCCATGCCTTTCAGCAATCAGACAGTGTACTTTACATGGTAGTTTGACTGCTTCTTACATCAGACATGCGGTCAGGAGTAATTGACGGTGAATGTGACACTCTAAACTAACTAAATGTAAAGCGATGCAGAAATGTAAACCTAATCTGTACAACGAGTGGGTTCACTGTGTCTTACTTGTTGCATGTCATGGGCACAGATAACTACTTACCATAATCAAGGTTGATCAAGTCCAAATTACTAGGTTGTAGTCACGTGGATAACTAGAAAGGGTACTCCATAAATTAGACTCAAGTTCATAAAGTCTTAACGATACAAAGGTCATTAATTTCTATTTTATCTGAACGCATTTTCGAACATCGTTTCATTGTGCATTGACTTTCGTAGGATATACCAGTTAGTTGTGAAGTTGTATTATCCTTTCGGAATTCCAACTGTTAAACCAGAGTTGATTCTAGTGATGTAACTACCTTCGGTCGTTTATCGACTTTCATACATTTGTACTCCGTGTAAAACGTTTCCAGTACTATATCAGATAAACTGTCGAATAGGGGCCATTACATCACGTTTACAATTGTCGTACACTTAATTATATAATTTCATCCTTACTTATAATTATCTACATCATCAACAATCACAATAATAAACTACTCGCAATTCATGGCAATAGACAAATCACATACAAGGCGATAGTACATAATTAAAATATGAAATAAAGCAAGTATGATAAAGGTTTCGATATCACCCGGAAATAAATGCGTGGCAGCGTATTATTATGATTGACAACTCGTTCACACGTACAAAGATGAATGTCCAAACTCCTAACGTTCGCTCTAACCTCTATGTTAATCCGTAGATTAATTAAAAAAACCCTAAACTAAAATATAAGAGACTTTTAGAGTGAGAAAGTGGAAATGGAAGAGTGAGAGTGTAAGTATTAGTGTGAATATGAGAGTGTGTTGAAATGAGAGCTAGGGGCTGCTATTTATAGGAGAGGTTTGGCTCAAGTTAGCATCCTAAAGCTCACAATAGCAAAACGTGGAAAAGGTGGTGGCACCAGGTACGAAAAGGTGAAAAGGTGGTGGCACCAGTACGAAAAGGACAAAAAAGCGCAATCTGTAAGGGTGGCTGGAGGCCGGCGGTGGCTAGGTGGCTGCCGGTGGCGGTGGGGTGGCTGGCCGGCGGCGGATGGCACCCCCCGCACCGGTTCGTCACCTGTTGCCTCGTTTCTCGATTCATGCGTGTTTTCTTCGTTATGCGTCCGTTTGCGTTGATTTTTTTTGCGTTGGATTCGTAATTCAAAAATTAAGCTTTTGATGAAAAGAAATCCCAAAATATATCTCTAAACTTTAGATGTGTCGTACGAATCGTTTGGATCTTCCGGTGTACGTAGAATCTTCATTCTTCATCCGTTTTAGTTGATTCTTCTTCAGTTGGATTCGTAATTTGAAAACAAAAATCTTGGACGAGATAGATGTTGGTTATGGGCTCTTTTGTCTTGAATTCTTGTTTTGATGTCTTGAATCTTCAAACGTGCATGGAATCTTCGTTTTCTATCCGTTTTGCTTGATTTTTATCGTGCGACCTTGTTTTTACCATCTTGACATAATACTACTGATTTGTACTGAATTTGGGTTAAAGTGCCAAGAATCATTCAAGAATGCGAGAGATATCGGTAGTAAAAACGTGACTTTTTACGCGATATCAAGTATCCCACACTTAGAACTTTACTTGTCCCCAAGCAAACTCATTCTTAAAAGCTTCTGGAAGGATTCTAGTTGCATTAGTTTTTAGAGATATCATTTTCCGAAGAATATAAAGTTACAGTTATAAAAGAGTTTTCACTGGAAACTAAGGGTTTATAGAATTTGATACCTTCTTCGAGCAACATATGTGATGATCATGACTAGGTAATCCTCACAAGTGGGTCACTCAAATCACTCAAGTGTTTAGGGTTTCCTACTTACTAGTGTCAATCACTCAGATAGCCTGTCATGCAGCATTCTCGTCATAGGCTTGATCGAGAATCAAATCTCCATCACTTTCGATGAGGATGGTACTAACCTTTCGAGATATCTTGGAAGGAATCAGATGTTTTGGGGTGAAGAAGGTGTGAGGGTTTTCCTTGTATTTTCTCGAAACTTTTCTTGAGAGAGTTTCTTTGGAATTTCTCAGATTTTGAAAGGACTACATAGCCTTTTTCTTTCTTTTTCTTTGGAAATTTTCTTTTCTTGGCGCTTTTACTTGATATTTGGGCTTTTAGGTTTCTTCTGACAACTTTTGCTGAATTTATTTTTCTTGGAGCTCCTTTTATGGATGATATTCATCCTTTGGGGAACACTCGGATATATTTTATGGATTTGTATTAGGTTGCAGAAGTCTTGGAAAAATCAAGAGTATCTTTGAGAGTTCGTCGAGAAATGAAACTTCTGTAGGTTCGGAAAGAATATTAGGAGGTTTTGATTGGGTATGAAGAGTGAATGTTGAGTGGGTGGATGTTTGATGGTGGAAGGGTGTTTGGATTCCTTAGAAGTTATCAAGATGGGTAGTACCTATGCCACGTATGGCACTCATTGGTGTGATCTCGAAATGCATTACAAGAGCAAGTTCTAATTCAAATGCATACATCGGCGCACACATGAAATGAAAAGTGAAGCATTTTAGAGATGAATGCTAATGATGGGCTCAATCCTCACGAATTGAATGTTTTGGTCAATGTGTGCCTAGCCATGTGTTGCCTTTTTCGTCCGTATCTTATTCTAAAACAGTTTTGTTTCATTGTTAAAACTCGTTTCTTGCTGTAATTTATAATTTTGAAAGATAGGATTTCTAAAGAACGATGTTTCTGAATCTAAAAATTTGAAATTTTATCCATTTTCAACCTTTTAATGAAAATATTGTTTGACTTACGGACGAGAGGTAAAAACTTGTGGTTGAAGGCCGTATATCCCACACTTAAAGGAACATTGTCCCTAATGTTCGAATCTATTCGTTGAGTACCTCTTGTTTAAGTATCCCATACTTAGAGATTCTACTTATTTTTGGATTGTTTCGTAAGTGTAGTGTGGTTTTGATTATCCCACACTTAGTGTTTGGAATATCAGACTAGATAATCAATTCTTTAAACGGGTAGAGGGTTTTGGAATGGTGTACCGCTTTTGCTGTGCACGTTGTTGGATCCTCGTTAGAAGTTTGCTGGTCCGTGGCTTGTAGCTTATGGCTCTCGGCATTCTTCATTGTGTGGTCCACAGTTCTCCCTTGCTTCGTTCTTCTATAGTTTTTCAAACAAACCACTCAATTCAATCAAGTAATAGCTGCTGATAAGAAAAGTAAAGTAATAGCTTAATAAAGTAATAACTGGATAGATGTGATGTCTATGCATCCACAGTACATCAAATACACATAATAATAAAGTCTTGGTAGAAAATAGAAAGAAATCAGAAAGCAGAGCAATCTAGTGCTCGGCTGGTGGTCGTACTGCTGCTGAAGATACTATAGGTCCAGGAGATGTCTCATCTGATGAGGAGTCATCGTGCTGATAGTGGGTTCCTTTGTCTGATGCATCTCGATCAGCCTCTGCTTCTGGTGTACCTGTAGTGAATACTCCATGCTGTATCAAATGATCAATGAAATCTCCAGGCATATCAAAGCTGTCCAGTGGAATCTCTGGTGTCCTCTGCAGAGTGTGTCCTCCAAATAAATCAGTCTGTCTATGAGAGGATACTGATTTAATCGGTGAGGGTGCAGGGCTGACACTCCTGAGAATCCTATGACTCTGAACAATGGTGGCTCGCGTGGAGACTCTGGATATTCTGCTGCTTTGCGAAGTATGCCCTCTGACCGAACCAACAGCTGAGGGGACATGCTGTACTGGAGTAGGATCTTGTGTTGGTGGTGGTGTTAAACGAAGCTTTTGATGAAAAGAAATCCCAAAAATATATCTCTGAACTTTAGATGTGTCGTACGAATCGTTTGGATCTTCCGGTGTACGTAGAATCTTCATTCTTCGTCCGTTTTAGTTGATTCTTCTTCTGTTGGATTCATAATTTGAAAACGAACATCTTGGATGAGATAGATGTTGGTGATGGGCTCTTTTGTCTTGAATTCTCGTTTTGATGTCTTGAATCTTCAAACTGCGTGGAATCTTCATCTTATATCCGTTTTGCTTGATTTTCATCGTGCAACCTTGTTTTTACCATCTTGACATAATACTACTGATTTGTACTGAATTTGGGTTAAAGTGCCAAGAATCGTTCCAGAATGAGAGAGATATCGGTAGTAAAAACGTGACTTTTCACGCGATATCAATATCCTAGATACCTACATACACTATTTTCTATGTGAAAAGACATGTATTTAACCATTAATGTAAATATATTTAATGTTTTCTCTTTATCCATAATCCTCTTGGTTTAAAACACCTGTTCACATTTCTCCATGAAAATGGCAGTCATCTTTTGCAGAGACTTGTCATTCTAATTACAATTTTCAAAATATTCTCAACAAGTCCTTTCACATTTTTGCTCTTTAAAAGGCTTAACACTTTTATCCAAAGCTTATACAAACATCTCTCTTTCCAAATAAAGAAAAACCAAGAATGGATTACTATTCAAGTTCATCTACTCCAGAAAATGAAATTCAAGAGGAATCTCCTCATGAATTCATAAGCATGGATTAATTTGGAGATGTTAGGCTCTATGATGAAGTTGGAGAGATTCTTGATAACTATGAAAACGCTCATGCCTTTGAGAATCTCCAAGATCAAGTCACTGAACTTAGCCAACAAAAATGGGAGCTGATGCATCGATGTAAGGATATAGAAACTCAGAGAAGAATTGCAAAGCGATCCATTCCTACTCGACTCAAAGATCGTTTCAAGCACTGGAAGAAAGTGGTGAAAAATGCAAAGAAAGCTGCATCAGCTTGGGTCAAACGTAAGCTTAAGCCTGATGCCTACTATCCTCGCACTCCTGCTGCTCGCTACAAAGCAGGCCTTGTGGAGCGATATTATCCTCAAGAAATGTCTTTCACAAACCCTGATGAGGAATAATAATAATAATAATAATAATAATAATAATAATAATAATAATAATAATAATAATAATAATAATAATAAATAATAGTAATAGTAATAATAATAATAATAATAATAATAATAATAAATAATTATATTGTGTTGGCTAGTGTTCTCTGGAGTAAGTCGAATAGCTACTCTGTTATCTCTAACTGATTTATCAGCGAGAATAATGTTGGAGCTCATCCTTGTCTTTCAATCAAAACAAAACCAAGTTGAACAGCTGCTTTGTTATCTCCCACTGATTTATCAGCGAGAATAACATTGGAGCTGATCTTTGGTATTTTCAAAATGATACAAGCTGAACAGTTGCTCAGTTATCTCAAACTGAAATATCAGCGAGAATAATATTGGTACTGATCCTTGGTATTTTTAGATAGTGCAAGTTGAAGGGCTGCTAAGTTATCGCCAACTGATTTATCGGCGAGAATAGCTTTCGAGCCTGTCCTTGTCACCAACCATTAAATTCAAAAACGCTTCGAAATAATATTATTTCCGAATATTATTTCACTTAAATAAAATTGTTTCGCTTTGAAACGTTTTGAAAAAGATACATTGAATGCGACAGGACGTGAGTAGTCCAGTCATTCACTTTTTCCTCTCTCCTCATTTTCTCTCTCCCACTTTTTCCACCAATCACCCACGTACACAGAAACATATATAAACCCACTCCCTTTTCCATTCCATTATCTCAACTCATTTTCACCAAAATCACAATCAAACTCCATTCCCACATCACTCTCCAAAACCCAATATCCAAAAACATAATGCCGCGTTCAAAATCAATTCTCGCAGATGGTGTTCCATTTGTTCCAAGTGCTGCAGTTCAAGCACTTAAAGCACCGCAGGTTCAATTTCATCCATCTTCCATAGTTGTAAAACCCAACAACTATGTTGCGAATCTAAATATCCCCTCCGGAATCAAAGACTGTGAAGATGTGGTAAACTACCTTTCTTATTCACCCATCATCAAAGCCATTACTAGAGATCCTAATCCTATGTATTTGCCCTACCTTTTTGAACTCTGGAATACAATCAAGTGGGTTGAAGAAGGTGAATTTGAAGGGTTTAGAGGCACAGTCAACAATGGGAAAGTAAAGATAGATTTTGGACTAGGCAGATTCAGGGGAGCACTTGGCTTGAATTACAAAGATCAAGATAGTGTTTAGGAAGAACCAATTGGTGAAGAAGAATCAAAAGTAGTAGTTGAACTTATTGACTATGAAGAAGGAGAGTCAAAGACAAAGTTGCAGTTGCTCGTAGCAAGATGAGTGGTGAGTGGAGCTTCTTCTTCGGTCACATTATTTAATGCTTAGGAACCAACATGGGTTCACATAATCAGTCAAATGCTATTCAAAGGCAGATTGCTCATGCCCTAATCACTGGAAGCTAAATCGACATAGCCTGCCTGATCTTCAATGATCTAAAGACAAAGGTGAAGGGAAAGAAAAGAGACCCTGCCGTTTCATACCCAAGGTTCCTATCTCTGGTAATCAAAAGAATAATGGGAGAAGATTATGGAATGAACCCTGCCAGTGAAGAATATGGTAAAGAGGGTTCACTTCGAGTCTGGCAAATTGGTAAGAAAATATTTCATAATAAACCAGCATTCAGACCAACCACTGATTGTACAGATTCAATCTCTACGCTCTCTGAAGCCATGCTATCTCGCATACCTGCAACTGATGATGATGCTGAAGCTGGTGAGCAACCAGAGAATCAAGTTGAAGCGGAACCTGAACTACATGCTTTTTCTGAAGCTGACGCTGAACCTACAGCTCCAGAAGTACCTGCAGGTACTTCTATTTCAGAACCACAAGAACCTGCAACTGAAGTCTCAAATTCTTCTGCTGCAGCTGAACAGGCTTCAAATCTTGAGTTAGAACCATTCACTGCTCTTCCATCATCCTCTGAAGCTGAACCTTCTAAACAAACAAGTCATCCAGAATCTGCAGACTTATATCTCACTGCTCTCTCTCACTATGATTTACTCACTGAATCAAGTCTATCTGATGAACCAGAAACTGAAGCTTCAGAAGAACATGGTTCATCTTTCTTCGAAGACACAATGGATGATGCTAAGGAAGCTGAGAATGTCTCTGACTCTGCAACAGAAACTGATGAACCTTCAAAAGATATTGGCAACAAATCTCAATCAGGTACCAAATCAGTGCCTATTCCTCAGTCATTTCATTTATCAGCTGATCCAACTAGAACTGTTTTAGCACCAACTCCCCATCATTCACCATCACATCAATCACCACCACAACAAACTACACCACCACATAAATCCACTCCACCACATCAACCTACACCATCACATGTATCACCAAGACGCTCCCCAACACCACATCAGTCACTACCACCATCACCACCTCCACCTCCAATGAATGATACATCACTTATTCTCTTTGCTATCACCCAACTGGCTGCTATACAATAAAATCATATGGAGGCAACTGAACGATTCTTCAGTCAACTTTACAATAAGTTGGCTGATATCACCTCTGAAGTCTCTACCCTGAAAAAGGATCTTAGCTCCCTCTCTTCTCCAATGGCAGAGCAGATCAAACAATCGTTTGATGCTGTATCAAATGAAGTTAAGAAACTTCAAATACATCTTCCTTCAGGCCTATCTAATGCACTTACAGACTTGGCATTCAAGGTTGATGAGGCACATTCAGGTTCTTTCACTGCTGCTAATGCTGTTCAAACTATTCTCTCCAGCGTTGCTACATGTCAGTCCACTCTCTCCGAGGCAGTCTCTGATGGGAGTTTTACTTCTGCTGACAGAAGTGAACTCAAGCAAACAAGGGGTTTTCAGATGGGCTCTATGTCTGCTATTCGGCAGATCGCAGCTGAGCTAGTTCAGTTTGAGACAATTCCCAAGAATGTGATCAAACGGATTCTTCATCAGTCTCCAGCCTCTGAAGCTGCCCCTTCATCAGCTGAGGGGGAGAAAAATGTAGTAATCATCGATGATGAGCCTGAAAATACATCTGAAGAAGCAAAGAAAATTGAACCTGAAGCTGCCCCTTCATCAGTTGAATCACAAAAGAAAAATGCAGAGAAAACTGAACCTGAAGCTGCCCCTTCATCAGTTGAATCAGAAAAGAAAAATGCAGATGCATTATCCGATGGGGAGTCAAACTTGGTACCTGAAGCTGCTCCAGTCTTGACTGAAAAGAAACCAGAAAAGATTGTATATGATGTTGCTCCTGAATCTGAAGAAATAGCATCAGTTGAGGGGGAGCAACTAGAAAAATTGGTTTCTGAGGAAGAGCCTCCAGCTTAGAAAGATGTGTTGATTCCTGAAGCCTCTGCAGCTGATAAACAAATAAGCTCTCTTCCCAAAAAATCAGCTCCATCTGAGTTTATCTCCTCAAGTATGCTGCCTTCAAACAAGAAAAGGAAGCGTATTATTCAGGAAGAAGATCAACCTGATGATGAAGAAGAAGTGGTTATCAAGAAAAAGGGAAAAGAGGTGTTAGATGATTCCGGTTCCTATGGGCTCAATTCAGAAGAGGAACAAAAGCTGAAGAAAAGAGCTAAAGAACTCAACCTCCCTCTGAAAGAAATCAAGTTGGCTTACCTACAAGAAAAATCTAGGGAGCTTGAAAAAGAAAAGGAACCAGAAACACATCATCTTATTTCTGAACTGAAGATAGATGTGTAGAGTGAAGGAAAGAAGGGCATGGATGCACTAACCATTCAAGAGCTGGTTATGAAGAAAGGGAGGTTGAATCTGAAGGATGAAGAAGATCAAAAGGAAATGATCAGAATATTTGTCAGCTCCAGAAAGCGTCCAGAGAAAATTATCAAGGTGGGCATCAAAATGAAGAAAGAGAAGATGAAGAGTCATCTGGAGTTGTTCAGGGAAAACTCTAGCAAGATAAAGATTGTCTCCCTCTGCAATCTGAAGAAGAAATTATGTCTTACTGAGCTGGGAGAAATCTACACATGTATTCAGAATAGCTCCACTGCTCACAAGCCTGATCTGCTTCAGGTTATAGAAAAAATTGTCTTAGACCCGAAAAAATCTGAAAGGAGATTAAAGCTCCCCATCTCTGAACTCAAGACTGAGCTTACCAGCACTCAAAGAAAGATCAAAAGAAAAACTCAGGCTGATAAGCTGAAAGAAACTCTGCACCTTCAAAGGACAGGATTCCTTCCAGACTGCCAAGGGACCAATCACATTTGTTGATGCATATTAGGTTGTCTGTCAGTTGGTCTATCGAGTTGTAATAAGTGTCGTTAGTTGTATAGTGAAATATATAGTTTTTGTGATATGCGACACTTAAGTTTTAGGTTAGGCGTCACTTGCCTTAGTGACGCATAGCGTCACTTAGGTAAGTGACGCATGAAGGCAGCCACATGCGACACTTCCACAAGTGACGCATGTCGGCTAACTTTTAGTATAAATACAAACCTACGGGTTTCCGGCTAGGGTTGACGAAACCCTAGCACCATTTGTCGACTAAGCTACTTTGTAATTGTTCTCAAATAGATATACAAGCTGATATACACGTTCTTATTGTTGAAATACATTTGTTCGGTTTGTGTTTGTTAGCCATACTTGCAATTGATTGATTCCGCCTTTCGATTGTGGTCAATAGTCATCTAGATCCAACGTCAACGGGCAATCTCAACTGGTATCAGAGCCATTAGGTGATAATATTGACGTTTAGAAGTCGTTTTGGGTTCATTTCGGTTTTGTTTGAATCAAGAATCAAGATTACATACGGATTTTGGGTTGCTAAGGTGAAATACAGTCGATATTCTTCACCATTTACAGGTTTCGTCCATTAGGGTTCAAGGAATTTTCGTTAGATTTATGAAAGTTCGAGTTTTTTAGGGTTTTGGGATTTTGCAGCCGTTTTGCGACACTCGATCCGTCACTTGGACGCGTCACTTACAGCGGCACTACCTAATCCCAAATTAGGGTTTTAACCGTCACTTGAACGCGTCACTTAAAGCGTCATTTGAGGTTTATACGACACTTAACTTGAGTGTCGTTCACTCTAATTCACCGTCACTTACGTGCGTCACTCCTGCACGTCACTTGTGTATCAAGCGTCACTCCTGTTAGTGACGCCTGTTTGATCTATTGCGTCACTTTTTCTAGTGACGCCTACTTGTTTTAGTACGTCACTCAAAGTACGACACTTGAGTGCGTTACTTGCCTGAGTGAGCGAAACTTACTCACAGTGTCATCAGTCACTTTATCCGTCACTCGATAGCGTCACTTGCCAAGTGCCGCTAGTCGCTGCGACACTTCAGTGCGTCACTTACTAAGTGACGCCCTTAGTACTAATAAGTTTTCTAGTTTGTTTTTTTGAGTAAAATTTCAGGTATATCTTCAATGGCTGCTGTTGTGGATAAAGAAGATATTAGAGGAATCAGGGATATGTTAAAACAGAATCACGATGTTGGTTCTAACAATAAACCTCCTCTATTTTCGGCAGATATGGATTACGCATATTGGCGTGATCGATTTGAACAGTACATAAACTTCCACTGTCCAGAGCTATGGGGTCCACTAAAAGAAAGATATGTAGCTCCCGTAGCTGAAGGAATCTTCCCTGGCATTGCTCCGGCAAAGGTCTACAGGTTCATGACTCCGGAAGAAAAGAAAGATTACGATAATGAGAAAAAGGCACATGCGGCTATCTGTATGTGCCTAACCAAAGACGTGTTAAGACTGTTTAAATCACACGAAACTGCATACGAACTTTGGAAAGCTATCGAAACTAGATGTGGTGGAAATCAAAGATATAAAGAAGCTAAGCTAGAACTGATAAAGAAACAGTATGATCTGTTTGATTCTCTACCGAATGAAATGGCTTCTGGAGTTTTTACTAGATACTCACAGTTCGTGAGTGAGTTGACAGAGGGAGGTTATAATTTTCCTCCACTTGAAGTGAATAAGAAGCTTTTGGATGTCTTGCCTAGTTCGTGGGATGTTAAAGTACAGCTTCTCAAGGAAAGTCAAGAATTAGCTACCATGAATTTGGATGAGCTAATTGGTATTCTTCAAGCACATGCAATGGAAATGAAGAAGAGGGAATGCAAATCGGGCAGTTTTGTTCAAGACCCGTCTCTATATGGAGGAAAAGTCAGCACCGACAAGACTTATGGTGGAATGGCTTTTGTTTCCTCTACGAGCTCTCCACTTCAAGCCCCATTGTATCTACTGGTGCTCCTCATCCAGTATATGCTTCTGGACCCTCACAAGGGTCACAACAGCAGGTTTCTGTCTCTCCTGCTATTCAAGAGCAGGCTGCTATCTATACAGCCTTTCTAAGCTCTTACAAGGATTTGGTTTCACAACCAAATGCTACTTTTGAACTGGCAAAAGAGGATTATGCTCAACTTGATGATGATGATATTGAGCAAATGGACTTGAACTGGAACATTGCCATGATATCAAGGCGTGTTCAGAAATTCTTGCAACGAACTGGTCGCAAGAGTTTGGAGGGAGATGGCAAAACCAGTTTTGGTTTTGATAAAAGCAAAGTGCGCTGTTACAACTGTCAAAATCTGGGACACTTTGCAAGAGAGTGTGAGAAACCAAAGGTTTCTCCGTCAGGCTTCACAAAGCCTGATGCTCCCAGAACTACTGAGAAGGATCAAGTGAAGCAAGCAACAGCTGACGCACTTGTTGTTTTTGAGCCAACCAACATGGATTGGAGTATCTATGCTGAGAATTATCAGCAGTGTCTAATGGCTCACATTTCAAATGAGGTACGCAAAGAACCTGAAGAACCTTTGAACTGTATCTCATGCATTAAGTTAACTGAATCCTTAAGGTGCTTTCAAGTAGACAACGTAGACTTAAGGAAAAAGGTCGAAAAACTTAGTGACTCAAACAGATACCTAAAAGCAAATGAACAATTGTATGATAAGAAAATAGAAGCTTATCAACAGGACACGCTTAGGTATAAGTCTAAAGTTTTTAGTCAACAGGATGCTATTGATAGTTATCTTGCTGAAATAGACCGTTTGAAAAAGGAACATTCTGATCTTAAAGATGAATATGATAAATATAAAAGTAAGATTCTAGGTTCCTCCTCGTCTACTGTTGCCTTTAATGAAATTCTCAACAAGCAAAGGACAGATCACAAAACAAAGACGGGACTAGGTTATAATGTAGTCCCGCCTCCTACTGAATACTGTCCTATGCCTGTTAAGGAAGGCACCGAAGAGATTCCGGTTGACTATGCATTGTTATACGGGGTCAAATCTAAGGGTAATAAAGTTAACAAACAGGTGAAGGAGAAAACTAAACGGACAGAGTATCCCTCACCTCAGTTTGTTAAATCGGAATGTGAATCTCCAGTTAGTAATGAGGAGATTGTTGAGATTGAGGATATTACCGATGAGGAGTATCCTGAGTTTAAAAAGAATGTTGAAGTAAAAGCTAAAAAAATGTTAAAGGTGGAACCTACAATTAAGGTTCAACCTAACAAAGAAAAGAATAAGGTTTTAAAATCAAAATCTCAAACTTTACAATCACCTGTAAAGATTTTGCAACATAAACCTTCTACTTCAACCTCTCAACCTAAACAGGAAACTCCTAAGACGTGCACGAAATGTGCATGTTCTAGAAACGTTTCTTCAACCCCGGTGATAAATCCTCAGCCTCAACCAGCTGTTGAGACTAGAGCATGTTTTTACTGCAAGAGACAAGGACATCTAATTCGTGAATGTCCCAAATTGTCTCATCAGAATTACGGGAGAGAAATGCCTAGGACATCTTTTTTCAGAAATTCTTTTTCAAGATCTCCTCCTAGGCGTTACTCTGTCTCTCCCAAACCAGCTGTAAAAACGAGTAATGTTCGGCAAAATCCTTTGCCAAAACTAGAACCTAACACTACTCCAAAGCCAAATTCCGAACCATCCAAGGTTTGGAAAAGAAAAGAGTCTATTGCGGACTCTAGTGTCATCAATAATAACACATCAGATACAAAATCTAATTTGTTTAAAAATAAAGTTTTATCTGATGTGCTTATTGTTGATGACTATGGTCGACCTAAGTCTGTAAAGGCTTGGGTCACCGTTTCTCACTAATCTCCTATTTTATGTGTTACAGCAGTCAGAACGCGTTAAAGACAGTGAATGGTTTGTGGACAGTGGCTGTTCGCGACACATGACATGTGATGTGTCCCTTTTGATGGATGTTAAACCACATTCTGGAGGACACGTTGCATTTGCTGGAGATACAGGGGGAACCATTTCGGGTAGAGGAACGCTAACTAACGGGAAAGTTAGCTTCGAGAATGTGAACTATGTGGCTCAACTGACCCACAACTTGCTGAGTGTTTCACAAGTATGTGATAAGGATTATACAACAGCGTTCACAAAGACGGAATGTGTGATTTTGAAGCCGGGTTTCTTTATCCCCGAGGAATGGGTGCTTTTAAAGGCGCTACGGAGAAACGACACCTACGTTATGAATATGCGAACCGTGGAGACTAAAGATGAGTATACATGTCTCCTTTCGAAGGCTTCAGAAAAGGAATCACTATTGTGGCATCGACAAATGGGACACATCCATTTTCGTAAGATGAACTTTTTGATAAACAATGACTTGGTAAATGGAGTCCCTAAAGGGAAACTTCATAAGAAACCTCACAAGCCAAAATTAGTGAATTCCATTGCGGCACCATTGGAGCTATTGCATATGGACCTATTGGGTCCTATTTCTACCAAGAGCGTCGGTGGGAAATCTTATTGCTTAGTAGTCACCGATGACTACTTGAGATTTTCATGGGTGTATTTTCTGGGTGCGAAGAGTGAAACACCAGACATTCTGGTGTATCTGTTAGATAAGTTGGCAAACTTATGCAACTTAAAGGTAAAAAGACTGCGAAGTGACAACGGGACTGAATTCAAGAACTCTACTCTTGTGTTATATTGTGCCACGAAAGGCATTGACCATCAGTTCAGTGCCCCTCGAACTCCTCAACAGAACGGAGTTGCTGAGCGTAAAAATAGGACTATTATCGAGACAGCTCGGACTATGCTGGCCGATTCTAAGCTTCCTATAATCTTTTGGGCAGAAGCAGTTAGTACTGCTTGCTATGTTTTGAATCGCGTGCTCACGGTTAAGAAGAAGAATAAGACATGCTATGAACTTTTCAACAACCGTAAGCCCACTTTGTAGTTTCTGGAACCTTTCGGATGTCCGTGTTTGATTATGGTCTCCAAAGACAAGGTCTCGAAGTTTGGAGCTAAAGCAGTTGAAGGGATCTTCCTTGGATATTCAGTCAACTCTCCGAATAAACGAGTCTACATCAAATCAACTCACCAGGTGGAAGAGCATTTTGAGGTGAAATGCTTGCGTTACACAGATCCTCCTCAAGGAACAGGTCCTGAATGGTTATTTAATTACAAGGACATGTTCAATTCGTTCGACATACCCGAAGGACATGATGATGAGGATGAGATAGTTACTCTGCTTCATGGTATAAGTTTGTGTCAAGACACTTCTACTTTAAAACCAGCATCTTCACCTACACCAACACCCACTCCACCACCTCCAACACCTACTCCTACACCCACACCACTATCTACTACATCCACACCATTGCCTACAGTTCCAACTTCGGATGTTCCTTCGACTTCAGGAACAACTAATGCAACAGAACATCCAGATGATCCCAACATGCCACCATTAGAAGAAGACGAGGAAGAAGAAATGGTCCACTCTCACCTGTTCTGTAATGAAGATGATACGGAACCTCCTGTGCAACCTGAAAGTACTACTGCTCCTGCAACTAACACTGTTCCCGTCACTGAAGGGGACATGAATAATTTGGAGTTAGTACTTGCACCTGATCGAATCCCAGTCACACGTGTACACAGGGATCACCCCATCGATAATATTATCGGTGATCCTAATGCTGCTGTTCAAACAAGGCACCAAGTACAGCAAAATCCAAATCAAGAAATGTTGAATTTGGTTGCCCGGATAAATTCCTGTCATTTATCCCAAATTGAACCGAAGAAGGTTAATGATGCCTTAAAAGATCCATCCTGGGTCGAGGCTATGCAAGAAGAGTTGCAGCAGTTCAACAAGTTGCACGTGTGGGATATAGTTCCATTACCCAAAGGTGCTCACTTAACTGGCACTCGATGGGTGTTTCGCAATAAGATGGATGATAGGGGTATTGTAATTCGGAATAAAGCCCGATTGGTCGTTCAAGGATTCAGTCAGATCGAGGGCTTGGATTATGATGAAGTCTTCGCTCCTGTGGCAAGACTTGAGTCCATTCGGATCTTCCTTGCTTTTGCATCTTTCAAAGTGTTTCGCGTTCACCAACTCGATGTTAAGAGCGCATTTTTATATGGACAAGTAGACACTGATGTCTATGTGAAACAGCCTCCTGGCTTTGAAGACCCTGAGCATCCAGAATACGTCTGCAAGTTAAACAAGGCGTTATATGATCTTCATCAAGCCCCACGATTATGGTATGAGAGGCTTACTACCCATTTAGTTAAGCATGGATTTTTTCGTCGGAATATCGACAGTACTTTGTTCATTCGCAAAGAACGGACTGGCGATCGAGAGGATATGCTACTTGTGCAGGTGTATGTGGATGACATTATTTTTGGCTCTACAAATGAAGCAATGTGCAAACACTTCGAGGAGATCATGAAATCTGAGTTTGAGATGAGTGCGATGGGGGAGCTCAAATTCTTTTTAGGTGTAAAAGTTGAGCAGTCTCCAAAAGGTATTTATATTCATCAGTCAAAGTATGTCAAAGACATGTTGACTCGATATGATCTGCTCAATTGTAAAACATACGGGACTCCCATCGAGCTTAATCATAATCTCAGACTGGCTGACGATGAAGAAGATTGCAAAGAAAAGGACTATCGATCAATGATAGGTTCTTTGATGTACTTGACTACGTCTCGACTGGATATTGTGTTTGCGGTATCCGTATGCTCTCGCTTTCAAGCCAAACCAAAGGTGACTCATATGAGGGCAGTAAAGCGAATCTTTGGTTATCTCAAACATAGACCCAATCTTGGTCTATGGTATTCAAATGAGAAATCCTTCGCTCTTTCTGCCTATTCGGATTCAGATCATGGCGGCTGCAGCATAGACAAGAAGTCAACCACTGGTGGATGTCAATTCCTAGAAACTCGACTAGTATCGTGGCAGTGCAAGAAACAGACTACAGTTTCTCTTTCAACTGCAGAAGCTGAGTATGTCGCTGCTGCGAGTTGCTGCTCTCAGGTTCTATGGATACAGCATCAACTGCGTGATTACGGGTTACTTCTTTCTATGACTCCTATTCATATAGATAATACTGCTGCTATATCTATCACACGCAATCCCGTACAACACTCTAAGACTAAACACATTGAACTTAGGTTCCACTTTATACGTGATTGCTATGAAAAACACCTGATAGACCTAGTCCAAATAGACACCTTAAAGCAGAATGCCGACCTTTTCACTAAAGCCTTTACGCGTACTCGATTTGATGAACTAATCAACATGATTGGTTTAAGATTCTTTATTGCTAAAAAGTAATTTGTAACTTGGAACGTTATTTTAAAGAAAAAAAAGTTTCATATGTGTTCTTGATCACAATGAGCTTCTTCAACTCACCTGTTGCTAAAAGAACTCGCCTTCAATGGCAGTTTTCCGCTCAAGGTTTTGCAGGATCTACAGATTTTTGTAGATCAACAAGAAGAAAACTTGATGAAACAAACAAAGTTAACAAGCCAATGGTTGGTGAGCTTGGAGGGATGATTAAACATAAAAAAATGGTACTTTTTCAGGAGGGACTAACGCAACTGCCACTCTTTATACTTTCTAGTATTAAAGAAATGCAAGGTTGCTACATTTTAAAAATAGACGTTGAAGTTGTGTCTGTAAACAACTTGGGATATGATAGTACATCGGGTGACATGCATAAAAATGGAAATTTAAGGTTTATCTTGGATGTGTCAGTAGATTTATCTGCCATATTGTAAACAGTTTTTATAAACATTGTCTTCATCATACGATATATTAGTAGGCATGTTATGCAAAACTCTTTGAGAATTCTTAAGAAGCTTAATCATTAATTGTCTATTTCAAGTGGTACACCATCATTAGATGTATGACAAAAGTCTTAATTTCTTACTTATACTAGGCATGCTTTCATGAAAGATGTCTATTTGATATCATTTGGGGGTATATATTGACAGCTTCCTCTGTTATACGTAAGTATAGACCTGGCCTCTGTTAATATGTACTTTAAAATTAAGCAAACACAAGTCAAATAACTTGAAAAGTCTTTAAAATAAAGATACCTTACACGGTCGCCAAAATGGTTTGACCAAGTCTGGTTTTGCTTAAACCTGAATCAAGCTATGTCGCTCTGTTGTACGTAAGTACAGACCTGTCACCGCTAACTTGATTCTTAAAATTGATTTTCTTATATTCTATCTGTAAATGGAAACATGGTCTATGTCTTAAGTTAAGATGTATATCTATGGTGGGAACCACAGCGAAATGCACATACCAATAATAAACTACCTCCTAGATGAGAGTATAACATGTTTAAGTGGACAAATATACTAATAATCGTTTTTGAAATAATTTTTATAAAAAGTGTTTTTTAGTATGTCAAGTAAATTTAAGGAGGACAAATATCCTGATGATCGAAATAACACTTACTGTTCCTAATAAGTGCATGTTATTCCGATATGATCCCTAACCAGACTATATCAACTCAGTCACCAAAAAGAATGTATTAATTTTCTAGTTGTACATTTACATTCTTGTATGTCATTTTATTTTATCTAAGTTAGTGTAATTTTAGTTATTATCCAAGTTACAGTTACATTTTCCAATTTGAGTACCGAAATCACAACACGAAAATCGATGAAATCGCAACTTTTTCACTAAAAGTGATCTGCGCGTCACTTTCATAAGTGACACTACCAGTGACGCATACGATATTGCGTCACTTGCTTAAGTGACGCAGTAAGTGTCGGGGTAAGCTACACCATAAATGTCAGGTTGAGTGACGCACACTAGGGTTTGTGTATAAATACTCTTCCCCACGACACTCAACCTCACCACTTCTCAACTACTTATACCGTCACTTGCTCTGACATACCGACACTCCAACTGTCTCTGCGTCACTTCCATCTGTGCATTTTTCTTCGATTGATTCGTGCATTTTACTGCTTGTTCTTGCATTCCGCTGCTTTATCTTTGTTCCCCTCATTCCTACGATCTATTTGGTACTAATCTTAACCTTTTTTCTTTGATATTCATGATGTATATTTAAATTAGGGTTACGGTTTGGGTTTAAGTTTGAATTTGTTCGATTTAATGCTTGTATTGTTAATGTTTTCGTGTAATAAAGGGTGTGTAATACTCGTTTTTACCATGCGCACACCCTGGTAACTTCGTTTTCCAAAAACCCCAAATTTGAAATCTGGGTATGAACAGTGACACGACGATCTTCATCGTTGCGTCACTTCGTGCGTCACTTACCTCAAGTGACGCTATTTGGTAATTTTGAAAGCCCATACCGTCACTTAATAAGTGACG
Source organism: Pseudognaphalium luteoalbum (assembly GCA_963422505.1). Taxonomy (NCBI): domain Eukaryota; kingdom Viridiplantae; phylum Streptophyta; class Magnoliopsida; order Asterales; family Asteraceae; genus Pseudognaphalium; species Pseudognaphalium luteoalbum. The sequence continues at coordinate 81,401,553 of OY730197.1, forward strand.
CTTATTCCAACGTCACTTCTTAAGTGACTCATGTAGTGACGCATATACTTACTTTAATTGTTAAGACCATCACTCAACCTAGTGACGCCTCTAAATGCGTCACTTCACCAAGTGACTGTCTAAGTGACGCCTATGTCTATACGTCACTTATACCGTCACTTCTTAAGTGACTCCCTTAGGATACCGTCACTATGCTAACTGTCGCATGTTCTTCACCCGTCACTTCTTAAGTGTCGTATACTTTTAATCACTAAATGCAAACGTCACTTACATCAGTGACGCTTAATAGCGTCACTTACCCTAAGTGACGCTATACTTTAATTTTAATTTTAAACACTGTATACTACGACACTTCCTTAGTGGCGGTAGTGGCCATGCGTCACTTACCATAAGTGACGCCTAAAGTCAAAATTCGTTTTTTAACCTATCTGTGTTCGGGCTAACTCTATAACGATTTCGGTTATTTTTCTTTGTATTTTAGCTTACAGATGGCTGAGCTACAGAATTATTACCGCCGTACCAACACTCGACACAACATTACGGCTTTTCTTGAGTCTACTCATGTAAATTCGGCGCCTTTTAGGCCAATGATCGAGTTCCTACGCAGGTCAAGGATTCATTATGCGATTACTGCATCGACTCCGGTTTACATGAACCAAATCAAGGAGTTCTATGATCATGCAGTGATCAGGGTTCAGGGTGATGTTCCCCGAATTGTATCAACAATGTTCGGTGAGAAGATCGAGATCACCGAGAATTCGATTAGACGGGTTCTCCAGTTTGCTGACAACTCCACGATGCCCACTATGTTCCCTACCACGTTTATCTATGGGGGACTTCAAAGGATGGGTTATCCAGCGAACCAGCTTTCGGATTTTAGGAAACAATATCTCTGCCGGGTCTGGAGGTACCTGTGCCATATTGTCATTGTTTGTTTATCTCCGAGAAAAGGGGGATACGATGCTACCAGTCACTTGACACTTTCTCTCATGTTGGCCCTGATTTACAACAAACCGTACAACTTCAGCGGTTATATTTTCGGCAACATGGTGGAGAATATCCGAGCTGGTAAGGATAAATGGCTGCAGTATCCGAGGTTTGTGCAGCTGTTACTGAATGATCTCAACCTCGAGATTGCACCGGATCAGAGGTCTCTTCTGGTACCGACGCCTATGCTTTTGCGAGTCTTCAACGACTGCAAGCTCGCGCTAAAGGGCAAGCCGGTTTTGGCTGATCGCGAACTCTTCGGGCACATAGTGAACGAAAACTATGTTGCGCCGCGCGATCATGGCTTTTTGGATGATGTCGTGCCTCCGGTCAACGAGGACGACTTAGTTGATACCGATATCGCTCAAGACATAGAGGATATCGATCGTGTTGATTGGGTTGAGGCCGATTCTGATGATGGTGGGCCCACTCCACCCGATTCTGAGGGTGACGTGCCACCACAATCTGCTTTTGATGGTATTCAGCTTGCCGATCCTCGACGCTTTAAGCATATACTGAGACGGATCTCTGCTGGCAGGGTCCATGTCCCGAGGAATCCGGGCAAACATCCTGCTGGGTCTTCACCCTCTTATGCCGATTTACCTCTCCGTAGATGCCAGCGGACGACGGTGGTCATTGAGGAACCAACATCTCAGCGACAACAACCACCGCCACCGTCTGATATGCCGTCACTTCAGATGGTTTTTGCTCAGATGGAGCTTTTGGCGAAAAGATTTGATGATCAGAAGGCTATCATTGAAGCTCAAGCCTCTCAGATCAAGGATTTGGAACGCAAGGCTGCTGAGGTTGATACTCTACAGCTTCAAGTGACAAATCTGTCATCTAGGTTGTTAGAATTGGAATCCGTTACAAATGTTTCGGGGGAGATAGGTCCGAGAGAGTTAGAAACAAATGTAACTCCTTCCCCGGAACCAGAAAATGTACAACCTTCTGCTATTAATGAAAATATTTCTTTGGATTATTTTGTTGAGGTTCAGGGTCAGGCAAGACCAATAGCTGTTGATTATTCGTACGTAGATCTTACATTTCTGCAAAATATGATGAATGATAATACACCGATACCTGAGGAAGATGTGATAAATGATCCTGTGGCAGAGGATTATTTCTTTGAAGGAAATGATGAAGTTGAGGTTGAGGGGGAGCAACTTCAAAGTGATGAATGTTACGATGATGCTCCTATTATCGAATCGGATTCTTCAGAAGATGAATTAGGTCATGATTCTGAGACAGAGACCAATGAGCAATCAGCTTCTACAGCTCAATCTTCAATGATAAAGCCTAACATAGTGCTTAAACCTATAGCTGAGGTACCAGTTACGTGTAAATTCTACAAAGTCAGAACTGATTACACGGGTTTGATAAAAAGCTGGAAGTTTGATGAGAATAATTCGGTATTCATGATTAAAAGGAGTGATGGCATTCAGTACTTCAACTTAAAGTTTTATAAAATAAGTACTTTGCCAAAATGTGAGCTTCAGAGATTATCTCAGATACCCTTGATCAACCGTGCTCGAGATTCACGAGCTGATTTCTTTCAAGTGGTTATTCGTCGGGAGATTAATAGCAAGAAGTATAATCTGATTAAACCGACATTGGGTATGAGATATAAGTTTAAGAAGAAGTTGGATCCGGTTACACGATAACCAATTGTAAGGATGATCTATCCACCAGCAAAGTGCTTACAGAAGATACCTTTAGAGATCATTCCTTTGGACTTTTTGAATAGGTTGTTATACTGGGAATATGACGATATTACTGGTGAAGCTGTGATTGTTTTTATTCCAAAATCAGAACCAGCTACGGATTCGGGGTCTTTAGATGCAGATTTGGAGATTGAAGAGAAAACAGCATGGGATGTTGTTCAACCTAAAAAGAGGTCTACGTGGGGTCTGAAGAGAAATAGATTTTGTGTATTTGACCCTTTGAGTTTGATTAATCTTTCGGAACAGGATATGAAAAGACTACATCAGAACAAGATTCAGTTCAAAGAGAGAGATAGAGCTGAAGCTATCAAATTTCAGAAGATTATCGATATCTGCGTAGCCAATGGAGTACACGCTGGTGGTGTATTTCCTGCTGGATGGAAATAATTAAAGACTCAAAGATTTTGAAGTTTTTGAAGACCAAGCTGAAGACACGGGGGAGTTTGTTGATGCATATTAGGTTGTCTGTCAGTTGGTCTATCGAGTTGTAATAAGTGTCGTTAGTTGTATAGTGAAATATATAGTTTTTGTGATATGCGACACTTAAGTTTTAGGTTAGGCATAACTTGCCTTAGTGACGCATAGCGTCACTTAGGTAAGTGACGCATGAAGGCGGCCACATGTGACACTTCCACAAGTGACGCATGTCGGCTGACTTTTAGTATAAATACAAACCTACGGGTTTCCGGCTAGGGTTGACGAAACCCTAGCACCATTTGTCGACTAAGCTACTTTGTAATCGTTCTCAAATAGATATACAAGCTGATATACACGTTCTTATTGTTGAAATACATTTGTTCGGTTTGTGTTTGTTAGCCATACTTGCAATTGATTGATTCCGCCTTTCGATTGTAGTCAATAGTCATCTAGATCCAACGTCAACGGGCAATCTCAACATTCTTCCAGCTGGTGTTCACTTCTATCCAGGAAAAGTCATCAGAGAACCTGAGTATGGGATGTTCTACATGGATCCTATCACCAAGCACAGTTTTCAAAGGGCATCTGAAATCTCAATTGCTAAAACTGAACATCTGGTAGCTGTAAGATATATTGGGATGGCAAGCAATGCAGACCCTGAATACATGCAGCTGCTGAATGAAGAACTCAAGCTAAGATTTGCAGATGATCATGGAAATGTGTTTGCTAAAGTCAAGCAAGAATATGAAGAAGCTTTATCTTAGGGTTTTTATTGTAAAAACTTTTGATTATGATATATAAATCAAAGTTATTTTTGCTATCTGCTATTTATTTACTATGCACTTGTAATATTCTGTAAATGAAGGCAATCAAACAACACTTATCTTGCCATAAATAAATAGGGGGAGATTGTTGGGTCACTGACCCTTCTCCATATTAATTTATGTATGACAAAATAAGTGTTGTGACGTTGATAATGTATCAGTGTCCCTGATAACTTATGTAGTTAAACTGCTATCTGTTGAGCAGTGTCTATGTTTAGTAAATATGTCATCAGCGAGTAAATTACTCGCTGATCATCTGTGTTAGACATCACGTTGCTGAAGATTATTTGAAGCTTCTTTATGAAGTCGAAGACTGAAGAAAGAGATAGAAGATTTCAGTTGAAGTGGAAGATCCACTGATCTCTTAAAGAAGAATCTGCAACGTTACCAACAAAGTGCACAGGTCTGACAAATACCCGTGTACTTGAGAAGGTTCATCACATATATCTGGATAAAAGTCAATTGCTACTTTGGGAATGAATCTAGGAATCCTGCATTCTTGTTGGCAGAAAAGGAAAACCTCTTTTTCTGCAAAAATAGTTTTATGTGTTGTCAAAGATTTATACCTTTTCCCAAGGGATTTAATAAATTGACAAAAATTCAAACGGTTGAAAATATTATTCCTTGGATAATATTGAATGCTTTCGGCTGTAAATAGCCATCTCAACAACCGTATTGAACACACCTTACAATTGCATTAAATACAACGTTTGATCTATAGCAGCCACTCATGTTTCATCAGTGAGCATTGTGCCAATACTTGGTGTTTGAGATCATTGATAGCCATCAGCATCTGTTGCTGAGTGACTTGTTGTATTTAATAATTGTCATCAAGTCAATTACTTAGATTAGTTTGTCTTTTCTATTTCCGCAAGTAATTGTTGTAAGGAATTATTTGATTCATATCAATAAAATATCTTTAAACTTGAAAAATTGTATTCACCCCCCCTCTACAATTAAGTGTGTTAGTAGTTTAATACTTTACTTAAGTATTCAGGACTAACATATATATATATATATATATATATATATATATATATATATATCACTAATAGAAAAGTTCAAATAGACCACAGTATAATAAGCATATAGACTACGAATTTTGAGGGGTAGTTTATAAGGGGGAAGTCTATTTGAAAAATAAAAGGACCACGGATTTTTTTTGGGTGGTCTATTTGACTAACTATAATAAAAGGAACAAAATCCCTACACTAAGAACCATGGTCTATTTGAAAAATTATAAATAAAATATTTCTAATTTTTTATTTATTTTCTAATTCATTCAATCCTATAAAACATATTTCAAAACTGATAGTAAAAGTTTTGATTCTTACTGATTAACGTAAAAAAGTCACGCTTTTACATACATAATTCAAATCCTTTTAGCCCCAAATTGGATGAAAACATTCAATATCAATACTTTTTCACCATAATTCTTACTGATGTAATGTGGGCATAAAGAACGCTGAAAACGGACCAAGAATAAAGAAGTTAGGGCCAAACAAACTACGACCAAGTGACCAAGACTTACGATCCAGCACACGAAGGCACGAACCAGGGCTCACCACCCCTCTTGGGGCCGTATACCACTCTCACAGGGCCGTATACGCCCCCTAGAAGGCCGTATACGCCCCCTGTGGGGTGGTATACGCCCCTTTTAGGGTGGTATACCCCCTTTTCGGTGTTGAATACTACCCCAAAGGTGTTGAATACTACCCCGAAGGTGCTGAATACCCCCTTTTAGGTGCTGAACACCCCCATTTTGGAGCCGAATTTCATACCTAGGGGTGGTATTTCAGTGTAAAAATCAAGACTTGGGTGTCAAATGGTGGTGGCTAGCTTGGTGTCCCTTTGCCTATAAATAATGGCTTCTACCTCCTCATTTCAACACCTTCTCCAACACACAATTCACACACACACATACTTAGTTTCTCTCACTAGTTTCTCACTCTAGGTTAGTTAGTAGTTAGTTTCTTTTTAAATATTTAACGGGACTAATGGAGGGGCTCTTGTGTAATATTTTTTGAAGAATACTTGGAGGGTGCTTTTGTAATATTCGAGGTTCTGCTCGTTGTAATCTTTCAGCTTATATTCAGACTACACATTTATTAATGTTATCTCTTTCCTTATCTATTATAATGCATGCTATTGTTATTATGCCAGATTTAGGATTCGTTACCATGATTAGTGAGTAGTTAGCTTTTGTGTTTGTTGTGATGTAGTTAGCTGTTATAATGGGGGATGATGTTTATTTAACATATAATTGAAAACCATGTTCTGTTTAACTTTTCATCAATGATTATAAACTATTTTCGAAACTATCACCTTTCCTCCAATAAACGTGGTTAAAACTCTAAAAGACAAGGAGTCGCGAACCTTGCTCTGAGAGTAATTATATATTTGTGCTATTTATGCATGGTCTGATTTTGATGCTTTGGAAATACTGTAAACAGTTAAATGAATATTACAACGTGAATTAATCAGGGATTTATTGGGTAATATAAAGTGAGGGCTAGTTTATATCATAGATGGGTTATGGGTAGACTGTGATACAAACTTAGTTAAAAGAATCCAAAGTGACCTGAACATGTGCTACGCGTGGAATACCGTAAAACGACCTAGTACCTCGTATAGTGCTGGAACCACCTCTGTTGTAGTACAAACGCATGGCAGCTATGGCAAGGTCATTGGTGTATACACTCTAAGTGCATTAGTGTGCAAGGCATGGAATGCCGTAAAACGTCCTATTACCTAGTATAAGTGCTAACTGCATGAAAGCTATGGAATGGCCATCGGTGTATACATTCTAAGCAACACTGGGTCAATCACCAGCTGTGGATTCTAATATGCCATCGATGAAAAGTTAACAGACATATTCCCGAATCTAGGTCTTAAATGCTCTACCTAAACTAGATTGCTTCGTGGTGTTAAGAACGACCAGAAATTAAATATCGGTATGTTACCTTATTTATACACCCAAGAGTTAACTCCAAGAAGGGTCACTTGTCTTCACATATAGTGTTGGGGGTAGAGCAGCCTGATCTGATCAGAATCATGATAACCTAGAACTCAGTGACAACTATCTGAGAAATCAGACAGTAGGTTGCTAGCGTTTACACCACAAGTATTCTAGTGCAAGCAGAACACAAATATTTAGCATAAACGTTTTCAAAATTCAAATAGAACATCATCCCTCCAAAAAAGCTAACGAAACCACAACACTTCTCTCCATACTGATTATCACCTATTATTTTATTTTGCTGTTTATTTTAGTTTAAACTAAGACCTAATTATAAACCCCAATCAAATTCTTGTTTAAAATCCTTACTAAATCGAATCGATCATCCTGACTGCTTGGTTTCACAATACGGTTGATCTTAAGAACAACCCTGAGTCATTACTTGCCGCTAACTCACCTTAGCCATAATAAAACTTAGGTCCTCTGCTCTACAAGTTTTAATACTTCCCACGATCAGCGCCTCGACGGCTGGTGCGACGACCGGATGAAATCCGACCGACCACAAGGGCGCAATCAAGTTTTTGGCGCCGTTGTTGAGTCCTGAGCCACTGCCAGATTTGCTCAGAAGACAAGTATTGTGCCACTGCTAGAAGAAGTCTACCACTGTTAGTTAGTTTTGTATTGACAGTGCCACTGTCAGTTAGAATTAGTCTAACAGTGCCACTGTTGACATAAGTTTGTATTTTGTATTAAGTACTTAACCACTGTTGGTAATATACAAGTACTACCCCTGTTAGTGTATAGCTCAACCACTGTTAGTAGTCGGTTAGAGAGAATTATGGAATAGATAGAATTTCCATAATAGTTTGATTCTGTAAAGGACTCTATGTGATATAAATAGAGATCCTGTAAAACCCTAGGAGATAGACGAATTTCTAGTTATTAGCTTCAAGGTTGTAAACCCTAACACAATTGTGTGTTCGTATTGTTGATAATAATATTGAAGCTTTTGATTAATATTCTGTGTTTCAAATTTGTTCTTCAAGTTATTAATAAACTATTCCGCAAGCTTATTAATAATTAATCAAAGTAATACATATTAAGATCCTCACTGGGATCAACAAGTGGTATCAGAGCTAGATATTGCTTTGATCTTGAAGAATTCTATTAAAGTTTGCAGCTTTCTCTTCAAATACTAAGATGTCTACTGAAACGATGGAAGGAAATCAGGCCACAAAGATTCCTATGCTCAAACCTGATGAGTTTGAGTTATGGCAGACAAGAATCAGGCAGTACATGCTCCTCACAGATTATATGATGTGGGAGGTGGTTATCAATGGACCTAATTATCCAAAGGGTCCAGATGGTGAAAAAGTGGAGAGACCACCACCCAAGACAGATGCTGAGAGAAAAGAAAGAGCCACTGAATGGAAGGCATTGAGTACATTACTCTTGTCAATTCCGAATGAGTATCAAAAGAAATTTGATAAATGTGTAGATGCTAAGGTACTCATGGAAGCAATAGTCACAAGGTTTGGAGGTAATGATAATACAAAGAAGAACAAGAGGTCTCTTCTCAAACAACATTTTGAGAACTTTGCTGGAGTAAAGTCAGAAACTTTAACTCAAACCTTTGATAGGTTTCAGAAACTGGTAGGAGATCTTGAAAATCACAATGTTAAGATAGACAAGGATGATCTTAATAGAAAATTTTTAAGATCACTTGGTACAGAATGGAACATGTACACTGTGGGACTTAGACAAAGTGCAGACCTTGATCAGAAGGAAATTGAGGATCTGTACAATGATCTGAGAAACTTTGAGCCTGAGGTTTTGGCTATAAAACAGTCCACCGGTAGCTCTAATAATACTGCTTTTGTGTCTGTTGGTGAAACTGGAAGTAGTAGCACATCTGGTGCTAATGATAATGTACTAGAAGCATTCTTTGCTAGCCATGTGAATTCATCATTAACTACAGAAGATTTGGAGCAGGTCAGTGAAGAGGACCTTGAGGAGATGGATTTGAGATGGCAAATGGCTATGATCACCATAAGGGCAAAAAGGTTTATGCAGAGGTCTGGTAACAGAAACTTTACATTCAAGAGAGATGGTGTAGCTGGTTTTGACAAGAGCAAGGTGGAGTGTTTCAACTGCCACAAGTTGGGTCACTTTGCTAGAGAATGCAGGAACACACAGGATGGAGGATCACAGAATACAGTTAATGGAATTATGAGAAATAGTTCTGGTCCTCAAAGAAGATTGGTACCTGTACAGAACACCACTTCAGACTCACTGGTAGCACAAGATGGAATGGGAGGCTTTGACTGGAGTGATCAAGAAGAGCTTGTGGTAAAGAATCAAGCTTTGATGGCTGTCACAGAAGAACCAGAACCTTCAGACATTCCACATGAGGTACAAGTTAAATTATGTTCTCCTGAATGTAAGAAAATGGTTAAATTTTACAGGGATCATAATGTTGTTGTGTGCAATGAGTTGAAAGCTTTTGAGGTCAAAAGTCAACATGCAACCTTAGCTATTGAAAATCTTGAAAAACAAATTAAAGCTGTTGAAAAGAATGAATCACAATTTCACTTAGATATTAAATATCTGAATTGGGAAAAGAAAGCTTTACAAACAAAAGTTGATATGCTAAGTGCCAAGTTGGCTGAGGCAATTTCTGATAAAGAGTCAATAAAGTTGAAAGTTGATGAATTGGAAAATGCTTCAAAAGGTGTTCAAAACTTAATCAAGTCTCAAATTCATGATTTAATGAAAATTGGATTAGGTTACAATCTTAATGTTGTACCCCCTCCTTATAATCATACTTACTTCCCATCTAAAATTGATTTTGACTTAGAAAAACTTAAGGTAGGTGTGTCAGAGGAGATTAAAAAGGTAGATCCAGTAGTTAATTGTGCTGATAATATAAATTTTGATAAAGTGGAAATATCTGATTGGATTGAGGAAGATGAGAGTGATAGTGATAGCTCATCTAGTGGTAATTCTATGGATGGTTGTGTTAAGTCTATTACTGGTCTAGTTTCAGAACTTAAGAGTGATAAACTAGAAGAAGGCAAGAAGTTGTTCATGGAAAAAGCTAAGGTTCAGCTTGAACAAGTGAATAGGACTAACAAATCTAGAACTGGTCTAGGTTATGTGAATAACAAGGTTAATCATGAGTCCAATATAAAGGCTGAATGTGTTAAGTGTGCTAGCAAACATGATGAAAATTCTGCAAATAAAATAATCAAACCTACACCTAGAAGGAATCAAAGGAATTGGAATCAATTGGTTTCACAAAGGCTGGGTAATGGGTTTGAATGTGTGAAAAGTAAATCATGTTTTATTTGTGGTAGGTATAATCATCTTCAACAGGACTGTTACCACAATCCTAAAAATAATAGGAACGGTGGTACATGACAAGTGTTGAGAAATCAGCCTAACAGAGGCAAGGCTGCAGCCACTGTTAATACTGCAGCAGTGCCACTGTCAGAGGCTAACAGAGGCAAGACAAGAACAGGGGAGGGTTTGACCACTGTCAGGCATGGTACCTCTGCTGGTATTAAGCATTTTCAAAGAATGTTTATACCAAGTAAAGCTACCACTGCCAGGGTAATAAATACGAATTTGAAGGTGACCACTGTCAAACCATTAACCTCTGTCAGGTCTAAAACAGATTGTTTTTGGAGACATAAGAATGCATTTACATCAAAAGTGTCCAAAATCAATGAAGCATTGAGATCAATCACCTTTAAGAGGGTTGATGTCAAAAATGCTCAAGGGAAACCCTAAGCCAGATTGGTTTGGGTTCCCAAGAGAAACTAATTATTTCTCTTTTTATATGTGTAGGGCAAGCCAAGCGTATGGCATATTGATTCAGGATGCTCAACGCACATGACTGGAGATAGGGAGAAACTGCAGGATTTTAAAGCTTTTAATGGAGGATACTCTATCTTTGAAGACTATTAGAGCCATGTATCAGTATCAGAACACTTTTTCCAAGAAGGAAACTGCATTGTTTTCTACAATACTGGTTGCTCCTTCTGCCACTGGTGGTGTATTACCAACACCACTTGGACCAAATGATGACAGGACAACAAAACAAGTTGGTTCTGATCACACATCAGGAGGTGGCACAAAAAGAAAACAAGGGAACCAACAGTCTACCCAAAGCAAAGCCAAGAAATCCAAGAAATCTAAACAGGCTATGGAGATTCCTGTTTCTCCACAGTCTCAGTCAAATTATCAATCACAACAGGTGAACATACTTGATGAAAATGTTCATTCTGGAAGGGCTGCCACTACTGTCTCTAGCCCACTGGCAGGGCAGGACAGTGGTAACATCAATAAGACCCAACCAGAGGCAACTTTGTTTGATGAACCTATGGGTAATGATTCAAATGAAGGTCCCAGTACCACGAATCAAGGGGCATCTGAAAATCTTGCAGGGCAAGTGCCAGATGTAGTCAATGATTCATCTAGGAGGTCACACTCCAATGTTGATGAGACTAGTCATATAACTAAGGAATTGACAATTGATGATCTGGTACATGATGTCAGGTTGATTTGGACAAAATTTGAGAGGGAAAGAGAGTTGATAAGGGAGCAACAACTTAAGTTGGCTGCCCAGGATGAATTGATTAAGAAGCAGCAGGAGGAAATCAATGATTTGAAAACCAGATTGGCTGTGGTAGAGGATGTTGTTTTACAGGTCTTACAGCCTGCTGCAGAGTTACAGAAATCTTCAGGCAAGGGGGAGAGAAAAGATAAAGATCAAGAGAAAGATAATGTGCCTGAAGATAAGGGAGATGATAATGATGATTCTGATGGGAATAATGATGATAATGATGGAGGTGCAGGTGGTATTAGCTTCATGGATACATCTGAGATTAATGAAAATGTTGAGGATGAATTGAATGTTTCAGATTATGTGGTTAATGAAGGCATGGATGATGAAATGGTGAATGCTGAGCTTGATAGAAGAATGGTGGTATATGTGGGTGAAAATGTGCAAACAAGTGGTTCTGAAAGTGAGAATGTGAATGTTGCAGATGATAATGCACAAAGAGGTCCAGCTTTGAATGTTTTTCCATTGAACAAAGGATTACCTTTTGAGGCTGTGGCTAATTTGTATTTCTGGGATGTTATGGGAGAAAATATTGATATGGGCAAAAGAGTGAGCTTTAGTGATAGGATGGTGATTGATAAATCTGTTGAAACAGAGATGGAAGGTGGAAATGTAGAGGTTGAGGGGGAGTATTTAGAGTCCAAACCTGAAGCTAAAGAGGAGGTAAGAGTGAAGAATTATAATAGAAAGAAATCAATTCCATTCAGAAAGTCTACCTCTGTCAAGAAAAATACTCCTGTTACACCTCAACCTATGACCACTGTTAGCAGTTTGGTTTCTACCACTGTTGAGGTATCTACCCCTGTTGGTACTTCAGCAGCAACCACTGTTATATTACCTACCCCTGTTATCACAGAGTCAACCACTGTTACATCAACCCCTGTCAATACTTCAAGTATTCCCACAACTGTCATAATAACCACTGTCACCACAACTACACCAAGATCTATCCTACCCCCTGTCATTATTGAAGAACCTTCATCATCACCCAAATCTAAGTCTGATCTTCCAAAGATTGATTCAAAGGACAAAGTTTAGGGGGAGATTGTTGAGTCCTCAGCCACTGCCAGGTTTGCTCAGAAGACAAGTACTGTGCCACTGCTAGAAGAAGTCTACCACTGTTAGTTAGTTTTGTATTGACAGTGCCACTGTCAGTTAGAATTAGTCTAACAGTGCCACTGTTGACATAAGTTTGTATTTTGTATTAAGTACTTAACCACTGTTGGTAATATACAAGTACTACCCCTGTTAGTGTATAGCTCAACCACTGTTAGTAGTCGGTTAGAGAGAATTATGGAATAGATAGAATTTCCATAATAGTTTGATTCTGTAAAGGACTCTATGTGATATAAATAGAGATCCTGTAAAACCCTAGGAGATAGACGAATTTCTAGTTATTAGCTTCAAGGTTGTAAACCCTAACACAATTGTGTGTTCGTATTGTTGATAATAATATTGAAGCTTTTGATTAATATTCTGTGTTTCAAATTTGTTCTTCAAGTTATTAATAAACTATTCCGCAAGCTTATTAATAATTAATCAAAGTAATACATATTAAGATCCTCACTGGGATCAACAGCCGTTGCCACAGATCGAACCCGGGTCACCCGCGTGACAGGCGAGAATACATACCACTATACTACAATGACATTCGACCATATCGTCTAGAAGTGAACCACTCATTTTCACACCCGATCATGAGTCGGTTGTCCTAACAATCCGTAAAGAAAGACGCTCTCGCTTTCAACAGATGGCCGCACGGATTACTCTCGCCGACCACACCAAACCATCTATTGAAGGATGAGGAGGACCCATCAGCTATCCGGTGATCGAAGGTGCATCTTTCAAACTTAAACACAACATCGTTCAACTCATCAAGGACAACTGTCAATTCCACGGTTTACCCCGTGTGACCCTAATGCCCATATCGACAAATTTATTCAGATTTCCAACTCTTACAAGCAGAACGGGGTTGAGCAGGATATAGTTCGCCTATACTTGTTCCCTATTCTCTCGCGCTTCTTGCCCAGACATGGTTTGAGGGACTTGAGACCGGCTCAGTCATCTCATGGACGGATATGGCTACCAAATTCCTAACCAAGTACTTTCCTCCGTCTAAACAAACCAAGTCAAAGAATGACATCACAAACTTCCGCCAAGCTTATGATGAATCTATGTACACGGCATGGGAACGATTCAAGATCCTTCTGAAGAAATGTCCAAACCACCAACTCGAAAAAATTGCCCAGCTATGCATGTTTTACAACGGTCTTGTTCCAAACCACCGCATTACCCTTGACACCGCTGCTTAAGGCAACTTCATGCAACTCACAGATGAAGAAGCTTGGAACCTGATCGAGAATATGACGATGCACCATCACGACAAGAAGACATATGAGCAATCCTCATCACTACCTTTATCCTCCTACAACCAAATCCAACCTAAGATAATTAAATCCTTAAGTGAACAAATTGAGTCGTTGACGAAACAGTTGGGGGAGCTAAAGAAACAACCGCAGCAGATCCACCAAGTTCAGGCTTTCTAGAACTGTGCTCACCTTCCCACGGAAGAATATCAAGTTGAGTATGAAGATCCAGATGACGGCACAGTCTAATACGCACAATTCCCAGCCCGACCACAAAATCCACCTGGTTTCGCTCGAGCATCTCCATCTAGGACTCGTAACACCCAATACCCTTCACGAAACAACCAACCAACCTTTCAACCCAAATACCCAACTTACCCACAACAAACACAGCTTACATACAACCAACCCTTATCCTTAACCGCAGCAGATGTCAGTCCACCTAGTGATGCCACAAAGACCATTGTACCTATTACTAGTCAAGATGATAATCTCACCAATTTTATTGAGCGTCAGACACTATTCAATCAGAAAACCACTGCAACGAAAGACTAGACTGACTTGTTCATCAGAAACCAACTCTCGGTTCTTAAGAGCCTTGAGAACCAGATCGGTCAGTTGGCTCATCGTCTTGACACTAGACCCCAAGGAACCCTTCCAAGTAACACTATACACAACCCGCACGTAGAAGAGTCCAAAAAAGTAACCTCTAAGGACCTAAAGGTGACACCGAGTTAACCTAATACTCCTTCTCTGATGAAGGAAGAATCTCTGTCCCGAAGACAGTTGAGACCCTATCTATACCCACTCCAAAAAGGGAAGTAAAAATTCCATTCCTTAATCGTCTAAAGCAAAAGTACAAGGTCAACTCTTTCAAACTCGAATCAAAATTCTTAGACACCGTGTCTAGAATTCCTTCTAGTACCAAGTACATTAGATGAATGCTTTCTACCAAAGATAATATACCCGATGTATCTAAAATCCCTCTGAACGCGGAATGTTCAGCCGTCATACAAAGTAACCTGCCCAAAAAACTAGGAGACACTAGACATTTTACCTTGCCCTTTTCTATTTATCAGTCACGCATGATCCGCCCCTTGGTCGATCTTGGAGCTAGCTTTAATCTCATGCCTTATTCTCTATATGTCAGACTAGAATTAGGAAACCTTAAGCCAACAAAGATGAGCGTACAACTAGCCGATCAATCAATTCGATATCCAACACGAATAGCCGAAAACATAATGGTTAAGATTGATAAATTCTTTTCTCCCACTGACTTTGTTGTGATGGATATACAGGAAGACATCAATATACCAATTATCATAGGCAGGCCTTTCATGAACACTGCTCGTGCTATCATTGATGTATACTCGCAGACTATTAGCCTTTGAGCACATAGAGAGACTGTATCTTTCCAAGTTGACCAGGCTGATAGTTCTCATCTAGAGCATGCTGTGATATACACAATATCCATGAGCAAAATCACCTCCGACGATGATACATCTGAGTTAGATCCTTCAGACACATATGTACTTGATGATCATACCTGCCTCATCTCTTCAACAGAAGAATCCGAATCTAAATAGATGGAAGACTCTGAGTCAGAAGCTAATACGGAAAAGAAAATGGAAGAATCTGAAGAAGAGTGGGAAGAGGATGAGCAAGAAACAGAAGAAGAAGGAGATGAATATCAATCTACACCACCTCAAGAGTACTTCCCTGATTCTCATTTCCCGACAGAAGAAATCATGCAACTTGAGTACGCTGAAAATCTAATCACTCTGTCAGATAATGATTCAGAAGAAGAGCCACTGATTGATTTCTCCCACGATGCTAAGCTTGAAAAACTCATAGCATCTATGATTGATCCTACTAATCCTCTCATCTCATCTCGGCTCGATGCTCTACTAAACATCAAAAACACTATTGCTATGTCAAGGCAACCTCCAGAGCTAAGAGATAAACTCCTGAAGAAGATTGTAGCTTATAAAGAATCCAGACGACTCAGTCACCAACCACAAGGCACTCTATCTTGTACTCAGTACGAAATAGGAGGTACTTCTGGATCCAGCCGAGATTCTGACTCTTAGGAAGAAAGAGACATTGAGATGGACTCTTCTCAGCCGATATCAAAAATCACCGACGAAATCCAGCCACCATCCGATATTGTAGAGTTCCCCGATTCTCAGGATGTTGATACTCTAGCAACAGATAGTAACGAGTACGACGTCATTTTTATGGACATTCTGATAGATATCCACTCCATCCACCTCCATGCATCTCCTGCCATTCCTTACCATCCTCTCGAGCTCATCCAAGTTCAGGTCGTCTCTACTCATGAAGAGATGATCAGTGCCCTCGAAAGATTTGAGGATGATTTTTGTATGATAATGTCTGTTAGACTCAACCAATGAGTTTACTCCGCGACAGAGAGAAATAATTGAAGAAATTGATGCTGAGTATACGGTCTATAATGCTAATAACTCTTGGAGTCCTCAATTTCTACAAAACCGCATTCATGCCTTTGCCAAAGATCTCGCAACTCAACTCCTGCAAGAGCATTATGACAATGACAAACCCACTGCAGACGAGCTAGAGTTCTTCTAGGAATAGAAAGTCATATATGGAAAGGTTTATCAAGCATTGATCAGGTCCGCATTTCCATATTCTAACCATCAAATCGAATTTCTACATTCTTACAGGTATAATTTGGACTATGCTACTGGGAACCCTGACGAGGAAGTAGATATTCAGATGATGAATGATCTGAGGGGATTGATGGATTCTATAGCCGATAACGACCACATTGATGACACCTCACCACATAGGTTTTACATCGACTGCACCATTGAAAACCCCGCCCACAAGGTTATCGAAAAGCTCAAGTACGTGAGTTTCGATGAAAGGACGCGTGCCATCACTTACAAAGGGTCGCTGAGAAGCACTTTGAAAGCTTCCCACTTCATGTGGAATGGAACCCAAACATCACTCAGGTCATCACTCGCCATTTCTTAAGGTTCTATTCCAGGGTCCCACCTTCCAACACCATTGGCCCTGGAAGTTCCACCACCCACTGATTTTTAAGGAAGGAAAGTTGAGCTCTCGACTATAAAAGCAGAGCTTCTCGGGAGGCAACCCGTGCAATAAGACATGATGGTTGTGTGTTTACGAACATCCTTCACACTTGGATATACCCAAAAATATTTCAAAATATTCAAAGTTACAAACTCAATTGTTGAAAAAACCACTTGTCTCAGAAAAATAGGTTATGCTTTCAAAAGATTAGTTCATATGTTTCGAGCATTTGAGATACTTGCATATTACTTTTATGCATTATGATCGAACTCGTTTAAAAAAATATGTTCTACCAAAATGATTTGTAGTAGAAAACATCTTTTCATTCTGAGACAGTGATCTCTTTACTTAGCAAAAATATAAAGTTAAATGGTATATTCAATGTGATCACACTTAAGAGATTATTTCACAAATGAGTTGTTTGAAATAGAAGGTAAAGCCCACATTTAAAAGCATCCCCTCTAAAGCTGGACAATCATCATGGAATTGCCACAAGAACGAAGATTTCAAGTTCAAGAATTCTTCTCTTTTGGCACATATTCAGACCTTCAGCTTTAGCTATCTAGAGAGTTTCTTCATCCTTTATCTGTTTTTATCTTTTTGCTTTACTTAGTACTGTTAAGCTTATCACTAGGTGTGGGATTCCAGCCCAAAACAAACACTTGAGAAACATTTTCTTACATGTTCAAACTCTAAGTGTGGGATTTTACTTCCAGTAAAATCTCCACTAAAGAGAACATTATGGACAATGTTCCTCTAAATGTGGGATAGCGGTATAGAATACCATAGATAGATTTTTATTTCCAAATAGCAATTCAAAATATGTTCCTCACTTCAAAAATTGATTAAATGTTTAAAATTATTTGCATAAAACAAAGAAAAGTATGAGCGTAACTTCGACAGTAGATACGCTACTCATTCAGTCAGCTCTACTATTTTTGAATTTTTATGTTTTTAAGAGGATCCATTTTTAATATAAGTTATTTAGAAAATAAGGTAAAGAAAATTTTCTCAAAGTTAAGAAACGATAATCTTACGGGCAGTGCATGACCAAGCACATACAACCTATATTAATTGCAGTGAGGTATTTTGAGCCTATATTAAGCATTCATTCTAAATGCTTCACTATTCATTTGTTGTGTGTGCCGATGCATGTATTTCTGAATTAGAACTTGCTCCTGGTATGCATTTCAAGACCATATTAGTGAGTACCGTACGCGGTATAGGTGCAATTAGATAACCTTGATATTCCCTAGGAAATAAACCCATTTTCTCATATCTCTTCAAGCCTAACCCTTCCGATACTCATTTTCAGTGTCGATGATCTGCTTAGTGAACCCTGTTGCACCTTAGCCAATTTTCATTTGTTAAAGCCCACATCTTATAACCCACTCTCCACAAAAATTCCCAAAACTTATCTCACAAATTTTTAAGGTTATGAAAAATGCTATTTAGATATCCTTGTTTCTTATATATTCCATATTTCACTCTCCTGTGTTTCCCCAAAAGATTATATCTCGTGTGAGTTCCTAAAGTTCGAATATATAGAAGTCAAGAAATCTCAAAGTGCGAAAAATTGGCACTTTGAAAATCGGAGCCGTACCAAAAAGAGAATATGAGCCAAAGAAGGATCTCTAAAGAGTATGAAAAACAAAATAAAAATTAAAAAAAAAATTAAAAATCTCTTCAAATAAAGCACTCCGCTATCTATCAAATACTACTGCTCCTCAAAGTATAAAATCTCGTCAAATATAGAAGTCAATATTGCTACTTAGTTTTCCTCTTATCCTCGTTCTTGTTTCCGAAAAGCTAAATAAAGAGTTTTCATAAACTTAGAAAGTCCTGAGATAAGCAAAACCCTTCAACCCGAAAATAATATCCATTATCCTTACCCCTTTAACCCCCACTTCACATTAAAACCCGATGAATGTCGTGGGATAAATGGCACCGTCCTCACCTAAGTGGTGGAGATTTGATTCTCGATCAAGCCTATGACGATGAATGCTGCATGACTGGCTATTGAGTGCGATAAGCATCAAATAGATAGTATATTTTATAGTAATTTATCCCTATATTTATATACATTTTAATGCATTGATATGATTTTTGATACTTATTTTGTTAATATTTGCAGAGATGTATTTTAATTGAAGGATTGAAGAAAAGGAACGAAAACAAGGGAAAGATTGAAGAAAAAGAAGATTAAATGAAGACTCGAAGAAAATGTAGCTTAAACCTTGAAGAAATGAAGAAGATGACTCAAAAGTGGAGTGATAACATCAATTAAGTGTTTTGAATGAAGCTTGGATGAAAGAAGCGGAAATTCGATCATAAGCTGAAGAAAAGTGTAAATGCTGAATTTTCTGTGCATTGTTAGTATTTGGACCATAACTCTCTCATACGGAGTCCAAATGAGTTGATTCAACTTGGAGAATTTAGCTAACACATAGGGCTACAACATATCAAAAATTCAGCCCATTTGGATAAAACGGTTGGGCCTTTAAACCGGCGGTTGGATCAAAAATAATCTGGTATATTCGAGAAACGAGGAATTGTGCTTGGAGATAAAGTAACCAACCGCCGGTTGGACCTTCTAAACGCCGGTTGGGACCGACTTTCAGCTATTGTAAATAGAGAACTCATTCCAGCTTCAAGGGATATACCATATACGATTTTGAGAATAAAAAGTCGAAAGTTAGGGTTTTAGGTTGACTATAGGTACGAATTTGGAGGCTAAGGAGCTAGGGTATGAAGGTTTTTAACACTAGGAAAAGCTAGTTCGTCAATGGGTTCGGTTTCTTTATCCTTGTAACATTATTAACCTTTTGGGTTACTTTGGATATTGTTTATTTGAATTAATTGCTTGTTAGATTTTCATTATGAATGTTTAAATGTATGTTTATTAGGTTTATTATATGGATTATATGTCTATGTTGGAACTATATTATTGAATATTATTATGCAAGAATTCTGTGTTATATTATGTTAATGATCATAATTAACTGATTTATAAATAAACTTTATTAATCTTTTGGTTTTTAAATTAAGTGATTATGTTTCATTAGATGTTAAGTAGCATTGTAATTCAACCGAACCAGGAATTGTATCAATAATATGTTGATAGATCTTAATAAATAGTGATACTTTACATAACCTTTGACTGTATTGCTATATGAAAATTATCTTAACCTTTGTGGTTTTCTACATTAGTAAATCACAATAATAATAGCCAACACATAAATAGACATAAGTTAATATCATATGTTTAATAAATAATAGTTTAAATAGTCATAATCTTCTATCCAATTGAGTATTCTTAAGTTGTTCCTTAAACTTATTTATTAAGAATCGGTATCAATTATAAATATGTTCGATCGGAATTAAAACGTCCCCCTATCTTGTATATTATTGTGTATTATTGTAAGTTTGTATATAAATTGTAATAATTGTAATTAGAATAAATAAATAGTTAGTTATAGATTCAGTCACGATCTCTGTGTTCGAATCTAGACTTACTTATAAAGCTATATTCTATGATCAGGATAACACTTGCCTGAATTGTGTGATAGTATTATTTAGTATTTCCTTATTTAAAACTTGTGATTATAATTGTCTATACTTAGCACACATCAGAGTGATTTCGTTTGTTTAGAATGATAGGAAACCTGATACACTTTTGAATGAATTGAGTGACCATGAGATCGCCTAGTCATGTGTATGGAAAAGATCGCGAGAATCAGAAGCATGCCCAAAGATAATTATTTCTTATTTCTGGAACGATACTCTTGTTTATCTCTATTTTCTAAAACGGATTACTTTAATGAAGAAATGATTGTTCTTAGAAATATTTTAATTCACAAAAATCGGGACTAAAAACATTTTTTTACTATGGATATTTGAAGTATTGCTTGAGGACAAGCAACGTCTAAGTGTGGGATATTTGATGTAACGTAAAAAGTTACATTTTTACATACACAATTCCCATCTTTTTAGATCCAAATTGGATGAAAACATTCAATATCAATACTTTTTAACCATAATTCATCATCAAGGCTAAAATTAAGGCGTTGCATTAAAAATCAATTAAAATGGCCAAATAACGTGCAAAATAAAGCATAAATGATACAATCACGTTCTATGTGCTCATTTAAGCAAATTACTCCGAAATTGATCTTAGTTATCTCATTATGATCTTCAGGTGATTAGGAAATGTGGGCATAAAGAACGCTGAAAACGGACTAAGAATGAAGAAGTTAGGGCCAAACGAACTACGACCAAGCGACCAAGACTTACGATCCATCACGTGAAGACACAAACCAGGGCTCACCACCCCTCTAAGGGCCGTATACCATCCTCACAGGGCCGTATATGCCTGTAGGGATTCTAGATTTGATGATTACAAAACAAAATATGCATAAATAAAGAATGATGAAACTAGAAGGACTTAATGTGTAATATTAAGTTTAATTCCTATGCAAGTTAGGTTTTCTTGTATACCCTAATATCTCTACCATATAAAGAGACATTAGGGACGTAGGAAAAAGTGTGCACACATAATGTAGACGTCTAAGAGTTTTTGTTTAGCCTCAAGATCAAGGTATTCTTGATCCTGTTGCAATCGTGTAACCGTTTTATTGTGATCGAATAAAATTGAGGCTTGAGATAACATTGATGTTCTTATAGTTATTCCACACTTTATGATTAATTCAATGTTATTGTATCCTAGATCAAGATCTAAAAAATCTGAGCTAGATCGTTATTACGTTTTCACAATTGGTATCATAGCAAGGTGGCTCAAGATCTAGGATAGACATAGTGTATGAGATCAAAGATAATATTGAAGAATTTCGAAGATCGACAAATATTTAATCTGGTATATTTCGAAATCCAAATTTGGTCATGGGGTTTATTTAATCGTATGTGGTGCACTTTCATGTGTTCATTATTTGATTTATCCACCGACATAGCATTCACTAATATTGCCGACTTGCATTAATTCGAATGTTGTTTGAGAATTTGTACAAGACTACATGCTGAAGATTGGCTAAATCTATTAGGATTTATTATTTAGAGTTGTGGTTTGCTTTGATGGGTGGCTAATTTTTATTGGCTGGAAACTCGTTTGGACAGATTGGTTTTCTGGGTTGCTATTCTAATATGAATTTGTATGGAACTGCTTTGAAGTATTGATTGATTGATTAAGGTATTGCCGTGAGTTGTATTATTACAATGGGTCAAGAAAGACAATAAATACATCATTGGCCTACTTGTGGATTGATTGAATTAGTGCTGATATATTTGAGCCAGCTTGTTTCTGTTTCTGCGTATTATTATATTTGTCCGAGCAAGGGAATTAATTCTTATTTGTCATTGTTTGGGCTGCTACATCAGTTCTACTTCGATTATAATTCTGACCAAATTGATTTGGGGGTAAACGACTTTGGAATTGTTCTTTCTTGTCGAACTATTTTTTTTTTTGGTTATGAGGTTTGCACTCAAGGTGTTTGTGCCAACTTGGGTTTGGAGCAGAAAAGGATTTACAATCACTTTGTTATTTACTTTGGGTGATGGCCGATTGAATCTTTAATAGTAGCTGGTTTTGATAGTTGAAGATCATGGATTATTAAAAGTCTCTTGATGCTTCAGTTATGGAGAAAAACTCAAAACAGTTTCTGTTTACTTGCTTGGTTCCAAGGATGATATTGTGTGTGTATGGCACATGTCCCGTGTGTATGTAGAAGATAGAAATTGATAGAAACGGTGGAAGGTGGTGGATTGAAAGAGGTCAGTAGAAAATACGATTACCACTGTTTGTGTTAGTGAATTAAGGTTACCACTTGTTGAACCCAGAATAATCTAATAAACTATTCAATAAGCCTTGAATTATTATTGAGAAGTTGCGGAATCACACTCAATAATATTAAGAAGATCAAGAATTATAATAACTTGTAATACACAATTGATTATCAAAAGCTTCAATCTTATTAATGATATAAGACGAATACACTTAAGTATTAGGGTTACAGAAAACCTTGAAGTTGCGTAAAACTAATCTTAACCTAATCTAGGTCTAAGGATCTCTATTTATAATACATAGAGTCCTATACAATCTCTAGTTATTATGGTATTCGAATCTATCCCATAAATAACTCTAACCAAACTATACGTTTACACAAAGAGTGGAAGTAACTTACTTTACACCAACAGTGGTAGTATGTTCCCGATTACAAACACCAAGTATTATCACACTAACAGTGGCACTGCTGCTACAAATACACTAACAGTGGCTAGTTCTTCAATCCTTTAAGCAGTGGCTATCATTAAAGCGAACAGTGGTAAAACTTCAATACTTGATCAATTCTGCTCAGATCCCAACAATCTCCCCTTAATTACTTATTCTTCAATACTTGATCAATTCTGATCAATTCTGCTACAAATACACTAGCAGGGGCTAGTTCTTCAATCCTTCTACCAATTACTTGTTCAAGAGGATGATCTCGATGAACAGAGTATTTGGATGTAGGTGTTTCAGGTATCTCAGTATCCAAATTGGTATAATTACCATCTTGTCCAGACCTTTCACTTGATGCCTCTCTTAAGATCCTTTTTGACAAAGGAGTAGAACTCATACAATTCAAATAATCTATCTTCTCCTTCTCCTTATCAAGTTGTTGTGTTGGACTCATCTCACTTTCTTCTTCACTGCCTTCCATGCTTTGTCTGTCAGATTCAACAAGCTTAATGGATGGTTCATCTGATTCTTCTGACTCTAATCTCTGTGTTGACTTTGACTGATCAGTTTCAAACACTTTTGGGGGATCAGGAGACCATATTGGAAATACAATGTATTCCACTGAATCTTTCTTCTTTCCAGATGACATTCCTGATTCAGATGTACCACTTTCATCACTTCTTCCTGCATTTGTACCTGCACTTGTACCTGCACTAGAGTCTACAGTTATATATCTAAAAGCAGAATTAAGTGCATCAATATCAAACAAAGACTTTGGACCTTTTCCATCTGAATTAGTGATATTTTCATTAAAAGTGATGTTCATTGATTCTTCTATCACCCTGGTCCTTTGATTGAATACCCTATAAGCCTTACTTTGAATGGAGTAACCAACAAAAACACCCTCATCTACCTTGCTTTCAAACTTTCCTAAGTGATCTTTGGTATTTAAAATGGTACAAGGACATCCAAAAGATTTTAAGAAACTAACCAATGGTTTGTTCTTAAACAGCAGTTCATATGGTGTTTTCTTATGAGGCTTAACAACTAGTACCCTATTCTGAACATAGCAAGCTATGCTAACTGCCTCTGCCCAGAAAGACATAGGTAATTTTGCATCAGATAACATAGTTCTAGCAGCCTCAATTAATGTCCTATTCCTTCTCTCTGCTACTCCATTTTGTTGAGGAGTTCTAGGTGCACTAAACTCTCTCTTAATACCTTTAACTTCACAGAATTTATCCATCTCATGATTTTTAAACTCTGTTCCATAATCACTCCTGATGATTTTAACCTTTTTATTCAATTGATTTTCCATCTTAGTTATAAATGATCTAAGTATTTCACCTGTCTCATCTTTTGTTCTAAGAAAGAAAACCCATGTAAATCTAGTGTAATCATCAATAATGACAAGGCAGTAAGACCTTTTCCCCATACTACTTATATTGGTTGGTCCAAATAAGTCCATATGTAATAAGTGTAAGGGTGTGCAGTTGGTATTCACAGATTTGGACTTAAAAGAAGTTTTGTGTTGCTTTCCCTTTAGGCAAGAAACACAATGATCATCACATGAATATACCTTTTCAGGCAAACCTCTAACAAGCTTGTTTTTGACAAGTTTATTAATGGTTTTATAATTCATGTGACACATCCTTCTATGCCACAATTTAGATTCATTCAGACCTGCTTTTGAAATAAGACAGTTTAATTCAGATTGAGGTGACATGTTTGCTAAGTCACACTTATATACATTATCTTTCCTTGGAATTCTCATTAAAATCATGTTTTCTGGTATCTTAAATTCCTTGGACAAGATAAGGCATTCAATGTCAGTAAAATAGACTGGATTCTTTTTATCTGTGATTTGACTCACACTTAGCAAATTGTACCTCAACAGTTCCACAAAATACACATCATGAAAACTTATCTTATCACTTTGCACCGTTCCTTTGCCCGTAATTTTCCCACCTTTGGGATTACTTCCAAATGCTACATACCCTCCATCAAATGATTTGAAATCCTGTATCTTTCCTTTGTCTCCAATCATGTGCCTTGAGCAGCCACTATCAACATGCCATAAGCTCTTTGGCTTGCCCTGCACAAACATCAAAAAGAGAATTAGTTTCTCTTGGGAACCCAAACCAATTTGGTCTTGGGTTTCCCGTGTGCATCATTAAAATCAACTCTCTGGAAGAAAATTGATTTGGATGCACTGTTAGATTTGGAAACTTTGGATGCAACAGTGTTCTTTGGTTTCCAAACCCAACTAATTTCAGACTTAACAGTTGGAATTGGCCTAACAGTGGTAACCCTTAGGCTTGTGTTAATTATTCTAGCAGTGGTAGCCATACTTGGTGTAAACATTCTTTTGGAATTTTTGACACTAGCAGTGGCTGCATGCTTAATAGTGGTAACACTCCCCACTGTATTAGTCTTCTTACCTCTGTTGGCTTTATTTGGTGGTATCACTGTAGCATAAGTAGCAGTGGCTGCAGTTGTACCACTGTTAGCCGTATTCTTCATCCTCTTGACAGTGGCAACATGATTAACTTTTGATTTGAAATTTTGTTTATTAATCATGTCTGCTACTGTCCATAATGGTTTCACAACCCTAGTGAAATTCTTAGGATTGTGATAACAATCATGTTGAAGATGATTAGTTTTTCCACAGATATAACAAGACTTTTCTTTTACCACTTGAAAATTCTGCCCCAATCTTTGTGAAATCATTTGGTTCCAATTTCTTTGATTGCCTCTTGGTGCAGTTTTAGTAAAAGGTTTTGGTGAAGAAAGTCTTGTTTTGCAATCACAGTTAATACATTTATCATTCAAATTTGTCACAGATTTTGACTCCTACTTAACTGTTTTACTAACAAATCCTAGACCCTTTCTAGATTTATTAGTATTGATCACTTGCTTTATCTGTTGTTTGGCCTTTTCTTGAAACAATCTTTTACCCTCTTCTAGTTTATCAACATTTAGTTCAGAAACTAGACCAGTAACCTTTCCGCTACCTTCACATGATGAATTAGATGATTCAAAACTTTCAGATGTACTATCACTCTGATCATCTTCCTCACACCACTCTCTTATTTCAACTTTATCAAACTATTTATTACACTCTAAGCTTTCAATTGGATCAACCCTTTTAACCTCATCTACCAATCCTTCTTTTAAGTTATTTATGTCTAAATCAGTTTTAGAAGGAAAGTAGTTGTTGTTATAAGGTGGAGGAACATTATTATATCCCAATCCAGTCTTAAGCTTATCATGTATTTGAGAGTTGATACACTTTTGTACATTTTGTGAGGCATATTGTAGGTTTTCTACTGATAACTTAATACTATCTCTCTCACATGTGACCTCAGATAGTTTCTTAGTTAACAACTCTACCTTTTCATTCAACACACCTTTTTCCCATTTAGCATAATCAATGTCATATTTAAACTGAGTTGCATTAATCTCATATGTTGTGATTTGCTTTTCAAGATTTTCAATAGCTGCAGTGGTGTGTTTATTTTTTATTTCCCATTGCCTTAATTCATCACACACTTTCTGATTATGATCCCTGTAATGTTTAACAGTTTGTTTACAAACAGCAGAACATAATTTGTTTTGTACCTCATAAGGAATCTCTAACTTCTTGTCTGACTCAGCAATGGCCATGAAGCACTGATTCTTTACTTCATGCTCTTCTTGATCACTTCAGTCCCATCCACATCCATCCACAGAGATAAAAGCATTTGATGAAGCACCTTGAACAGGTATGGTTCTTGATTGAGTTCCATTGCTCTCTGACCTTTGACCATTACCATTCTGCTCTTGCCTGGGACTCCTGCATTCTCTGGCAAAGTGTCCCATCTTATGACAGTTGAAACACTCAACTTTGCTCTTATCAAACCAGTTTGCATCATTCCTCTTGTATGCAAAGTTATTCCTCCCAGTTCTCTGCATAA
This sequence comes from Pseudognaphalium luteoalbum, assembly GCA_963422505.1. Taxonomy (NCBI): domain Eukaryota; kingdom Viridiplantae; phylum Streptophyta; class Magnoliopsida; order Asterales; family Asteraceae; genus Pseudognaphalium; species Pseudognaphalium luteoalbum. Next base: position 81,428,720 of record OY730197.1, read on the forward strand.
ATCTCTTTGCCCTCTGAGTTATCAAAGCAATCTGCAGTTTGATATCTATCTCTTCTAAATCATCTCCATCAAACTGTTCTAGATCTTCATTAGAAAGTGAAGAGTTCACATTACTAGCAAAGAAGGATTCTAGAATCTGATCATTAGATTTGATCTCAGATGATCCTCCTCCTCCAGACAAATAGGTAGATTTTTGTTGACTTGATTCACCCTTTAATCCACCCATGGACATAAAAGCTGCATTGTGACTATATCCATATGTCTGCTTCTTGCTTTCTATTTCAGATTCAAAGTTTCTTAGGTCATTGTAGATGTCTTCAAGCTCCTTAACTTCTAAATCTGCACTTTGTCTTAGACCAACAGTGTATATGGTCCATTCTTCACCTAATGACCTTAAGAACTTTCTGTTCAGATCATCCTTATCAATCTTAACCTTGTGGTTTTCCAGATCTCCCACAAGTTTAGTGAACCTATCAAAGGTTTGAGTCAAAGTTTCTGACTTGACAGAATTAAAGTTCTCAAATTGCTGTTTAAGCATAGATCTTTTATTCTTCTTAGTGTTCTCATTCCCTCCAAACCTTTTCTGTATAGCTTCCATCAATTCCTTAGCATCATCACAGTTTTCGAATCTTCTTTGATATTCATTGGGAATTGACAGAAGTAGAGTACTTAAAGCCTTGTACTCAGTTGATCTAACCTTTCTCTCAGCCTCTGATGTTGGTGGAGGTCTTTCTTTGACACCATCATTGTCTACTTTATACGCAGGACCATTAACAACAACTTCCCACATCTGATAATCTGTGAGAAGCATATATTGTTTGATCCTGACCTTCCATAGATCAAACTCATCAGGTTTGAGCATTGGAATCTTTGTTGCCTGGATTTCTTCTTGCCATTGATTCAATAAACAATTTGAAAATCAATCAAACAGTAATACTAGATCTTCTTGTATCCAAAGCTTAACCAAAGCTCTGATACCAATTGTTGAACCCAGAATAATCTAATAAACTATTCAATAAGCCTTGAATTATTATTGAGAAGTTGCAGAATCACACTCAATAATATTAAGAAGATCAAGAATTATAATAACTTGTAATACACAATTGATTATCAAAAGCTTCAATCTTATTAATGATATAAGACGAATACACTTAAGTATTAGGGTTACAGAAAACCTTGAAGCTGCGTAAAACTAATCTTAACCTAATCTAGGTCTAAGGATCTCTATTTATAATACATAGAGTCCTATACAATCTCTAGTTATTATGGTATTCGAATCTATCCCATAAATAACTCTAACCGACCTATACGTTTACACAAACAGTGAGAGTAACTTACTTTACACCAACAGTGGTAGTAAGTTCCCTATTACAAACACCAAGTATTATTACACTAACAGTAGCACTGCTGCTACAAATACACTATCAGTGGCTAGTTCTTCAATCCTTCTAGCAGTGGCTATCATTAAAGCGAATAGTGGTAAAACTTCAATACTTGATCAATTCTGCTCAGATCCCAACAACACTGTTTCGGTAATTTGTTGGTGTCGTTACCACTGTTTGTGGAATTAAAGGAAAAATTACCACTATTTGGGAGTTTTTACCACTGTTAGTACAAAACAATTAAAACTGTTAGTACTACTTGGTTACAACTGTCAGTGCAACTGATAGTTTGGATCTCAAATGGAATTGTATTAATTTAATGGCTTGTTCTTGAAGATGTGATTACGAAGAAGATTGATTATAGCTTATTTGATATTGTAATTGAGTTTTACAGGCATGAATCTTATCATATCTCAAAGTGGAGGATGCAGAACTTTGAAGATAACTTGTTTGGTTTGTATGGTGATGACGAAGACTTGACAAATCTAGCAAACGTGTGAGATTTACAAACTTATGATGCTCAATGCTCACATTTGCTATCACTTGGAAGAGTTTGGTGTGCTCGGTGACTTATTATGTAAAATAAGGATTTTTGTCAAAGAGATTGTGATCTACTTATACATAGGATTATAAGTTCGACGTCGTGAATAGTACAAGATATAAGGTACAAGTTTGGAAGACTTAATTTCTTTATTAAGTTTTTTATATTTTATTTTCTTCATCGGTGATCATTACATAGAGTCAAGAGATTCAAGAGATGGTGAATATAATTTAGGGGAAGCTTACTGTTTAATGTTTCATCATCTACATGTACCACTTGAGGGGAAGTGTTTACAAGTTGCAAAAGATTCATATTTCATTATTACAAAAAGGGGAAGAAGGATATTGATTTTGCAGCTTAGTATGGGTGGTGACATGTTCAAGAAGATATTAAGTCAAGGGGAAGCATTGAAGATGGTTTCATTCATGAAGATTGTTTTGTAATATCAAATAGGGGAAGATTGTAGGGATTCTAGATTTGATGATTACAAAACAAAATATGCATAAATAAAGAATGATGAAACTAGAAGGACTTAATGTGTAATATTAAGTTTAATTCCTATGCAAGTTAGGTTTTCTTGTAAACCCTAATATCTCTACTATATAAAGAGACATTAGGGACGTAGGAAAAAGTGTGCACACTTAATGTAGACGTCTAAGAGTTTTTGTTTAGCCTCAAGATCAAGGTATTCTTGATCCTGTTGCAATCGTGTAACCGTTTTATTGTGATCGAATAAAATTGAGGCTTGAGATAACATTGATGTTCTTATAGTTATTCCGCACTTTATGATTAATTCAATGTTATTGTATCGTAGATCAAGATCTAAAAAATCTGAGCTAGATCGTTATTACGTTTTCACAACGCCCCCTAGAAGGTCGTATACGCCCCTTTTAGGGTGGTATACCCCTTTTAGGTGTTGAATACTACCCCAAAGGTGTTGAATACTATCCCGAAGGTGCTGAATACCCCCTTTAGGTGTTGAATACCCCCTTTTTGGTGCCGAATTTCATACCTAGGGGTGGTATTTCAGTGTAAAAATCAAGACTTGGGTATCAAATGGTGGTGGTTAGCTTGGTGTCCTTTTGCCTATAAATAGTGGCTTCTACCTCCTCATTTCAACACCTTTTACAACACACAATTCACACACACACACACATACACACACACTTAGTTTCTCTCACTAGTTTCTTACTCTAGGTTAGTTAGTAGTTAGTTTCTCATTAAAAAATTTAACGAGACTAACGGAGGGGCTCTTGCATAAAAGTTGTTGAAGAATACTTGGAAGGTGCTTTTGTAATATTCGAGGCTCTCCTCATTGTAATCTTTCAACTTATATTCAGACTACACATTTATTACGGTTATCTCTTTCCTTATCTATTATAAATGCATGCTATTGTTATTATGCTAGATTTAGGATTCGTTACCATGATTAGTGAGTAGTTAGCTTTTGTGTTTGTTGTGATGTAGTTATCCGTCATAATTGGGGATGATGTTGATTTAACATATCATTGAAAACCATGTTTTGTTTAACTTTTCATCTATGATTATAAACTATTTTCGAAACTATCGCCTTTCCTCCAATAAACGTGGTTAAAACTCTGAAAGACAAGGAGTCGCGAACCTTATATGTGCTATCTATGCATGGTCTGATTTTGAAGCTTTGGAAATACTGTAAACAATTAAATGTATATTACAACGTGAATTAATCAGGGATTTATTGGGTAATATAAAGTGAGGGTTGGTTAATAGAATCAAAAGTGACTTGAACATGTGCTACGCGTGGAATACCGTGAAATGACCTAGTACCTCGTATAGTGCTGGAACCACCTCTGGTGTAGTACAAACGCATGGAAGCTATGGAACGGTCATCGATGTATACACTCTAAGTGCATTAGTGTGCAAGGCATGGAATGCCGTAAAACATCCTATTACCTAGTATAAGTGCTAAATGCATAAAATCTATGGAAGGGCCGTCGGTGTATATATTCTATGCAACACTGGGTCAATCACCAGCTTTGGATTCTAATATGCCATCGATGAAAAGTTAACAAACATATTCCTGAATCTAGGTCTTAGATGCTCTACCTAAACTAGATTGCTTCATGGTGTTAAGAATGGTCAAAAATTAAATATCAGTCTGTTGCCTAATTCATGCACCCAGGAGTTAACTCCAAGAAGGGTCACTTGTCTTCACATACAGTGTTGGGGGCAAGCAACCTGATCTCATCAGAATCATGATAATCTAGTACACAGTGACATACTGTCTGAGAAATCAGATAGTAGGGTGCTAGCGTTTACACCACAAGTATTCTAGTACAAGTAGAACACAAATCTTTAGGATAATAGTTTTGAAAATTCAAATAAAACATCATGCCTCCTAAAAAGCAAACAAAAACACAACAAACACTTCTCTCCATACTGATTGATATCGCGTAAAATGTCAGATTTTTACTACTGATATCTCTTCCTTTCTAGAACAATACTTGGCATTTAGACTCAAATAATTCATAAATCAATGAAACTTTGCCAAGAAGGTTAAAATAGAGTCGCACGAGAAAAATCAAGCAAAATGAATGAAAATCGAAGATTCTATGCACATTTGAAGATTCAAGGCATCCGAAGCAAGATTTGAGACAAAGTACCCATCACTAAGATTTCTCTTATCCAAGATCTTCATTTTCAAATTACGAATCTAATAGAAGAAGAATCAGCAAAAACGGATGAAGAATGAAGATTCCGTGTACACCGAAAGATTCAAACGATTCGTACAAGACATCTAAAGTTCAAAACACATCTCAGGGGTTTTTTTCCATCAAAGTCTTCATTTTTAAAACGAATCTAACACGAAAAGAATTGACGAAAACGGACGCATAACGAAGAAGATACGCATAAAACAAGAAACGATCAAAAGACGGCGAACCGGGGCGGGCGGGCGCCAGCAGCCGCCGGCTGGCTGTCGGCCTTCTCCTCCCCCTTTGTCCATCCTTGCTCGTACTTTCCTGGTACATGTGCTACCACTTTCCGTAACTTTAGGGTACATGTGCTACCACTTTCTGCACCATTAGGGTACATGTGCTACCACTTTTCGGGAAAGGATCACCCCCCAAATGCATGCTAACTTGAGCCTAAAATTGTTAACATGCACCCATCTTCAACTATAAATAGGGCATCAAGGCTCATTTGAAAAGCATACCTTACACCTTCCATACATCTCTTTAGACTAATAATACTCTCTAATTATTAGTTCTACTTTCTCCTTCTATTTTCTTATTCTAAATTAGTATTAGGCTAGTTTAGGAAAATTGTTTAGAATAGAAAGAAAGCAAGGAACGTGTTGTAATCTTTGGTATACGCTTGGAGATACGCTTATTAATTAAAGTCTATTCCTTCTCGCATTTAATCCTGGTTCTTTCTATCCTTATCTATCTTAGTTAATTACGTTTATATTGATTATGCTAGATTTAGTTATTGCCATGATTGGAGAGTAGTATACCTGTTGTGTTTGCTTGCGATGTAGTTAGTTAATTTTGGGATGATTTTCAATTAAATATTAAAGTAATATGACGGCCCCTATTCGACTATTTTTCAGTATAGTAATGGAAACACTTCAAGGTGGAGTACTGTTGTGCGTCTCTGACCGTCGCAAACGCGAATGATCACAACGCCAATAGGTGGGTGTTTTAAATTTATATTTGTTGGGGTCTAAGTAAGACTTACTAATACTGAACCAAGGGCTAGTAGATGGTAAGTATGACCTAGAGTCGTTCTTAAAGAGAAACTGAATTGAAACGGAGGTGATCCAATCAATCGTTACTTTCTAGTACAGGTTTTTAAAAGAGTGCGTTGGGGGTTTGGTTCAGTTAACTAAGTAAAGTAAATAAAGCGAATAAAATGTAATAATAAATCAGATAATGGAAAGTAGTATTTGTTGTGAGTTCATTAGCAAATAATATGGGATGATGACTTTCATGGAAAGTAGTATTTGTTGTGAGTTCATTAGCAAATAATGGGGGTTTGGTTCAAGGAACTAAGCTGTCATGATTTTGATCAGACAGACGATGCTCAACTCTCCACACTCTCCTGTGAGGGAGTCAGTGGCCCATATTATTGAACATATTTGCTCGTGGGCGAAGGAATAGAGTAGCAATTCCATAATACGTCTAACCGTTCTTAATACCATAAAGATTACGAGTCTTGTAAACAACTAACTTAGGGTTTATGTTCGAACTTGCTTACCAATTCCTATTAGTAAAAATTAAGGGTGATAGTTGAGGGAAAACATTTAGGTTTCTTGCGTATCTTACTTTAGGGTTTTACCGATTAGGGAAGAGTATCAGTTTAGATTGGATCTTAAACCTGCCTTTCTTGATTTAATTAACAAATCCCAAGGTTTTCGTAAATGGTTATTTAGCCTATAGCCTACCTACTCTAATCTAATTTAAACAAATCTAATTAAAATGTTGACGACTTTTTGCAGAAAGTTAAACCCATACCATGTCAGAAATTGCTATGGTAGTTCACAATGTATTTAATCGTTACAGATGTTTTCGTTGTGAATTTAATTGTTTCGTGATGTTTACATGATAATTACATTGTGATTGGAAATGTACTATACTCATGGTAATTCCACGTAATCGAATTGCTTTTTATGATGCTTGCATGACGTTACAATTAAACCATGGTTTTGACGCAGATAATTATTGACCAAGTATTAAGGTTCGCGACTCCTCTTTACAAGGTTACAATCACATTTGTTAATCGAAAGGCGAATGTAAGTTTTAGGTTTAAGATCACACGATAAGTCCGTTCATATAGTTTCCATTTTTATAACGTCGATCCATAATACAACTACCTTCGGTCGTTTACTGGCTTCCATACGTATGTACTTTGCTTAAAAGCATTTCCAGCACTATACCAAGTAAACAGTCGAATAAGGTTCGTCATATTATTTCACGACGTATTTAAAGTCATCCATAATTATACAATAGTAATCTACTCGCTAATCATGGCACAAACTAATTCTAGCATAATTAAAGCATACATATTTAACTAAGATAGAATAGGAAAGAAAGAACCCGGATTAGAATGCGAGAAGGAATAGACTTGAATTAATAAGCGTAATTCCAAGCGTACACCCAAGATTACAAGATGTTCCTTGCTTTCATTCTACTACTAATGCATATAGTGTTTTGAAGGTATTTCTAAGGTGGAAAATAGAATGAGAAAGTAATCACTAATGCATATAGTGTTTTGAAGGTATTTCTAAGGTGTGTCTTTAAATGAAGCCTCATGCCTCCTATTTATAGGAGAAATCCGGCGCATGTTAGCATCTTGAGGAGCACTTTAGCAAAAGGTGGACAAGGTGGTGCACGAGGTACGTACAATCACGCAAAGGTGTGGCACCGGGTACGAACAATCGCATAAAGGTGTGGCACCGGGTACGTGAAAGGACCAAAAAGAGGAAATGAGATGGGGGATGGGTGGCTAGCACCGCCACCATGGTGGCCGGCGGCGGCCTGGTGGTCGCTGGCTGCCACCCACCCCGGTTCACCGTCTTTTGCTTCGTTTCTAAATTCACGCGTGTTTTCTTCGTTATGCATCCGTTTTCGTCGATTCTTTTTTTGTTGGATTCTTTTTTCAAAAACGAAGACTTTGATGAAAAGTAATCCCAAAATTGAGCTTCCTATCTCCCGATATTGCGTATGAATCATTTGAATCTTCCGGCTGGCGTAGAATCTTCTTTCTTTATCCGTTTTTGTTGATTCTTCTTCTGTTCGACTCTTATTATGAAAACGAACATCTTGGATAAGATGGATATTGATGATGGGAACTTTAGTCTTTGAATCTTGTTTTGATGCCTTGCATCTTCAAACTTGCGTGGAATCTTCGTTTTTCATCCGTTTTGCTTGATTTTTACCGTGTAACCTTGTTTTGACCTCCTTGGCAGATTCTCATTGATTTGAGTGTTATTTGAGTTAAAATGCCAAGAATCAATCCAGAATGAGAGAGATACCGGTAGTAAAAACGTGACTTTTTACGCGATATTAAATACAAATGTATGGAAGCCAAAAAACGACCGAAGGTAGTCATATTACGAAACGGTAAAATATTACGAAGTAATATGATGACCCCTATTCGACTGTTATGTAGTATAGCATTGGAAACACTTTAGGTGTAGTACAAACATGTGGAAGTTGTGTAACAACTGAAGGTAGTTATATTACGAACTAATATTATAAAATGAGAAACCTAGTTTAATTAACCTTTCTAAATAGACTTTTAAACTTTAAATTAATCTTTCGCCTTTCCACCAATAAACGTGATTACAACACCTGTTTAACGACGTCCAATTAAAAGGTAGTCAGTCATCTATGTCAATATAATTTGTAAAAGGTATGAAACTATGGAACCGCAAGGCTACATGGGGGATTATCGTAGGACAAGACATGGCCAAGGTTTGAAGCGGTGGAACCACTTAAAGTGAGGAATGCTGTGAATAATTAGGGGATTTATTCATAAATGATCTTTTTAAATATACGAATCTGTTATGATGACGAGGAATTGTTATATGATTCGGTTATGACTAGTACCTTAAGATTTTGTTCCCGTTCATATGAAAGTATTATTAAACCATAATTAAGATTTTGCTTATTATTCAAAATACTTCGTAATGTTACCATTACCTAGCTCCCAGTGTGACATGCTAATGGGATTTTAATTAGTAGGGAATCTAATGTTTACATACAAGTATTCGAGAACGATAATTAACTAATATCTTTCAAAACAGTTTCTCCAAATATCATCCCATAACTTAATTAACGAAGTCTCAGCTAACACTATCTTTATCTTATCTGCTTTATCATTTATTTTAATTTCGCTATTATTTATTTACTTTCCTAACTTAGTTAATAGAAAAACCAAAACTCCCCCACTATTTTTTAAACCCTTCACTAGTTTGAAAGCCCTCATCTGCCACGCCTTAGTTTCAATTCAGTCGGTTTGAAGAACAACTCTAGGTCATACCTACCACTTGCTCACCCTTAGTATTAGCATTGTTAGGGAAAACTAAGGCCCCGCAAATACAAAATTAAAACACCCAATGATCTCCATCTCCAGTAGCCGGTGCAACGATAAGGGTAAAATCCTTACCGACTGCTGGTGACGCATTCGGTTTTTTGCGCCGCTACCGGGGAACCAACTATATGATCCATAGGCGTCAAGATGAACTTACTTGCTAGTGAACCTTTAGGATTACCTATTTTCCTTAGACCCCTATGTCTTTCTTTATTTTTCCTTCTTTTTACTACTTTCATGAATTACGTTATCCCTATCCACTCAACTAGTCAACCACCTGCCAATGAGACTATTTGAGCTACACGTATAACTCTCGCTAAAGACTCTAAACCTTTGATTGAAGGTCGAGGAGGACAAATTGTCTATCCGAAAATTGGTAGAGGATCATTCATGTTAAAGCCAAACATTGTTCAGTTAGTCCAAAACCTCTGCCAATTCCATGGCCTACCAAAGGATGATCCCAACTCACACCTTGACAGATTCATTTCCTTATCCAACTCCTTTATATCGATTGGGGTTAATTAGGACATAGTCTATCTATACCTATTTCCCTATTCACTCACTCTTCATGCACAAACCTGGTTTGAGGGATTAGAGATTAACTCTATAAACTCATGGATAGATTTAGCAACCAAATTTTTGGCCAAATATTTCCCTCCATCAAAACAAACCACATTTGGGACCAACATCATAAACTTCCGTCAAGTGCATGATGAATCAATCTATGATGCATGGGAATGCTTTAAGGGATTGCTTAAGAAATGTCCAAATCATTGATTTGAGCGCTCAGACTAGTTGCGCATTTTCTACAATGGTCTCTTCTCACATCACCGTCCTTTACTTGATACCGCCTCTCGAGGTAGTTTCATAGACTCCACAGCCGATGACGCTTGCAGCCTTATTGAGAAAATGACAATACACAACCATGACTGGAACAATGAAAATCACCCCTTACTACAATCGAGAATGAAGCTATCAAAACTCTCGCTCTACAAACGGAAGAACTAACCAAAGAGATCAAGGAATTGAAAAATCAACCACAACAAGTCTGTCAAGTTCGAACCTGCCTTAATTGTGCTAATCTGAACCACTCAGCCCAAATTCCTCATTCTTATCTAATTCCGACCAATACTAACCCCGCCCAATACTAACCCTTCCTTTAACCCACCTAGGAATAGCCCACCAACTTACCAACCCGAACTGTCTGAACCCTCTTCCTAACAAACCTCTAGTTTTGACGACATCCTGATACAAGTCATTCAAGGAATCTCGGCTAGACAAGACCAGGCTGATCTCATCTTTAGAGATCAACTGACTTTGTTAAAAGCTTTCGAATCCCAATTAGGACAATTAGCATAACGTATTAGCGCTAAACCTCATAATAGTCCAACTAGTTTCCATAAGGAGGCTTCTCGTATTCAAGACTCTCAGGTAGCACATAGCCCACCTACGATTTCTTCTCCGGTGAAGGAACCACCTATTGTCCCATCGACAATAGATTTAGAGTCTACATCAAATAGGAAAATTCCATTTTCAGCTCATCTTAAAAAATGACCAGACAAGCTTAAGTCTTTTAAACTTGATAGGATACCGTACCTGAAGTTCATTCTAAAAAGTACTTCCGAAAAGTTCTTACAACCAAGGATAAGGTACCCGAAGTACCCAATGTCCCGCTGAACGAGGAATGTTTAGCTATCTTAAAAAATACCGTTCCAGAAAAAGTCAGAGACACCATACGTTTTTGTGAGTCCCTAATTACTATTATGTTAGTGATTGTGAATCATTAACAGTGAGTTAATTGTAGAAGGGGGGGTTGAATACAATTAAAAACTTTTCTGTTATAATGTGTTAGCTTGTTTAGCAAGTTTTTAACCGTATTAAAGTGACGGCAATATGAACACAAATATATATAAGTAAGATAAGCAGTTCAGTTGCTGATGCAATTCTAGCTGAAAGATAAATTCTTTTATTAATAAAATTTATCTCTTGTTGATTGCGGAATAGATTAGCCAAAGCTAATCCAAATCAAACAATGCAGCTATTACAAAAGGAGATGAGCAGTAGTGGACAAACACGCTAACTACTCACTCGCTGAGGTAAACTAGTAGTGGACAAACACGCTACTAGTTTACTCGCTGGTGTTACTTGTATCTTAGACAAACTAGTCACTGACAAATAAGTGACAATACAAGTAATCGACACACAAATGAAGTACAACATACTACGCTATTTATAGACGCTGAAATCCTTAATTTTCGGATCTGAAGGACACGTGTCGCTGCTTGATTGGTGAGGTAGTTGAGATGTGATACATCATGGCATGACATTCTGTCTTGGGAAATATCACCTTGTACCATAAACCAATCAAAAGCTTCCACGTTACTCTTTTCAAGTTTCGAGGAACACGTGTTGCGCCGTAATAACGCCGAATGTCAACTTCTTATTTAATGCGGCATTTAATGTTGCAGTCACTGATAGAAACAACAATTCTCCTCGTTCTCGATGCGAGCTAACATGCTCAAAAGAATGACTTGAACAACTAATCTTCAGTGACTTCTTTTATTCAGCAGAGGAGAGAACTCAAGAAGACTTGGAGACTCTCGCTGATAGATGAGTATCAGCGACACACATAGTTGAGTCTTTTATCTTGATAAGGTCTTCATCTACTGGTTTAAGATATGAACAGCGACCATAAACTTCAGCAACAGGAGCTTGACTTGAATCATTTTCTTCATGGAACATTATTGAGAAGATCAGAGACTGTGAACATATAGCATGATCAGTGACTTCACTTATCAGCGATTAATGACTCAACAATCTCCTACATAATCTTCCCCTTAATCCTTGTGATCAGTGACCACTTGAGTTCAACGATCAGTGACTCAACAGTTTTACTCTCCCCTGTTCTATCTACAATTCAGGCATCATATGTTCTCTTGCCGATTTAGAGGCTAGTATTAATCTTATGCCATACTCGCTTTTCAAGAGGCTTGAGTTATAAAATCTTTGACCTACCAAAATGACCATATAACTTGCTGACCACTCGGTCAAATACCCTAGGGGAATAGCTAAAAATGTTTTAGTTAGGATTGACAAATTTCATTACCAAACAGATTTTGTAGTAATGGATATGCAGGAAGACGTACAGATCCCAATCATACTAGGAAGACCTTTCATGAATACGGCCAAGGCAATCATCAACGTCTTCGCACAAACCATCAGCTTGCGGTCTCAGGGAGAAACCATCACTTTCCATATCGACAATCCTAATGCTGGAGACCAAGCCGATATATACATGATCTTCATGAACAAGATCACAGAGGACAAAGAAACTGCAAGGTCAACAAGTGAAAGTAAATCTAGCAAGGAAATGGAAATCACGCCATATTTCCCGATTCACCTCGGACGAATAGGACAAGAAATTCAAAATGCATCTCCATCAGTGAAAAACTCAATGATGGAAGAAGTTGGGATGAGAAAGATGGAAGAAGAAAACAAAAGAAGCATACCACCAACTAATCCGTTTACCACTGAAAAAATGGCGGGAAGTAACCACAACCATCCCACGAGAGGATAAACAATGAAGGAATATTCCAAACGCACAAGATACCAACAACAAACCATCATAGATCACAAAGTGCTCGGAGAATTGATCCAAAGATTTGACAAAGTAGTAGGAAGAATAAGCGGCGTAGTTAACATTTTTGCTCTTTCCCCTGCTGAACTGCAATTCTGTCAAAAACAAAAACGGACTTACTTTTCGATCTACAATGCCCTTAAAAGATCTAACATCCCATTCACCTCAACGCAATAGGAGATGTTAAGATCCATTAGGCCACTCCCAACTCCGGTTATCGGTTTGCGTCGGTTGGAACTGACGAGACCGACGTCGATGGCAGGGCCTCGTCGGTTGGCTCGTCGGTTGCCCCCTCTTCGGTTTGGCGACGATCGTCAGTTCCCACCGTGGGACCCATTTACTTGTTTTTTTTTCTTTGTTGACCGTTCAAAGTAAAAGAAAAAAAAAATTCAAACTTTTAAAATTTAAACATTCCCCCTTTTTTTTAACTTTTAAAACTTTTAAAATTTTAAAATTTTAAAAACTTTTAAACTTTTAAAATTTTTAAATTTTAAAAACTTTAAATTTTTAAATTTTACCTATAAATGTACTTACATATTACACTCATCTTCACACAACAATTTACACAATTCTAAAACCACACTTTTTACCTTATAACCTCTCTAAAAAAATGTCCAAAAACAACAAAAAAACTATTGCCAAAGATATGTGGCAAAATTTGTTGAATAACCCGTTACCAAACCTGACTTCACCAAACACTCAAGCTTTCAAATCTTCGTCTCAACCAAACACTCAACCTACCGGGTTTGCCAACTTCCCACCTATTGCAAACCCGTTCACCGTTGATCCGCACGACCCGATGAATAATTATGCATTCCAAGGGTGGTACACAGACACACAATCCTCACCATCACAATCACAATTCCCCCACCACACGCAATGGTCACAACCACAGTGGTCCCAAAACACACAATGGTCACCACAACAAATGAATTTCACCGTACCACAAACTTTGGAAGAAAGCTCCGACGAGGCGAACCCGGAACCGGAACCGGAACCCGAATCCAAACTCGAACCCGAAACCCGAACCAACAAGAAAAAGGGTAAACGAGTTCAAAAGGGTGAAAGGGCTAAACGGGCTCAAACACGTTGGACGGATGAGGAGGCTAGGATTTTAGCGGAGCGGTGAATACATTGTTCCGAAAACGGTGTCCTAGGAAAAAATCAATCAACCGAGTCCTTTGGGGCTAAAGTGATTCAAGGTTACAATACTTGTGTGTCAACACAACGTAACCTTAATCAACTCTCCGGAAAATGGAACAAGATTTCTAAAGACTCAAAAACATTCCAATCTCTCTACAAACACTACAAAGAAGTTCGCCCACAAAGCGGTGCCGACGAAAATGACGTTGTGATTGCCACCCGAAATGCATTCCGGCAACAAGTTGGGCGTGCCTTCATTTACGAGTCATCTTGGAATGTTCTTAAACATTATCCAAAATTCTTTGCCGAGCCGGGCGTAATGGCCAACGAAGATTCTTTCCATGAGTTTGTCACCGATCTGGACGCGGATGAACAACAGACTGCAACGGCTCTTGATAATAACATGAAACGGTTGTTCCAAAATGACTACATCCGCCGTCCTCCTGGCCGAAAGGCATCTTCTGAACTACAAGGAAACATCAAGAGATAATTGATTACGACAATAGTCAATCATTCCATAAGAATCTGTCCACCTCGATATACTTTTCCGCAACCTAAGGCCCACAGCATCAACACAGTGGATCCCATGGATGCATCAATCTCCAACTAGCTAGGAGAAAAGAAGTCAAGCTCTCGAATTTAAAAGAGCGCTTCTCGGGAGGCAACCCGTGTTTTACATTTCCGCAATTTTACATTCCAATAAGTGATGAAGTCTCCGACTATCTTTCACACTTGGATATACAAAGAAGTTTAAAGAATTGTCTGACGCATCAAGTTTTCAGTGTCAAAAATAAAGAAAGTATATCGAACGTGTTCACACCTATGAGACCAATCACAAGAAAACTTAATCAAAAGTGAACCAGCAAGATGAAGTTCGGCAAACGCATACCATAGAACACTGCAACTACTGGGTAGTACTTCTATACCAATCTCTTTCTTTCATTATAAATATACCATATCCACTATGCATATCACTAAGTGTGGGATTCAAATCCAACACACACTGCCAAAAGAATACGTCTTAGATGTTTCAAATCCTAAGTGTGAGATTTTCCCCTAGTTAGAACTTAGACTAACATCGAGGACGATGTTCCTTTATGTGTGGGATAGCAGTAGTTACACTACTGTTAAATGGGTAATGGTATATGCTTGATTCTAAAATCGCTGCTCTTTAGACCCTCCTTCTCCTAAAAGTAACTTGAAAATTTAAATTTTTTTCAAAATTGAGTTAAAAATATGTTGAAAATGAAAGTTTTAGACAAAAAATGATTTACTTTGGGGAAGAAGGATAAATTAAATAGGAATTCCTTTGAAAAATTAGTTTAGTAATCCCATAAAGAGCATCGCATGACTAGGCACACAACAAACCAACTTTTGTTAAGACATAGATTGTGACAACAGATCTAGCTTGAAATAGGACTGGTGTAATTATTATTATGTTTGTGTATTGGTTTAGATTTGTAAATGAATATTTTGTTTTTAATGATAGACGAAATTTTGTATTTTATTATTTACGTTTGCTGCGAGTCGAGATCTCAAGTCGCAAGGGTTGCGAAGCGAGGTGAGATCTTAACACGCAAAGCAGAACTCAATAGGTGACAAACGAGTTGAGTTCAGCATGGGCTTGGGCTGCGTAGCGAGTTGAGTCAACTCGCAGGACCAAAGGCTGCGAGTTGAGACGACATATTTATATGTTTTCAATACGTGAAAAACATAACAATTCAATTAGACTTTTTGCAATCCCATATTATCTACGAATTCAATTTCCAGAAAAAAGAAAATAAACCTAACGACTAGGCTTGGACGTATATTCGTTTAAAGCAAAGTAATTAGTTAACCGAAACGCGAACTTATTCTTTGTTAGTAAGAAACATCGTATTAAGGAATTCCGCACCTTAATACTACAGATAACGAAGTTATCGATCCTAGAACTAGGGACTTACAACTTTCGATTCGTGAGGTATCTTGAGCCATATAAAGCATTTAGTTTTAATGCTTCACTTCTTCAATTCTTGAGTATGCCGATGTATGCGTTTAGAATCAGAACTTGCTCCTGTTATGCATTTCAAATCCGAACTGGTGAGTAAAAAGGAGATCGAATCACATCATTCTTAAACCCATTCGTACACCTAAAAAGAAATACGTTATCCTTACCCTCTCAAAAGCATCCCTCAAACTTCATAGAAAGTTCCAAAGATGAAAGAAGAGAAGCTACAAGGATATGACGCCGAAAAAAAAAAGAATTCGAAGAAAAGAAAGTCAAATGGAGAAAAAGACTCCTTCCAAAAATCGAAAAAAAGGCGTCAATCCTCTCAAAAATCCCAGCTTTCCTTAGCAAAATGATTGAGATGGAACACGAGATTGGAAAATCTAATGTTCCACCTAAATTGTTAAGAGTTGAGGATTATTATAGCTGGAGGGATAGGTTTGAATCTTACTGTAGATTCCATGATCTATCTATCTAGATGTGTATCAAGAATGGATACACGGCACCTACACAAACTGTTGAGATTGCTATTGTGGTTCTCACTTATCAACAGATGAGTGAAGCACAAGAGAAGGAATTTGAGGTTGAGAACAAGGCTCATTCTTCAATTAAGATGAGTCTTCCAAAGGAACTTAATCATCAACTGAAGTCCTTCCATACTGCTAGAACTTTGTGGATACCCCTTGAGAAGAGGTGTGAAGGTAGTCCACAAGTTAAAGCAGGAAAGAGGAATCTCCTGAAAAAGCAGTTTACTGTGTTTAAAGCTTTGAAAGGAGAAGATCTTGATGCTTATACCACAAGATACTACCATTTGCTGAGTGAGCTAGATGACCATGAGATTGTAACTACCGAGACTGAGAAAACCGACTAGTTTATTGAGGGTTTACCGTCTAAGTGGGAAATGCATGGCATAATGCTTAAAGACAATGATGAGAGGTATGCAATTATGACTTTAGAGCAGCCAATTGATAAGCTCAGAGGTTATGATTTCACCAAAAAGACTAGAGATACTGATTCTGATCAGGCTCAGGATCCAGGACTATATCATGGAAAATCTATCTCTACTGCTTCCTCGAGCTCGACCACTGCTTTATTTGTTGGTAATGCTGATGGAAAGGGTTAAATGATTACTGATGATCTGTGTCTTGTTACCTCATCTGGTAGTGAAGCAAAGGGTAAACCAACTGAGAAGTCACCTCAGGAGCATCAAAAGATGCCTATGAGTGTGAAATCTGCAGAACAGTAGTTATCTGTTCTTGCTTTCTTTGTAGCTTCGTATGAAAACTACATTCCGGGTAAAATCAATGATCCAATTATGTTTGAAGAAGATTATGATCAGATAGACCCTGAATATCTTGAAGAAATAGAACTTCAGGATCAACTTGCAATGTTGTCTAGAAGAGTAAAGAATTTCTTAAAGAAAACTGGTAGAATGGTAGTTGGCAATCGATCAGGGTTTGATAAAACCAAGATCAAGTGTTTTAACTGTCAGGGTTATGGACACTTTGCTAGGGAATACCAAAGACCTAAGGTAGAAGCTGGCAATGGAAAGCAAGGTTCGGGAAGCACCCTTGCTTCCAAAGCCTTGGTTGTGAAACAGTTGGATGGCTCATATGAATGGAAAGCTTAGTCTGAGGAAGCTTTCATGGCTGAGATTGATGAGTCTATATCCTACATGCCTACTGATGCAGAGTGTGATGTAAAGGTGCCTGAGGTTGAAATGAAAACAAGTGATGAAGACGTGATGTACATGGATTCAACTGAAAATATGAATCCTGAAGACTTTGTAGCACGCATGGCTGAAATCCAAACAGACAAGAAAAGGGTATGTATTGATATTCTTACTCTTGCTGATGCTGTTATTTAGTTACTGATTTACAGTTACAGGTTAGTGTTTTAACTGTATCAAACAAAAACCTGTCTTCTCAAGTTAGCATATTGACTGAATCTAATAAGACTGTTAGATCTGAACTTGAACTAGCTAAGATTGATGTGCGTAGGTTAAGTGATGATAAACAAGACTTAAAAGATAAAATTAAGTCTAAAAAGACACCGACCACTTCTAGTTCAATTGTAGATAGGTTAGGCTCCAAACCGGGATTAGGAAGTAAATCTGTAAACATTCTGAAAATAGATGGTAATCATAGTGTCTCTCCACCTAAGCCTAAAAGGCCTTATACTCTAAACGAAAATACTTTCAATAAGCCAAGAGATAAGACACCTTTGAGGTTTAGGACCCCAAGTAGAAACCATAGTCAGTTTGAAAATGGTTCTACTTCGAGTGCACAGGGAACTAAGTTTGTGCCTAGGAGGTTTTCTACTCACTCTCCTCATAGGCCTAAGACTACAGATCATCAACAATCTCAAACTCCTGTGAAAGTTACCAAGACTCCCGATGGGAATAGTTATGGTTACTTTAAGGAGGTTCAGATTATAGATGATCAAGGACAAACCAAGACCATAATGGCTTGGGTCCCTCTTGATAACTAACTGTGTACAACTTGTTATGTGTAGGAGCAGACTGTGAACATGGACAGCTGGTGGTATGTAGACAATGGATGCTCAAGACACATGACAGGTGAACGAAGTCTACTAAAGGACTTCAGAGAAGGTTTCAAGCAAAAAGTAAATTTTACAGGAGACAAAGGAGGAGTAATTACTGGGAAAGGAAAAGTTTCAAATGGAACTTTGACTCTAGAGGATGTGAATTATGTTGAAGAACTAACTCATAACCTAGTGAGTGTTTCCCAAGTCTGCGATAAAGGTCATCCAGTTCATTTCAATGACAAGGAGGCTTTAGTTCTGAAGCCAGGCTTCACAATTCCTAAAGAATGGATTTTGATGAGGGCACCAAGGAAAAAGGACATCTATGCTATAAACATGGGTGTTTCTAATTCTTCAATGGTGTCGACATGCTTACTATCCAAGGCTTTAGAAGCAGACGCACTTTTATGGCACAGGAGAATGGCACATCTGAACTTTCGAAAAATGAATTTTATAACCAAGAATGGTTTAGTTCTAGGTGTACCACAGAAACGTTTCGAGTCTGAAGACAAGTGTGTTCCTTGCCTAAAAGGAAAGCAGCACAAGAAACCACACAGGTCTAAGACTGAAAACTCAATCTCCTCGCCATTTGAACTACTACACACGGACCTCTTTGGCCCAATAAGCAAGAGAAGTCTAGGTGGCAAGTGGTACTATTTAGTTATCACAGATGATTACTCTAGATTCTCATGGGTATTATTTTTAGGATTTAAAAGATGAAACTCCAGGAATTTTAATGGAGTTCTTTGATCTAGTAGAGAATATCTATAAAACAAGAGTAAAGCGTATTCATAGTGATAATGGAACGGAATTCAAGAACTCAACGTTGAATATCTATTGCTTAAGCAAAGGGATACAACATCAATTCAGTGCACCATATGAACCTCAACAGAATGGTGTTGCTGAAAGGAAAAATTGAACGTTGATTGAAGATGCTAGAACAATGCTTGCAGATTCAAAGCTTCCGGTCATCTTTTGGGCAGAAGCAGTGAATACAGCATGTCATGTTCTAAATAGGGTTCTTACGGTCAAAAAGCGTAACAAGACATGTTACGAATTATTTAATAATAAGAAACCCAATCTGAAGGGATTTGAACCCTTTGGAGTTGCATGTACAATATTGAAAACAGGAAATCAAGCTAAATTTGGTGAAAAGGCTGACGAAGGATTTTTCCTAGGTTATGTGCCCAACTCACCAAATAAAAGAGTTTTCAATAAAGTCACGGGACGACTAGAAATTGTTTATAATATTGAAGTTATCGATCCTAGAACTAGGGACTTACAATTGGTAACCTTAAATGACCGAAAGAGATCTGAATAGTCAAATTGCCAATCTAATCCCTTATGTACAGCAGGTACATAGCTCGTAACCTCAAAGGGAAACCGAAGCTGGGACTTTGGTATCCGATTGATGGAGACTTAGATCTCATACCTTATACTGATTCGGATTATGGAGGATGCAGTCAGAATAGGAAATCTACAACCGGAGGATGTCAATTCATAGGAGGTAGATTAGTATCTTGGCAGTGCAAGAAGCAAAGCTCAGTAGCCATTTCTACATGTGAAGCTGAGTATGTTGCAGCTGACAGCTGTTGTTCTCAAGTTCTTTGGATCCAACAGCAACTGCGGGATTACGGGTTAAATATAACCAATACTCCTATGATGATTGATAATGAATCAACAATGTCGATCATCAATAATCCGGTGAAGCATAGTAAAACTAAGCACATTGATATTCGACATCATTTTATTAGGGACTGTGCTGAGAAGAATTTGATAAAGTTAGTTAAGGTTCCATCTTTGGATAACTTAGCAGACTTATACACCAAGGCGTTCGACAGAGCTCGATTTGAGACGTTGGTTCAACTTAACGGAATGAGAAATCCAGAGTGATTAGTCTTCCAAGGGTATTTTTGTAATAGTTAGTAGTAAGATTTATGTTTTTTTTTTTTTTTAAAAAAAAAGAGGTGGGCGTATGGCATTCATTTGCTTGTTACTTGAGGGGAATCGCCTCCAATAAAAGAACCACCGAAGTTCTTTTAGAAAAAGCTTTAAGTTTTGGCTGTAAAAACTTGGGAAATGATAGTACATTAGGAGAATGAGCTTAAGAATAATAAATCTAAGTGCTAAGATTGATATGTTAGTAGATTACTATAAGTTTCATTAGAATTGCATACTTACCTAAAAGTGTATTTTTATTTATCTGATTATACACCTATATCCACTGATAATAACTCGTGTCCTTTATATAAGTGATAAGAATAACTAAAGTCTATTCAGCTTCATTATATGATATACTGGTAGGAAAATTATTCTTAGATTTATGAGCAATTAAGAAATTTTAATTCTGCGTGTCATATCTTATGTGAACTGTTATATACTGTATGCCATCTGTCTTAATTGATGAACGATGGTAGTGCCATACACTATTATCATGCATTTATTTACAAATGACAAATAGTTACAAATATGGTTATTAGTGAAACTAACAGATAACTTTGTTGTACGTGAGTACAGTCCTGTTGCCTTTAGTTTTGCCAATAGTCTCAAACTTATTTTAATTATATTAAGGGATCCTCTGTTATACGTGAGTACAGATCTGGAACCACTAGTATCTTTAAAGTATGTTTGATATTTGTCAAAATTTAAACTCAAGTGTATGTTATATGTTTCGAAAAGATACATCATTTAGTAAGCTCTACCTTGAAATTTTAAAAGATGCAGTGCTATGTGTTTTACTTAAGTTCTTCAGTATATTATATAATGGTACACTTTAGATATTGTTCACATTAATAATAATAAGGTTTGCTTAAAAAAATCTATGTCTAATTTGTTTATGTGGACCATAATACCGGTAATCATCTTGAACTGTTTATGATATTGAATAAAACGGTTATTTTGTTATTAAAAGTTATGTTGTGTGGATAAAGGTAAATAAGATATAATTTTATAAATATAAGTTAATTATGGGTTAGTTTGCAATTTTATTGTACTTATATGAATTTCATGAGGTATGTATACTAGCAATCGTCTTGTTCTTATTAAAATATAATTTAAATGGCTTATTCTTCCTAATATGATCCCAAAGCAGTTAAAATTTTAAGCATGATAATTTCAAAATTGTTTGCTTTCATAGATGTTAGTACTTTTAAATTTTTATTTCTTATTTTGTATTTTTGTTTAAATGATTAATAGGACGTTTTACTTATTTTTAAGTGTTACCCTTTGGAATTGAATTATACTGGATATTTATGTTGAACAAACGTGTGTTGATAACTGGAAAATATTATATAAGTTACGTGGAATGTTAATCGAAAGTCTTCCAGCGTGTCCTGATTTTATATCAGCGGTTAATTTTTCTATTATAATTTATATATATTTTAGACTTGTCTATGTACTTAAGACCATAAGGTATATAAGTAAATACTTTTAGCTCGAGATTTTCTTTATACAAGATTAACTGTATCACGGGTTTTGTCGGTTAATATGTAAGAAGTTTATCATTGAGGAAAAATTATGCGAAAAAATTTTCTTTAAAAATGTTTAGGCTACATAGTTACAGAGTTAACTATATAATTGTGAATGGATTTACATTAGTATTTAATTTGCATTTTTATTTAAAACTTGCGAGTTTGACTGGTCAAACGCTACAAAGCGAGTCCAGTTCTGCGAGTTGACATTAAACTAGCAAATCGAGTAACAGTATAAGAGGTGCAAGGTCAAACGAGTCAAAGCCACCGAACCCACTTCACTTTTGCGAGTTCACTTCACCTTGCGAATCCAGATAGTGCGAAACGAGACGAAATACATTTTTCGTTTGATTTCGATTATGCTAATCATAAGGAAGAGTTTTTGATCCGTAGTTTTTATACACTTTCTTATTGCGAACATTTTGATGTATAAACCAACGGATTTCACCGTTTAAATTACACGAAATCGAAAGTTTTATTGACTTCGGGTTTCGTTTTACCATTTAAACGATTTAAGTAGATTAAAGGTGTTATTTGATAAGAATTCTATGGATTAATGTTAAACGAACCTTAGTAAGCGTAAGCCAATCGATAGATCTTAATAAAATTGAGAGTTCAATCGATTTTGAACTCGACTCGCAACACCAGTTCATGTTGCGAGTTGACCACAACTTCAATTCGTAGATTTCTCTTTGTGAATTGAACACAGACTCAACTCACAGATTTCTCTTAGCAGATTTACTTTAGCGAGTTAAGATTTCTGCCTTGTTGACTTGTTGACCATGCGAGTCGACAATGCTCTTTTGACTTGTTGACTTGCGGACCGAGTTGATTAGCGAATCGCCTTGCGAGTCGAGTTGCGTACTGACTTGGTTAACGAGTTGACAAGGTTGCGAATTGAGTTGCGAGTTTAGTTTTGATCTTTGCGAGTTGAACATAACTTGTAAAATTAACATGTAATTTGCAATTTAAACTTTTAATTTCATAAACTACTTTTATTTGTATGTACAAGACCTTATGGTTTTAAAAGTTTATTATAATATGTTTAGACGTACGAGTTTTATATTAATACGTAATGACATATGTATCTTTATATATATATATATATATATATATATATATATGACTTTGGTTTTATATTAATTATAAGTTTTATATATATATATATATATATATATATATATTCTTAACTTATGACTATTTAGTAATAAGTTATCTTATTATATATGACTTGAGACTGTAAAGTAACAAGTTATATATATAATTTTAAGCTAAGATGTTTGATGAATATTCATTCATAATACGTTATAGTTTAAAATTGATTAACGTGCGTTAATTGTTTTTGTCATTTGTGTTTCTATAGATATGGCGAGACAATTTGATAAAGGTCACAACATTCTTGTCGATCTGGATCTTTTGGCACGCGGAGCACATCAAGTTGCTCAAGTGCTGACATTTTTTGCACGTTCACGCATCAGGTATGCGATTACAGAGTCTCCTCAGATCTTTCAGACGATACTGAATGATTTTTGGATGGATATTCAGTATGATTAGACCGTCAATCCACCGGTGATATGTACTACAGTTAATCAGAGACCGGTTGTTTTCTCTGCATCTGTCTACGTCAGATTTTACAACTGAGGACAGTAGACCAAGAAGATGGTCCGACTGAGTACCCTAGTGATTTTATTGAGGGAGCTATAGGTCGTATGGGATATACGGGAGATAGAAGAGGACGACAGTTCCAAAAACCTCTGGTTATTGGACAGTGGAGGTTTTTGTGGCACGTTATTGTCACGGTTTTTGAACCAAGGAAGGGAGGCTTCGATGAGTTCAGCCCTGCCCTTGTATCAGCTATGCTGTCCCTGGTTTACAACAAACCATACAGTTTTTGTGATTACATTTTTGGCGAGCTGGTTAGACAGATTTCAGGTTCTGTTAGATCACGGTTTCTGGTTTATCCACATTTTGTATGCTAGTCATTCGTGCTCGTCTGCCAGAGCTTGTTATTCCTGGCCCATATTTACGTGTAGATACTATTGGGCTCAGAGGATACAATGCGATGTTTTTGCGGACGGTGAGGAAAGAAGGGGTAGTAAAGCCTGAGGAGAGAGAGCTTTTTGGTTTTCTTGTTGATCCTGCCTATGTGACGCCACCGAACAATGGTTGGTTAGATGTTGGTGCTGATGTTGCTGTTCCAGACCCGAGAGCTGATGTGGTTCATGCTGAAGATCCACAAGAGCTCATTGAGGATGTGTTGGAACAACCTGCACATGCTGGGGAACAGGTGAACCCAGATGTTGTTGCCCAGGTGATATAGGAGGTGTTGGTTGAGATTGATGATGCTACGGGATATTGATAGTTATTTTGCACCACCTGAGGTAATTTTATAATTAAATAGTAATATAGGTACTTAGTTGTTACATTATTAACATATTATTATATAATGCAAATGTTCTAGATATTTAGTTAATTAGATAATATTTCTGATTATAAAATATAAATATCATTATGATCAGGGAGCTGAGACTGCAGACCCAGAGGTCACTCGACCTGAGGGTGAGCAGGGACAGCTTGATAGATCTGAGGGTTTACCTTCTAAGGTAATTATCAGATTAATCATAAATATATAGAACTTGTAAGATAGAGCATTTAGCTAATCATAAATGTTTAATATATTTAATATTTATGATTCTGATGTTGGTCCATTTGGAGGTAGTTGGTGAATCGGCTTCAGATAATGATGATAGTACTCCTTCTCCACCTCCAAATGCTGGTTATATTAGATACCAATCTCGGATGATTCCAGATCCAGCACTGAAGGAGAAGAGGAAGGCTAAGGAAGTCGACCCAGACTTCAGTATTATTGATGAGGGTTCTGAGGAAGAGGATATATCTCTTATTTCTCAACGCCATAAGCGTTCAAGGACATTGATCATTCAGGATGGTATGTTTTACTTAGAGTTAGATTATCTTAACTTGTTGTTTATCAGGAGTTCAACTGAGACAGTTAATTCGGTGACAGTTTCTCGAGATACATCGCAAGTAGAGACGATGATACCTGTGGTTACTGAACCTGTATATGTACCATCTGAGGTATGAGATAAACGTTTAGTACTACGAGTATTATAAATATTTAATTAGAGATTGAGACAGAGTTATCTGTAACAATTACTTCTTTAACTGTATCTAACTTTACAGGCTGAGAAACTGCTTGAGTCAGTGGAACCAGAATTGGTCTCCAAGACTATTGAGGAGGGAGTTGCAGAACTTGTGCATGATGCTCAGTTCCCGACCAATAAAGCTAGTAGATTTGCAGCTAGTCTTCTCAAGGAAGCGTTATCTCAAGCTATTCCACCACTTACACGTGAATCTTATCTTGCTTCAGTGACACCGCCTGGACCATCAACAATTTCTGTTATTCCGACGACTGATGCTGAAAGGATTACATCCTTAGAGTCAAGAGTCAAGGAATTGGAATAGAGTACATCCAAGATTCCAGGGTTGTTGGCTGAGAATGTTTCTCTTGGTCAGCAGATGGTTCATATCAGTGAATCACATTTGACTCTGCTGAAGACTCATGATACTTTGCTTGCTGATTTTACTTGCCAGCGACTGAAACTTGAACACTTAGAACGTTTGGTGTTGAGAATGCATTCAGGACAGTCTGCTCAGGGGAGATATTGATATATCAAGAAGCTTGCAAAAAGGATGAGTTAGCAAAGAAGCAAAGAGATGACAAAGATGATGATCCCAATGCTTAGAAAGATGGTGAGCCGACTGGTCCTTCAAAGACTGGTGAGCAAGCTATTATTCAGGGGGAGTCTGCGGGTGTTGGTGTTAGTGGTGATGGTGCTGGTACAAGTGCTGCGGGTACAAGTGAAGCTGGTAAGACAGCTTAGACTTGTGTAGATATTTGTACTTAGAATTTAGTTGAATTATAATTTATAATTGTAATTATAATTGTAATTTATAATTGTAACTGAATAATTGTAACTTAAATGTTTTGGTAATATATTCGGCTTGATATTATTATTACAAGTTTAATATATTAGAAATTGTTTTAGCTATTTGATTCTGAAAAGTTAAATAAATTAGTGATCGAAATTCTTCTGACTCATTGAGAAGTCGAGCGGCGTGTTCTGATTTATTTCAGCGGTCAAAGTTTATTTTAACTTAGATATTTTAGACTTGAGAGTTTTTATAAGTAACAAGTTAAATATGTATGATTTTTAACTAGACAAATGATATATAATTTAAAGATATAATTGAAAGTTAAGTTTTATTATATAACAGTTTAATTAAGTCTTGGAAATTATATAAGTTAGTTAATTGTAAACTTAAATGTTTGGTGATTATTCGCAGTACATTAGAGTTTAAATTTAATTAATATTTGTTAAGTGTTTGATATAAGACTTAAGAAATCTTAGGTTGATTCAGGGTAATCAATAAAAGATTTATAAGTTATATATTTCGCGTTTATTATACAAAAGGATTAGTATTGGAATTCTTAGATTGATTCAGGGAAATCAATAAAAGAATTTAAATTATTAATTTATTTGTGTTTGTTTGTTTTCTCTAGGAATGAAAAGTCTAGATCTATCAGATTCTGAAAATGATATTTTGGATGAGATAGATGAAGAGATTGATTATGATCTTGAAGAAGGAGAACTTCAGCCACCTGAAGATTGGACTGCTGTTTCTGAGATTGAGCACGACATGGGTGTAGATCCAGATGCTAATGTTGATGAACACCATGTGAGCCCATCTAGGACAGAGGTTGTTATTGAAAATGATGAAGGTCCAATGGTTGTCGATGTAGATGAAGAGATCGATGACTCAACCGATACAGAAGATGAAGTTCTTATACCTACAAATAATCCAGCTGTTGTGCTTAGGAAACTTCCAAAACAAAGAAAGAAAATTGGAGTTTCAGAAGTAGATATAACAGGAAAACGTGTACCACGTAAAGGGATTATTGGTTGGTACTTTGATTCAGACCTGAAGCTGTTTGCAATTAAAAGATTTGACGGAGTTCAATATTTTGAGCGAAAGCTTGCAGTGTTTAGTTCTTTGCCTAGATTTGAAATTCGAGATTTGGCTCGATTACCTTTGAATAACCCAAGTGATGATTTTGTTGGAAGATATGTTGAACATATAATCAAGACTGAGGTTAGAGCTAATAAGTTTGAAAAGATTAAGCCAAGAAAAGGAAAGACTATCAAGTTGGCAGAACGAAGTCAAAGGACAGGAAGAAGAAGAAGAAAGAAGGTTTATCCGTCTGTCAAATGTGTACAACAAATTCCTCTGAAGACAATGCCACAAGATATTTTGGGAAATATGAAATGTTGGTATGTGGATTCAGAAACTGGAGAAGCTGTTATGGTTGAAGCAGATGATGAGGTTGAAAGTGGTGAGCGTGAGATTTTTAAAGTTTATGACCATCGACACCTAATGAATATGTCGAAGAAAGATTTGTTAAAGTTACATGAAAATAGAATCTTGACGACAGAAGCTTGGGGTGATTTAGCACGAGATTATCAGATGATGGTTAAGACTTGTATCAAGATGAAGATGTACGCAGGAAGTAAAATTTACAAATAAAGACTAAAGACAAGCGTGAAGATAAAGACGCTAGAGCTATTGTCAAGGGGGAGTCTGTTGAGACATAGATTGTGACAACAAATCTAGCTTGAAATAGGACTGGTGTAATTATTATTATGTTTGTGTATTGGTTTAGATTTGTAAATGAATATTTTGTTTTTAATGATAGACGAAATTTTGTATTTTATTATTTACGTTTGCTGCGAGTCGAGATCTCAAGTTGCAAGGGTTGCGAAGCGAGGTGAGATCTGAACTCGCAATGCAGAACTCAATAGGTGACAAACGAGTTGAGTTGAGCATGGGCTTGGGCTGCGTAGCGTGTTGAGTCAACTCACAGGACCAAAGGCTGCGAGTTGAGACGACATATTTATATGTTTTCAATACGTGAAAAACATAACAATTCAATTAGACTTTTTGCAATCCCATATTATCTGCGAATTCAATTTCCAGAAAAAAGAAAATAAACCTAACGAATAGGCTTGGACGTATATTCGTTTAAAGCAAAGTATATAGTTAAACGAGACACGAACTTATTAGTTGTTAGTAAGATAACATCGTATTAAGGAATTCCGCACCTTAATACTACAGATAACGAAGTTATCGATCTTAGAACTAGGGACTTACAACTTTCGATTCATGAGGTATCTTGAGCCATATAAAGCATTCATTTTTAATGCTTCACTTCTTCAATTCTTGAGTGTGCCGATGTATGCGTTTAGAATCAGAACTTGCTCCTGTTATGCATTTCAAATCCGAACTGGTGAGTAAAAAGGGGATCGAATCACATCATTCTTAAACCCATCCGTACACCTAAAAAGAAATACGTTATCCTTACCCTCTCAAAAGCATCCCTCAAACTTCATAGAAAGTTCCAAATATGAAAGAAGAGAAGCTACAAGGATATGACGTCGGAAAAAAAAAAGAATTCGAAGAAAAGAAAGTCAAATGGAGAAAAAGACTCCTTCCAAAAATCGAAAAAAAGGCGTCAATCCTCTCAAAAATCCCAGCTTTCCTCTTCACCAAAAAAGTAACTCATGAAAAACCAACACAACCCCCTCTCATATCACCAACACTCCACTCCAAAAACCTTACATCACTCCTCCTAGAATGATTGTGGCTAGATTGACTTCTCTCTCACCTAAAAGGTAACGATTTGATTCTCGATCAAGCTTATGAAGATAAACGATACATGACTGACGTTCTGAGTGATTAATAATACTAGAATATGAAACCTTAAACACTTTAAGTGATTGGAGTGACCACCTTGAGAGGATCGCCTAGTCATGTATCCAAGATCAAAGATCAAAAGCATGCTCCCAAAGATTACAACCCTACCTTTTCAAAAGCATAAATATTTTATTTCGACCTGAAATATTTCATTATCTACTTATCTTTAAGCATGCTTGAAATTCGAGTTTGCTTGAGGAAAAGCAAAGTTCTAAGTGTGGGATACATGATATCCCGTAAAAAGTCACATTTTTACTACTGGTATCTCTCCCATTCTGAAACAATACTTGGCATTTAGACTCTAATAATACACAAATCAATGAAACTTTGCCAAGAAGGTCAAAATAGAGTCGTACGAGAAAAATCAAGCATAACGAACGAAAATCAAAGATTCTACGCACATTTGAAGATTCAAGGCATCCGAGACAAGATTTGAAACAAAGTACCCATCACTGATATTTCTCTTATCCAAGATCTTCTAATTCAAATTACGAATTTAACACAAGAAGAATTAGCAAAAATGGACGAAGAATGAAGATTATGCGTACGCCGAAAGATTCAAACGATTCGTAAAAGACATCTAAAGTTCAAAGACACATCTTAGGGATTTTGATATCGCGTAAAAAGTCATGTTCTTACTACCGATATGTCTCTCATTCTGGAGCAATACTTGACATTTGAACTCAAAAGATGCTTAAATCAAAGAAACTTTTCCAAGAAGATTAAAATGAAGTTGCACGAGAAAAATCAAGCAAAACGGACAAAAAACGAAGATTCCACACACGTTTGAAGATTCAAGACATCAAGACAATATTTAAAGACAAAAGTCCCCATCACTGAGATTTCTCTTATCCAAGATATTCGTTTTCAAAATATGAATCTAACAGAAGAAGAATCAATAAAAGCAGATGAAAAATGAAGATTTTACGTACGCCGGAAGATTCAAACGATTCGTACGAGACATCCAAAGATCAGAGATAAATTTTTGGGATTTATTTTCATCAATGTCTTCTTTTTTAAAAAATGAATCCAACGCAAAAAGAATCGACAAAAACGGATGCAAAACGAAGAAGAAACGCACGAATCAAGTAACGGAGCGAAATACGGCGAACCGAGATGGTGGTAGTGCAGCCGCTGCCGGCCACACCACCACCACCGCCGGATACACCACCATCGGAGCCGGTCATCCCTCCCCTGTCCATTTGGTGCTTTTTCGTCCTCGCCCATTGATGCGTCACCAGCGATCGGTAAGGATCTTACCCATGTCGTTGCACAGGCTACTAGCGACGGGCATCAGTGGGTGTTTTAAATTTGTAATTGCGGGGCCTAAGTTTTCCCTAACAATGCTAATCCTTAGGGTGAGCAAGTGGTAGGTATGACCTAGAGTCGTTCTTCAAACCGACTGAATTGAAACTAAGGCGTGGCAGATGAGGGCTTTCAAACTAGTGAAGGGTTTATAAAATAGTGGGGGAGTTTTGGTTTTCCTATTAACTAACTTAGGCAAGTAAATAAATTAAAGCGAAATTAAAATAAAAGATAAAGCAGATAAGATAAAGGTAGTGTTTGCTGAGACTTAGTTAATTAAGTTATGGGATGATATTTGGAGAAACTGTTTTGAAAGACATTTGTTAATTATTTTTTCTTGGATACTTGTGATGTAAACACTAGATTCCCTACTAATTAAAATCCCATTAGCATGTCACACCGGGAGCTAGGTTATGGTAACATTACAAAGTATTTAGAATAATAAGCAAAATCTTAATTATGGTTTAATAATAGTTTCATATGAACGGGAACAAAATCTTAAGGTACTAGACATAACTGAATCATATAACGATTCCTCGTCATCCTAACAGATTCGTATATTTAAAAAGTTCATTTATGACTTTAAACCAGCCCTTGCTTAAGACTACCCAATAAATCCACTAATTATCCACAGCGTTCCTCACTTTCAGTGGTTTCGCCGCTTCAAACCTTGGCCATATCTTGTCCTACGATAATCCCCCATGTAGCCTTGCGGTTCCATAGTTTCATACCTTTGACAAATTATATTGACACGGATGACTGACTACCTTTTGGTTGGACGTCGTTAAAAAGGTGTTGTAATCACGTTTATTGGTGGAAAGGCGATTAGATTAGTTTGAACTTTAAAAGTCTATTTAGAAAGATTAATTAAACGAGGTTTCTCATTTTATATATTAGTCCGTAATATAACTACCTTCGGTCGTTACTCAACTTCCATACATTTGTACTCCACCTTGAAGTATTTCCATTACTATATCGAATAACAGTCGAATAGGGTCCGCCATATTATTTCATAATATTGTACCTTTTTATAATATGACTACCTTTGGTCGTTACTCGACTTCCATACATTTGTACTCCACCTTGAAGTGTTTCCAGTACTATATCAAGTAACAGTCGAATAGGGGTCGTCATATTACTTTATGATAATTAAGACCGTTTATATTTTACTACTATGATAATCCTAAGGCAACAATCAAACAAGAACATGAAATAAGATGATCAAAGCAATACTATCGATCTCTAATATTTAATTATAAATCAACCCATTATTAACTAACTACATCGCAAGCAAACTGATATCGCGTAAAAAGTCATGTTTTTACTACCGATATCTCTCTCATTCTGGAACGATTCTTGGCATTTGAACTCAAATAACACTCAAATCAATGAGAATCTTCCAACAAGGTCAAAACAAGGTTGCACAATAAAAATCAAGCAAAACGGATGAAAAACGAAGGTTCCACGCACTTTGAAGATTCAAGGCATCAAAACAAGATTTGAAGACTAAAGTGCCGATCATCAACATCCATCTTATCTAAGATGTTCATTTTCAAAATACGAATCTAACAGAAGAAGAATTAACAAGCACGGATAAAGAATGAAGATTCTATGCCCGCCGGAAGATTCAAATGATTTGTATGCAATATCTAGAGATAGGAAGCTCAATTTTGGGATTACTTTTCGTCAAAGTCTTCGTTTTTGAAAAACGAATCTAATGAAAAAAGAATTGAAGAAAACGGACGCATAATGAAGAAAACACGCGTAAATCAAGAAACACAACAAAAGACGGCGAACAGGGGCGGGTGGCAGCCAGCCGCCGCCGGCCAGCCACCAGCCGCCGCTGGCCACCTGGAGGGCACCGCCGGCCTCCCCTCCCCCGTCTCATTCCCGCTTTTTGGTCCTTTCATGTACCCGGTGCCACACCTTTACGCGATTGTACGTACCCGGTGTCACACCTTTGCGCGATTGTAGGTACTTGGTGCATCACCTTTTCCACCTTTTGCTAAAGTGCTCCTCAAGGTTCTAACGTAAGCCGGATTTCTACTATAAATAGGAGGGCTTTGGTTCATTTGAAAGACACACCAAAAAACACCTACAATACACACCTTCCATACTTTGGAAAACACACACTTTCACTTTTTCTTTCTTTATTTGTAATTCTTCCTTAGTTAATTAGAATTAGCTAGTTAACTAATCTAGGAAGACTTGTACGGAGGTGCTCCGGGATGCAGTTGTAGCTACGAGTTATTGTACGCCTATTTCAGGTTTTAATCTATCTTCCATATTTATTTATGTTTGTTCTTTCTTTAATAAATTTAAATATGCATGCTAGAATTGCCATGATTAATTAGATAACTCAATTGTCTGCTATGATAGTCGTTTAGAAAGTTTTAATATGTATTTGTGTTGTATGTTATGAGATTGCAAATGGTTTATATTACAAATAGATGTAGGAATTAAATCTTTATCATTTATCTGCCCAACTCATGTTGTGACTAAAACCTTATCCAAAAATGAACGTAGCTAACTCATAGTATATAGGTCACTTAGTTATACTATGTTAGATTGAATCATGGAGCTCGGCATGGCCGGTGTTCTCTAGACCAAAATAGGATCCAAGAGACACGGAATATGGGAATAGAGGTAGATTAAGATTAAATTCATATAGACGATATTTTTGAGACAACTTTTGGAATATCCTCGACTTAAATAACACCTTTGCATGCTTATACTGAACTATTGCTTTGATCGTCTTATTGCATGCTCTTGTTTGATTGTTGCCTTAGGATTATCATAATAGTGAAATACATATGGCATTAAATATCATGACGTAATATGACGGTCCCTATTCGACTGTTCTCTGATATAGTACTGGAAACGCCTACGGCGGAGTACAAATGTATGGAAGTCGAGAACGACCGAAGGTAGTTGTATTATGAACCGAATAACAGACGTGTTACTTAAGTTTCCATTTGTAGTACAAACCATCCGAGTATTCTTGCATACCTGAGTAATGTTGATAAATCGTACGAATAAGTGATGACATATTATCCGACCGCCTAGACCAATTAGTCCAACCTATTCCGGTGAGGGTTAAACCTCGTTCATAAGATTGTTTATTCAACAAACTATGCCATGATTCAGACATCTCTGATGACCAAGATTGGGGAATAGGATTCGAGATTAACTGTCAGATAATATGGGTATACATTTGAGAGAACTTTTGGTGTATGCTTTAATATATTCTGCAACCCATGTAACATTCTATTTTCCTGATTGTGGACACCTCCGCGTTAGCCCGATAGAAGGACGGCAGTAATAGTTCACATTAACTTACGAACTTATCTTCATTAGAACTCTATATATATTCAACAACTTCTAAACCGCTTCATAGTAGAAAATCGCTTTAATTGCTGAACGCCCGAAGTAACCTCCACCTTTTAGTTTATCTTAATTTAATTTCGAGTAGAAAATCTAAAATCAAAACAAAAAAACCAACTCTTTTCTCCCTAGCTAAATACATAAAAGTTTCTAAATCCCCTAGATTCAATTTGCCACGCTTTGAAGAACGATCCTAGGTCATACTTGTCCTTTTCTAGCCCTTTGATTAGCATAACAGTAACCTTAGGCCCCAGCTCTATAAATTTAAAACCCACTGTCGTGATGTATCTCCATTAGAAATTCCAACGACCGGTGTGCAGTGCAACACAAACACAACAAGTATACTACTCTCTAATCATGGCAATAACAAAATCTAGCATAATTAATATAAACGTAATTAAATAAGATAGATAAGGATAGAAAGAACCAGGATTAAATGAGAGAGAATAGACTTGAATTAATTGACACAATTCCGAGCATACACCGAAGATTACAATGCGTTCCGCACTTTCATTCTATTCCTAATTAAACTTCTAAACTAGTTTAATTACTAGTTAAAACTAATCTAGAGAAAAAATGTAGAGTGAGAAAGTTGGAGCTTATTTCTAGAGTGAGAGAAAATAAGCTAGGAAGGTGTGTTTTTCCTAAGAAATGTGTAGGAAAGGTGTGTCTTGAAATGAACCATGGAGGCTCCTATTTATAGATGAAATCCGGTGCACTATAGCAACTAGGGGAACATGTTAGCAAAATGTGGTAAAGTTGATAGCACATGTACCCTAAAACACGTAAAGGTCTAGCACGCGTACCCTCAAGTTGCGGAAAAGGTCTAGCACGTGTACCAGGCGAGGACGAGCAAGGATGGAAAAGCGGCCGGGGGACGGGTGACAGGCAGCCGGCACCGCAACCCATGCTGCCGGTGGCTGCTGCATGGTGGCCGGCGGCGGCCGCCACCCTGCAGCCCCGGTTCGCCGTCTTTCGCTTCGTTTCATAAATCGCACGTATCTTCTTTGTTATGCGTCCGTTTTCATTGATTCTTTTTGCGTTGGATTCTTTTTTGAAAAATGAAGACTTTGATGAAAATAAATCCCAAAAATATATCTCTAATCTTTGGATGTCTCGTACGAATCATTTGAATCTTCAGGCGTACGTAGAATCTTCATTATCCGTCCGTTTTTGTTGATTCTTCTTCTGTTAGATTCGTATTTTGAAAAGAATATCTTGGATAAGAGAAATCTCAGAGATGGGAACTTTTGTCTCTAAATCTTATTTTGATGTCTTGAATCTTCAAACGTGTGTGGAATCTTCGTCTTTCGTCCGTTTTCCTTGATTTTTCTCGTGCAAACTTTTTTTGACCTTCTTGGCAAAGTTTCATTGATTTATATACTATCTGAGTTTATTTGCCAAGTATTTTTCCAAAATAAGAGAGATATCGGTAGTAAAAACGGGACTTTTTACGCGATATCACCCATACTCGTAGGGTACACGTGCTAGCCCTTTTCCGCGACTTTGGGGTACACGTGCTAGACCTTTACGCGCTTTAGGGTACATGTGCTAGCAACTTTTCCACCTTTTGCTAACATGTGCCCCAAGTTGCTAGAATGCACCAATTTTCCCCTATAAATAGGGATCCCATGGTTCATTTGAAGATACACCTTGGATACACACACCATACACTTTCTACATTCTATATATTTCCTGTAAAATCTAGTATTTCTTCCTTTAGGATAGTTTAGTTAATTAGAATAGCTAATTAATTAACTAAGGAAGATTTGTACGGAGGTTCTCCGGGACGCATTGTAGCTACGAGTTACTTGTATACCTTTCCAGGTTTTTAATCTATCTTCCATATTTAAATATGTTTATTCTTTATTTTATAAATTTAAATATGCATGCTAGAATTGCCACGGTTAACTAGATAACTCAATTGTCTGCTATGATAGTCATTAAGAGAGTTTTAAATATGTAATTGTGTTGTATGTTATGAGATTGCGGATGGTTTATAGTATAAATAGATGTAGGAATTAAATCTTTATCGTTTATCTTCCCAACTCATGTTGTGACTAAAACCTTAGCCAAAAATGAACATAGCTAACTCATAGGATATAGGTCACTTAGTTATACTATGCTAGAGTGAATCATTGAGCTCGGCATGGCCGGTATTCTCTAGACCAAAATAGGATCCAAGAGACACAAAATATGGGAATAGAGTTAGATTAAGATTAAATTCATATAGATGATATTTTTGAGACAACTTTCGGAATATCCTCGACTTAAATAATACCTTTGTATGCTTATATCGAACTGTTGCTTTGATCGTCTTATTCATGTTCTTGTTTGATTGTTGCCTTAGGATCATCATAATAGTGAAATACAATTGGCATTAAATATCGTGAAGTAATATGACGGCCCTATTCGACTGTTCTCTGATATAGTACTGGAAACGCCTACGGCGGAGTACAAACGTATGGAAGTCAAGAATGACCAAAGGTAGTTATATTATGAATCGAATAACAAACGTGTTACTTAAGTTTCCATTTGTACTACAAACCATCCTTGTATTCTTGCATACCTGAGTAATGTTGATAATTCGTACGAATAAGTGATGACATATTATCCGACCGCCTAGACCAGTTAGTCCAACCTATTCCGGTGAGGGTAAACCTCGTTCATAAGATTGTTTATTCAAAAAACTATGCCATGATTCGGACATCTTTGATGACCGAGATTGGGGAATAGGATTCGAGATTAACTGTCAGATAATATGGGTATACATTTGAGAGAAATTTTGGTGCATGCTTTAATATATGCTGCAACCCACGTGACATTCTATTTGCCTGATTGTGGACACCTCCGCGTTAGCCTGATAGAAGGATTGCAGTAATAGCTCACATTAACTTACGAACTTATCCCCATTAGAACTCTCCATATTAAACAACTCCTAAACCACTTCATATAATAGACAATCGATTCAATTGCTGAACGCCCGAAGTAACCTGCACCTTTTAGTTTATTTTTGTTTAGAATAGAAAACCCAAAACCAAAACCAACTCCTTTATCCCTAGCTAAATACATAATAGTAACCATAGGCCCCATCCTTATAAATTTAAAACCCACTGTTGTCTTGCATCACCATTAGAAATTCCAACGACCGGTGTTCAGCACAACAAGTTTTGGCGCCGCTGCCAGGGAGCGTCAACAACCGATTTTAGGAATTTAGCAACTTTAGTGTTTAGTGATCTTTTTGAAAGATTAACATCGATCAAAAGTTACCTTTTTACCTTTAGAACTAGTTTAGTTTTAGTTTAAGCAATTATTAACCAATCATGTCAACACCCCATTTTGACTCAACTATCCCCACACCAAATGAATCTTTAACCCAACTTTTGGTTGTTTCCTCACCTACAAACCACATACCTTCCTCAAAACAATCTTTATCGGATTTTGTGTCTGAACAAAATGTTATAAACAAAAGAGTAACCGGATTTCAAGATAATATTGACGCTATGATAAAAATTTTAGAATAATTAATCTCTAACATGGAATCTATTTTGAAAAACTTAAGTTTTATTGAGGAAAGTACGTCGGCAATCACTAATGACACCACCCATCCGCCAAGTGTTTATGTGTTAATCGTGACTAGGGGAGGAAAAGTAACCAAAGTTGATCCACCACCGCCTGATAACACCCCCGAAAACACTTCTTTGCCCACACCTACACCTAGTGAAAATGTGTCAATTGACATCCCTGTCACAACATCTGACCCATCCAAAACTCCAGATAATGTACCTCACACGATAATACCTTATCCTGGTAGACTAAAGAAGGAAGAGCAAGAAACCCAATTCGGTAAATATCTGGAATTATTTAAAAGCCTACACTTAAACATTAGATTATTAGATGCTTTAGTAGAAATGCCCTCTTGTGCGAAATTCTTTAAAGAGCTCCTTTCAAACAAAGAAAAACTTATGCAAATAGTTAGTTTACCCTTGAATGTTGAATGTTCTTTAATTGTACAACGTGGTCTCCCACCTAAATTAGGCGATACTGGTCACTTTACTATACCCTGTTTTCATCAAGGAATTCAAATTAGTAACGCCTTAGCAGACCTAGGTGCTAGTGTTAATCTTATGCCTTATTCCCTCTATAAGAAATTAGGACTAAATGACCTACTGCCTACTCGTATGACCATACAATTAGCTGACAGATCAGTTAAGCTCCCTCGAGGAATTGCTGAAGATGTCATGGTCAAAGTTGACAAGTTTGTTTTTCCAGTAGACTTTATTGTCATGGACATAGAGGAAGACACCCATATCCCGCTCATCCTAGGCAGACCATTCCTAAATACTGCCAAAGCCGTAATTGACGTTAATGAAAAATCTTTAAAACTAAGAGTTCTGAAAGAGGAGGTCACCTTTAATGTCGATCGATTAATGAAGCAACCTCTGGAAGAGGACTGATTGCGCTCAAATGGTCGGACAAGGAATCGCTTCCTTGTCGTTGCGGACCTTCCAATCGAGACCAGCAATCGGAGGGTGGTTTTAAATTTATAATAGTCGGGGGGAGCCAAAACCTTTTAAACTACTTACTATTACTAGGTACGAATACCTGATATTAGTATTTGGTAAGGATGATCCAGGGTCATTCCTCACGATGGTAGAATTGAAACAGAGCTTGTTCTAATAACTTAGTAATTAAGCTGGGGGTTTTATAGATTGAAGGGTGATTGTTTTTAGGTTTTTATTTATTTAAAATACTAAGAAAGCATAAAAGTAAAGGGAGGCTAGCAGATATGTAACACTTAAGGATCACAAAGACGTGGATCACCATGATTTAGGATAGCGTATAATGGGAATGATGATTATTGGGATCACATTCAGCTAACAGACAAATAAACTTCAGTGTAAACACTAGGACCCTACTTATTTAGTTCCGGTTCTAAATTAGTATGTCACTGAGTACCTAGGCTATCATGATTCTGATCAGATCAGGTGGCTCAACCCCCAACACTGTCCGATAAGGACAAGTGACCCTTCTTGGAGATATCTCTTGGGTGCATGAATAAGGTAGCAAACCGCCATTACAGGATATTCTAACCGTTCTTAACACCTATGTCTAAATGTTATTACCTAATTGTGTACTGGTTGTTTATGTTGTTACTCTAAACTATCAGCTAAGTGGAAGTAAAGGGTTTAAGCATCTTAGACTACTAACGAGTCTTCGCTTTCTTTTCATAATTCCTTTTTTACTTATTTTAAGATCAAATCCTTCTGTCATGAAATAGACCCTCCTTTATGATCAGACGTTTATCCGTAGGTATACTTACAGTGTATCATGCATTCAGTTATTTCCACAGCTTTTATAAATCAAAGTATACTCACGGTGTATAATGCTGCAAAGATTTAGCATTTCCACAGCTTATACCCTAGACCATGTTCAGGAAGGGTAACTTCCAGGTATCCACGGTGTCATATGCTTACGACCGGTCCATAGCTTTCACGCATTTGTACTTCACCAGAGGTGTTTCCAGCGCTATACTAAGTACTGGGCCGTTTTACAGCATGTCCACAGCTTCATACAAAAACACAAATAACTATATCTACGTAGTATTAGGGTTTGCAAAATCCTATCCTAAGGGCAATAGTCACGTGAAAGCACGGAAAGGGTGAATGATATGGTCTATTCAGGAAAAGCTTAGACTGATAACAACGTAAAATAACTCCCATTTATACAGATAGAGAATTAATGTAACATCACTCCTAACTATCTAAATCATGGCAAACATACAAGCAACTAATCACAAAGCATACAAATAAACATTTCTATCATTAATAAATCACAAACATCAAACAAGAACATTATAACAAATTAATAATAGAAAGGTTAGATAATACCGATACGTATTGCGAGCAGAATAACAACTTGTATTTCTTCGAATAATATCCAAATATTACAACCGCTAGACTCTAATAATTATATTAGATAGCTATTATAAGAAGAAAGGATTCTCTCATAATCTTCCCACTAGTTCCCTAGAGAGAGAAACTAGAGAGAGAATCTAGAGAGAGAAACTCTAGAGAGAGAGTGTAGTGTGTGAAATGAGTTGTGTGTTGTGAGGGATGGATGGATTGATTGCTTGTAGAAATGAGGAGGTGAGAGCCTCTATTTATAGGCTTACAAGTTACAATTTTACACTCAACACCCTCGCGCCCAATTTATCACTGAAATACACCCCCGAGCTATGAAATTCGACACCAAAGAGAGCGTATTCGACACTAAATAGGGGGTATTCGGTAGCAAATAAGGCGTATTCGGTAGCGAACGGGGCGTATTAGGTAGCAAATGGGGTGTATCCGGCACCGTAGAGGGGGTATACCACCCCTATAGGGGGTATACGGCCCCAACGAGGGGGTATACTGCCCCATAAGGGGGGTATACGGCCCTCTAGGTGGCGTATACGGTCCCTATGGGGTGGTATCCCCTTGGTCCGTGGTCTTGTATGCTGGATCATAAGTCTTGTGCACTAGTCGAACTTCGTTTGGCCATAACTTCTTCATTCTTGATCCATTTTCAGCGTTCTTTATATCCACGTGCTCGTAATTACCTGAAGATCATAATAAACTAATCATAGAATAATTTCAAGGTAATATGCTAAAAAGTGCTCGTAGAACGTGACCGTATCGTTTATGCTTTCTTTTTTACGTTATTTAGCCATTTTACTTGATTTTTGAAGCAATGCATTATTTTTAGCCTTAATAATGAATTATGGTGAAAAAGTATTGATATTGAATGATTTCATCCATTTTGGGGCTAAAAAGGTGGGAATTATGTACGCAAAAATGTGACTTTTTACATCAAATCAAGGACCTTGGTTTGTGTGATACCATGTAAGATATTTTTGATGAACATCTCCACGAAGTACTAGCACTATCTAGCCAGGATCCGATACCCAACACCATAGTCACCGTTCGGAAATTATTTAACGAGGACCCTAGGCTACAATCCACAATCACTTCGCCAACAACATCCTCTCACCGATGGCAAAACAATCGCTGTTTCATTAGGATGTGGTACACCGATACCTTGGCTAAAAAGAGATAAACCTATATTCAACGGACCAAACCCATTTCCTTCAATTGAAGAAGTCCTAGATTCATTCAAGGGGAATGAGTGTTGAGCCACCACCATTTAAACCACAATTAGCCAACCAACCCGAACCACTACCATTTCCAAACCCTGAAATCACCATAAACCAATCCTCATCCACTCAATTTCAAGAATTCCAATTCACCGATGACGGAGGGATCATCCTCACTAGAAATGATGAAGTTTCCTCATCATCAGTCAACAAATACGAGCTAAAGATAGAAGAATTCTCAAATAAAACCGAGTGGGTTGAAATATCATCAATCTCCACATCTGAAAGCGAGATAGACGATACGCCATTCCAAGCTGAATATGAGAAACTAAATAGAGACGAGATAGCTAGAATGAAGCCGTCTGTTGAAGAACCACCAAACCTCGAATTAAAAGAATTACCACCCCACCTTGAGTACGCTTACCTCCACGGAACATCACAACTCCCGGTAATAATATCTAAAGAGTTAAAACCCGAGGAGAAAGCTCAACTCATCGAAGTTCTGAAATCGCACAAGAAGGCAATCGCATGGAAAATTTATGATATACAAGGAATCAGTCCCAACTATTGCACACACAAGATACTCATGGAAAACGATTTCAAATCATCCGTACAAAGGCAAAGGATGGTAAATCCTAAGATTCAGGACGTGGTTAAGCAAGAGGTTACTAAACTCTTGGATGCTGGATTGATTTACCCAATATCCGACTCACCTTGGGTTAGCCATGTTCAAGTCGTCCCGAAGAAGGGTGGAATGACGGTCATTACAAACGAAGAAAATGAACTTATTCCGAT
This sequence comes from Pseudognaphalium luteoalbum, assembly GCA_963422505.1. Taxonomy (NCBI): domain Eukaryota; kingdom Viridiplantae; phylum Streptophyta; class Magnoliopsida; order Asterales; family Asteraceae; genus Pseudognaphalium; species Pseudognaphalium luteoalbum. The sequence continues at coordinate 81,469,948 of OY730197.1, forward strand.
CTCTAAGGTATTTCCTTATGGTGCCATCGAACTCGAGGCCCCAGACGGGAATTTCAAAGTAAATGGTCACCGTTTAAAACACTACGTAGAAGACTTTCCCACAACCAAGGAAGTCTATATCTATGAACCACCCTAACAGAATAGTAGGTATGAATGAGTCAAGCTATGAGACTCGATAAACAAAGCACTGTTGGGAGGCATCCCAAGCCTATCTTATCCTTTCCACATTAATTTTTCTTTTATTTTTTGATCTAATCCATTCTTATGCAGTACCTCACCTTATAAACGGCTGATGATTATGATTCGACCACTAACCTTTTGTATTTTGCAGGATGAGTTCGCAGCTAGCTAGAGCACAAGCCCCCAGTCAAAGATGCTTATGTGCCATGTATCACTCCCAGAGTTCATCACCGGGTAGTAGCATGACGACCCTCAGGGGATCACAGTTACCACCCCCTCGATTGGATGAGACCTTGGCAGACTTGGTGGAGGTGAAAGTTCAGGAGACATTCCTTTTACGTTCCCTTCATACCAGGTTACCTTCATCTCGCCGATCCGAGGGACAGACCGCAGGGACCTCCAGAGAACCCACCTTTCATCATGGGGTAACTACCACGGACCCTGCTATCACTTGGTCGATACTGAGAGCCCTCGAGGTCTAGCACACTGCCATCACTAAGATCCACACTACTTTGGGCCTTCCTTCAGATGGGACCTGATCCTGCTCCGCACATTCCACCGTGAGACCTATTCCCACCTTGGAACATGACTGCGGAGGACCACCCCACTATTATGGACCCACTAGAGGAGGAGATCGCTGCAGTAGATGCTTGAATCAGGACCCAGAGGATGGCACTGCATCTCCAGTTTATACCATCATGGAGTCAGCATTTCCTACATCGGTCGTGGAAAACACGATCTTTATGGATGATGACTTCACCGATTGGGAGGCGCTCTATGCTGACATGGATTAGTTATTATTAGTTATGTTATTTCTGTTTAGTATTAACGTGTATTAACATTTGTGTTTCCTGAAGGATATATATTATGCAGAACTTGGCGTGGAAATTATGGAACAAGTTCATTTCTAATGAGCCTGGTCCATTTCCAGCAATTTCACACACTTGAACCTAGTCCATAAAATCCAGTCGCAACGCACGCAACATAAGGAAGTATCTCTTCTAACCTTACTTTGCTTAATTAACACACTAAAACTCTTAGTAAAACTCTAAGTGTGGGATTATGACTCGCAAACAGAGAATGCTTTCTAAAATATTGACCCTCATCCAAAAATCTAAGTGTGGGATTAACCTAACATAGAAATGGAACATTAGGGACAATGTTCTTTTATGTGTGGGATAACAATAGTATTCACTACTAAAGTGCAACATAAAATTTTGAGCAAAACTCAGATTTTCAGCAAAAATTTTCAAATTTTTGAAAGTCTAAATTTTGAAAGTCTAAAAAGGGTATTTCCGGTCAACGAAAAATCCAAGGATTGGGAAATCGACAATAATGGGTTAAACTCTTTGAAAAATTTTCAAACTAAAGTTTTAAAACAAGAAATCGCATGACTAGGCATTAAACCACAAAAACAAGTGAGGAACCTTGAGCCATACAAAAGCATATATGCTTCACTTTTTGATTGAGAGTGTGCCGATGTATGCCTTTTTAAGTTAGAGCTTGCTTGAGCAATACATTTCGAAACTACACAGATAGGCGTCATACGTGACGAATGTGCAATTAGAGGATCTTGACATTTCCTAGGATAAAACTCTCTCCTAAAACCCCCTATTTTCAAACCTAACCAAACCAATGCTCACTTTCAGCATTAAAGATCAAGTAGAAAACCTGTTGAGCCTTAGCCTTTTCATTTCAAAAACTCACTTCAAGAAATCAACCCTTCCTTTACATCTCTTGGCCATAGCCTAAGATTCTGTTCTGTCAAGAAGAATCACTACAAGAAACACATTGAAACCCCCCGAAGGAAAAAAAATACCATCCAAAAAGAAGGGGAACTCCGAAGAAAAGCATAATTCAGCAAAAACAAAACTGACAGGAGGAACAAAAGAACTAAAAGACCCAAAGATCATTTAATGCCAAGGGGAAGGTTCCTTAGAGTGAATACATGAAAAGAAGGCACTTAAAGAGAGAAATCCAAAAAGAGGTATCACTAAAACGTCAAAGATAAGTTATCACAGACAAACTCTTAGGCTATATCAAAACCCCACTAGACACTACTAAACCCCTTTTCCATAAACATCTCTACCCTCTTACAAATGTCCAGGGATAATTAGCATAATCCCCATTTGAGTATTGCAGATTTGATTCTCGACCAAGCTTATGACGAACAAAAGAGCTGCATGACTGGCCCCTGAGTGATTTGGAAATTAGGAAACCCGATGCACTTGAGTGAATTGAGGGACCACCTGTGAGGGCCCCAGTCATGTATATCTTACATCACAAAGATTGAAATGAAAGCTTGTTAGAACCGGTAGTTTGGGAAAACATCAAGGGTTAAAGCCCCGTCTGAAATCTTTTCACCTAGCCTGCAGGAATCACAGTTTTCCAGGATACAAAGACACCCTTCCGGACTTTCAAAGAAGTTTTTCTGAAAATTTGCTTGAGGACAAGCAAAACTCTAAGTGTGGGATACTTGATATCGCGTAAAAAGTCATGTTTTTACTACCGATATGTCTCACATTCTGGAGCAATACTTGACATTTGAACTCAAAAGAAGCTCAAATCAAAGAAACTTTTCCAAGAAGATTAAAATGAAGTTGCACGAGAAAAATCAAGCAAAACGGACAAAAAACGAAGATTCTACACACGTTTGAAGATTCAAGACATCAAGACAATATTTAAAGACAAAACTCTCAATCACTAAGATTTATCTTATCCAAGATATTCGTTTTCAAAATACGAATCTAACAAAAGAAGAATCAACAAAAACCGATGAAGAATGAAGATTCTAAAAACGCGGGAAGATTCAAACGATTCGTATGAGACATTCAAAGATCAGAGACACATTTTTGGGATTTCTTTTCATCAATGTCTTCGTTTTTGAAAAACGAATCCAATGCAAAAAGAATCAACGAAACGGACGCAAAACGAAGAAGATACGCACGAATCAAGTAACGTAGTGAAAGACGGCAAACCGGGATGGTGATAGTGCAGCCGCCGCAGGCCACACCACCACCACCTCCGGATACACCACCACCGGTTCCGGCCACCCCTCCCCTGTCCATTTGGTACTTTTTACATTCTATATCTTGTACTCGCAGGGTACACGTGCTAGCCTTTTTCCGCGACTTTGAGGTATACGTGCTAGACCTTTACGCGCTTTAGGGTACATGTGCTAGCAACTTTTCCACCTTTTGCTAACATGTGCCCCAAGTTGCTAGAATGAACCAATTTTCCACTATAAATAGGGAGCCCATGATTCATTTGAAGATACACCTTGGATACACACACCATACAGTTTCTACATTCTATATCTTTCTTGTAAAAATTATAATTTCTTCCTTTAGGATAGTTTAATTAATTAGAATAGCAAATTAATTTACTAAGGAAGATTTGTACGGAGGTGCTCCGGGATGCATTGTCTCTACGAGTTACTTGTATACCTTTCCAAGTTTTTAATCTATCTTCCATATTTAAATATGTTTATTCTTTATTTTATAAATTTAAATATGCATGCTAGAATTGCCATGATTAACTAGATAACTCAATTGTCTGCTATGATAGTCTTTAAGAGAGTTTTAAATATGTAATTGTGTTGTATGTTATGAGATTGCGGATGGTTTATATTATAAATAGATGTAGGAATTAAATCTTTATCATTTATCTGCCCAACTCATGTTGTGACTAAAATCTTATCCAAAAATGAACGTAGCTAACTCATAGGATATAGGTCACTTAGTTATACTATGCTAGATTGAATCATTGAGCTCGGCATGGCCGATGTTCTCTAGACCAAAATAGGTCCAAGAGACACGAAATATGGGAATAAAGGTAGATTAAGATTAAATTCATACAGATGATATTTTTGAGACAACTTTTGGAATATCCTCGACTTAAATAATACATTTGTATGCTTATATCAAACTGTTGCTTTGATCGTCTTATTGCATGTTCTTGTTTGATTGTTTCCGTAGGATCATCATAATAGTGAAATAAAAATGGCATTCAATATCGTGAAGTAATATGACGGCCCCTATTTGACTATTCTCTGATATAGTACTGGAAACGCCTACGGCGGAGTACAAATGTATGGATGTCGAGAACGACCAAAGGTAGTTATATTATGAATTGAATAACAAACGTGTTACTTAAGTTTCCATTTGTAGTACAAACCATCCCTGTTTTCTTGCATACCTGAGTAATGTTGATAATTCGTACGAATAAGTGATGACATATTATCCGGCCGCCTAGACAAGTTTGTCACACCTATTCCGGTGAGGGTAAACCTCGTTCATAAGATTGTTTATTCAACAAACTATGCCATGATTCAGACATCTTTGATGACTGAGATTGGGGAATAGGATTCGAGATTAACTCTCAGATAATATGGGTATACATTTGAGAGAACTTTCGGTGTATGCTTAAATATATGCTACAACCCATGTGACATTCTATTTTCCTGATTATGGACACTTCCACGTTAGCCCGATAGAAGGATTGCAGTAATAGCTCACATTAACTTACGAAATTATCCCATTAGAAATCTCCATATTAAACAACTCCTAAACCACTTCATAGTAGACAATCACTTCAATTGCTGAACGCCCAAAGTAACCTCCACCTTTTAGTTTATTTTAGTTTAGAATAGAAAATCCAAAACCAAAACCAACTCCTTTATCCCTAGCTAAATACATAAAAGTTTCTAAATCCCCTAGTTTCAATTTGCCACATTTTGAAGAACGATCCTAGGTCATACTTGTCCTTTGCTAGCCCTTTGATTAGCATAATAGTAACCCTAGGCCCCAGCCTTATAATCTTAAACCCACTGTTGTCTCGCATCACCATTAGAAATTCCAACGACCGGTGTGCATCACAATAGATTTCTTTTCATCAAAGTCTTCTTTTTTGAAAAACGAATCCAACGCAAAAAGAATCGACGAAAACGAACGCATAACGAAGAAGATACAAACGAAACGGTGCGGGCGGCCGCCAGCTGGCAACCAGTCGCCGCCGGCTGGCAGCCTGGCGCCACCGGCTGGCTTTCGGTCGTCCCCTCCCCTTTTTTTCGTCCTTGCTCGTACTTGCTTGGTACATGTGCTACCACTTTCCGCAACTTTAGGATACACGTGCTACCACTTTCTGCACCTTTAGGATACATGTGCTACCACTTTCTGGGAAATGACCACCCCCCAAATGCATGCTAACTTGAGCCTATAATGGCTAACATGCACCCCATCTTCAACTATAAATAGGGCATCAAGGCTCATTTGGAAAACACAGCTTACACACCTTCCATACATCTCTTTAGACTAATAATACTCTCTAATTATTAGTTCTACTTTCTCCTTCTATTTTTTTTATCCAAAATTAGTATTAGGCTAATTTAGGAAAGTTGTTTAGAATAGAACGAAATCAAGGAATGTGTTGTAATATTTGGTATACGCTTGGAGTTACGCTTATTAATTCAAGTCATTTCCTTCTCGCATTTAATCCTGGTTCTTTCTATCCTTTTCAATCTTACTTAATTACGTTTATATTGATTATGCTAGATTTAGATATTGCCATGATTAGAGAGTAGTATACCTGTTGTGCTTGCTTGCAATGTAGTTAGTTAATTATGGGATGATTTATAATTAAATATTAAAGTAATATTACGGCCCCTATTCGACTGTTCTTCGGTATAGTACTGGAAACACTTCAAGGTGAAGTAAAAATTTATGGAAGCCAAAGAACGACCGAAGGTAGTCATATTACGAAACGGTACATTATTACGAAGTAATATGATGGCCCCTATTCGACTGTTATGCAGTATAGCGTTGGAAACACTTTAGGTGTAGTACAAAAACGTGGAAGATGTGTAACGACCAAAGGTAGTTATATTACAAACTAATATTATAAAATGAGAAACATAGTTTAATTAACCTTTCTAAATAGACTTTTAAACTTTAAATTAATCTAACGCCTTTCCACCAATAAACGTGATTACAACACCTGTTTAACGACGTCCAATTAAAAGGTAGCCAGTCATATGTGTCAATTTAATTTGTCAAAGTTATGAAACTATAGAACCGCAAGGCTACATGGGGGATTATCGTAGAACAAGACATGGCCAAGGTTAGAAGCGGTGAAACCACTTAAAGTGAGAAACGCTGTGAATAATTAGGGGATTTATTAGGTAGTCTTAAGAATGGCTGATTTAAAGTCATAAATGAAATTTTTAAATATACGAATATATTAGGATGACGAGGAATCGTTATATGATTCGGTTATGTCTAGTACCTTAAGATTTTCTTCCCGTTCCTATGAAAGTATTATTAAACCAAAATTAATATTTTCCTTATTATTCTAAATACTTCGTTATGTTATCATAACCTAAATCCCGGTGTGACATGCTAATGGGATTTTAATTAGTAGAGAATCTAGTGTTTACATACAAGTATTGAAGAATGATAATTAACTAATATCTTTCAAAACAATTTCTCCAAATATCATCTCATAACTTAATTAACGAAGTCTCAGCAAACACTATCTTTATCTTGTCTGCTTCATCATTTATTTTAATTTCGCTAGCCTAATTTAGTTAATATAAAAACCAAAACTCCCCCACTATTTTATAAACCCTTCACAAGTTTGAAAGCCCTCATCTGCCACGCCTTAGTTTCAATTCAGTCGGTTTGAAAAACGACTCTAGGTCATACCTACCACTTGCTCACCCTTAGTATTAGCATTGTTAGGGAAAACTTAGGCCCCACAAATACTAATTTAAAACACCCACTGATCACCATCACTAGTAGCCGGTGCACCGACAAGGGTTAAATCTTTATCGACCGCTGGTGACGCAACACTGATTATCACCTATTATTTTATTTTGCTGTTTCTTTTGGTTTAAATTAGGACCCAAGTAAAAACAAAAATAAAAATTCTTGTTTAGAATCCATACTAAATCGAATCGATCATCCCGACTGCTTGGTTTCACAATACGGTTGATCTTAAGAACGACCCTGAGTCATAACTTGCCGCTAACTCACCTTAGCCATAGTAAAACTTAGGTCCCCTGCTCTACAATTTTTAAAACTTCCCACGATCAGCGTCTCGACGGCTGGTGCGACGACCGAAGTGAAATCCGACCGACCGCTGGGCCGCGATCACTTACAAAAACATAAATAACATTTTGTAAACATATTATATATCTTTATTATAAGCAAATAATTCTCATTACATCAAACCTTAATAAAATTTTATAACCCTCGAAGTCAAACTAAATCTAATATTATACAATGTATAAACTAACAACAACAAACAAACATATGAATGAAATTGGAGTTTTTCCATCGAAATAAAGTATTACTCCTTTGGCGCATCAAGTACCTAAACGGAAAGAAATAACAATAAATGAGGAAGTTAAACCAAACATATATTGAACTAAAAAGATGTATAATTCGTAAAATTTTGAAGTCCAACCCAATGATGTACAAACTATACATCCTTCATATAAAAATATAAAAGAAAGATAAAACTCTAAAACCAAATCGAATAAATAAGAACAAATGTAGAGCCAAAATCGAAGTGATAAATATAAAATTAGAATCAAGTAACAAATCACCTTAAACAATCTTGTTGGGTAGTAACTCGAGATAACTACTTTAAGTATGAAGTTAGATGTATATAAATTATAAGGAAGAACAACCGATCGTATATGAAGGAGTAGTAGTGTTTTAATGGAGATGATATTTGTGAAAGATAATGAAATTCGGTACTTTTTGATTTGAAATCAAAGATTGAATAATTGAAATAATTAAAATGGAGCAAATGGAATGTTTGGGGGCAAATATATAAGAGGATGGGGTAGTCTGGAAGAATAATGAAGAATAAGAGAAAATAAGGGCGGGTATTTGAAATGTTCAAATTTTTGAAGAAAGGACCAAGGTTCCCACATTATAAACCATGGTCCTTTTGAAAATTTCAAAACTTTTTGGACAAAGGACCACGGTTCCCTCATTAGAAAATATGGTCCTTTTAAAAATTTAAAATAACCACGGTTCTTAGTGTAGGAACCTTGTTCTTTTTTTATATAATTAGTCAAATAGACTACCTCTATATAATTAGAACAGTGTCCCTTATTTTTTAAGTAAATAGACCACGGTTCACAAGTAAGAATTGTGTTCCTGCTTTTTTTAAACATGGTCCACCACAAAAAAAATAAAAAATAAGTGTTTTAATGCAAATAGACCACGTATTTTATGGTTTTTCACTATTTCCGTTATCTATACTTGTTTTTGTAGTAGTGTATATATATATATATATATATATATATATATATATATATATATCTGTGTGTGTGTGTGTGTGTGTGCATGTGTGTGTATTAGTAAGTAATTAGGTTGTGCAATGCATGACCCTTGTTCAAAAAGCTTCATATTAATTTTTGCAATGTTAAATGTATATTATTCTTAAGAATGTTCACTAACTGAAATATAGAACATAAAGTAATATTTCTTATTCTTAACTATTGCTAAACACCGACACTTTGATTAGTGCATGATACGATACATCTTGAATCGCAGATCGTGAAACTTATTAAGGAAATATACTGATGGGAGGGCATATTTAGGGCAGGTTTTGCAATTGAAAAGCTCAATATTCCATTGGAAAAAGGGGGAAATGGCAATGGAACGACCTGGGGAATTTAACGGCGACCAATGAACGCCGCCGAGAATGCCTTCCGGAACGCTGTCCAAGGGATACTAAACGCCGTCCGACGGTGTTCTCGGCCTTGAACGTCGACGAGAACGGTTGGACACCGGGTGCTCTTCTGATTTACATCCCTTTAATACTCTATTTTTTTCCACATCATTATGCAATGAATAGAAAATCAAAGAGATGATTTAAAAGTAGTTGAAAGCTGAGCTATTAAAATCTTGTAAGCAATACAACCAAGGATGAAAATATGTTGCATTTTAATCAATGAAAAATGCTAGTCTTTAAACTGTGTCGTCTCCATTTCTTCAAAATTTTCATCTCCGATAAGACCACCGACATAGAGACAGCGAAAGAGATTTTAAACTTATTGTGCGATAACATTTTGAGTAACCTATCGGAATCCAAGTCACTCCGACCCATTGCATCAAAAGTTTAAGATGAAAACTAGTTTTAGATTAAGATTCCACTAGATAATCCGAGTATGAAAAAAACATGAATAAACAAACACTCTTGATGCCCAGTGTGTTTCTGACTTAATCCTAAAAAAGAAACATGATATACTACATAATTAGATGGATTAACTAACCTTTTAACAAATGAAACCTCAAACCTATATTGATTATTCTTACACTTCTAGTCGTGACAATATTTTGTTCCTTCACCAGAGTTGGTAGCTATGCTAGGTAGATCCACAATTTTAAGATCAAGACACCATGTTCCAGGTAGATCTACAATTTTAAGCTCAAGGACACCATGTTGCTTGACAGTTACTTATCGAAACATCAGATGTTTCTTTACCTAGAGCTTATGTAGTCTCTTTAATAGTGTGCAAAATTTTTTATTCTTGAATACCTTCTTCAAATTAAACAGACATGTCATGAACCTTAAACTTATGAGAAGCACTAGGATCAGACACATTTTTTAACTTAACTAATTAAGAAAATTCAAGACCTTTAGACAGACGAAGGCGAAGGAGAGAGAGCTAACAATGCTAGACTTTCCATCAGATTTCCGACCAACAACTTTTTACTTAGAAAACATTAAAAAAAAACACAAACACCCAAACACTTCACCAAATGCTACCAACTCTTGATCAAATTAGCGGAAAGATTTCCTTCAAATCATTAGACAAAGTTTCTACACTATTCTCTAGAATGTCCTTGTTTTCAATTAGAACGAGCTCGTCATCTAGAAGACTCTTCTACCTGTGTTGTCTTTCTCTTCTCCCTCTTCTCTTACAAATCCTAGTTTTTGTTAGTTTGAATTCACCAAATTCTTCAATTGGAAAAGAAGATCCACATTTAAATAATCAATAAACCTCTCAACAAACAATTTCTAATAGCTCACAGTCATAACGAGAATATCATGAGCCTTGATCCGCATCTCTCTTGGATAATTCTTAAAATAACCAGTTGTAAACTTCCCCAACTCTGGTATCCTAACAATCTCAACTTCCAATCCATCCTTCTCAAATCGAGTAGTCACCACACTATCACTAAACCTCATTGAACTCAGCCTTTCATGAAATTTCTTACGACAACTATAGTCTAAGAAGTTTTGCATGTTTAAGAATTAAAAAAAAAATGTAAATTTGTTTTTGAATCCCTTAAACATTTCATGTCCTAAAGTTTTCACGTCTAAGCTTAATTAAGATGACCTCTACACATGTCTAATGAAACCCTTTACATGAACCATTCAATATACGCTCACATTTCATTGATTAACCCATCCATATCTTAAAAAAACCCTCTACTTTTTCTCGCAAAGTGGATTTTAAAAATCACAAGGGACTAAACTTACCTCCACTATTCGTTCCATAACATACTTGATTTCCTTACCAAGAAGTCATGTTCCTAAATCTCTTTTCACTCTAAAATATAAGATTTTAAAAAGCTCTATTCTATCAATTATTATGCCTCATGATTGCAAATAGGTTATCAGGGATACAACGAGAAGACTCAACAATTGATGTTAAAAATAGTTTTGTGTCATCCAATGTATTGAACTTCTTCAGAGTTACATCCCTTTCATACAATGTTTTTTGTTTCACATCATCATGCAATGAATAGAAAATCAAAGAGATGATTTAAAAATAGTAGAAACTAGAGCCATTAAATTCTTGTAAGCAACACTACCAAGGACGTAAATATGTTATTTTTTGGTTAAAGAAAAAGGTTAGTCTTTTAACTGTTTCATCTCCATTTCTCAAAAAATTTCATGTCCGATAAGACCACCGACATAGAGATAGCCAAAAAGATTTTCAACCTTATTGTGCGATTACATTTTGACTAACTTATTGGAATCCAAGTCACATTTTGAAATGACGGCACTGTTCTCCGACCCATTGCGTCAAACGTTTAAGATCAAAAGTCATTTCAGATTCGGATTCCACAAGATAATTTGAGTATGAAACAGTATGAATAAACAAACACACTTAACGCCCAGTGTGTTTCTGACTCAATCCTAAAAAAGAAACATGATATAGTATATAATTTGATGGATTAATTAACCTTTTAACAAACGAAACATCAAGTAAAACTATATTAATAATTCTTACACTTTAAGTCTTGACAATATTTTACTTCTTCACCCTAGGCGGAAGCTATGTTAGGTAGTTCCACAATTTTGAGCTCAAGGATAGCATGTTCCAGGTAGATCCACAATTTTAAGCTCAGGGACACCATGTTGCTTGACAGTTACTTATCGAAACATCAAATGTTTCTTTACCTAGAGTTTTTGTGGTCTCCTTATTAATGTGCATAATTTTTTGTTCCATAATATCTTCTTTAAATTCAACAAACATGTCATGAACCTTAAACTTACGAGGAGCACTAAGAACATACACATTTTTGAACTTAACTTATAAAGGAAATTCAAGACCTGTAGGCAAACAAAGGGGAAGAACAAAGCTACCAATGTTAGACTTTCCTATAGATTTCTCACCAACAACGATAATTTTGGGTATGGAAAAGTCTTTTGGTAGTTAAGAGTTGTAGACATTCCATGTTATCAAGCACAGTTAACACACTTTTGAATTTTGTATTCAATTATTGTGGGTGGAATGTTTGATGAAGATGGAGTAGCAGTAGCACCAGGTATATTGAGATTGGTATGGAATACAAGGAGCAAAATTTTTGAAGGTTGATTGATACAAGCATGGTTGATATTAGTGAGGTTTTTACTTTTATAGAGTAAAGAAAAGAGTGAATAAATGGCCGTGTTCAAATATTTTGTACCGTTTGGTCATGTTAAGACAAAAGTTCTTGAATGAGATGGTAGATACGGCGGTGGAGGCCATGGTGCAAAGCTTGTGGCACACAAAAAGAGCAAAGAATATGCAACAATGGTACAGAGGTAGAGAGAAACATGTAAGGTGTAGTGTGGCGTGGTGTGGCATGGTGTGGTGTTGAAATACTTTTTTGTGTGGTAAATGGAATGTGTTGCCTTGTGAAGATTTTATTGTATTTATTTAGTGAAACACGTGTGTGTGTGTGTATATATATATCACTAGTAGAAAAGTTCAAATAGATCACGGTATAATAAGCATATAACCCACGGATTTTGAGGGGTGGTCTATAAGGGGGAAGTCTATTTGAAAAATAAAAGGACCATGGATTTATTTGGGGTGGTCTATCAAAATTCCTACATTAAGAACCGTAGTCTATTTGAAAAATTATAAATAATTTTTTTTAATGTTTTATTTATTTTTTAGTTCATTCAATTCTATAAAACATATTTCAAAACTGATAGTAAAAGTTTTGATTCTTAAAAAACATAAATATCAGTATGCATACGTATTGTATATCTTTATTATAAGCAAATGATTCTCATTACATCAAACCTTAATAAATATTATAACCCTCGAAGTCAAACTAAATTTAATATTATACAATGTATAAACTAACAACAACAAAAAAACATATGAATGAAATTAACATCTTCATTACGTAGAGCTTTTCCATCGAAGCAAAGTATTACTCAATTGGCGCATCAAGTACCTAAACGGAAAGAAATAACAATAGATGAAGAAGTTAAACTAAACATATATTGAACTAAAAAGATATATAATTCGTAAAATTTTGAAGTACAACCCAAAGATGTACAAACTATACAACATTCATATAAAAATATAGAATGATAAAACCAAATCAAATAAACAAGAACAAATGTACAACCAAAATCAAAGTGATAAATATAAAATTAGAATCAAGTAACAAATCACCTTAAATAATCTTGTTAGGTAGTAACTCGAGAGAACAACTTTAAGTATGAAGTTATATGTATATAAATTATAAGGAAGAACAACCGATCGTATATGAAGGAGTAGTAGTGTTTTAATGGAGATGATATGTGTGAAAGATAATGCAAGTGGGTACGTTTTGATTTGAAATCAAAGATTGAATATTTGAATTAATTAAAATGGAGCAAATGGAAGGTTTTGGAGCAAATATATAAGAGGAAATAAGGACGAATACTTGAAATGTTCAAATTTTTGAAGAAAGGACCAAGGTTCCCACATTAAGAACCGTGGAACTTTTAAAAATTTCAAAATTTTTTGGACAAAGGACCACGGTTTCCCCATTAGAAAACATGGTCCTTTTAAAAATTCAAAATAACCAAAGTTCTTAGTGCAGGAACCTTGTTCTTTTTTATATAATTAGTCAAATAGACTACCCCTATATAATTAGAACCGTGTTCCTTGTGTTTTAAGTAAATAGGCCACGGTTCACAAGTAAGAACTGTGTTCCGTGCTTTTTTTAACCGTGGTCCACCTCAAAAAATTAAAAAATGAGTGTTTTAATGCAAGTAGACCACATATTTTATGGTTTTTCACTATTTTCGTGATCTATACTTGTTTTTGTAGTAGTGTGTATGTGTTATATATATATATATATATATATATATATATATTAGTAAGTAATTAGGTTGTGCGATGCACGACCCTTGTTCAGAAAGGTTCATATTAATTTTTGCAATGTTACATGTATATTATTCTTAAGAATGATCACTAATTGAAATATAGAACATAAAGTTTTATTTCTTATCCTTAACTATTGCTAAACACCGACACTTTGATTAGTGCATGATACGATACATCTTGAATCGTAGATCGTGAAACTTATTAAGGAAATATACTGATGGGAGGGCATATTTAGTGCAGGTTTTGTGATTGACAAGCTCAATATTCCATTTTATAATTCTTTCTTGCATAAGATTGAGAATGATGAGAGATTCTCCTTTTGGAGTGATAGATTGTGTGATGATGGATCCCGACTTCATTTTCGGTTTCCTTGGTTTAGAGTTGGTTCCAAACTGTAGCTTAAAGATCATTGGTGTGTTTCCGAGAAGCATGGAAGTTGGTGTTGGCGTAGGGACCCAAGGGATTAGACCTTATCTTAGTTCAATAACATGATCACTTCTGTTGAAGATCTTCGTCAATCTGGTGATGCCTCTTATGAGTGGCGATAGAAGTTTGATGCTAATGGATTTACGGTTAGGAAAATTTCATACATAATTGATTCAAAGATTGTTGTGCCTTTTGAGTTGTGAAAAGTTCATTACTGGAATAGGTGGTGTTGGGTTTTCTGTTCCTTAACTAGATTAATATGCGCAGCGGAATTATAACAAAATTATTCTAAGGCTATTAGGAAACTAAACCCTAAGGGATCTTAACTTCAATAAATAAAAGCAATAAAATAAATAGATAAAAAGGAAAAATAATAACCTTTGAGAAAACAATTTCTCACGCGTAGACGAACTAGCAAAACCTTCTTGCTTGGAGGCGAGTGCCCAAATTAGAACACCTCTAAAGGCTCACACCCAAGAGAACTAAGAGAATTCCCTAGTCTCCTATGGTCCCAACTCTAAGTTGAAAGACTCTTACAAGGAACAGGAATAAGAAAGAGAGAAGAAGAATTGAAAACTATTCAATTCAAAGGTGCATGGAAACCTAAGGGTTAGGCCCCTATTTATAGGGGAGGAAGAGGCCAAAGGTTTGGTCCTCCAGCCGATGTGGGACAACCTATTTATCCATCCATCTGGCGGATGGACTTTCCATCGGCGGATGTATGTGTTTCCAGAACTTTCTAACAACGCGCTCCACCGCTTTTACCCTTTTAAACTCCATCCGCTGGTTGAACCTTCCATCCGGCGGATAGATTCATTTTCCGTAATTTCTTCTTCTTTTAGTTTCTAATTAATATCCAGTTAATAAACAAATCATAATTTTAATTTCAATTATTATTATTTCTCTTATTTATTTCTCTTACTGTTCATTGAGGGCGACCCAAAAAGGACTCCACTTTTAATGATGTACTTACCAATTAGTTATGATACTAGACACTATTCCAATATTCTCCCACTTGGAAAATTTATCAACTATTATTGGTCTAAGCCTATCCATTAACTAAGCAGAGAGTGCCATCCAACGCAACTGCCGAACTCTGAATCATATCTTAGAGTTAGTCGTTAGATAAGTGATCAACTATTCCTTGTTCTACTGATATCGTATGAATCGAGACATGTATTTTAATCAATCTCAAGATTCATAATTTGTTTTCTGATTTCCGATTACATTGACTTTATGAGACTATTGAACCATCAACTTAGTCTCGGCCAGGCCTACCACTTTAGAGTCAATCTTTAATCATCAGAGGGCCCAAGATATCACTTTTCCCATTCAGGTGAAAAGGAACAAATAAATTTTGACTACATAGCACTAGCCAACTCATCATGTCATACCTAGTGTACCCTTTATAGCTGGCAGTTACGCACAACGTTTGAATAGAGTAAAGTATAACAGACTTGAAAAACTAGAAACTTAATGCATCTCCATTTCAAGAATGGAGGATATTACCATCTTAAAATCACTTGTAATTTAATCCATAAAGTGATCTCTTTAAGTGCGGGTCTCTCCTATACTTAAATACCCATGAGTGTTGCAGCAATCTCCATGCAATGTCTAATCTCCATAGACAATCTACTAACACTCCATGACAGTCTTGATTCACCACTTACTTCCAGGAGTGTGAACGACTGAGGAGGTTTGAGAAAAACTATTTTACTCGGGAAGTGGTGTCTAAACATGCAAAACTTGAAACACAATGACAAACAATAGTAAATGGCAGAACTCCTTCCACTAAACAAATCTCCATTATTTAATCACCAAGTCAATTACAATTTCCATTATTGTTTACAATGTTTCAAAATCAAACTAACAGCTAAAACTTTATATTATCTCTTAAGCCTATGCTCCTAGCATGCTCATCATGTTTGGACTTTCCAAGTGGCTTTGTGAACGGATCAGCTGAATTATCCTCTGATCTTATGCTCTTCACAATCACGTGTCCTTCTTCTACTTTTTGCCGAACAAAATGGTATTTTCTCTCAATGTGCTTTGACTTCCCGTGATCCTTGGGTTCTCTACTCAAGGCGACCGCACTTTCGTTATCACATAATATTTCAATGGGGTCTTGAATCGTTGGAACAACTCCAAGATCTCCAATGAAATTCTTAATCCAGATGGCTTCCTTTGAAGCCTCACAAGCCGCTATGTACTCAGACTCGCACGTTGAGTCTGCCACCGTATCTTGCTTGGAACTTTTCCATGTCACCGCTCCCCCATTCAGTAAGTATACCCAACCAGACTGTGAACGGCTATCATCTCTATCTGTTTGGAAACTTGCAACACTATAACCCGTTACTCTAAGTTCCTTTTCTCCACCATATACTAAGAACCTGTCTTTAGTATTTCTCAAATACTTAAGAATATTCTTTACACCTGTCCAATGACCTTCACCAGGATTATGCTGATGTCGACTCACTAAACTCAAAGCAAATGAGACATCAGGCCTCGTACACGTCATGGCATACATGATCGATCCTATAGCCGAAGCATATGGGACTCGACTCATTCTATCCGATTCTTCCTTAGATTTCGGACAAAGATCCTTACCGATCTTAATGCCATGATGTAAGGGTAGATTCCCTTTCTTAGAGTTCTCCATTTTGAATCTTTTCAAAATTTTATTGAAGTATGTGTCCTGGCTAAGTCCTATGAGACGTCTCGACCTATCTCTATAAATCTTTATACCAAGAATATATGCTGCATCTCCCAAGTTTTTCATAGCGAAACATTTTTCCAACCAGTCCTTTACACTTTGTAATGTTGGAACATCGTTTCCTATGAGTAGTATATCATCCACATATAACACTAGGAAGACTACAACACTCCCACTGAACTTGACATATATACAGGACTCATCTTCACTTCTAGAAAATCTAAACTCTGTGACTTTCTCATGGAAGCAAAGATTCCAACTACGAGAGGCTTGTTTAAGTCCATAAATAGCCTTTTGAGTCTTTCACACTCTATTAGTATACTTTGCATTTTCAAAACCCTTCGGTTGTGCCATGAACACATCCTCTGTCAGTTTCCCGTTAAGGAAAGCGGTTTTGACATCTATCTGCAAAATTTCATAATCATGAAACACAGCTATGGCTAGCATAATTCTAATTGTCTTTATCTTAGCTACTGGCGAGAAGATTTCCTCATAATCAATCCTGTGGGTTTGAGTATAGCCCTTCGCTACCAACCTAGCTTTATAAGTGTGTACTTTCCCATCCATGTCGGTCTTCTTCTTGAAGATCCACTTACAACCCACCGTCTTAAGACCGGGTGTAGTGTCAACCAAATTCCAAACTTGGTTGTCATACATGGACTGAATTTCGCTTTTCATAGCTTCCTTCCACTTAGCACCCTCAGGGCCTGCCATCGCTTCCTTGTAGTTAGAAGGCTCATCTAAGTCATTTAGTGTACCATCACTAATTTTATCCTCTTCTTCAATATGGAAACCATAATAGAACTGAGGAGGCTTGCTAACTCTACTAGACCTGCGAGTGGGTAAGGATATGTCTTCTAGTTCAACAGGCGTTTCCACCTCTTGTTGAACGCCAGTGTTTACTATAGATTCTTCATCGGCCGACTCTTGAATTTCTTCAAGATCTATCTTACTCCCACTGTCCTCTTTAGATATCATTTCTCTCTCAAGGAACACTCCTCTTCGAGCTACAAAGACCACATTATCTGTCGGTCTGTAGAATAGATATCCAAACGATTCTTGTGGATAACCGACGAAAAGACACTTTTCAGATCTGGAGTCTAGTTTGTCCTGAGTTTCTCTTCTAACGAATACTCCATAACCCCAGATTTTGATGTGACCAAGAGAAGGACGTCTTCCCTTCCACATCTCATAAGGCATCTTTGAAACCTTCTTGGTAGGTAAAAGATTTAAGATGCGAGGGGTTGTTTCTAATGCATAACCCTGAAAACTTATCAGAAGTGTAGCCCGACTCATCATAGACCGAACCATGTCCAACAAGGTTCTATTTCTCCTCTCAGCAACACCATTAAGCTGTGGAGTTCTAGGAGGAGTTAATTGTGAAACTATTCCACAATCTCTAAGATGATCAAGAAACTCGATACTAAGGTATTCTCCTCCCCTATCGGATCGGAGAACCATTATCTTTCTGCCCGATTGATTCTCTACTTCGATTTGGTATCTTTTGAATACCTCAAAAGTATCCGACTTATGCTTAATCAGATAGACATGTCCAAATCTACTGTAGTCATCTGTAAATGTAACATAATACCGATTTCCATCTGTTGTGGCGCATCGGAATGGTCCACAAACATCCGTGTTTACCAAGTCCAAGAGTCCTTTACCTCTTTCACACGACCCTGTGAATGGTGATTTAGTCATCTTACTCAATAAGCAAGATTCACATACATCATCCGATTTGAGGTAGAATGATTCCAACACTCCATCCTTTAGGAGTTGGCCGATGCGTTTCTTCTTTATGTGCCCAAGACGATAATGTCACAACTTGGATTTATCAAGCTCATTAGATGAATCAACATTTAAAATCAAATTGCTAACACATTCAACATTTTCATATATGCCATTGTAAGGAGAAGCTTTGCAAACAAAACAATCATTTAAAAAAACCAAAATATCACCATTCTCATTGTCAAATGAAAATCGATAACCATCCTTAAACAAAGCATAAAATGAAATAATGTTTCTAGTCATTTATGACGAATAACAGCAATTGTTCAAATCTATCCTAACTCCAGAGTTCAGCACGAGCTCATACTTTCCAATCTCGGTAATAGGCGTGATTCCTCTGTTTCCCATGACTAGATTAAGCTCTCCATGCTACAACTTTCTACTTTCCTTTAGACCCTGTAATACAGTGCAAATGTGAGTACCACACCCTGTATCCAAAACCCACGAATTAGAAGTTGTAGTATTATGGGGTTCGATCATGAACATACCTGAGTGAACACTCTTTTCGACCTTTCCATCCTCAAGGTCTTTCAAGTATTTCGGGCAGCTACGTTTCCAGTGCCCCTTAGTGTTGCAGTAAAAGCACACTGCTTCCTTCTGATCATTCACTGGTGCAATATCAGAGTCGGTCTTTCTTTTGGACCCACGATTGGACTTTCCATTCGTATTCTTTGCTTTCCAATTTGACCTCTTTCTTTTCTTTGCAGTTTGACCAATTGCCAACACAGGAGCTGTTGAGCTAGAGGATACATCATCCTTTTTGATTCCTTGCTCAGCGGTTTGCAGCAAATTATGGAGTTCCATTATTGAGCCTTCTCTCTCATTCATATTCATCTAATATGCTATTACAAACTGATTGTAGACAGCTGGCAGACAGGACAAAATTATGGCAATGGAAAACTCTGTGTCAAACATCATATTCAATGATTCTAACCTATCAAAGTACCCTTTCATCTCCAAGATGAAAGCATAGATAGATGCACCAGGTTTGGGCTTGCAAGCCATGAGTGATTTAACCACATCAAGGCGTTCTTTGATTGCCTTTGCCTGGAACATTTCCTTAAGCTGTTGGTTCATTTCATAAGCCCAAGTATTCTCAAAAGTCTTTTGCAACTCGGGGCTCATGGAGGATGCCATGATACAAGACACTTTATTCGCATCATCATAATGTTTCCTGTGTGCCTCAATCTCCTTTTGGGTTGAGTTTTCATCAATCATGGGAATCTGCTCATCGAGAACATACTCCTTGTTCTCGTACCTCAAGGTAAACCTTAGGTTACACATCCAATCCATATAGTTTGGACTAGTTAGTCTTTCCCTTCCAAGAACTGAGAGAAGTGAGAAGTTCGAGTTGTGTGCGAAATTGGGGACGGGAGGATTATTACCATTTGTAGAAGACATCTATAGGATAAACAATTTTAGTTAGTTTGAATATTCCTTAATTAATTACCCAATTACAAAATTAAGGATAAGATCCATATTTTATATTCGTTTTATGAAGAGGTTTGCCGTAATCATATCACGAATTTATTTTAGGTAGACAATTCCTTTGTCAATTTCATTCTCTATGAAATTCCTAGTTCTTTTGAGATTCATCGATTTCCATCAATGGCATGTTAATCTCGGATATGCTCATCTACCATTCATGACTGGTATGCTGAGGATCATGAATAAGATGATGAACTTAACCATGCAAAACCCGCGTGGTCCCCGGCTCAAGTACGCTCGAGAATCGCGAGTTCCACATCACCTCTCAATATGTTCTCATATTAATGTGTCGGTAAACCACACATGCTCCATTAACAGACCATACGAAAGATGTGCGATTTTCGAAGGGTTACCATACTATTCACATTTTATAGTATCTAGAACGGGATTTTGTTTTAGTACATTTAGGTCATACTTTTGATCTTAACATCATCCTATCAAAGTCCTCGGCAGATCCATTGAACGCACAAAGAAGCAGAGAATACCTCTCTTATAGTTTGTTCACTATGGGTGAGCTGATTCATCAATTGACTGACGATGTATTTAACTTTAATGATACATATACTTATAGCTCATAATATATGTAACGTCTCTTCTTTAAACTCTTAAAGTCTACGGCTCTATTTTAAAACATTTTAAAATTTAGGGTATATTTTAAACATTTCAAAATATAGGGTCTAAAGTGTAAATTCATTTTACCAATTTAGATAATTCCATTTCCAATTTATCTTTACCTACATACTATTGCAGATAATTAAATGCTAGTATTTATCAAGCTAAGGCTCTGATACCACTGTTGGGTTTTCTATTCCCTAACTAGATTAATATACGTAGCAGAACTATAACAAATCTAATCTAAGGCAATTAGGAAACTAAACCCTAAGGGATCTTAACTTCAATAAATAAAAGCAATAAAATAAATAGATAAAAAGGAAAAATACTAACCTTTGAGAAAATAATTTCTCACACGTAGACGAACTAGCAGAACCTTCTTGCTTGGAGGCTAGTGCCCAAATTAGAACACCTCTAATGGCTCAGACCCAAAAGAACTAAGAGAATTCCCAGGTCTCCTATGGTCCCAACTCTAAGTTGAAAGACTCTCACAAGGAGCAGGAATAAGAAAGAGAGAAGAAGAATTGAAAACTATTCAATTCAAAGGTGCATGGAAAACTAAGGGTTAGGCCCCTATTTATAGGGGAGGAAGAGGCCAAAGGTTTGGTCCTCCAACTGATGTGGGACAACCTGTTTCTCCATCCATCCGGCGGATGGACTTTCCATTCGGCGGATGGATGTGTTTCCAGAACTTTCTGACAACGCGCTTCACCGCTTTTACCCTTTTAAACTCCATCCGCCGGTTGAACCTTCCATCCGACGGATGGATTCACTTTCCGGAATTTCTTCTTCTTTTAGTTTCTAATTAATATCCAATTAATAAACTAATCATAATATTAATTCCAGTTAATATTATTTCTCTTATTTATTTCTGTTACTGTTCATTGAGGGCGACCAAAAAAGGACTCCACTTTTAATGATGTACTTACTAATTAGTTATGATATTGGACACTATTCCAATAGGTGGGTGCTTTGAAAATTAATATTTGTGCTCGGGTGTTTTAATCAACCGTCATCCCACTATCGACAACTTATCTAATCGTGTCATACTGTCAAGTCAATTTAGTATTTTGCCATTTCTGTGGCTCGGCTGTTGAGTCAATTAACCATGTTTTTTGGTCATGGCCGAAGATACGGGTTATTTGGCGCTCGGTTTGGGTGGTGGCAATTGCAACCTCCAAATGCTGAATCTATACAACAAGTTATGTCTGTTTCATTCTTTGGTTTGGGATGTGGGTCCACTGTAGTTTTCTTATCTAGTGTTCAATAGGTGCTTGTCTAGTTGATATGGCGTTGGAGGAATAGTATTCTTCATTCTGGGAATGGAGAGGTTGATTGTCTAAAGTCTTAAGACATCTTTCTTTCATTACAATTTCTCTCTCGGGATTGGATATTGGCTCGGAGTGGAAAGGTGTATATAAGCTTGGAATATTGGGTTATTAACCTAATATGTATAGCTAATGGATAACTTTTGGTTTGTTTGTTGAGTGTCACCTTCGTTTAGGTGTTTATATACATTTTGTCTTCATATTTTTTCTATGTGTGATCTTTTTCTGTAAGATCTTCTGCTACTTTAGTGTAAGTTCTTAATCCTTTTTTGAGGGTTTTTAGTAATGTTATTCTTGGCTTTGTGCATGAAAAAAAGCGAAATTAAACAATAGTTTATGGTTAAAAGCAAAAAACTCATTTTCTTCTTACTTTAAAACTAGCTAGCAAGTCAAATTTCATTTATGTATTTATTTAAAAACCCTTTCAAATGGTAAAAGATAAAAAATAATACTAGGCCCCCCAAGAATTTCATCCTCACCCATTGTCCGGACCATGAAATTGATGTCACCACACACTGTTTTAAAAAGTGGTTGAACCGGTCCGGTCCGACCAATTGAAACGGATATTATAAGGAATCCGGCCGGGTATCAACCGATTTTTGACCAGATTTGACTTTTTGAGAACCCGGCGATCCTACCGGATGAACTGGCCGAACCGAATGAGAAATGTCCTAATTGAATGAGAAATGACAAAATATAACAAAAGTTTGGGTTTTTCTATCTCAACCGGATGAACTGGCCGAACCTGCGGTCCGATCGGTCTGACCAGATCGGAAGCTTCTCCGGTTCAACCTAAAAACCAGTTTTCAAAACATTGCCACCACGAGCCCAGTCAGCTAGTCCTGTTCTTCGTAGCCCTCAACAAAATGAAAGTACGTGATCCGACCATCTCCTTGTACCAAATCCCATCTACCAAATCAATCGTATCTAATTTATTGATAACCCAATGGTTGCAATTTAACCTACCTAAATAAATATTAACTATCAATTTCTATTTAAGTCGGCTAGAGTAGTAGCTTTTGTTATTCAAATACAATGATATGATACCGTAATATCAAATTTTCCAAACTACTACAAACAACAAGATGAAGATGTTAAAGTGGAGAATGGGGAGTACGTAGGATGCATGAAGATCCTAACAAGCTAAAACAGATAGACATTGTATTGTTTTACTTTTATTGCTTAATTTCTATTCTAAAGAATATGTATTAGGATAAGAGTCGTTATGACCTATATCCAACTGTAAGACCCTAAATTTAATGTTTTGCGGAAGTATAATTTGTGTGTTACTAATCAATAATCAAAGCACACAGATATATAGCAAACGACCACTATATGCGTCGTTTTACATTGATATTAATAAAACCAAAGTTTACATCAAAATATTGTTTACATTAGCTCGGTTTGAAATTGAGAGATTTAAGTACATAATTAATCTATACAAAATATAATAATGCAGCTAAATCACTGATTGTTTGCCTGTTGAATCGAGCTAATGGATCTTGATTGAGCAGTCCAACCTACTACTGGTCACCTGTGATACATGCTAAAATTGGTCAGCGAAACGCTGGTGAACTCACACGTTTGTATGTCAACACATATTTGTATGAAACGCAAGATTTATAATTGAATTTAAAATGCAATTAAGCAAAATAAAAGTTATACAGCCATGAGCACATAGTCTGAGCTTAACTTGGATGTCAGGTCCAATTAAGGAAACCCAACTGAGTTGCCTCCTACGAGTGCCTAATCTACACTCGTCTTTTCAAATGCTAATACGTCCGTTTGACCAGTTAGTGCGTGCTAACCCGGACGAGGATTGTCAATCCTATATGATATCATATACTAACATTCACGCTACAGATGTATTACCAAACTATGTTGTGGAGGGCTTTGAAATGATTAGTGAAAACAACTCATGTAGTATTTGATTTGTATTATACTTGCATTCATATTGTAAAATAAAACGAGCAATGTAATCACACCCCTGATTGAAAAGCAGTAAAATAGGGGCCATGAGACTCACCTGAGTCTGGAGAGTTTAACTAATTAAACTTGAGTTGATTAGCCGAGAATCGATGTTCGAAGACTTGTAACCTGAGGGTGTCCACGACACGTGATGGTTATAAATGTGAGAAGGTATCTATAAAGACTACCTTTGTAGTTGTTCTTTCAACTAGAATGTCCAAATTACTACGATTTGGTTGATTTGGTTATGTTTTGACAACGTGTACGGCCCGTTGGTGATTTGTTTGTAATAATAATCCCACATTCTTATTTTGATTTTCGAAAAGTGTTATACTTAGAAGGTAGTTGTAAACTTTAATTGACGGGGGTCCGGGGGCAGCGCCCCTGGTTAGCGGGGTCTCAGGGGTGGGAACCCCTGGCGGGGTCCAAGGGGCTGCCCCTGGTTGGGGTCGAGATAAAATTTTTATTTCTACTATATTGTTTTGGTGAAAAACACATCTGGACTTGAATTTGGGTGAAATCAAGTGATAAAATTTTAGGTCTCGACACTTAGTAAAATCTGTATTTTCTTGGTTCTGTTTCATGCGACACAGTGTGCGACATACAACTTTGTGTCGCTAAGTGCGACATAGGCTGTTATGTCGCAGATCATCCTCAAAAGAGAAGAAAAGGAGAAGAAAGAGAGAGATGGTGAGAAAGTGAGAGAAAAAGGGAAAGGGGAGGGGGTTTCCCCCCATTTTTGGGCAGATTTTCAGTGGGACCCACCGAAGTGTGGGTCTCCACTTTTACTCCAGCGAATTTGCGCTCCGTGCGGTGTTCGTTTTCCCGGTTGTTTAAACATTTGAATAATTTTTATTTACGTTTAATTACAAGTTTTAGAATACAAATATTTAGTCAATAATTTACTTGAAGTATTTTATCAAATACTTAATAATTGAGTTATAGAGTAAAATATAACTTTAACTTGTTTCCCTTTGTTTGTGCCTTTGATATTTTAACCGCGTGGACCTTGTTCGTATGATACGAAATTGAATTTGAAATATTATTAAAATGATAATTGGATGCAATAACGTTATTAACTAATGTTATATTATTTAATTAAATTGATCACCAACGTCCGTATTTAATTGAACCGAATTACATTCGATTTGAATTGCGTACGATTTAATCAAATTGCATAGTTGTATATATTCATCAATATATATTTCGATACATTAATTAGCCTAACACAAAACTAATTACATGTATTAACACTTGATTAGGCACTAATTACTAGTCCTAATTTGACGGGTGTCACACCAACACACAATGATGTATATATATAGTTAAAATGTCGTTAACTTTGTACGTGTTAATGCATGGATTATGGAAAACACGTCCATCCTATAAAGTGGAGAAAAAAATGATAAGTTTATTTAATGCTTCTACATTCATTGTTTAAGAGTCTATGTCATAAGATTAGTTAGAACTCGACGTGTTGTGTAGTAATAAAATTATAAATTAAAGATCAAGTGCATGAAAACAGTCGATGGTAGGTACGTGATCACTCTTTTAATCATGCATGACCTTGGTCAAAATTATGAAATTTTGACCCACAAAGTCCATATAAAGATTGCAAATGACTATTTTGTAGTCGTCGAAATATAGTATGACCCATTTTCTTACGTGTAAAGATTGCAAGCTGGCGATCCAAAATCCCCTTTACAACTTGCTCTAATTAGTTGACAAAAACTACCATATTACCCTTTGTGGATCATCTATAAAATGGGCACTTCATCAACTCAAACAGTCAAACTTCACCGTTCTATCATTATTTCAGCAAACAACAATTCAAATATGTCTTGTGAAAATGGCGACTACAAGCACAAGTGACATCAACTCTACCACCATCATTGAAGGATGATTATCCAACTTCTCTGAATGTTCATCGTCGACTTCATCTCTCTCAGACCAAGAAGACTACTCACGAATAATAAACGGCAAAACCAAAAGTAGGAAGTGGAAGAAGCTATTAATGAAGTTGGTCAAAGAAAGCAAGAAAACCATCTATGGATCATTTAAGCCTTCAACATTCCAATATGATGCTGTTAGTTATTCCCTAAATTTCGATGAAGGAAATTATAATGATGAATGTTACTTGTATGGATCCAGATGCTCTCAAGTTTTAGGTGAATCATATAGTGTGTGTTGATAAGTTTATAATATATGTAGATCGTTAGTATATATGTATCTTATTTATGTAATGAAATTTAATGATTTTTTACACTTTAATATTTATTGTGTTGATCGAACGGAATGTTTCATTTTCGAATTGTATGAAAGATAATCTTGTGATTTAAAGCATGAAAGTACTCTTGTGATTTAAAGCATGAAAGTGCATATGAAGTAACTATAACATTGTTTTTTGTTGGTATTCGTTAATCTTGAAAGAGGAAATCGAAATAATGAAATATAACTAGATGACTACCCTCGGGATGCACGGATAGCATAACACACATGAATTTGGAATAGCAGATTAGACATAATATTTGTTGGTATGTAGTTTATATATATAATACAATTAATACGTAATACTATGTCTAATCTGTTATTCCAAATTCATGTGTGTTATTGTCGCACTCCCAAAATACGTGGCAGCGGAAGTGGGAGGTGTCACGGGGGCGCCGACCAAATCAAATATCACAACACAAAAATTAAAGCAAATGACCTCT
The DNA here is from genome assembly GCA_963422505.1 of Pseudognaphalium luteoalbum. Classification (NCBI taxonomy): domain Eukaryota; kingdom Viridiplantae; phylum Streptophyta; class Magnoliopsida; order Asterales; family Asteraceae; genus Pseudognaphalium; species Pseudognaphalium luteoalbum. The sequence goes on from OY730197.1 coordinate 81,496,786, forward strand.
ATATGAGACGTTTGAAAATATTACATTACCATAATTCAAATGTTTACAAAATATTCTGGAGTTCGCATAATAACAGGGTTATTACATCGCTATAACTACAAAATATAGTAATGCAATTTAGTTCCTTAATGTTTGAAAACAATGCGACTCGAGCTATGCTATTCAAAGCATCCTACTGCAGCGGATTACCTGAGAAATACATACTAAAAAGGTCAACATAAAGTTGGTGAGTTCATAGGTTTGTTAAATAGTTGTTGAGATATCGGTATGAAACACAAGATTTTATAATGTTTGAAATCAATCAAATATGTATACTATTGCCATGAGCTCATAGTCTGAAGCTTAACAATGTGTGTCATGCCTCTTTCGAGTACACGATCGTTGGTGCCCCTGCAAGTGTCTAATCTGATACACTCGTATGTACAAATATTAATACATCTGTTTGACAGGTTAGCGCGACTAACCCGGACGAGGATTGTCAGTCCCAAATAGATCTATTTACTAATACTCGCGCTTAGTCCAAATTAACGAAGCTATGATGTGTGAGGACTTTAAATGGATTAGTGTGTTAACTCATACAATCCGTATAGCGTTGTTTGTTGTACTTGTGTTCATAAAAACAGTTGTGTAAAAGCAGTTGTATCTATTCTCACCCCTGGATATAAAACAGTAAAAAGGGGCTATGAAACTCACCAAGGTTTAGCAGGTAGCAAACAATAATCAAGTAGCAAGCAGTATGAGTCCCAAAGTGCAACCTTCTAACATCCTAAACGTATAAGGTTGGGTAAGTAGATGTCTCATAAGATCATCTATAGTGATTGTATAAGTGGGGGTTAAAGTCCACTTAAGCCAATCAATTAGGTGGAGGGTTAATGTCCACCTAAAGCTAGTTCATCCAACTAGTATGTCCAAATAAGTTGATTGTTTTGTTTGAGTTTTGGAAAACAAGTACAGCCCGTTGGTGTGGTTATATAATAATAATTCAAAGTATTATTATTATGTTCATCGTGTTGTATACTTCTCGAAGCATATGAGTTTCATATATGATTCTACATCATAAAGGTTTGATCTTTGTAGGTGTTTATTGCTTTTATATATATGTTTATATATATATGTCTGACGTGTTAAGGCTCGGAATTTAGAGTCTAAAATGTGATTTTCTGAAAATTAACTAATGGTCAAAAAGTCAACTCTCAAGGTCAAGAAGTCAACTTGAAAAGTCAACTGGCAAAGTCAAAAAGTCAACTCACGAAGTCAACTCACAAGTCTTCAGTTCGCAAGTCAAAGTCAACTCGCAAGTCTTCTGTTCGCAAGTCAAACTCAACTCGCAAGTCTTTCAACTCGCAAGTCTTCAGTTCGCAAGTCAACTCAACTCGCAAGTCTTCAGTTCGCAAGTCAACTCAACTCGCAAGTCTTCATTTCGCAAGTCAACTCAACTCGCAAGTATTTCAACTTGCAAGTCAAAGTCAACTCGCAAGTCTTCAGTTCGCAAGTCAAAGTCTACTCGCAAAGTCAACAGTTGTGTTTTTGTTTTGGTAACATGGTCAAACGGGCTCGGTTTGACCCGAAATTTTTACTCAAGCAAAATTAGTTAATAGAGTCCAAATAATTTATCGGTTTGTGTTGGAGTCATTACGAAGTGTCGGCTTTTAATACGCATTCAAAAACTTCAAAGTTTCATATTTTCGACTTTTGTCGGTTTGTTTCACCATAAATCTTACTAACTTCTGGTCTAAATCAAGCCTCACAAATTTTACCAACTGATCATCATGGTTTCTAGTCTAACATATAACTTTTATAGCAACAATAGTGTCCATTTACATAGGTAATTAATTTTGCTAAGGAAGCGAACTCGGTTTTTGAAAACCTTCAGATCAGGCTCAAAGATCTGGTTATATCTAAAAATCTGTACATTTATGGAAAGATCCATAGAAGAACTTTTTATAGATCTTTTCAATACGCAACTTTTAAAAAAAATATTCATTGTCTAAATCTTCCTAGAACTCAAGTTATGGTCTATTTTGTAAGCTGTAACATTCTGGACAGATTCATCACTTTAATGAATAAATTGTAAAAACGTATTTTAACAAGGTATTTGGACATAATATTGTTGGATAAGCTTTATAACATGTAAATGAGCTATATAAAAGTAAGAAAGAGTTTCCTTACAATGATTTTGAGGGAGATGAGATGAGGAGGAGAAGAAGTTGTTGTTGAGCTTGTTTTCCTTGTAAAATAGTGACTTTGGTGGTGGTGGTGCTATGGTGGTTTGTGATGGTGATGGTGGTGGTTTGGTGGTGATCTTGTGACTGAGTTTAGAGAGAGAGAAAGAGGTGTAGTGAGAAGGGAGAGCAAAAATCTAGTTGAGTGAAATGTGTAAGTGTGTAAGTATGCATGTGTGGTGAGTGGAAGTAGGGAAAAGAAGAATCATTAGATTTGCATGAAAATCTATAAGGGAAAAGGGGTGGTGACCACATGGGGGCAGGGGGGTCCCGGTCATGGGGGCCCACAAAAGGGTATTTTGGTCATTTTCTTGTTCCTAATTTAATTTGTTGCGTTTTTCGTTCGTTTACTCGCTCGGTTTGGTGTTAAACGTTTAATACGCGTATTTAAGTAACGATTTAAATTTCAATATTTTCACTTGAGGTATTTATTCTAAATACTTGAAAAACATTTATAAAAATGATCTGTTTATGGATCGGTCTCGATTTGCGTGTTAGTTCTACAGAGGTTTAATCGCGTAGCGTTTTAAATAGACGTTGTTATTGACGAATCATTATACGATGTTTTTAATAATAATTTCACACAAAATAATATATTTTAAATTCTAAAAAGTATTTTGACTTTCGTTCGATTGTCGGGCGCGTTCTGCGCGCTTTCGTCGGGTTTTTGTTACTTTACACGATATAATTGACTTATTAAATATTATCAACATAATATTTACGAGTTTTTGAGTTTATTAAATAATTTCATATTATTTAATATTTTGTTCACCAACGTCCGTATTTATACTGGGTCGGACTCCGTCCGGTTGTTTTGCACAATTTTACCAAATTGTGTAAGCGTAATTACAACTAATTACATAGCATAATATAAATCAATTACGGGGGTGTATATTCACATAAATATACAAATAGTTACAAGTAATTACATGTATTTAGCCTAATACTAAACTAAACACACGTAATTAGGGTTTTTAGGGGGCTCATCAGTAACCCTAAATCGTCGGGTGTCACAGTTATTCTATCCGTGCATCCCACGGGTAGTGATCTAGTATAATTATGATATATAGTAAGATTTCTAAGAATGCATATGGCACCAAAATTGTAATTAAGTGTAAAGGACTCTTGATCGCGCCCCAACGGTCGGTCAAGGAATCGCTTCCTTATCGTTGCGAACCTTCCAGTCGGAGGCGGGTGATCAGTGGGTTTTAAATTTATAATGCTGGGAAGCCTAAGTTTTATTACTACATACTGCTCTAAGGGTATTTAGGGTAGTAACCGGTAAGTCTGACTCAGGTGTCGTTCTTAAAATAGGAGCGAATAGAAATGAAGTGAATACCTTAAACAATAGAAGCTAATAGGATGGGTTTAAAAAAGAAGGTAGGGTTTATTTTTGGTATTTTCTAAATTAACTACGATACAGGAAAGTAAATACTAAACTACAGATAGGGTAAGCAGATAGATAGAGATTGTGATTGCTGAAGTTTCAATATTCAAGTTTCGGGATGATGTTCATTACAAAATATGATTGGAGAATTTCCCTTAATAAAATTAACAGAGGTTTGGTGTCAACACTAGCATCCTACGATTTAAGTGGAAAACCTAAGTCGCATGTCACTGAAAACTTTTTTATCATAAGTCTGTTCAGATCAGGCTGCTCAGTCCCCCAACACTGTCCGATGAGGACTAGTGACCCGTCTTGGAGTTAACTCCTGGGCGTATGAATAAGGCAACAAACCGATATTTAATTTTTGACCTTTCTTAACACTTAATTCTAATTGATTTTATTAAGGGTCGTACTATTGCTTGTTAATGTATGTTAAACTGCCAGTTATGTTGGATCAAGGGGTTTAAGCATCATACACTACAGCTGAATATTTGCTTTCTTTTCAAGGTCCGTTAGATTTAATCGAGGAGCACAAATACTTCTGTCAAGGTGTAGACCCTCCTTTACGATCAAGCGTTCATCCCTAGGTTCGTTTCACGGTGTATACTACGTTTTTCAGCAGTTCCACAGCTTTTATATATACCTAGACCATGTTCAGGAAGGGTAACTTTCAGGTATCCACGGTGTCATATGCTTACGACCGGTCCGTAGCTTCCACGCATTTGTACTCCACCAGCGGTGTTTCCAGCGCTATACTAAGTACTAGGCCATTTTACAGCATGTCCACAGCTTCATACAAAAACACCGATAATTATCTACCGATACCAGGGTTGATCAGGTCCTAATACTAAAGTAATAGTCATGTGAAAGCTTGGAAAGGGTGGTTTAGATCTACAGCTTGGAAAAGGTGGAAGAACAATTTCCAATCACATATTTAATTAAAGATTAATTTAACATAATCCCTACTCCTAAATATCTACATTTAAACAATCACAATATTACACTACTCAATAAACATGGCAATAAGTAAAGCACATACCATAATATTACGCATGGATAAATCAGACATAATAACAGTATGAGGGAATAGATATCACCGAATAATAGAGCAGCGTAACAAGAGAATAGAACTTGCAATCCTTGAGTAAAAGCTTGAACACCAATACTCCTTGATTACAAAAACTAATCTCTACTCTAATCTACTAGCTACCCACTAACTACTCTCTAACCCTCTAGAGAGAGAAGTTAGAGAGAGAAACTAACTAAGAAATGAAAATACAAGAGAAATGTGTGTGAAAGTGTAAGAATGAATTGTGTTGTGATGGATTTGAATTGATGAGAAATGAGGAGGTGAATGCCTCTATTTATAGGCTTACAAGTTACAATTTTACACTCAACACCCTCGCTTCCATCTAACACTGAAATACACCCCCGAGTTATGAAATTTGACACCAAAAGGGGCGTATTTGATACCAAAATGGGCGTATTCGGTAGAAAATAGGATGTACTAGATAGCAAACGGGGCGTATCCGGTACCATAGAGGGGGTATACCACCCCTAGAAAGGGGTATTCCACCCCAACAAGGGTGTATACGGCCCTGTAGAGGGGGTATACGTCCCCTTTAGGGGGGTATACGGCCCCTAGAGGGGTGGTGAACCCTGGGTCGTGGTCTCGTGTGCTGGATCGTAAGTCTTGTGTGCTGGATATTAACTCGTTTGTCCCTATCTTCTTCGTTCTTGATCCGTTTCTGACGATCTTTATATCCACGCGTTCGTAAACTCCAGTTCTACATTTTAAGATACTTATTAAGTCCCAGATCGGAGTTTTACGATAAAATAGCGTGTCGAATGAATTATGCCTTTTTAATTGTGTTTTTCGTCCATTTACCGTTGTTTTGAAATACTTATAAAGTTTTGACATTTTTAACAAAATGTGGTAAATGTGGACTTTATTGGCATGATTTTGTTAATTAAGTGCTAAATATGAGGTAAAAGATGTGCGTAAAACATGATTTTTTACGTCAAATCAACCCTACACAATTTGACTATATTAATGGCAAGTTGATAAGTATAAAGTAATTAGAAATCAAAAACTACTCATGATCGACCAACAAATTGTTTTGATTAGAGGAAAAAAGTAGGCAGGTATATGTGTAATATTTCTAATTATAATAATAGGCAGGTATATATATATATATATATATATATATATATCATGTATATTCATTATAGGAAGAAAAAAAAGAAATACCCTGAAGAAGATGATGTTATAGTTATCCGTATGATTCAATAGTTTTTTTTTTTTTTTTTTTTTTTTTGATTTTCCTAATGGTTGAAAGAACAATTGCGGAAAGGAAAATTAGGTGCACGTGGTGATGTAAATAAACTATAATTAGCAATTAAACTACTTGTAATTATGTGTATTTAGTTTTGTATTAATCTAGATATACGTGACATTTTGTGCAATTAAATACATGCATACGCGATTTGTTTAAATTGTGCACTTATGAACCAGATGAGGTCCGACCTTATCTAATATGGACGTTTGTGATAAAACTTATAAATAACATGGAATTATCCAAACATGCATTATCTACTATAATATATTACATGAATTTCGTATTGTTTAAAAACATATTCTATGCTATGAAACCGCGCGAAATGCACCCCAACAAGCGAAGAATAACCATATTATATTTTTATAATTTTATAACTCAAAATAAAGTATTTCGATAAAATACTACGGTTAAAAATAGTTCGAATATACTTTAACGACTACGGGTTTTAACCGACTACAATTCGTAACACGAAATTGAAAAACAAGAAACCGCGAGCCGAGACCCGAATGTGTCGGCCCAGACCCGCGGACCCAACCCAACCGACCCGAGACCCAACTCCCCCTTTTTACTCAATTTCTTCTCCATTTCATTTCATTTACACACACACAACACCAAACATATCCTTCTTTTTTTCTCTCAAATCGCAGCCCCAAACCATCCCAAAAACGTCACCAAAAACTCATCATCTTGCGGATTTGATTCAAGAGAAAATGATCACCATCTCAAGCTCTCCATCTTCATCTTCTTCATTTTCGATTTTGTGGTAAGAAACTTTAAGATTCCTTTAAATTATTTGAAAAGCTTTTATTTACATGATATAACGTTTATTCAACGAAGATTTGCTCAAAAACCAACTTAAAATGCGTTTTTAAAGTTAAGAATGAGATCAGTTCGTCCTGCGAACTGAGATCTCAATTCCAGTTTGTCTTGCAAAGCGAACCGAAACTGCGAACTAAACTGACTTGCGAGTTAACTTGCGAGCCGAACTTTGTCCTGCGAACTGACCTAAGATTTGAGATTTTTGCGAGCTGACTTTTGATTTGCGAGTTGAGATTTTCGAGTTGAGTCTTGCTAGCCCAATCTCAGTTCGTATCGCGAACTCAGTTTGCATCGCGAACTCAGTTTGCATCGCGAACTCAGTTCGCATCGCGAACTCAGTTCGCATCATAATTTCAGTCCGCGGACAACCTTGGTTAACTTTCCCGATTTTAAATTTTCGATTTTAAATTTTAAAGCTCGACGCTATCCAGGGGCTCTGCCCCTTGGACCCCGCCAGGGGTTGCCACCCCTTGGACCCTGCCAGGGGTTGCCACCCCTTGGACCTCGCTACCAGGGGCGCTGCCCCCGGACCCCCGGTTAATCAGGGACTTGTAAATACTTTTCACACTAAGTGTCAAAAACTCTAAAATAATGAAATCGAATACAAAGATACCTATAATAATAACACTTGTGAATTATTATTACAAACCATCACCAATGGGCCATACTTGTTTTCAAACTACCAACGAAACACTAAACAAACACTTGGACATTTCTTAGTTGAGAGGACAACTAGCATGGGTGATTTTCAAGACACCAACTTATTTACTTATTTACTTACAACCTTGTGCGTCTCAAACGCCAAAAGGTTGCAGGGTTCAGAAAACCGATATACGGACTTACATCCTTTTTACTTGGTTGATTTCACATCATACTTGTTAGACTCAGGTTATGAAACCCGCCTAAATAGGGCTAGTACTTAGTGCCTAATCATTGTATTAATACACGTAATTAGTTGTGTTTAGGGCTAATTATGTGTATCATTTTGTATATTGTCATATATACACGCGTACGCGATTTATTTAAATCGTGCATTTCATTATCGGATGGAATCTAACACAATCACAAAATGGACGTTGGTGAACACTTTATTAAAATATGTGAAACCAGTTAATTAACTCATTTTTAATATATGTTATTTCGATAATATATACAAACGTATTTCGTATCGTCTAAAAGTAACCGTACGCGACAGAAACGCACGAAACGTGCCCGATAAGCGAAATAAATCCAAATTATGTTTTGATAATTCATTATGAACTATTTTTATAAAATACTTTGAGTAAAAATATTACGAATTACACGCGGCCGAATAAAACATTTAAAAATGTTACACGATAATTAAACGTTTAAACGATCGGGTAAACGAGCACCGCACGGAGCACGAACCGGGGAGCTAATATTGGTGAAGTCCACACAATGGTGGACCCCACCATGGGCCGGCCTAGGTGAGGGGGTATCAAGCCCTCACCCACTCTTGCTTCCTTGACTCACTCAACATCACCAACCACACCACTCTCATTCTCACACTCAACCTCACCATCATTTCTCTTTCCTCCAACTTCTCTCTTCCTCCCTCTCTCTCTCTAAAATTCGGCCACCCATAAACCACTACAAAACCACCATCAAACCACCTTGGATTGCTAGCTCCATTTGGAAGAAAACGATCACGAGAACAAGCTCAACACATCCATCTTTTCGGATTCTTCGTGCGATGATTTGTAAGATTCCAACACTTTCAAAAATACTTATATTAAGATTATTTTGCTTGTTTGTGGTTTTTCTTGCTAGATTGTGTCAAAATAATATGTTAAAACTCGTTTTCTAAACATTTGTCAAAAATTGCGGTTTTGCTCATTTTATAAAACCGACACTTCGGGTTACTCCCGACACAAACCAATAATTTCTATAAACTCTATAAACTCATCTAAGCATACTGTAAATGTTTCGGGTCAAACCGAAGTCGTTTGACCACAAACCCGACACTTTTTGTTTTGGACAACCTGTTATGTCGCGGAAGGGCTGGACCTTCTGCGACACAAGCCCTTATGTCACTAAGAATAGGATACGTCGCACATAGCGACACAAGTCACTATGTCGCCAAAAATTGAATATGTCGCACATAGCGACACAAGCCACTATGTCGCATCAAATTGCGAATGTCGCAGTAGCGACATAACACCTTATGTCGCATTAAATTGCTGATGTCGCATATAGCGACACAAAGACCTATGTCGCAGTCCTGACTTGCGACACAACAGCCTATGTCGCACTTGGTATCGCATCCAGTGTGGCACCCAGTGTCGTACAAATCGGAACCTTGAAAACATGGATTTTTACTAAGTGTCAACACTTGAAATTTTATCACATGCGTTACCCAAACTCAGTTCGCATCGCGAACTCAGTTCTCACCATAATTTTAGTCTGCGGCCAACCTTGGTTAGTTTTCCCAATTTTAAATTTTCGATTTTAGATTTTAAAGTTCGACCCCAACCAGGGGCTATGCCCCTTGGACCCCGCCAGGGGTTGCCACCCATGGAACCCCGCTAATCAGGGGCGCTGCCCCCGAACCCCCATCATTAAAGTTTGGAAATACATTATACACTGCGTGTCAAACATTTACATCCTTTGAACCACATACGATGTACTCGTACATGATACATATATACTTCAACATTTACATACAATACAACACACGAAACATATACTTTAATAGTATACAATGAAACAACACATAATAATAATGATGTAAGAGTATTATTATTACCATCCACCACCAACGGGCCGTACTTGTTTTCAAAACACAAACAAAAAATCAAACAAACCAATGTATTTGGACATAACTAGTTGGATGAACAACTAGCATAGGTGATCTTTTGAGATACCTACTCACGTATTAACCAACGCGCATCTTAGACGCCCTCAGGTTAAAGTCTTCGGACATTGCTGCTTGGTAAGGCAGCGTACGTTTATTGAGATAAACACATCAGACTCAGGTGAGTCTCATAGCCCCGCAATTTACTGTTTTTACTCCCGGGGTGGGAATACATGCTCATATTTGTTTTACATGTGAACACAAGTACAAAACTCGATATATTGAGTGCATGAGTTTGTTTTACTAACCATAAAGTCCTCCACCACATAGTTTGTTAATATGAATTTAGCGTGAATGTTAGTGTATGGTACCATATGGGATTGACAATCCCTGTCCGGGGTAGTCGCGCTACCATGATTGTGATGTCAAACGGGCACATTATCATTTGTTCACACGAGTGTAGATTAGGCACTCGCTCGGAGGCACCACGCTCAGGTCCTTAAAGGCGGATCCTGACCCGTCAGTTAAGCTCAAACTATTGATTCATGGCAGTAATATACACATTTATTTGATTAACTTCAAACAGATTATTAAATCTTGTGGTTCATATATTATGTTTATCATATACACCTGTGAGCTCACCAGCTTTTAGCTGACCTTTTAGCATGTATTCTCGGGTACACAACAGTAGTAGGACTGCTCAGGATATTACTTAGCTCGAGTCGCATGCAAACACGAACATCAAGAGACTTTTCTGCATTATTATATTTTGTATAAGTAATAATGCTATAGAATCTTTCAGATCAGGGTACCGAGCTTATGTAATCATTATAACTATTGTAAACTTTTAAATCAATGTATTTTGTTAAAACGACGCATATAGAGTCGTTCACTTTATCTTATGTGCTGTAATTATTGATTAGTAGCACCCCAAGTATGCTTCTGCTAAACAATAAATTTGGGGGTGTTACACAGGTGAATCTTACAGCACCACTTTTTACTATTTTCTACTTGGAGTGAGATACTTTGCTACTGTTTTATGCATGAACACGAGTACAGGACTAACTATACTGCTTTTTACACACATTGCATGAGTTACTTTTTATCCACTGAAAATCCTCCTATCATAAGTTGTTAGTTATAGACTTAAGCACGAGTACTAGTAAATGGATCCATTTGGGACTGACAATCCCTGCCTGGGGTAGTAGCGCTACCACGGATTTCACCGTAGAAACAAACATATTAGTACTTGTTACATATGAGTGTCGAGATAACACTCACAGGGGTACATTATATGATTCTTGAATGATTCATACTTACACATTGTGTTGACTTACTGATTTACTTACCTACTTACTTTGCTTGATAGCAACACTGGTACATACTTGTGGTTCGATAACACGCAAAAAGTCAAGTTTCTGTGTGCTATTATCTCACCTTTTTAGCCCAATTATGGATCAAAACATTTGAAATATACATCTTCATACTAAATTTCATAATGATGGCTAAAATATAGATGATGCCTCAAGAATCAATCAAAAAGGCCTAAAAACTAGTAAAATAGAGCACAAACGATCTTAAGCATTCTCGTTCAAGTGTTTTATCATTTTTGAGTTCTACTTTGAATTATAGCCTCTAACCTAAGTCATTTTCTTCGTTAGGAAATTACGATCGCGTGGATATAAAGAACGCTCAAAATGGATAAAGGACGAAGAAGTTACGCCCAAACGAAGAATCAAGGCAACCGAAGATCACCAATACGGGAGAGCCAAGCTGTATACGGACAAGCCCAAACCATATATGGTATGGACAAGGGTGTATACGGCCTAAGCCCATCCGTATACGACCTAGGCTCCCCCGTATATGGCCTTTTTCTCCCGTATCGTCCCGATTCTCTTCCGTATTGTCCAAATCTCACCCGAAATACGGTTGGACACCCCGAATTCGATTTCTTGCCCGTACAAGGAAGGATTTTTATACAGTTGAGGAATACGGTCGAGATTTTGGAGGTGGAAATATGGCTGAGGAATACAGTTGAGCAACTAGTATATATATGGAGCTAAATCACCTCATTCGAAGATATACACACACACACTTAACAATTAATTCTCTACATTCTCTCTCACTACTCTCTCTCTCTAGATTTAGGTTGTTTTCATAGTTAGCGGCTAGTTAGTATCGGTATTAACCGAACGAATAGAGGGGTAATATTGTAATATTGGTTGGAGGATACTCCAAGTTCCTCTTGTATTCATTCACATTGTATTCAGCTACGCTCTTATTCTGGTTATATCTATCCTTAATCAATTTTAATTATGATGATTGTTATTTTTTGGTTCATCTTAGTGTGTCTGTCAGTTGGTCTAAGTTTATAATGCGTTAGATATGTAATTACGTTTGTTATGACGTTTGTATTTAGAAGTAATTACATTTTGTGTTTTGGCGACACAAGGGTTCTGTGTCGTAAGAGTCAACTTGGCGACACAACTTGTGTCGCATGAGTCGGCTTGGCGACACAACTTATGTCGCATAGATCAGATTAGGTTTCGAGTATAAATAGATGAGTTCGGCTCATTTGTTAGGGTTGACGAACCTAGGTGAAGTTTCAGTATATTGTATTTAATCTGATTGGTAATCATTTAGGTATTCATATACTTTGTGTATATTTGTTTTAATCGTTTTAACGTTTATATTCAATCATTGGATGTCGCATGTTGATTGAGTATTAGGTTTCAATTAGGTCCGGCCACATGGGATCTACAGTTGGTATCAGAGCCAAAATCTCAGGATTTGGTGTTATTGAATCCATTTCGGACGTTTCTCGGCTTAAAACAACTTGTTTTGTGTTTAGATCTTCATAAAAAGGTGCTATATTTGTGTTCTATTAGTTTTCTAGAAGAATTTTGGTTTATTTTTCATCCTCCATTCGTGAAAATTTGTTAGGTTTACGAATCTTACGAATTTTAGGGTTTCTTGATTGCTGCCGCAACCGTTTTCGCGACACAAGCTGCGACACAAAATCTTGTGTCACAATTAGGGTTAGTACGACATATCTTTCTGTTGCTTTCTGTTCTCTGCGACACAAGCCTTTAAGTAGGCGACATAAGCTTGCGACTCAAGCTTATTCTGAACTGCAACATAAGCCTTTGATTAGGCAAAACAAGCTTGCGACATAAGACACAGTTTTCTTCCGTCGCTACTACTTTGTGACACAACCTTTGTGTCGCTAGGCACTTTGGACTTCAGCAGTTTCTATGACATAAACTTTGTGTTGCCAGACGTCTTTGCGACACATACTTGTGTCACATAACAGTTTGTTGTTTTTGTGTGTTTGAATATCTTGCAAGTAATTCAAAATGTCAGCTTCTACATCACATTCTATTCAGTCAGTTGGAGATATGTTGAAACAAAATAATGAAGTTGGATTGGGAAATAAGCCTCCCATGTATATGCCAGGAATGAGCTACGCATATTGGCATCAACGTTTTGAATCATATGTTGGTCTTAATGATCCGGAGATGATGATCTACTTAGAGGAAAAATATGAGCATCCTCTTAAATCCGGAGTCTTTAATGGCCCAATTCCTGAAAAGTCAATTAAATCCATGACTCCTGAGGAACGTAAGGCATTTGATATGGAATGGAAAACTCACTCTGCAATCACTATAGCATTGCCTCAACCTATCATGAGACAATTACGGTAACATAAGATTGCTTATGATTTGTGGAAAGCCTTTGAGAAAAAGTGTGGTGGTAGTGAACAGTATAAGAAGAACAGAATAGACTTGATCAAGAAACAATATGATGTCTTCGATATGCTACCTAATGAATCACTGGAAGATCTGTGCAGCAGATATTCTCAATTGGTTTCTGAGTTGTTGGAAGGAGGGATAACGCTAGATAAGACAGACGTGAATAAGAAACTTCTTGACTCACTTCCCAAGAAGTGGCATACTCGTGTCCTCTTAATGGAAATGGATGAGGATATCATGGATATGGAGCTTGAAGATCTTATCGGTCAAATTGAGGCAGATCTTCTTGAAGTGCAAAGAAAAGAGACTAAGGCCACTGCTCAACTTCAAAATCCAAAACTTTATGCTCAACAAGTCAGTTTACAGGTACCGCATTCATAGCTAGCAAAGCTAGTGGTACTGTATGCACAAATATTCCATCTGGTGGTACCTATTTCCAAAGTCCAGGAACTTCATTTGGTGAAGATTACTCCTCCACATTTTTGGCATTTCTAGCCTCTACTGGTGATTTTAATGATGAAGACTTTGGTCAGATTGATCAAGAGGAACTGGAAAGGCTGCATTTGAAGTGAAACATGGCAATGCTGGCAAGAAGAGTTAAGAACATCTTAAAGAAATCTGGCAGAATATCGGTGAATGATCCAGGTGAAAAGGGTTTGGGGTTTAACAAAAGCAAGGTGAAATGCTACAAGTGTCAAAATCATGGACAGTTTGCTCGTGAATGTGAGAATCATAAGACTCCACCTTCGGGTTTAACCAAACCCTCTCCGAATAAGGCTGAAGAGAAAGCAATGGTGTCAGCTTCTTTAATGCTGACTGAAACTCCATGAGACAATAGTTGGCCAGATGTGGTTTAGGATGTTGGGAAATAAGATTTCTGCTGTTACTAATGTTGTTGAAGAATGCACAAGGTATTAACACTGTTAGTGTTATTGTTACTACTGGTATTACAACTGTTAGTCTGTTGGTTACCACTGTCTTCAGAGTTAAAACTGTTAGATGAAGTGGTTACCACTGTTAGTAGAAGATTACAACTGCTATTGAAGATTGAAGACAAGAGTTACAACTGTTAGTAATAGTTTCAAGTGTTAGTGTTATCACTATTAGCTTGTTTACAACAGCTAACACTGCTTAGGCTAGTTACCACTGTTGGTATACTAGTCTAGTAAATTGTACAAGTGTTAACACTGTTATAGGAATTACCACTGTTTGTATAGTTGTGGTAGTTAACACTGTTTATATCTAGAATAGGAGGGAAGTTAGAATTTGAATAATTATGGATTGTAACTGCTTCCATAATTATAGGAGATTGTTTAGCAGGACTCTATGTGTTATAAATAGAGATCCTTAACCTAGATTAGGTTAAGAGTTTTTGCGCAGCTTCAAGGTTTTGTAACCCTAATACAACTCAGTGTATTCGTCTTATATAATTAATAAGATTGAAGCTTTTTATTATTCTGTTGTTGATTTATTGTTATTGATCTTCATTGTATTACTAAGTGTTATTCCGCAAACTTCTTAGTAATCATTCAAAACTGTGTTTATCTAATAGTTTATTAGATAGATCTTGGTTTATCAAGTGGTATCAGAGCAGGTTTTAGTTTTGAATCCAGGAAGATCATTTTCACTATTTTATTGATCATTTTTATAATCAATAAATCAAAGCAATGGCAGAAGGTAGTGAAGGAATTCAGGTCACTAAGATCCCAATGCTTAGACCTGATGAGTTTGATCTGTGGAAAAACAGAATCAGACAATATATGCTTCTCACAGATTATCAGATGTGGGAAGTAGTGGTTAATGGTCCTCCAGTGACCCTCAACAGTGATGGTGTTCCACAGCCAAGATCACCACCAACATCTGAGGCAGAAAGAAAAGTCAGATCTATAGAGTACAAAGCTTTGAGTACTCTATTGTTATCTATTCCTAATGAATATCAAAGGCGTTTTGAAGCATGTCAAGATGCTAAAGTTTTAATGGAAGCAATAGAGAAGAGATTTGGTGGTAATGATAACACCAAAAAGAATAAAAGATCTCTGTTGAAACAACAATATGAGAACTTTAATTCTGCAAAGTCAGAAACTCTGACTCAAACCTTTGATAGGTTTTCAAAGCTTGTAGGAGATCTGGAAAATCATCAAGTGAAAATTGACAAAGATGATTTGAACAGGAAGTTTTTGAGGTCCTTAGGTGATGAATGGACCATGTATACTGTTGGTTTGAGGCAGAGTACAGATCTGGAAGCAAAGGAATTAGAAGATATATATAATGATCTGAGGAATTTTGAAGCTGAGGTAGAGATCAAGAAAGTGGGATATGGGAGCAACAACAATAATTCAGCTTTTATGTCTATGGCAGGGTCTGGATCAAAGGCTGAATCAAGTCAGAAAGGGTCATCCTATGGGACTAGAGGAAGTGGATCTATTACTAATCATTCTAATGATCAAGTCTTAGAATCTTTCTTTGCTAGTAATGTGAATTCATCACTTACTAATGAAGATCTAGATCAGTTTGAAGGAGATGATCTAGAAGAGATGGATATCAAACTTCAGATTGCTTTAATCACACAAAGAGCAAAAAGGTTTATGCAAAGAACTGGTAGGAATAACTTTGCACAGAAGAGGAGTGATGCAAGCTGGTTTGATAAAAGCAAAGTTGAATGTTTCAACTGTCACAAGATGGGACATTTTGCTAGGGAGTGCAGAAGTCCTAAGGTTGATCAGAATGAGAGAGGAACTGTCCAGAGAAGTGGAGGAAATGTTGGTCAGACTAAGAATGTGCCAATCCAAGATACTTCATCTAATGCACTGGTATCTGTTGATGGATGTGGATGGGATTGGAGTGATCAGGAAGAGCATGAAGTGAAGAATCAATGCTTCATGGCAACAGCAGAATCTGACAAGCAATCTGAAGTTCCTTATGAGGTACAAATAAAATTGTGCTCAAATGTGTGTAAACAAACTGTGAAACATTATAGAGATCATAACCAGAAAGTGTGTGATGAGCTAAAGCAGTGTAAAATCAAAAGTAGACACACAATCTCTGTAATAGAAAATCTTGAAAAACAGATTCAGGCATTTGAAGATAATGCAACACAGTTTAAATATGATATTGAGTATGCTAGGTGGGAGAGAGACACTTTTAAAGATAAAGTAGAATTATTAACTAAGAAACTTGCTGAGGTCACATGTGAAAGAGATAGCATAAGACTTAATGTAAGTAACTTAGAAAATGCATCTAGAAGTGTAAATAAACTTATCAATTCTCAGATTCATGATAAACTCAAGACTGGGTTATGATACAATAATGTACCTCCACCTTATAACAACAACTATTTTCCTTCAAAAACTGAAATTGATTTAAATTTACTTAAAGAAGGATTAAATGATGATGTTAAAAAGGTTGACCCAGTTAACAGTTTAAAAGAAGATGTAAACATTGATGAAGTTGAAATTCATGAGTGGACTGAGGAAGATGATGAAGAGTGTGATACATCTGAATGTACTGTTAATGTGTTCAATAAATCTGATAAATCATCTTGTGAAAGCAGCAATAGTATTACTGGTCTTGTTACAGAACTAAAAGTTAATAAACTAGAAGAGGGTAAGAAAATGTTTGAAGAGAAGGAAAAACATCATGGAAAACATGAGAAAATCACACCTGACACACCTAGAAATTTTCAAAGGAAGGTTAGGAATGCTGTGAAAACAATTGTTTCTGTGAATCATACAACTGATGTGAATACATGTGATAAGTGCAAGAGTAAGGATAGCTTTTCTAAATCCCAAAATTTTCAAAAACATATTCCCAGAGGTAACCAAAGGAATTGGAACCAAATGGTGACTCAAAAACTGGGGAATAATGTAACTGTGATTAAAGAAAAGTTATGCCTTATATGTGGCAGAAATAATCATCTTCAACATGAGTGTTTTCATAATCCAAAAACATATCAAAAGAATGTGAAAAAGCCATGGACAGCAGCTAATATGGTTAACAAACGAAATTTTAAATCTAAAGTTAATCATACAACTGCTGCTAGAAAGATGAATTATAGGGCAAATCAAGCTATGGCTGCTGCAAAGGTTTTCACTGCAGGAACAAAAGCTAAAGATTTAGCCAACAGTTTAAAGACTAAAACCGTGGAAAAAGGAGTTAAAACAAACAGTGGTAAACCTTTTAAAACTGTTAACACTGTTAATTCAACAGTTTCCACTGGTAGAGTAAATAACACTGTAAGGAATACTAACAGTGTTAATTATTTTACCACTGTTAGACATAATAATAGTTATAACAGGTTTAACACTGTTAGATATAACTTTGGACCTTCAGTTAACACTGTTAGACCAAAACCCACTGTTAAGTCTAAAATGAGTTGGATTTGGACACCTTTTCAATCAAATGTTCCCAGATGTTCAAAATCTAACAATGCATCAAAATCAATAATCTTCAAGAAAGTTGATTACCTTGATGCATCAGGGAAACCCAAAGCCAAATTGGTTTGGGTTCCCAAGAGAAATTAATTTTCTCTGTGTTTGATTGTGTGCAGGGCAAGCTAAGAAGTTTATGGCATATCGACAGTGGCTGCTCAAGGCACATGACTGGAGATAAGGAAAAGCTACAGAACTTCAAATCATTTGATGGTGGATATGTAGCATTTGGAAGCAATCCAAAAGGTGGAAGGATCACAGGCAAAGGAGTTGTTCAAAGTGCCAAGTTAAGCTTTGAAAATGTTTATTATGTGGAACAGTTGAGGTACAATTTGCTAAGTGTGAGTCAAATCACAGATAAAAAGAACCCTGTTCATTTTACTGACACTGAATGTCTTATTCTGTCTAAGGAGTTTAAAATTCCAGAAAATATGATTTTAATGAGAATTCCTAGGCAAGATAATGTCTATAAGTGTGACTTAGCAAACATGGCACCTCAACCTGATTTAAATTGCCTGATTTCTAAAGCAAATTTAAATGAGTCTACTTTGTGGCATAGAAGGATGTGTCACATGAATTACAAAACCATTAATAAACTTGTCAAAAACAAGCTTGTTAGGGGTTTACCTGAGAAGGTCTATTCATGTGATGATCATTGTGTTTCTTGTCTAAAGGGGAAGCAACACAAAACTTCTTTTAAGTCCAAAGCAGTGAATTCAAACTGTACTCCTCTATACTTATTGCATATGGACTTATTTGGACCAACAAGTATAAGTAGTATGGGAAAAAGATCGTATTGCCTTGTTGTAATTGATGATTATACCAGATTTACATGGGTTTTCTTTCTTAGAACAAAAGATGAGACAGGTGAAATACTTAGATCATTTATAACTAAGATTGAGAACCAATTAGATAAAAGAGTTAAAATCATCAGGAGTGATAATGGAACAGAATTTAAAAATTATGAGATGGATAAATTCTGTGATGAAAAAGGCATTAAGAGAGAGTTTAGTGCTCCTAGAACTCCTCAACAGAATGGAGTTGCTGAAAGAAGGAATAGGACACTAATTGAGGCTGCAAGAACCATGCTAGCTGATGCAAAACTACCTATGTCTTTTTGGGCAGAAGCAGTTAGCACAGCTTGTTATGTTCAGAATAGGGTAACTGTAATTAAGCCTTATTTCAAAACCCCATATGAGCTGTTGTTTAAGAACAAACCACTGGTTAGTTTCTTAAAAACCTTTGGATGTCCTTGTACTATTTTGAATACCAAAGATCACCTAGGAAAATTTGAAAGCAAAGCAGATGAGGGTGTATTTGTAGGATATTCTATTCAGAGTAAAGCATATAGGGTTTTCAATCAAAGGATCAGAGTCATAGAAGAATCAATGAATGTCACTTTTAATGAGAATATCATTAATCCTGATGGAATAGGTCCTAAGTCTTTGTTTGATATTGATGCTCTTAACACTGCTTTTAGATATACAACTGTCAATCCTAGTACAGGTACATGCACAGGTACCACATCAAGTAAAGCAGATAGAGTTTGTGAGGCTACATCAGATATGTTTTTAGAAAAGAATAAAGAATCTTTGGAGTACATTATCTTTCCAATCTGGACTCCTGATCCTCCAGAGGTATTTTCTTCTGATCTGCCACAATCATCACAGCATTTGGAGACAGAAGAACCACCAGAAACATCATCTCAGATTATGGAGGATTCAGAACAAATTGAAACACCATCCAATGAAAGTTCTGAGCAGCATGGTAATCTTACCAATTTGGAGGAAATCATTCCAGAGACATCAACATCTAATTTTCATGTGAACAAAAATCATCCTCTGGAACAGGTGATTGGGGATGTTAACAGTGGTGTACAAACAAGACAGCAAACTACTATCACTGAAGAAGAAATACATACATCTCTATATGTGTGTTTTCTTTCTCAAATTGAACCTAAGAAGGTAGTAGAAGCTCTTAAACACCCTAATTGGATTGAGGCAATGCAAGAAGAGTTGTTACGGTTCAAGATTCAGAATGTGTGGACACTAGTAGATCTGCCAAAAGGAAAAAGGGCAATTGGCACCAAATGGATCTTCAAGAACAAGAAGGATGAAAGAGGGATTGTAATCAAGAATAAGGCAAGGCTGGTGGCACAAGGTTATACACAGGAAGAAGGGATTGATTATGATGATGTCTTTGCTCCTGTTGCAAGGATAGAAGCCATTAGACTATTCCTTGCATATGCTACATTTAAAGGTTTCACAGTCTATCAAATGGATGTCAAAAGTGCTTTTCTGTATGGCATGATTGATGATGAGGTGTATGTGTGTCAACCACCTGGATTTGAAGATCCTAGCTATCCTGATAGAGTTTGCAGATTGGATAAGGCATTATATGGACTGCATCAAGCCCCCAGGGCTTGGTATGAGACTTTATCTGTGTATCTATTAGAGAATGGGTTCAAAAGAGGCACTATTGATAAGAATCTGTTCACCAAAAGGAATCAAAGTGATATTTTACTGGTGCAAGTCTATGTTGATGACATCATTTTTGGGTCTACAAATGATGATATGTGCAAGGAGTTTGAAAAATTAATGCATCAAAAGTTCCAGATGAGTTCAATGGGGGAACTCACTTTCTTTTTGGGACTTCAAGTCAAGCAGAGTTCAGATGGTACTTTCATAAATCAGAGTAAATATGTCAAAGACATACTTACTAAATTTGGATATTCTGAATCAAAAGTGGCTAGTACACCAATGGAGACACACAAACCACTATCTGCAGACCCTGAGGGGGAGGAAGTTGATGTACATCTGTACAGATCAATGATTGGATCATTGATGTATTTAACTTCTTCTAGGCCAGATATAATGTTTGCAGTTTGTATCTGTGCCAGATTCCAAACCTGTCCAAAACAATCACATCTGTATGCTGTCAAGAGAATCTTTAGATACTTAAAAGGACAATCTGATCTAGGTCTTTGGTATCCAAAAGATTCACCTTTTGAACTAAAAGCATATTCAGATAGTGACTATGGGGGAGCTAGCATGGACAGAAAGTCAACATCAGGAGGATGTCAATTTCTAGGAGAAAGGTTAATCTCATGGCAATGCAAGAAACAGACAACTGTATCAACATCTACTGCTGAAGCTGAGTATGTAGCTGCTGCAAGTTGTTGTGCTCAAGTCTTATGGATTCAGAATCAGATGCTTGATTATGGTTTAACTTTCTTACATACTCCTATTTATATTGATAATAATTCTGCTATCAGCATCATCAATAATCCTGTTAAACATTCTAAAACTAAGCATATAGAGATTCGTTATCATTTTATCAGAGATTGTAATGAAAAATGACTTATTCAGATTATTAAAGTCCATACTGACAATCAACTTGCAGATCTGTTCACCAAAGCCTTTGATGTGGGCAGATTTACATTTCTGATTACAAGTATTGGTCTGATTAAATCTATTTAAGTTGTTTTTCCATAACTATTTTATAAAACATCTCTATAATGCTTAAGGATTAGATGCTGGTAGTTGTAATTGATACTAACAGTGATAATAGTCTTACAACTGTTTGGCTTTCCTAATTATCACTGTTATTATTCAATTACCACTGTATGTGTTAGTTATTTTATTTTCACTGTTAGTTATTTTGTTTTCACTGTTAGTTCTATTGTTATCACTGTTTGTGTTGAACTAACTCTTTGTAGGCTATCACTGTCAGCAGAAACAATTATAACTGTTAGTATAAACAGTTTCCACTGTTTTCACTATTCAGTTATAACTGTTAGTGTAAACAGTTTCCACTGTTTCCACTATGTCCACTGTTAGTGTAAATCTTAACACTGTTAGTATAATCAGTTTTCACTGTTTATACTATCAAGTTGAAATTTCACTATCAGTGTTAATCTTTCTATTCTTTTTATTAAAAAAAAAATAATAAAAAAATAAAAAAATCACTGTTAGTAGTACTAATTAAGTTTCTAGTGTTGAGTTATATTTCCTTTGGTCAGGAGTTAGTTCCATCAACTAGTTATCACTGTTAGTATTATTAATTTCCACTGTTTTAAACTGGTTATCACTGGTGTACATTTGTTTCCACTGTTAGTGATAACTTTAAAGAGTTGAAATTAAATTTCCAAGTAGTTTCCACTGTTTTAAGACAGTTTCCACTGTTTTAAAATTGTTTTCACTGTTATTGTTAAAATTTGGGAATTTTCTTTCTTAATTAGGTCGTTATAACTAACAGTATAAATACCCCCAACACTTGTACATTTTCTTTACGCTTTCATAACCACTGATTTCATAAACCCTATAACCACTGCTATCGCAAATCATTCACAAATTCTTCATGGCTTCTTCGTCATCAACCACACCTCAACTCGCTTTAGGCAAGGATCATAACATGATTCCCTATCTGGTAAAACCCTCAATAGCCAATGATTACGTAGAGATCATTGATTTTCTGCGTAACTCTACCATTCACCATGCGCTTACTGTTTCACCCAGAATTTCATATGATCATATTAATGAATTCTGGGTTAAAGCAAAGATTGAGGAAGAAGCAGGTGTTCCAAAAATTGTTTCTACAGTTGCTGGGCACCAAGTGGTTATTTCTGAAGCATCCATTCGTTCTTCTCTTCATCTTTAGGATGAAGAAGGCATAACTTCAATTTCTGATGAAGCTTTATACTTTAATTTACAACGAATGGCATATGAAGGGAACTTAGGTGGGTATGTTTTTCAGAAAACTATGTTTTCATACCAATGGAGATTTCTAATCCATACATTACTGCACTGTTTATCATCTAAACGTTCATCTTTTGAACAATTTAGCAGTAATGTAGCATATGCATTGGTATGCTTAGCTACTGGTCAAAACTTTAATTTTTCCAACTTTATTTTTGCTGGTATGCTAAGAAACATTAACCAACCTAAAATTAAATTCTTAATGTATCCAAGGTTTGTGCAATGTTTTCTAAATGAACAAATATCTGATTTGCCAGCCTTGGATAAGATAATAGGTATCTCTTCTTTTAAACCAAAAGTATTTTCAAATATGAAGAGAGATACCTCTATCAAAGGTGTTATGTTTTCTGGGAGGGTAACAGCATTGTTTTCAACAATGCTTCCTGCACCCTCCACCACAGCATATGTACCACCAACAGAAGCTGAACTAGTTGTTGAAAGAATGGAACAACCCATTCCTTCTTATCCCACAACATCTGGGGGTAACAATGAACAACAAGGGAACATATTCACTACAACTTACACCAGGAAAGCCAAAAGGGCTACACACCAGGTGACTGAGGATCATGCTGCTCAGTCATCTCAGTCCAATGACAGGGGTCATGAACAGCATGTGGTCCATGAGGAGAAGGGTGACCATTCTGTAAGGGCTGCTTCTACTGCTTCTAGCCCACTGGCAGAGCAGGACAGAAGTAACATCAATAAGACCCAAGCAGAGGCAACACCAAAACATGATTCTACTCCTGTAGATGATTTTGGTGGTCCCAGTACCAATAACCAAGGGGAATCTATTGTTCATACTAGGTATGATACAGGTTTTGATGCACCTGTCAATGATTCACCTAGGAAGTCACATTCTGATGGTGATGAGGCTAGAAATAACCTGGAATTGACAAGAATGATAGATTATGTGTGGGAGAAGTTTAGGGTGGAAAGGAGAAACAATATAAAGAAGGATGAACAGATTGCAAATTTACAGCAGAGGGTTGCTCAACTGGAGTATATTGTTGTTAAGGTTTTGAAAGAAGGGAAGAAGTATGTGGTGGTTGAAGGTGATTCTGCAGAGAATGCTTTCAAAAAGGGGGAGAAATATTGGACAAATAAAGGTGATGAAGAAAAGAAAGATGATGGGAAGAAGGGTGATGATGAACAGAATGATGATGGTGTTGGTGAGCACATTGAGGAGGATATAGAGATGGAAACACCAATTTATCAAGAAACTGAGAAGGTCAATGAAAATATTAAAGGTGAGAAACAACAAGAAAAAGAGAAGATTTCACAGGCTAAAAGGCAGAAATCAATTCCTGTGCAGTCTGTCAAAGCTAAGAAGCAGAAAACCACCACCTTACCTCCAGTTCAGATTAGAGAACCTACTACTGCACCTGCTACTGCACAATCTATGCCCAAGATTGACCCTAAGGATAAGGGTAAGGGTATATTGGAGGAAGAGCCAAAATTGAAAAAGCAGAAAACCATGCCTCCTGAAGCTACAATGAATGATGATGAATATGCACAGAGGTTATTTGCTGAGATAAATGCAGATGTGATAGCAGAGGAAATGATTGATGTTGAGATAGAACCTGGTAAATTTGTGAAAATGACTAAGGAACAGGTTGATGAGTGGGATGAAGCACAGCTGAGAGAGCAAAAACAAGATGATATTGAATATCTGGTGGAACAGCTTAAGAAAAAGAAGGCAGAAGAATTGAAAAAGTCTAGAGCTGCCAAAGCTGCTGCTAAGAGGAATAAACCTTTGACAAAAGCTCAACAGAAAAGAAATCTGGTTTTGAAGTTAAGAGGTGGAAATATTTCAACTGCAAGACTTAATGCCATGTCTCTTGAGAATCTACAAAGAATCTGGGATAGGGATACATTTCTAAACCCTGAGGCTGTTAAGAGAGCAGAAGAAGATAAGAAAGCCAAAGAAAAAGCAGAAAGAGAAAAGAAAAAGAAAGAAAAATTTGATAAAAAGATAGAAGATGAAAAGGAAAGGGAAAGAATAAGTACTGAGAAGAAACAGAAGAGGAAACAAGAACTTGCATCAATCCCTGATCTGCCTAAGAATAAGTTGAATTTGGAAGATTTGATTATGGTGCAACCTTTACAGGTATATCTTCCACCTGATAACTCTCCTGGAATCATTGATTGGTCTGTTGTAAAATTTTCAATTCCAATTAAATGTGAGAAAATTAGAGTTGAAAGGGCAGATACTTCTGTCTCATATTGGAGGTCATTTAAAGAGTTGATCAGGGTGATTGTTAGAGAGGACTTGAACAGAATATATGAGATTGGATCAGAGAAAGGACTAAGCACCAAGAAGTTTGATAGTGTTTATGAATTGGGTGTATGGTCTGGGATTTCAATGATGTATGAGCCAGAAAGATTCATGTTTGAGTTCAATACTTTCAGAAATGTAAAGCAGTGGATCTATCTTACCAATCCAGGTGTTCATCAAGTTATTTTTGATGATGCTACTATGATTTGGATGCTCACTGACAAAGAATATGATATGAGTTTGAGTTTGTTAAGAAGCTTAAGGCATGCTAAGTTATCTGTTTCATTCAACAATGATTTAGCAGAGAATTTGGTATATATGATCTTGAATCAGATTCATAAGAAAGAAGAGTATGAGAGAAGACACAGAGTTAAAAAATAGTTGTTTTGAAGGAGTTTGAAAAGAAGTCAACTTGAAGAATCAAGAGAAACTTAATACTGTTGGGGACATATTAAGTTTAGGGGGAGATTGTTGGGAAATAAGATTTCTGCTGTTACTAATGTTGTTGAAGAATGCACAAGGTATTAACACTGTTAGTGTTATTGTTACTACTGGTATTACAACTGTTAGTCTGTTGGTTACCACTGTCTTCAGAGTTAAAACTGTTAGATGAAGTCTTCATGGATTACCACTGTTGGTGAAGTGGTTACCACTGTTAGTAGAAGATTACAACTGCTATTGAAGATTGAAGACAAGAGTTACATCTGTTAGTAATAGTTTCAAGTGTTAGTGTTATCACTGTTAGCTTGTTTACAACAGTTAACACTGCTTAGGCTAGTTACCACTGTTGGTATACTAGTCTAGTAAATTGTACAAGTGTTAACACTGTTATAGGAATTACCACTGTTTGTATAGTTGTGGTAGTTAACACTGTTTATATCTAGAATAGGAGGGAAGTTAGAATTTGAATAATTATGGATTGTAACTGCTTCCATAATTATAGGAGATTGTTTAGCAGGACTCTATGTGTTATAAATAGAGATCCTTAACCTAGATTAGGTTAAGAGTTTTTGCGCAGCTTCAAGGTTTTGTAACCCTAATACAACTCAGTGTATTCGTCTTATATAATTAATAAGATTGAAGCTTTTTATTATTCTGTTGTTGATTTATTGTTATTGATCTTCATTGTATTACTAAGTGTTATTCCGCAAACTTCTTAGTAATCATTCAAAACTGTGTTTATCTAATAGTTTATTAGATAGATCTTGGTTTATCAGAGGATGAGGAAGAAGAAAATACGGTTCTCATGGCTGAAGTTCATGAGGTAGATGATGAACCTTTATCCTGTGTTTCATGCATTAAACTGACTAACAAGTTTAAGAGGTGTAGAGAGGACAATGAACGCCTTAACGCTAATATCACACAGTTAACTGAAAGTAATGAAACGTTAAGAGAAAGTTATAAGGCTTCTGAAAAGAAATTAAAAGCTGTTTTTGAAGAAAAGAAATAATTAAAAGCCAAAATTTTTGAACAGCAAGATGAAATAGGAAGTTATGTTGATATGCTAACTTCTGTAAAGAAAGATCTTGCTGATTCCTAGGCTGCAATTCTTACTTTAAATCGTAAACTAACAAATTTTTCAACGTCCTCTCTCATCTTTGATGAAATCCTTCAGAAACAAATGACTGATACAAAAGTAAGGCGGGACTTGGTTATCATCATGTCCCAACTCCAAAAGATTATCTTCCTATGCCTGAACAGGAAGTCTTCAATGGATTTTGTGCTTATTGTCACTAAAGTAGACATAAAACCTGTTGAGCCAGTTAGGGTAAAGATAAGTAAGTCAGAGCTTGGTAAGGCAGGACTTGGTCTTCACCATGTCCCACCATCAAAAGAGTATCATCCTATGCCTGAACGGGAAGATAAGGCTGAAATTGGTAAAAATGAGTCTAAAAAACCTGTATGCCTCAGCCAGTTAAGGCATCGACTAGTGAGCCTGATACATTGAAGGCTCAAAAGGTTGAGTCTGTTAAGAAGCTTGATGTCAGGGCTGAGCCTTTTAAGCCCACATTCAATGAGTCTGTTAAGAAACCTGAATCTAAGGCTGAGCCTATTAAGCCTATCGTGGTTTCAAAGTCTGAGAAGGTCAAAGCTAAGTCCATTCCTCCAGCCAGTTTGACGGAGGAAATTGAGATTGAGGATATAACCGATGAAGTATACGGTTATTTAAAAAGGAAGAATGTAACCAACGACAATCATATCTTCACTAGTGAAGGTTATGACGAGATTTATAAAATGAAAGGTAAAGCCAATGCTAGAGCTACAAAGAAGATTTTAAAACCAGTTAATCACAAATCTACTAAAAAATCTTCTAAAACTTCTTCATAAGGCTCATCCTCTGCTTGTACACCTCAGTGTGCATGCTCAGGACATGCATCTTTTAGCCGAGCTCTAAAGTTCATACCTCAATCTCAAACTTGTGTTGAGCTCATATCTTGTTTCTACTGCAAGAAACAAGGTCATCTGATAAATGTTTTCCCGTTGCTTGCTAAGAAGTATGGCAGTAGGGGAGCTACACAAACCTCACAATTACAAAATCTTTCTCATAAATCCATGAGAGGTTCTGCATCTCCACCACCTGCTTCTGAGATTAACAATTATGAGCCAAATAAAGTCACTCGTGATAAGCTGAAAGTTGTTAACAAGCAACCATCCAAATCTCAAAAGGTTTGGAAGATCAAAGAGTCATGTTCTGACTCTTCATCTGACAATGATACATCAGGAAACATTTTTGATTTGCTAAAAATTAAAATCCTGACTGATGTAATCATTGTGGATGATGCTATTGGGCTACCCAAGCCTGTAAAGGCTTGGGTCTCCCTTACTAATTGATTCTTGTGTTTTTGATGTCGCAGCAATCCGAAGCAGTTCATAACAGTAGATGGTGTATCGACAGTGGTTGCTCGCGACATATGACAGGCGACTTATCTCTGCTATCTGAAGTTAAAGATTACAATGGGGGATATGTTGCTTTTGCCGGTGATAAAGGAGTTGTTATAACCGGATAGGGTACACTCACTAATGGGCAAGTGAGTTTTAAGAAAGTTAATTTTATGGAACAGCTCACCCACAATCTGCTCAGCGTATCTCAAGTGTGCGACAAAGAGTACACTACAACATTTACCAAAACTGAGTGTTGCATTTTGTGGAACAGCTCACCCATAATATTCCTGAGGATTGGGTGCTACTGAGCACACCTAGGCAAAAAGACACGTAAATTTTGGATATGAAGACTGTTGAAATAACTCAACATACGTGTCTACTTTCAAGAGCTCCTGAAAAAGAATCATTACTTTGGCACCGACGTATGGGACATTTTCACTTCAGGAAAATGAATTATTTGGTGAAAAATGATCTTGTGTGTGGAGTTCCGAAGCAATCCTTTGGAATTAATGATCATTGTGTTTCCTGCCAAAAAGGGAAACAACACAAGAAATCCCATAAGTTAAAAGTGGTGAACTCTGTTTCAAGTCCGTTTGAGCTATTGCATATGGATCTCTTTGGACCTGTAAGTAAGAAGAGTATGGGAGGTTCTAAGTACTGCTTGGTAGTAACTGATGATTATTCTTGCTTTTCGTGGGTGTATTTCTTATCTACTAAGGATGAAGTTCATGAGATTTTCACCTATCTGTTTGATAAGCTAGAGAACCTATGCAATTTGTCGATCAAGAAACAGCGATCTGATAATGGGACTGAGTTTAAGAATTCAATGATTGAGTTGTACTGTCTAAAAAAAGGCATTGATCATAAATTCAGCGTTGCTCAAACTCCTCAACAGAATGGAGTTGCTGAACGTAAAAACAGGACACTCATTGAAGCCGCAAGAACAATGTTAGCAGACTCTAAGCTGCCTATTACCTTCTAAGCTGAGGCGGTCAATACAGCTTATTATATTCTTAACAGGGTTTCTGCGGTTAAGAAGCACAATAAAACGTCATATGAGCTGCTTAATAATCGAAACCTTCGTTACAGTTTCTTGAACCATTTGGTGTCCCTGCACAATTATGTACACAAAAGAGAGAGTTGCTAAATTTGGAGCAAAATCAAGTGAAGGTCTATTTTTGGGTTTTTCAAATAACTCTCCTAACAAACGTGTGTATAATTTGGCAACTAAGCACATGGAAGAACATTTTGAAGTCACGTGCTTTCGGTATACTGAAAATCCGCAGGGAAAGGGACACGCGCAGTTGTTTAACTATGAAGCAATCTTTGACTCATTTAATCTTCCTAACGAAGAAGATGAGGTTGATCAGGTGGTCACACTGCTCCATGACCTTGATTTGTCTTCGGATACATCTCCGCCATTAGCATCAAAGCCACCGACTGCTTCTGCTACTCCACCTCCTTCTCAAACCAATGCTGAGGTTCCTGAATCATCGACGAGAAATCAAGATACGTATACTGATGTTCCCGAGTTGTCTGATGATGAAGATGAACCACTTGTGAATACTGATGAATTTGATTCGGGATAGGAGGCTGATTTTACAAACTTGGATTCTATCATTGTGCCTGATGAAATTCCAAGTTCTCGTATCAATAAGGACCATCTGAGGGAGAATATTATCGGTCCTTTGGATAAAGGAATTCAGACACGAAGTCAAGTTGTTACTGTTGAGAATTCTGAATCCCCATCTGACTCTACTGAGCCTGTCTCTCTAGCATGTCTTGCCGCAGAGGTAAAATCGTGTTTTCTATCTCAAGTGGAGCCTAAACGGACAAAGGATGTGATGACACGCAAAAAGTCAAGTTTTTAAGTGTCATTATCTCACCTTTTTGGCCCAAATTATGATAAAATTATCCAAAATGGGCACTATATTGTTGAAACTCATAACATGGGCCAAAATATAGACAACGTTTCAAAAATCAACTAAAATGGTCGAAAAACACGATAAATCTAACGAATACGATCATGAACATTCTCGTTCACTCGTTCTAGCACTTTTTGAGCTACACAAAAAATTATGACCTCTAACTTATGTCATTTTCTTCGCTAGGAAAATACGAACACATGAATATAAAGATCGCTCAAAACGGATAAACGACGAAGAAGTTACGCCAAATCGAAGAAATGAAGAACCGAGAGGACCGAATACGGCTGTCCTAGACCGTATACGGCTGGACCAGACCGTATACGGATGGACACAGACCGTATACGACCTGTGTAGACCGTATACGGCCTGTGCCCAGCCGTATACGGTTGGTGCCCACCCGTATTTGCTCCAGTCCAACCGTATACGACCAAAACCAACCATATTCCATGTTCAGGCAATAAAAATCAGATTTTTATACGGCTGTACGATACGATTGTGCATTTGGGGGTTGGAATACGGTTGTGCGATGCTTATAAATACAACCACCTCCTCACCATTTGAAAGGAATATCTCAACTTGTTTTCTCTCTTTCTCTCTCTCGACTCTCTCTCTAGAAATAATTAGTTGGTTAATTAGGTTAGTTAAGCTAGTAGATTAGTAGCTTACTTGTAACGGAGATGCTCCGAGACTGCGGTTACGCCAGATTTGTAATAACGCTCTGTCATATTTTATTTTAAATCTCTATCTTGTTATTTTTAAATATGTTGTGCTGTTGCTATGCTTATTTAGAAATGCTTGCTAGAATTATTGCCATGCCGAGCTGAACAAATCTGCGTTTGCTATGATAGTCGTTATGCTAGGGTAATTATGCTTTAATCCTGTCGTTACTCTGTCTATATGCTGTTGAAATATATTTGAATCTATGAAATGAATATCCAATATTTATCTATCCAACTTATGTTGTGGTTAGTAACTTACTACTAAGAACTTGGCCAACTTCTAATGGTACGCCGCTAATTATTCTGTGTCTGATGATCGTTGAACTCGAAATGGCCGGTGTTCTCCTGGTTGAAATAAGACCGGAGGGAGACACGGAGCATAGGATTAGAGATAGATTAGATCCATTTCATATAACAAATGTTTTTGAGAGAACTTTTGTAAAATTTGTGACTTAAACGTTCATCCAGATACTCTGCATGAAATAAGCTGATCCCTATATGCTACTCTGTTGCATGTTCTTGTTTGATTCTTGCTTTAGGGTTTGTATGCTAGTATCACTTGTGCTATTGGATATATGATCAGGTTTTCAGATATATGTTGATTGCATACACCAGTTTAACATGCATAGAATAGTTATGATGTTTTATATGAAATAATAATGAACAATTTAATTAACCGTTAGACCCGGCCATCCCAACTTGTTCCGGTGGGAAACCCCTGTTCATTTTTTGTTTACTCAACAATTCATGCCATGATTCGGATATCTCAAATGTCCGAGATTGGGGAACAAGACTCAAGGATGGTAACTGGTTAAATTGGTTTCTACATTTGGGACAACTTCCAGTGCAGTTTACATTCCAAAGCTGTTATCTTCGTGACATGTTATTTATCTGATTGCGGACAACTCTACGTTAGATAGATAATAGGATAGGAGATATGGCTCATTGGGAAGTATAATCCGTCCAGGATAGACGATAAGGACCTTTCAATTGAAGCAACAGAAATACCGTAAAACAGCCCAGTACCTGGTATAGCGTTGGAAACACCTCTGGTGTAGTACAAACACGTGGAAGCCATGGAAAGGTTGTAGGTAGATTAATTTTTATCTCATTGATTGTTCCGAGTACGTCTGCTAAATCATGCACCTGTCATCATAACTAAGGCCCTAATCAAAATAACTACCCCTAAATATCATACATGACTATCATAGTAAACACACGCGTTTAACCTGTAGTTCTCGTAGCCACCTCACCACACCTGCCTTATCTTAGTTTAGTATTTTAGTTTTAAATTAGGTAGTTAATTAGAAAACAAAACAAAACCCGTATCAACTATTGATAAAACCTAGCTAAATTACAAAAGATAATTGAAAACCTAGATCCCATGCCCGTTGTAGTTTGAAGAACGACACTAGGTCATACTTATCAGTGTACTCACCTATAGCTTTAGTATACTTAGGCCCAGAAAAAACAAATTTGAAAACCCACTGGTGGTCGCGCCCGGAGGAAGGCCCGCAACGAAGCAAGTTAGATCACAACCGACCTCTAGGCGCCCATCAGAATGCTTTGAAAGACCCACACTAGGTTGAATCTATGTAAGAGGAGTTGCAGCAATTCAAAAAGCTGCATTTTTGGGAATTGGTACCGTTACCTAAGGGTGCACATCCTACTGGCACTCGATGGGTATATAGAATCAAGAAAGATGATCGAGGAATGGTTATCAGAAATAAAGCACGTCTAGTTGTTCAAGGCTTTCATCAAGTAGAGGGTTTGGACTATGATGAGGTTTTTGCTCCTGTTGAAAGATTGGAGTCGATTCGTATCTTATTGGCATACTCGTCCTTTAAGGAATTCCGCGTTTACCAGCTTGATGTGAAGAGCGCATTTCTGTACGGTCAGGTTGATACTGATGTTTATGTGAAGCAGCCTACTGGGTTTGAAGATCCTTTGCATCCGGAATATGTCTGTAAACTCAATAAGGCATGGTATGATCTGCATCAGGCTCCAAGACTGTGGTATGAGAGTCTTGCTACTCATCTGATTAAGAATGGATTCGAAAGAGGAAGTATTAATAGAACTCTATTCACAAAAAGTGACGGAGATGACTTGTTACTAGTACAGGTTTATGTCGACGACATCATATTCGGTTCTACAAAAGATTCCATGTGTAAGGACTTCGAGCATCTCATGAAGTCTAAATTTGAGATGAGTGCAATGGGGGAACATACGTTCTTTCTAGGTGTACAAGTTGAGCAATCTGCCAAAGGCATCTACATTCATCAGTCCAAATATGTTACTGATATGTTAACTAGGTATGACTTTCTTAACTGTAAGACCTATGGTACCCCCATTGAAATTAATCACAATCTCGGACCGGCCACTGATGAAGAGGATTGTAAAGAAAAGGACTATCGCTCAACGATTGGTTCTCTCATGTATCTGAATGCTTCAAGGTCGGACATCGTATCTGTTGTATCCATTTGCTCTAGATATCAAGCTATCTATGAAAGCAGTGAAGCAGATATTTGGATACGTCAAATATAGACCAACTCTCGGTCTATGGTACCCCAACGAGAAAACGTTTGCTCTCACTGCGTACTCGGATTCTGATCTTGGTGGCTGTAGCATAGATAAGATGTCTACAACTGGTGGATGCCAGTTTCTTGGATCGCGTTTGTCTCGTGGCAGTGCAAAAGGCAAACTACAGTGGCTACTTCCACTGCGGAGGCTGAGTATGTTGCTGCGGCTAGTTGCTGCCCAGATTCTGTGGATTCAGCATCAATTGTGTGATTACGGGTTACTTCTTACTATGACTCCTATTCATATTGATAATACTGTTGCTATATCTATTATATGCAATCCCGTACAGCACTCTAGGACTAAACACATAGAACTTAGGTTCCACTTTATACGGGATTGCTATGAGAAACACTTAATAGACCTTGTCCACATAGATACCCTTAAGAAGGACGCTGACTTATTCACCAAGGCCTTTTCTCGCGCCCGATTTGATGAACTAGTCAACATGATTGGTTTACGCTTCTTTCAAATAAAGAAGTAACTTTTTGGACTTGGACTATTGATTTTTAAGTATTAAAAAAAAAATTACGCAACAGCCACTCTTTATACTTTTTAGTATTAAAGAAATGCACGATTGCAACATTTGTAAAAAGACATTTAGTTGTGTCTGTACACAACAAGGGAAATGATAGTACATTAGGGTACATGCACAAAATGGAAATTATAAGGTTTATCCTTGATGTATCAGTAGGTTTATCTAGCATACTTACCACAGCTTTTATAAACATTAGCTTCATAATATGTACTGGTAGGCATGATACACACCAATCTTTGAGCTATTAAAAAGTAATACTAAGACATGTCTATTATCGTGTGGTAAACACCATGTGATGTATGACTAAATGTCTTAATTCCTTAATATAGCTTGGCATTCTTCTATTTTAGTTTATAATATGAAATCATTTGGGGGTACATACTGATTGTTTCCTCTATTGTACATAAGTACAGACCTGGTCTCAATTTGTATATACTTAAAAGTTAAACAAATGCAAGTCAATGAACTTGAAAAAGTCTTAAATCACAACATACCTAACAAGGTCGCCAAAATGGTTTGACCAAGTCTGATTTTGCTTACACCTGAATCAAGCTATGTCGCTTTGTTATACGTTTGTACAGACCTGTCACCGCTGGCTTAATTCTTAAAAATGATATTCCTCTATTCTATCTATCTTGGAAATTATGTTCTTGTCTAAATTACAGGGGTATGTCTATGGTGGGGACCACAGATAAATATTCATACTAACAATAAAAGAATCGTTCATAGACACGGATGTAACATGTTTAGGTGGTCAAACAATACCAGTAATCATCTTGAAAAAATAGTTTTCAAAGGTGTTCTAAATATGCTAAGTAAATTTAAAGTGGACAAATATACTAATAATCGAGAGAACACTTACTATTTGCTAATAATTGCATATTATCCTAATATGATCCCTTAGCAGACCAAACAACTACGTCACCAAAAATAATGTTATGTTATTTTAGTTTATTTTACTTCAAATTTTTGGTATATATTTATTCAAGTCAAAAGTTACTCTCGAATCGGGTTACGGAACTTGAAATTCAAAATCAACTTTTCTGGGGTATGCGACATAACTAATGTTCTGCGACATAACTTATGTCGCCATTTTTGATGCAGCCTATGCCGCTTGTTATGTCGCTAGTTAGGGTTGAGGTATAAGTACCCCACCCTAGTCGCTTTCACTGTTACCAAACTTTGCGACACAAAATCAAAAACTAGCGACACAAAAACTGTTTTTGTGACATAACGCTCTGCGGTTCATTATGCTTTCAATTTCGACTTTCGGTGTATTTTCTCCACAATCAACCAATCGATTCTTGTTCCCCTACTTCCACTCGATCGATAGGTACTAATTTCAACCTTTTTTACTGTATGTTTAATGTTTAATCATCGATTAGGGTTACGGTTTTTAGGGTTTGTGATTTTTGGGTTATTTCGAAATGAAAACATGCTCTTTACATGTTAATATTTATATTTGCATGTTCCTGAATGTTGACCGCACCCTAGGGTATGGCTTGTTTACGAAAACCCTAAATTTTTAGTGCTTAGGGTTTCTGGGTTGGGATTGCAGATCGTCATTGCGACACAATCTGCGACATAAGATTTTATGTCGCAGG
This sequence comes from Pseudognaphalium luteoalbum, assembly GCA_963422505.1. NCBI lineage: Eukaryota > Viridiplantae > Streptophyta > Magnoliopsida > Asterales > Asteraceae > Pseudognaphalium > Pseudognaphalium luteoalbum. The sequence continues at coordinate 81,531,828 of OY730197.1, forward strand.
TTTCATGAAATTTACTTTATGTCGCTATCGTCTACGACATAACTATTTATGTCACTAATATCTGCGACATAACTATTTATGTCGCTAGTTTATGCATCACATCCCTTTATGTCGCTTCATGAAAGCGACATAACTTATGCGCCATAAGAGTTATGTCGCCAAAAACATAATATTCGATTAAATTCGATTTTATTGCAAAAAGCGACACAACTCTATCTGTCGCACCAGTGATTAGCGACACAATTCCTTATGTCGCTTGTTTTTGAAAACCAATTTTAACTCTGTAAGCGACACAAAACTTTCATGTCGCAGGCCTTCAGCGACACAATTCCCAGTGTCGCATAACACGGATTCTAAAATTGATTTATTTGGCTAAACTAAATCTGCTTACGCTAACTGTTTTCGAGTTTTATTATTATATCTTATACAACAATGGCAGACGGTGATGTTATTTGGGAACCACGCCACAACATCGTGGCATTTTTGGACGACTCTAAGGAGACGGAGGCTCCGTACAGCCAATGGTGGCATTCTTATGCCGTTCTTGTATTCATACTGCTATCACTACAACCACCACGATTTACAAGGATCAGGTGGGTCCATTTTTGGAGCACGCAGTTATCAACTCCGAACTGCCTTTTACCAGGACTATCTACACTCTTGGTGATCGCCAGCTGATTATCTCGGAACAAGCTATTTGGGATTTCTTTCAGTTCGGTGATACTCCCAACATGCCAACTTTGTACAGGAATCAGTTTATTGCTGGAGTTATGACTCGTATTGGTTATCCAGGTGTTCCGAATGACCAATACCGAAAGGCGAATCTTCCTAAGGCTTGGAGATATCTGATGCGTGTGGTTATTGTTTGCCTATCTCCACGCAAGGCCGGTTTTGATGGAATTAGCTACTCAACGGCCTCTGCTATGCTTGCGTTGGTCTATAACAAGCCCTTCAACTACTCTGGCTATATCTTCAGGGCAATGGTAGACAACATCAATGCCGGGGAAAAGCGTTGGAATCTATATCCACGCTTTATTCAGTTGTTCATTGATAATCAGCTTCCCAGTATTCCGCACAACGCTCATGAACGCTTGCGTCCGACTCCGATGAACGTCCGAATCTAGACTGTTTGTGCTGCTGGAGCCAACACGAAAGTTCGGTTTCCGCTTTTTGGGTACATAGTTGATGAAGCTTATGTTGCACCGACCAACGATGGGTTTATGGACGTTTTGGCTGCACCAGGGCAGCAATCTCAGGAGGAACTACATCTCCATGAGGCACAGATATAGGTTTGATCATGGAAAACGACCAAGAGATGACGATCTCACTGATGAAGATTGGGTTCCACCCTAGTCTATCCGTTGTACCTCTACTTCTTCTGCTTCAAGGCCACGGGTCGACATTCCCCGTGTTGAAGTTCCAGTTCAACCTTTGCCTTCTGTCATCCAAGAGCTACTGAAACGAATGGATGCGATGCAGCAGACTATGGATAATCAAGCTCAGTTGATTCAGTGTCAGGCATCGGTTTTGGAGGTTCAAGCTGTGCAGATCAAGGCGTTAGAAGAAACGGCAGCTTTAGTTCCTACTTTGAATACTAGGGTGTTAGAGTTAGAATCCCTAGCTGTTGTTCCGGGGGAGTCAGGCCTGCGTGCCATAGAAACAACATCTAGGACTTCTGCCGGAACACAGACTGCTGATGTAAATAATAATGTAAATGTTTCTGATGATAATGAAACTCTTCGTTTGGATTACTTCTCGGTCGATGATATTCCAGGTCAACCAAGACTGCTAGCTGTAGATTATTCACATGCTAATCTATCTTTTATTCAGCGAATGGTTAATAAGGAAGGTCAGGCGTCTAAGCCTGAATTTGACTTTGAAGTTAATAATGATGTTGAGATTGAGGAAGAGGAGATGCATTCTGATGAGTTTTATGATGATGCTCCGACAATCGAGACTGATTCTTCTGAAGATGAAGCAAAGCCAGCTGGAACTTCACAAACTGTTCCAGAGACTACACCGGCTTCTGAAACTGCTTCTACATCAACTTTTGAACGACCTGTGATAAGCTTTATTCCTGGAGAACCTATTCCTGTTACTTGCAAGTCATATAAAGTTAGTGGGATTTACACAGAAATTATTAAAAGTTGTAAGACCTACAAAGGTATTTTTATGATTAAGAGAAGTGATGGTATTCAGTATTTTAAATAAGTCATTCAAGAAGCTGAGTACGTCGCCTAAGGGAGAGATAAATCGTCTAGCTCAACTGGAATTGATAAATCCAACCAGAGATTCACGAGCTCATTTTGTACAGACGGTTTTGCGTCGTGAAGTGAAAAGTAAACGTTACAACTTTATCAAACCGACGCTTGGAACGAGATATATATTCAAGAAAAAGCTTGATTCAATAACAAGATAGCCGATCTACAAAGTACACTATCCGCCAGCTGATTGTTTGATTGAGATCCCTCTTGAGACTGTTCCCCTTAACTTTCTTAGAAGATTTCACCAAGGCCTTAACTTTTTGTTGACTTTCAAAAGTCAAACTTGCTAATCCTAATTTATCCGTATTGTGCAATTAACATAGAGCAATCATTCAAAACACCACAATTACTTAAATGTTTAACAACTAACACTTAATCAAGCCAAATTCTAGACTTAATCAATAGGTTAAAGTACATCTTCTTGAAAGAGCCAAACTAGAGTGAATTAGCATGGGCAAGTGGTAGTAACATGTAGTTTCTAAGCATCTAACCAAGAAAAGTCCTAATTCTTAGCTAACTTCATAGAATAAGATATTTTAAGTTCAAAGTAGGTTTTTCATGATCATACCTTAGTTTTAGTGAAGAAAACTTAAGATGATTGTACAACCGTGAAGAAGATGCAACAAAGAGCTCAAAAGGACACAAGATCACATGTTTTGGTGGAGTTTTGATGATAGTTTCATGGTGGAATAATGGTGGCCTGTTTTTTAGGTGAGGGAGGAAGGAGAAGAAAAGTTTTTGTTTTTGTTTTTGAATTATAGGATCATATGGAAGGTTGGTGGTCCATGGGAATATTTGTCATGCTCCTATGTACCATATTCCTTACATGGTCCCTAATGTACATCTTAGTACTAAGCCTAACATCCTAGATTAATTTCTAATGTCCTACTAATAATGATTACGAATCCTAAATGTATTTATTGTAACTAGTTACTTGTTAGTCTCTCGTTACGTTATAAACAATTTAAGAAGTGCGTAAATTTTTGCGGAACAATTAAAATCAATCCTGAAATATTAAACTTAAATTATTTTTGGTGTTTAAAAATTATCTGTCTGATGTGGACTTGTTGAATGTACATGTTTCGGCTAAAAGCTTAACGTTGTACATTCTTGTTGTCGCGCATGTGTTTTCAGGCAAAAATTTTAAAACGTTTTTCTTTTTAAAGGAAACTTTCAAAATTTTATTATATTACTATATTCATACTAAAATATGCTCATTTAAAGTCGCGAGCCTTGACCTTTTTTGGAAGGGATTGTTTTAAGATTCGTTCTGATCCCTCCATAGGGAAAGGGTCGAGATTTGTTCCTTTAAGCGAACGTTTTTCAGCACAAAATATTTTGAAAGTTCCAAAATGGTGTTATAAAATAAATAGTAATGATGATTCTCTAATCCTAGGACTTCTCGTTCTTCGTATCCTAAATTGGCAAGATCACCAATTAACTTATTGTATGCTTTCCTTACCTTTTTAGGGTTTGACAAACCGACGCGTGGCCCTTGGTCTTTTTTAATTAAGATCATGAGTGAGTTTATTCATGACTTCCAAAAATACGTTCTCTTCCTGTGAATCAGGGTCTCCGGTTGTAGACTTAACTATCCTACAGAGTTCACTGATTGTGGATTTTTGTACGGAAGTGAAGGGGTATTTGGTAAAGGCAAAGATTCGAGTGAGCTTGACGTGAAGGTTTTTCCTTTTTGCGAAGAAAACTGTGTCGATTCTTTCCTTGGTGGAATCAGGAAAAACGTCTCATAATTTGGAGATCAGGTAAGAGGCGGGGTCAACAAAGAAAAGAATTTTACCAGGAATGACGATAGAAATCATCGGATCTTGTTCTTCCCAGAACTCAAGTTTGTTGATCATTGCGACGACATTTTGATTGATTAATATCATAGATGTTGGAAGAAAATCCATGTCGGCGAGTGATTCAAAAAGTAGATCTAAATCTGCTATAAACTTTAGTTCTTGGTCTCTGAAATTCATGGAAGTGCTTTCGCATTCACGACTTGATAGGTGAAGAAGGAATTTTACTTGTTTTTCTAATGTGGCAATCGTTTCTCGTTGTTCGTAGGAATACGGGAGGTTGGCATAGGTTAACTGCCTGACGAATGCTTTATAGACATCTACCCTACGGGTAGGATTGAAAGAAGCACCGAGGCGGTGTTCTCCAAAACAAGGTTGTTCCGGCTCGACTGGTGGAGCCTTATCCACCACTCGGTAAATGGTGTATTGGTGTTTGTGTGAAATGAATGGAAAGATGCCGTGATTCAGAGAATCGGGCGTGGTTTGGGTATACACCGATGTTTCAGGAATGAGGGTGATTAAGTCACAAGATTTCGGAGGTATTTCTTCGGAATCATCTTCGGGAAAACAATCGAAGTGGGAAGAATTTGGTAAACCAGGTAGATGCAAAGTTGGCGAGTGATCTTCTGAAGATGATGCAAGGTCAGCTAACTGGTCCGTGTCATCAAAATCCAGGCAATGTTTTGGAATTGAAAGTGAGGTCCTATATTCTTCTTGGGTGTCGGAGGTTTCCTTAGTTTTAGAGGAAGAAGGTGAAAAGAAATCAGATCCAAACTCTTTTTCGAAGTAGTCAAAGAATTCCATATCATCCATTGAAATGAGGCAAGAAATGGGTTTTCGAGTGGTCATTTTAATGCTATCCTAACTAACTAATACTTAATTTATACTAATTACTTAAATTAACTTTCAAAAGATTTCTAAGAAGATTTCAAACGGAAGGGTCTCCTAAATATCACTACTTAAGGCGGCTTTGAATCGTACGTTTGTGATTCCCCGGCAGCGGCGCCAAAAACTTGTTGCACCCGCAACCGTCGGTTCAGTGTCGTTGTGATTTCTGATGGTGGTGCAGGCACAACAGGGGTTTTAAAATTTATATTTAGCTGGGCTTAAATTATACGTACTACTTACTCTGGTTAGCAAGCAGTAAGTATGACCTAAGATCGTTCTATGAATCCAAACGTGTGTGCGATTAAAGCTGGTGTTTTCGGTAGGGAAATATTTAGGATGGAACAAAGTAGGTAGGTTTGGGGGTTTTAAACTAAAGACAGGTAATTAAAATGCAGAAAAGTAAATTGCAGGAATTTAAAGTGCAGGAAAAACATGTAAAAATAAACATGTGATTGCTGAGATTTCGATAATTAATGTTTCGGGATGACAGATTAAACAGGAACAATGCTAAATGTAATGATTTGAACTATTAGGTGTAAACTCTAGAACCCTACCAACTAAATTTCCCATTGGCATGTCACTAGGAACTAGGTTATCGTGATTCTGATCGGAGCAACACGCAAACTTCCAATACTTATCTAGTTGAAAGATAAACAACCTATCTTGGCTTGACGCCGAGGTGCATGAATCAGTAGCGTATCATCTCATAGGTCCGACCGTTCTTAACCTCTAAAGTAGTTTAGTATTTTGTTAGCATGTAGATTAATAACTTCGTATGTTTAGACCGCTGATTATGTAAGACTTAGTGTTTTAAGGATTCCAGGTCACTAGGATTTTATTCTTATTCCTAAGTCTTGTTTTGTGCATTAAGGCTTGGTTACTTCAACTTATGACTTGAGCTCTCCTTTTCAAACAGTTATACATCCCTGGATTATTCGCAGTTTATAAAAACGTGTTTCATATGCAGACCATGCCTGATATCGCGTAAAAAGTCACGTTTTTACCACCGATATCTCTCTCATTCTGGAGCAATACTTAGCATTTGGACTCAAATAACGCAAAAATCATTGATAAAATGCTAAGAAGATCAAAACAAGGTTGCACGAGCAAAAATCAAGCAAAACGGCCGAAAAACGAAGATTCCACGCACGTTTGAAGATTCCAGACATCAAAACGAGATTTCAAGATAAAAGAACCAATCACTAACATCTATCTCATCCAAGATGTTCGTTTTCGAATTAAGAATCCAACAGAGGAAGAATCAACAAAAATGGACGAAGAATGAAGATTCTACGTACGCCGGAAGATCCAAATGATTCGTACGACACATCTAGAGCTCAGAGACATATTTTTTGGGATTTCTTTACATCAAAAGCTTCGTTTTTGAATTAAGAATACAACGCAAAAAGAATCAACGCAAACGGACGCATAACGAAGAAAACACGCACGAATCGAGAAACGAAACAACGGGCAGCAGGCTGGTGCAGGTGGAAGCCAGCCGCCGCCGGCCACCACCTGGCCGCCGCCGGCTGCTACATGGCCGCCGCCGGCTGCCACCCCCCATACGGATTGCGCTTTTTTGTCCTTTTTCGTACCCGGTGCTAGACCTTTACTTGTTTTTCGTACCTGGTGCCACCATCTTTTTCACCTTTTCGTACTTGGTGCCACTACCTTTTCCACCTTTTGCTATTGTGAGCTTCCACTTGCTAACATGCACCAAAACTCTCCTATAAATAGGAGGCATGAGGCTCATTTGAAAGAAGACACCGAAGAACACCAACACACTTGGATACACCAAAAACATCTACAATACTTGTATTTTCTTTTTTTATTCTTCCTAGTTAATTAGACTAGCTAATTAACTAGCAAAGGAAGATTTGTACGGAGGTGCTCCGGGACGCATATTTTAGCTACGAGTTATTGTACTTCTTTCCAGGTGTTAATCTATCTTTCATATTTAATATGCTTGTCCTTTATTTAATAAATTTAAATATGTATGCTAGAATTGCCATGATTAGCTAAATAACTCAATTGTCTGCTATGATAGTCGTTTAGAAAGTATCAAATATGTGACTAAGTGGTATGTTGTGAGATTGCGGATGGTTTATATTACAAATGGATATAGGAATTAAATCTTTATCGTTGATCTGCCCAACTCATGTTATGACTAAAACTTTATCCAAAAATGAACGTAGCTAACTCATAGGATACAGGTCACTTAGTTATACTATGTTAGATTGAATCATTGACCTCGGCATGGCCGGTGTTCTCTAGACCACAATAGGATCCAAGAGACGCGGAACATGGGAGTAGAGGTAGATTAAGATTAAATTCATATAGACGATATTTTTGAGACAACTTTCGGAATATCCTCAACTTAGATAATACTTTTGTATGCTTAAATTAAACTGTCACTTTGATCGTCTTATTGCATGTTCTTGTTTGATTGTTGCCTTAGGATCATCATAATAGTAAAATTTAAATGGCATTAATCATCGTGAAATAATATGACGGCCCATATTCGACTGTTCTTTGATATAGTACTAGAAACGCTTACGGCGGAGTACAAATGTATGGAAGTCAGAACAACCGAAGGTAGTTGTGTTATGAATCGAATAGCAAACGTATTACCTAGGTCTCCATTAGTAACACAAATCATACCTGTCTTGTAGCATCCCCAAGTAATGATGATAACTCGTTCGAATGAGTGATGACATGTTATCCGACCGTTTAGACCAGTTAGCCCAACCTATTCCGGTGAGGATAACCCTCGTTCATAAGATTGTTTATTCAACAAACTATGCCATGATTCGGGCATCTCTGATGACCGAGATTGGGGAATAGGATTCGAGGTTAACTGTTGGATAGTGTGGGTGTACATTTGAGAGAACTTTCGGTGTACACTTTAATATATTGTGCAATCCACGTGACATTCTATTTGCCTGATTGTGGACACCTCCGCGTCAGCCCGATAGAAGGATTGTAGAATAGCTCACATCAACTTACAAACTTATCCTCATTAGAAATTTCCATATTTAACCACTTCTAAACCACGTTATAGTAGACAATCGCTTTAATTGTTGAACGCCCGAAGTAACCTCCACTTTTTAATTCAGTCTAGTTTAAATTAGGATAAGAAAACCCAAAACTAAAACCAACTCTTTCAACCCCAGCTGAACACATAAAAGCTTCTAAACCCCCTAGTTTCAATTTGTCGCGCTTTGAAGAACGATCCTAGGTCATACTTGTCCTGTGCTAGCCCTTTTGATTAGCATAATAAGCAACCCTAGGCCCCAGCCTTATAAATTAAAAACCCACTGCTGTGTCACGTCACCATTAGAAATCTCAACGACCGGTGAGCAACACAACAAGTTTTTGGCGCCGCTGCCGGGGAGCATCGGCAACCGATTTTAGGATTTAGTAACTTTAGTGTTTAAGCTATCCTTTTGAAAAATTAACATCAATCAAAAGTTACCTTTTTGCCCTTAGGATTAGTTTAGTTTTAGTAACCGCTTTTTAATCAATTATGACAACACATTTTGATTGGACCAACCCCACACCAAATGAGTCTTTGACCTAACTTTTAGCTCTTTCCTCACCTACAAACCACTTACCTTCCTCAAAACGATCTTTGCCAGAATTTATGTTTGAACAAAACATTATAAACAAAAGAGTGACCGGATTTCAAGATAACATTGATGCCATCATAAAAATTTCAGAAAAATTAATCTCTAACATGAAATCCATTTTGAAAAACTATAAGTTTTATTGAGGAAAGTACGTTGGTAATCACTGGTGACACCACTCATCCACCAAGTGATGATCTGTTAATCGTGACTAGAGGAGGAAAAGTGACCAAAGTTGATCCTAAGAATTTCACTAGGGTTGTGAAATCATTATGGACAGCAGCAAACATGATTAATAAACAAAATTTTAAATCAAAAGTTAATCATGTTGCCACTGTCAAGAGGATGAAGAATACAGCTAACAGTGGTACAACTGCAGCCACTGCTACTAATGTTGCAGTGATACCACCAAATAAAGCCAACAGAGGTAAGAAGACTAATACAGTGGGAAGTGTTACCACTGTTAAGCATGCAGCCACTGCTAGTGTTAAAAATTCCAAAAGAATGTTTACACCAAGTATGGCTACCACTGCTAGAATAATTAACACAAGCCTAAGGGTTAACACTGTTAGGCCAATTCCCACTGTTAAGTCTGAAATTAGTTGGGTTTGGAAACCAAAGAACACTGTTGCATCAAAATCAATTGTCTTCCTGAGAGTTGATTTTAATGATGCACACGGGAAACCCAAGACCAAATTGGTTTGGTTTCCCAAGAGAAACTAATTCTCTTTTTGATGTTTGTGCAGGGCAAGCCAAAGAGCTTATGGCATGTTGATAGTGGCTGCTCAAGGCACATGACTGGAGACAAAGGAAAGCTACAGGATTTCAAATCATTTGATGGAGGGTATGTAGCATTTGGAAGTAATCCCAAAGGTGGGAAAATTACGGGCAAAGGTACAGTGCAAAGTGATAAGATAAGTTTTCATGATGTGTATTTTGTGGAACAGTTGAGGTACAATTTGCTAAGTGTGAGTCAAATCACAGATAAAAAGAATCCAGTCTATTTCACTGACACTGAATGCCTTATCTTGTCTAAGGAAATTAAGATACCAGAAAACATGATTTTAATGAGAATTCCAAGGAAAGATAATGTATATAAGTGTGACTTAGCAAACATGTCACCTCAATCTGAGTTAAACTGTCTTATTTCAAAAGCAAGTCTGAATGAATCTGAATTGTGGCATAGAAGGATGTGTCACATGAATTATAAAACCATTAATAAACTTGTAAAAAACAAGCTTGTTAGAGGTTTGCCTGAAAAGGTATATTCATGTGATGATCATTGTGTTTCTTGTCTAAAGGGAAAGCAACACAAAACTTCTTTTAAGTCCAAATCTGTGAATACCAACTGCACACCCTTACACTTATTGCATATGGACTTATTTGGACCAACCAATATTAGTAGTATGTGGAAAAGGTCTTACTGCCTTGTCATTATTGATGATTACACTAGATTTACATGGGTTTTCTTTCTTAAAACAAAAGATGAGACATGTTAAATACTTAGATCATTTATAACTAAGATGGAAAATCAATTGGATAAAAAGGTTAAAATCATCAGGAGTGATAATGGAACAGAGTTTAAAATTCATGAGATGGATAAATTCTGTGAAGTTAAAAGTATTAAGAGAGAGTTTAGTGCACCTAGAACTCCTCAACAAAATGGAGTAGCAGAGAGACGAAATAGGACATTAATTGAGGCTGCTAGAACTATGTTATCTGATACACAATTGCCTATGTCCTTCTGGGCAGAGGCAGTTAGCACAACTTGCTATGTTCAGAATAAGGTGCTAGTTCTTAAGCCTCATAACAAAACACCATATGAACTGCTGTTTAAAAACAAACCATTGGTTAGTTTCCTAAAATCCTTTGGATGTCCTTGTACCATTTTAAATACCAAAGATCAATTAGGAAAGTTTGAAAGCAAGGTAGATGAGGGTATTTTTGTTGGTTACTCCATTCAAAGTAAGGCTTATAGGGTATTCAATCAAAGGACCAGGGTGATAGAAGAATCAATGAACATCACTTTTAATGAAAATATCACTAATCCAGATGGAAAAGGTCCAAAGTCTCTGTTTGATATTGATGCACTTAATTCTGCTTTTAGATATACAACTATAGACTCTAGTGCAGGTACAAGTGCAGGTATAAATGCAGGAACAAGTGATGAATGTGGTGCATCTGAATCAGGAATGTCATCTGGAAAGAAGAAAGATTCAGTGGAATACATTGTATTTCCAATATGGTCTCCTGATCCCCCAGAAGTGTTTGAAACTGATCAGTCAACGTCAACACAGAGATTAGATTTAGAAGAATCAGATGAACCATTCATTAAGCTTGTTGAATCTGACAGTCAAAGCATGGAAGACAGTGAAGAAGAAAGTGAGATGAGTCCAACACAACAACTTGATAAGGAGAAGGAGAAGATAGATTATCTGAATTATATGAGTTCTACTCATTTGTCAAAAAGGATCTCAAGAGAGGCATCAAGTGAAAGGTCTGGAAAAGATGAAAATTATACCAATTTGGAAACTGAGATACCTAAAACACCTACATCCAAATACACTGTTCATTGAGATCATCCTCTTAAACAAGTAACTGGTGATGTTGGTTCTAGTGTGAAAACTAGACAGCAGACCAAGGTCAATGAAGAGGAACTCTATACCTCTTTATATGTATGTTACTTATCTCAAACTGAACCAAAGAAGACAGTGGAAGCTCTTAAAGATCCCAGTTGGATTGAAGCAATGCAGGAGGAATTGCTACAGTTTAAGATACAGAATGTGTGGACCTTAGTTGATCTACCAAAGGGAAAAAGAGCAATAGGCACAAAATGGATCTTTAAGAACAAAAAGGATGAAAGGGGTATTGTAATCAACAACAAGGCAAGGTTGGTGGCACAGGGTTATACACAGGAAGAAGGTATTGATTATGATGATGTGTTTGCTCCTGTTGCAAGAATAGAAGCAATCAGGTTATTCTTGGCATATGCTTCATATCATGGATTTAAAGTTTATCAAATGGATGTCAAGAGTGCCTTTCTGTATGGGGCTATTAATGATGAAGTTTATGTTTGTCAACCACCTGGATTTGAAGACCCCAAGCATCCAGATAGAGTATGCAGATTGGATAAGGCTCTATATGGCTTGCATCAAGCACCTAGAGCCTGGTATGAAACTCTATCTGTTTACTTATTGGAGAATGGTTTTAAAAGAGGTACCATTGACAAAACACTGTTCACCAAGAAGGTTCACAATGATATCTTGTTGGTACAAGTGTATGTTGATGATATCTTTTTTGGTTCTACTAATGATATATTGTGCAAGGAGTTTGAGAAGTTAATGCATCAGAAGTTCAAGATGAGTTCTATGGGGGAACTTACTTTCTTTTTGGGGCTTCAAGTCAAGCAGAGGAATGATGGCATTTTCATCAATCAAAGCAAGTATGTTAAAGACATTCTGGACAGATTTGGTTACACAGATGCTAAAGTAGCTAGCACACCAATGGAGACACACAAGGCATTACATGCAGATCTTGAGGGGGAGGATGTAGATGTGCATCTTTACAGATCTATGATTGGCTCCCTCATGTATCTCACCTTAGCTAGACAAGACATTATGTTTGCTGTGTGTGTGTGTGCTAGATATCAAGCCAATCCCAAGCAATCACATTTGTATGCAGTAAAGAGGATCTTTAGATATTTAAAGGGTCAACCACAATTGGGCCTTTGGTATCCGAAGAGTTCTTCCTTTGAGCTCATGGCATTTACAGATAGTGACTATGGTGGTGAGAATTTGGACAGGAAGTCTACATTAGGGGGTTGTCAATTTCTAGGAGAAAGATTGGTGTCATGGCAATGCAAGAAGCAGACCACTGTATCCACTTCAATAGCAGAAGCAGAGTATGTTGCTGCATCAAGCTGCTGTGCACAAGTGCTTTGGATTCAGAATCAAATGCTGGATTATGGTCTGACTTTTCTAAATACTCCTATTTATATTGATAATAACTCTGCAATTAGTATCATTAACAATCCTGTAAAGCATTCTAAGACCAAACATATTGAAATTCGATATCATTTCATAAGAGATTGCAATGAAAAGAGATTGATCCAAATCTTTAAAATTCATACTGATAATCAATATGCAGATCTTTTCACAAAGGCTTTCGATGTAGGAAGGTTTACATTTTTGGTCACAAGTATTGGAATGATCAATCTAACTTAAACTATGTTTGGTATTAGAAGAGATACTAGTAGTGGTTCTTTATAAAGAACAGTGCTTTATGTTCCAAGTGTTTACCACTGTTAGCCTTCAGTTGCTTTCAGTTGGTACCACTGTTAGAACATTCTAGCCACTGCTCCTTATAAAGTTGTCACTGCTTGTAAACTTGTGTATATTACTGCCACTGTTTTTGTTTTCTAGCTAACCACTGTGCAGGTTCCTAGCTACTGTCAGAAGACATTGCTATTGCTGGAACTAACATTTTATTTTATTTGTTTTGTTTTATTTAGTTATTGATAAAAAAAATCTGCTTATAAAGCTAAGTGCTTGGCACTGCTAGTACTAAGTTTTGGTTACCTTGGTCGGTTGCCACTGCTAGTACTACTAGCTGCTGTTAGCTTTCTAAGTACTTTCTTTGAGTGTTTGAAAAATTGAATGTTTGCCACTGTTAAGGTATTTTATCATACCTTTCTACTGTTAGTTATGTTGGGCGTTATGTTGGGCAATGCCACTGCTAGTTATTTTTCTAGGGCTTGGCTCTGTTCTTATGACTAACAGTATATAAACTTTGAACACTTCAATTTTTCATTACGCTTTCTTATTTTCACACATAAACACTGCGATTAAACTTCAAATCAAACCCTCACTTCTACTACAATCAATTTAATAATCATGGCTTCTTATTCAACTGATCTTACACTAAGTGTTTATGAAGAACACAATATGATTGCCTTTCTGATGAAACCCTCATCGGCGCAAAATTTCACACAAATTGTGGATTTTCTTCGTTCGAGTTATATCTTTCATGCGCTTACCATATCTCCAAGGGTTTCAAGGGGTCATATGAAAGAATTCTGGAAGAATGCCAGATTAGAAGTGATTGAGGGCAACAATCAAGTGGTGTCCATGGTTCAAGGAACCAAGGTGGTGATATCCGAGGATTCTCTTCGAGAAGTACTTCTTCTTGATGATGCTACAGGTATATCCTCTATCGATGACAGAGATTTGTATGCTAATCTTAGATTAATGGGGTATGAGGGTGATTACACACGTTTTACCTTTTTTAAATCACTCTTTAGTCCTCAATGGAAATTTTTAATACATACACTTCTCCACTACTTGTCATCAAAATGAACTGCTTTTAATGAATTTGACACCCAAATAGCCTATGCACTTGTGTGTTTGGCTAAGGGTCAAAATTTTAATTTTTCAAAATACATAATTGAAGGCATGATAAGAAATATTACAAAAGGGAAAAAGGATATGTTCATTATGTATCCTAGATTCGTGCAACTTGTTTTAAATAAACAAATTCCTGATTTAGTTGCACAAGAACTTATTATTGGTGTTAGTACTCTTTCTGCTAGAACTTTTACAGAGATGAGTAAGAATACCAATAAGAAGTTTTCTGGGAAGGATACATCATTGTTTTCTACAATGCTTCCTGCTCCTTCCACCACAGATGTAGTACCACCAACTACATCTGAACCAGTTGGTGACAGGCCAGTAGTACCAACTGAGTCTGAACACACATCAATTGGGGGTACTAAAAGAAAACAAGGGAACAAGCAACCTACCCACTTACAACAAAAGAAAAAGAAAAGAAAACAGGCAAGTGAGGTTCCTGCTGCTCACTTGTCTCAGCCATCAATTTTACCACAGCAAGTGACCCCACAGGAGATGGGTGGTCATTCTAGAAGGGCTGCCACTACTCCTACTAGTCCACTGACAGAGGAGGGCAGTGGTAACATAAATAAGACCCAACCAGAGGCAACTTCTAATGCTGAACCTACGGGTAATGAAGCAGGTGAAGGTCCCAGTACCAAGAAAAAGGGAACTTCTGTTGACCATGCTAGGCATGAGGCAGAAGATGATTTTGTCAATGATTCATCTAGGAGGTCACACTCTAATGTTGATGAGACTAGCTCTCACATTGAATTGACGAATGTACAATTGACAGAGGCAGTGGATTTACTGTGGGAGAAGTTGGTGAAGGAGAAAAGGGTGAATAAAGCTCAAGATGTTAAATTTGCAGAGCAAGCTGCTAAGATTGATGAGCAGGGGAAAGAGATTGATGATCTCAAAGAAAGGCTTACTGTGTTAGAAGCTTTATTGGTGAAGAACACTTCCAACAAGGGGGAGAATACTGCAGAGGAAGAGTTCAATGATAATTTTTTTATGTATGATCATGAGGATGAGGTTGTGGGTGAAACAGATGCTATGTCTAATGCTGACACTGAAGTTTTGGAAGATGATATGCAGACTGAAATTGTTGAAAGTGTTATGCAAAAGACTGTGGAGAGGGTTGATAGTGAGACAGAGGTAATTTGGTGATGTAAAAGATGGTGAAGAAGTGGTACAACCAGTGGATGATTTGGTGAGTATGGAAACTGAACAAATGGAAGGTGATGGTGATGATGCAGAGGCAGAGGGGGAGTCAAAGCCAAGATCAGATCCTAAACTTACATATGGCAAGAAGAAATATGTACCATTGTTCAGTATAAAAGCTAAAAAGATGGAAGAGATCAGAAAATCCAAGTCAAGTAGTTCCACTGCTAAAGTGGTTACCACTGCTACGACTGCTACCACAACTCAACAACCCACTGTTACAACTACTACAAACCCACCAACCACTGCTAGAACATCAACCACTGCTAGAACTCCAGAAGTACCTTTTGTCATCAAAGAATCTAGAGTGGACAAACCTGAGTCTAAGCTTCCAAAGATTGATCCAAAAGGCAAAGGTAAGGGCAAATTGGTAGAAAAGCCAAAATCAAAGGTTAAACTGGTACAAAGGAGCATTGAGCATGATCATGAATATGCATTGAGGTTGCAAGCAAAGTTGGATGAGCAGGAGAGGTTAAGAACAGAAAAGAGAGCATCTGAGGCACAGAGGTCAGTGCCTACATCTAAAGTTGATGAAGTGAATGTTATGCTTGAGAATGGTCAGATTGTGAAGATGACTAAAGAAGCCAGCAGAGTGTATGCAGATATGAAAGCAAAGGGGTTGAATGATGATACTGTGTATCAAGCATATGAAGAAAAGAAAAAGGGTAATCCTCTACAGGTGGCTTTAAAGAAGAAAATTGAAAGAAAAAAGAAAGAGAAATTGGAAAAAGAAGTTGCTAGGAGGAGAGCAAAGAAACCAACAAGGGCTGAATTGAAAAATGATATGGTGTGTAAGCTAAGAGGAGATAGGATTCCTACAGGTCAATTAAGGAAAATATCACTGGAACAATTGCAAAAGATGTATGATAATAATCCTTATGTCAATCCTGAAGCAAAGAAAAGGTTAGAAAAGAAAAGAAAAGATGATGCAGAAATTCAGAGAAGATTACAGGAAAGATATGATCTGATTGATGAAGAGCTTGAGAAGGAAAAGGAATTGAGATTGAAGATTGAAGGAGTTAGAAGGTCTTTTGCTAAATTTCAAGAGATGGATGATAATGTTTGTGATTTGGATAGGGATGAGGAGATATTAGAAAAGATGATTATAGTTAAGCCTGACAGATCAGAAAACATCAATTTGGATGGTGAAGAATACTCAGAAATTATCAAGTGGGAAGCAGTGTTGATAGCAACTGAAGAAATTGCTTATGAAATTAGGATTGAAAGGAAAAATGGTGTTGTTAGTTTTCATAAGTTAATGCAAGATATTCTTAAACGATTAAACAGATTTGATGTATATGATATGTATAAGATTGGCTTAGAAAAGGATTTGAAAAATATTAAAGCTAGTCTTGAAAGGCATGTTTGGGAATGGATACAGATGATGTTTGAGCCTGAGATGTATGGAGATTTGTTTTTATGTGCGGAAGCAGTAGGTAATTGGAGACATTTTGTTAGGGCAGGTGTACAGTTCATAGCTCTCAGAAATGGAAGATTTATCTATATGTTGGATGAAAGAGACTATTTTCTTAGTATAGCATTGTTAAAGCAGTTGATTGCAAAGAAACTGCAAGTTGCTGTAAAGAATTTTAAGAGCAAAGATATAGTCTACAGAATTATGAATCAGTACAATAAAAGAGATAAATAGAGATTCAAAAGTTCCAAATTTCCTACAAAAGAATGAAGCTGAATGCAGAAACTTAATGCAATGCAAGATTGATCAAGTTTAGGGGGAGATTGTTGGGATCTGAGCAGAATTGATCAAATGTTGAAGTCTTGCCACTGTTAGTTCAATTGATTGCCACTGCTAGAAGGATTGAAGAACTAGCCACTGCTAGTGTATTTGTAGCAGCAGTGCCACTATTAGTGTAGTTATACTTGTGTCTGTAATGGGAACTTACTACCACTGTTGGTGTTTATAAGTCGGTTAAGTTATTTATGGGATAGATTTGAATTCCATAATAACTAGAGATTGCATAGGATTCTATGTATTATAAATAGAGATCCTTAGACCTAGATTAGGTTAAGATTAGTTTTACGCAACTTCAAGGTTTTCTCTAACCCTAATACTTAAGTGTATTCATCTTATATCATTAATAAGATTGAAGCTTTTGATAATCAATTGTGTATTACAATATTGTTATAATTCTTGATCTTCTTAATATTATTGAGTGTGATTCCGCAACTTCTCAATAATAATTCAAAGCTTATTGAATTGTTTATTAGATTATTCTGGGTTTAACAGTACCAAAAAAGGGAGGAATGACGGTCATTACAAACGAAGAAAATGAGCTTATACTGTAAGTCCCTAGTTCTAGGATCGATAACTTCGTTATCTGTAGTATTAAGATGCGGAATCCCTCAATACAGTGTTATCTTACTAATAACGATTTCGTTCGTAATTGCGTTTAATATGACTTAACTTTAAACGATGAATCGTCAAAGCCTAGCCGTAGGTTATGTTTTCTCTGGGTTTGTGAATTCGCAGAATGATAAAAGTGTTCAAAAGTGTTAAAAAGTTTTTAAAAGTGTTAACGATTTTGCCAAACAAAATCGTTTATATATGTTGTCTCGGCTCGGCTCGCATGGGCCTGCGAGTTCAGCCCAACTCGCCTCGCTTAGCCCAAGCCCAGCTTAGCCATAACGAGTTCAGTTCTCATCTCGCAGCTCACCTTGCTGCGACCTGAGATCTCGACTCGCTTCGCAACAAACGTATAATATAAATACATTATTTCGTCTATCTTTAATATAAAATATTAATAACAAAACGAATATGCATTTACAAATGTAAACCAATATATCAATACAATCACAATTACACTAGTCATATTTCAAGCTAGATCTGTTGTCACAATCTATGTTCCAACAGACTCCCCCTTGACAATAGCTCTAGCGTCTTTATCTTTTAATTGTCTTTGGTCTTTATTTGTAAATCTTGCTTCCTGCATAAATCTTCATCTTGATACAAGTTTTAACCATCATTTGATAATCTCTTCCTAAATCAGCCCATTCAATAGTCGTCAAAATTCTGTTCTCTTTTAACTTTAACAGATCCTTTCTCGACATATTCATCAGGTGTCGATGGTCATAGACTCTGAAGATTTCTCTTTCGCCACATTCAATCTCATCATCAGCTTCAACCATAACAGCTTCTCCAGTCTTTGAATCCACGTGCCAACTCTTCATATTTCCCAAAATATCCTGTGGCATTGTCTTCAATGGAATCTGCTGCACACATTTAACAGCTGGGTAAATCTTTTTCCTTCTTCTTCTTCCAGTCCTTTGACTTCTCTCCTGTAGTTTCACAGTCTTTCCCTTTCTTGGCTTTATCATCTCAAATTTATTTGTACCAACCTCATGTCTAATAATTCGTTCAACACGATTAGCATAATCATCACGACTTGGGTTGTTGATCTCTAATCTAGCCAAGTCACGTATTTCATAACGTGGTAAGGAACTAAAAACTGCAAGCTTTCTTTCAAAGTATTGAACTCCGTCATATCTTTTTATTGCAAAAAGCTTCAGTTCAGAGTCAAAGTACCAGCCTATAATCCCTTTACGCGGTACGCGTTTCTTCGTTATATCAATTTCAGAAATTCCAATCTTCTTCTTCTGTTTTGGAAGTTTCCGATATTGTACTGCAGGATTATTTGTAAAGACTATCTCTTCTGCTTCATCTTCCGAGGTTGAGTCTTCAATATCTTCATCGATATCAACCACTGTTGGACCTTGCTCATTTTCAATAACAACTTCTGTTCTAGATGGGCTTACATGGTGTTCATCAACATTTGCATCTGGATCTATACCTATGTCTTGCACAATCTCAGGAACAGCAGTCCAATCAGTAGGTGGTAGAAATTCTCCTTCCTCAAGATCAAAATCTATTTCTTCATCTATCTCGTCAAAAATATCTTCTTCCGAATCAGATAGATCAAGCATCTCAAATCCTAGAGAAAAACCACATATACAAATTAATATTAATAATTTAAATTCTTTACTAATTTCCCTGAATTAATCCAAGAATTTCTTTATCAACTCTTTTGTATAATTTAAACCTTCAATTTAAACGCAATATATATATATATATAACTTATAAAATCCTTTTATTGATTACCCTGAATCAATCTAAGATTCTCTAAAGTCTTATACAATACTTAACAAATAATAATTAATTTTAAATTCTAATGTATTGTGAAAAATCACCAAACATTTAAATTTACTATTAATTATCTTATATAATTTCTAAGTTTAATTGATCTTAACTTATTATCAATATAACTTTTAATTTATATATCATTTGTCGAGTTAACCAAATACATTTTTAACTTGTTAGTTATAAACTCTCAAGTCTAAAATGCATATGTTATTATAAAATTTTGACCGCCGAAAAATAATCGGAACACGCCGCTCGACTACTCATTGAGTCAGAAGACTTTCGATCACTATTTTATCTTAACATATTTATTAACTTAAATTATTTAAAACATATTTTACTTAAAATAATAATAAGATTAAGTCGAATATATTAAACATAATATTAAGTTACAATTATTCAGTACAAAATGTTACAGACAGTATTCTACACTATGCTAATACTAAGCTGTCTTACCAGCTTCTGTATCAACCGGTGCATCTTTATCAGCACTTGTACCAGCTCCTGCATCACCACCATCACCAGACTCCCCCTGAATCATAGCTTGCTGACCAGTCGTTGAAGGACCAGTCTGCTCACCATCTTTCGGTGCATTGGGATCATCGTCTTTATCAGCATCTCTCTTTTTCTTCAGCTCATCTTCTTTACAACCTTCCAAGTATGCCAATATCTCCCCCTGAGTAGACTGTCCTGAAACATGTTTCAAGACCAATCGCTCCAAGCCAGATATCTTCATACGCTGAATGTTGAAGTCAGCAAGCAAAGTCTCATGAATCTTCAGCAGTGTATTGTATGAGATACTCTGATTGAGTAACTGCTGACTCAGTCGAAGATTATTCGACACCAGCACCGGAACCTGAGACGCTGTCTTTTCTAATTCCTTTACCCGCAACTCCAAGGATGTAATCCTTTCAGCATCTGTTGTCGGAGTAACTGGAATAGTATGTGGTCCAGGTGGTGTCACTGAAGCAATGTAAGAATCTCGTGTAAGTGGTGGAATAGCCTGAGATAACGCTTCCGTAAGAAGAGTAGCTGCAAATCTACTAGCGTTATTGATCTCAGTCTGTTAAGTTAAACAAAATTAATTAAGTAATTGTTACAAATTGATCTGTCTCAATCTCTAATTAATTATATAACACTTGTATAACTAAACTTATATCCCTTACCTCAATAGGTACAGATATCTGTTCAGTAACCACCGGTGTTACATTCTCCACCTGCGGTGTATCTCGAGCAACTGTCACAGAATTAACTGTCTCAGTTTGAACTCCTGATAAACAACAAGTTAAGATTATCTAACTATTAAGTATTACATACCATCCTGAATGGTCAGAGTCCTTGAACGCTTACGACGTCGAGTAATAAGAGGTGTATCCTCTTCCTCAGAACCCTCATCAAGAAGACAGAAGTCAGGATCAACTTCCTTAGCCTTCCTCTTCTCCTTCAATGCTGGATCTGGAATCATCCGAGATCAATATCGAATGTAACCAGCACCTGGAGGTGGAGAAGGAGTACTATCATCATCATCTGAAGCCGATTCGCCATCACGGCCTCCAGATGGACCAACATCATGATCCTAAATATTAAATATATTAAACACTTATGATTAGCTAAAGGCTCTATCATACAAGTTCTATATATTTATGATTAATCTGATAAATACCTTAGAAGGTAAAACCTCAGATCCATCTAGCTGTCCCTGCTTACCCTCAGATCGAATGACCTCTGGGTCTGCAGTCTCAGCTCCCTGATCATAATAATATTTATATTGTATAATTAGAAATATTATCTAATTAACTAAATATCAATAACCTAAGTATTATATAAAATAATAATGTGAAAATGATATAACATCTAAGTACCATTATTATTATATAATTATAAAATTACCTCAGGTGAAGCAACATAACTATCAATATCCCGTAGCAGGATATCAGTAGCATCATCATGCTCAACTAGCACCTCCTGAACTACCGGAACAGCAACATCTGGGTTCACCTGTACCCCAGCATGTGCAGGTTGTTCCAAAACATCCTCGATAAGCTCTTGTGGATCTTCAGCATGAACCACCTGAGCTATCGGAGCTTGATCAACAGCAGCATCAGCAGGAGCTACGTCCAACCACCCATGATTCGGCGGAGTAACGTAGTGTGGATCAACAATGTACCCAAACAGTGGTCGTACCTCAGGCTTAACCACTCCCTCCTTCCTGACGGTCTGCAAAAACATGGCATTATAACCACGTTGATCAATCGTATTCACCACCAAAAATGGTTCAGGAATAACCAAGTTTGGTAAATGCGAACATATGATAAGCATACAGAACCTCGGGTAAATCAAAAATCTGGATCTAACAGAACCCGATATCTGTCTCCTTATCTCTCCAAAAATAAGATCACAAAAACTGTATGGTTTATTGTAAACCAGGGACAATGCAGCCGATAGTATAGCAGGGCTCAACTCATCAAAACCGCCCTTCTTCGGTGCAAACACGGTGTTCATCACATGCCATAAAAACCTCCACTGACCAATTACCAAAGGCTTCTGAAACTGATTCCCACGCCTATCACCAGTATATCCCATACGCCCAATTGCCCCCTCTATAAAATCCATGGGAAAAACCAAATCCCCATTCTCTTGATCCTCAGTACCAAGCTGCAAAATCTCTCGTAGATTTCCAGCGGTAAATACAACCGGTTGACCACGAACCGTTGCTCGGATCTGTGGCGGATTGACCGATTGGTCATACACAATATCCGTCCAGAAGTCGTTCAGTATCTCCTGAGAAATCGGTGGATTGGCCGTAATAGCGTATCTGATACGTGACCGTGCAAGAAAACGTAATATATCTGCAACCCTGTCAGCCCGTTTGGCTTCAAGAGTTAGATCCACTAGGATGTTGTGACCTTTATCAAATGCTCTTGCCATATCTGTAAAATAAACACAAATGACAAAAACAATTGATTGCACGTTAAAACACTTTAAACTACAATATATTATGAATCAAAATTCATCAAATATTTTAGTTTAACTATATATATATATATGTATATAACTTGTTACAAAAATAGTCTCAAGTCGTATATAAAAATATTTAACTTATTACTAAAAAGTCGTAAGTCTAATATATATCAAAATGTGAATCCATTATATAAATGTTATTACTAAAATGTCTTAACATTTAAATTACACAATAAAAAAGATAAACATTTTTTTTTTTTTTTAAAAAAAAAAAATTGGATTCACAAAATCTGGCGTAGCGAGATGAGTTCATCTCGTCTCGCATGTCAACTCGCCAAATCAGTCAACTCGTTTCGTTCAGTCTGCGTAGCGAGGTGAAATCTCAACTCGTTTAACTAACAGCCGTCGCGAGTTGATCTTAAAAATCGATTAATCCGTTAATTTAAACATGATCCATCGATTGATTTACGTTCATTAAGGTTCATTTAGTATTAACCCTAAGGATCCTTGCTAAATAACACCTTAATCTACGTAATTTAATGATTGTGTAAACCGAAAACCTAAGTGAATAGAACTTTCGATTTCTCGTTAATCTTACGGTGAAATCCGTTGTAATATACCTCAAAATGTTCGCAATCTAATGTTGTATAAAAGCTACGGATTCAAAAACTTGTTCCTTTCTTCGTAAAGTCAAAATCAAACGAAAAGCTCGTTTCGCCTCGTTTCGCTTCGTCTGGACTCGCAAAGTTTTAGTGAACTCGCAAATCAATCTGGGTTCGGTGGTTTGGTTGACTCGTTTGACCACCCTTTATACCTTAAACTCGATTCGCATAAATTAATCTCGATTCGCAAGTTGACTAAGTCAACTCGCAGAATTAATATTAATTGCGAATTAAATGATAAGTATAAATTAAAACCCATTATTTTACAAGTCTAAAATAAACATATCTTTCACCTGTAAAATCTATGTTTATTCAACACGAACTGAGATAATTCAGTATAATGTATTTCCAAAGGGTAACAATTATTAAAATAAAATAAAATAAATACGAACACACAACATGATATAAACAAACAGTGGTATCAAGTACCATTTTATTAAGTACTTGAAAGATAGAATAAAATAAAATACATAAACTGAATAAGAATTTATCTGCTTAGGGATCATATTAGAAAGAATAAACAATTAATTATTTATTAAAGGTCTAAGTTGATTGTTAGTATACAAACCTCATGAAATTCAAATAAAATACAATAAAATTACAACTAATTTTATCATTTACACATTTATATTTATAAAATTATATCTTAGATACCTTTATCCACATGATATAACATTTCATTAAAATATAACTTATGATTTCTTATTATTCACAAAAGTGAAAGTTCAAATATCATAGACAGTTCAAGACAATTAGCGGTATTATGATCCACATAAACAAATTACACACAGATTTCTGAGTCAATCTTTTATTATTAATGTGCACAATATCTAGTGTTTTCTACTATACAACATACTGAAGAATTCAAGTACAACACATAACACTGTATCTTGTATTATCAAGGTTGAGATTACTAAATGATGTTCTTTAGAAGCATATAACATACACTTGACACGAGATACTTTGTATCTTTCATATGTAAGGTAGAGGTTACTAAATGATGCCCTTTCGAAACATATAACTCACCTTTTGACACTATGATACTTTGTATCATTTCACAATCTTTTATTTTAGATCACAGTGTATGATAGTACTATCAGTCAACAATTAAGACATATGTCATACGTTATATAACAGATCACATAAGATAGTACACATGACAGTTATACTTCTTAACTGCTCGGAAATCGTAGCATAACCTGCCTACCAATAAATTGTATAATGAAGCTGACTAGACTTAAGTTATTCTTATCACTTGTTAGGTAAAAGGACAAGTTATAATCAGTGGATATAGGTGTATAATCAGATAAATATAAACACATACCTGATAGAACTGATGTAGTTCTAAAGTAACTTCACTTGAATCTACCAACACATCATCCTTAGGACTTAATCTTATTATTGTTAAGCTTATTCTCCTAATGTACTATCATTTCCCTTGGTTTTTGCAGACAAAAACTTAAATTTTCTAAAAGAACTTCATTTTGTTCTTTTATTGGAGGCGATTCCCCTTAGGTAACAAGCAAATGAATGCCATACGCCACCCTTTTTTTTTTTTTTTAATAATAATGACAAAATAATTTCTAACTATTACAAAAATACCCTTGGAAGACCAATCACTCTGGATTTCTCATTCCATTTCGTTGAACCAACATTTCAAATCTTGCTCTGTCGAAAGCCTTCGTGTAGAGGTCTGCTAAGTTATCCTCAGTCGGAACCTTAACTAACCTTATCAGTTTCTTCTCAGCACAGTCTCTAATAAAATGATGGCGAATATCAATATGTTTAGTCTTACTGTGCTTCACCGGATTATTGGTTATCGACATAGTAGATTCGTTATCAATCATCATAGGAGTATTGGTTAAGTTTAACCCATAATCCCGCAGTTGCTGTTGTATCCAAAGAACTTGTGAGCAACAGCTGCCAGCTGCAACATACTCAGCTTCACATGTAGAAATGGCTACCGAGCTTTGCTTCTTGCACTGCCAGGACACTAATCTACCTCCTAGGAATTGACATCCTCCGGTCGTAGATTTCCTATTCTGATTGCATCCTCCATAATCCGAATCAGTAAATGCGACCAGATCTAAGTCTCCTCCAATAGGATACCAAAGTCCCAGCTTAGGTTCCCCTTTGAGGTAACGGAAGATCCGTTTAACTGCTTGCATATGTGACTCTTTCGGATTAGCCTGATATCTTGCGCAAATACACACAGCAAACATTATGTCAGGCCTAGAGGCAGTCAAATACATTAATGATCCAATCATGGCCCTGTAAAGAGTAGGATCCACATCCTGATCACTCGATGTATCTGGACCTAGTTTGTGATTGACTGGAATCGGATTATTGTAGACCTTACTTTCATCCATCTTGAAGCGTTCTAATAGCTCATAAACATATTTAGATTGATGAATAAAGAATCCATCCTTCTTTTGATCAACTTGTAATCCTAAGAAGAATTTCAACTCTCCCATTGCAGACATCTCAAACCTTCTTTGCATGACTTTCTCAAATTCTTGACACATCTTTTCATCAGAAGATCCAAAGATGATATCATCAACATAAACTTGCACCAGGAGAAAGTCTTTCTTCTTCCACTTTACAAATAGTGTACTATCAATCGCTCCTCTTGTAAATCCATTATCAAGTAGATACGTTGACAGTGTCGCATACCACATCCTTGGTGCTTGATGTAATCCATATAGAGCCTTATTCAAACGATATACTCTATCCGGATACTCAGGATTAGTAAACCCTGGAGGTTGTGCGACATACACCAGTTCTTCAACTTTGCCATTCAAAAATGCACTCTTAACATCCAACTGATACACTTTAATACCTTTGAATGTTGCAAATGCTAAGAAGATTCTAATAGCTTCTAGCCTAGCGACTGGTGCAAACACCTCATTATAATCAATACCTTCTTCTTGGTTAAAACCTTGAACCACTAGACGAGCTTTATTGCGAGTAATGATTCCCCTATCATCTCTCTTGCACTTAAATACCCATCTAGTTCCAATTGGATAAACACCCTTTGGAAGGTCAACCAAATCCCAGACTTGTAGCTTTTCAAATTGAGACAGTTCTTCTTGCATAGCCTCGACCCATGAACTTTCTTTAAGAGCCATTTGAATGTTCTTAGGCTCAATTTGTGAGATAAAGCCAGCATAAAGACACTCATTAGTAATGCCTGTCTCCTTTAGTGCAGCATACAAGCTTTGTAAGTCATCCGTATCAGCATACGCATTAGGATAACTTGAAGTACTAGCTTTTGTTTGAGTCCTTGTTTGAACCGGAGTATTAATGTCGCCAATGATATTATCAATTGGGTGATTCTTACTCGTTCTTGTTGTAACAATAGTCTCAACAGAAATCTCATCTTCTAAGTTAGTACCAATTTCTTGTTGTTCAGACGGTTCTTCCAAATGTGGTACCTCTTTACTGAAAAGCCGAGAGTTATCATTATCCGAAGCTATTCTTAACTCTCTTAGTGGTGTAAGTAAATCATCCACTACCTTTTGCATATGCTTTTCCTCAGTTAAAGGTATATCTACTTTGGACTTTTGAGATCCACTAGTAGATGGTTGATTTGGATCAACAATCTGGATTGCAGATGATTGAACATTTGTCATTGGAGTGTAGCCGGTATCCTCATCTCCAGTAAACACATGTTCAGGAATCTCTGAATCACTAACATAGTCACTTAAGGGAACTTTAAAAGATGCAAAAAGATCAGAATAATCAAATTGCCAATCTAAGCCCTTGTGTACATCCGGTGTGTAACTAGTAATCTCAATATTATACACAACTTCCAGACGACCTGTGACTTTATTAAAGACCCTCTTGTTTGGTGAATTAGGCATGTATCCTAAGAAAAAACCTTCGTCGGCCTTTTCACCAAATTTTGCTTGATGTCCAGTCTTTAAAATTGTGCATGATACTCCAAAGGGTTCAAGCCCTTTTAAGTTAGGTTTCTTTTTGTTTAAAAGCTCATAACAAGTCTTGTTATGCCGCTTAACCGTAAGAACCCTATTTAGAACATGACAAGCTGTATTCACTGCTTCTGCCCAAAATATGACCGGAAGCTTTGAATCAGCAAGCATTGTTCTCGCAGCTTCAATCAACGTTCGATTCTTCCTTTCAGCAACACCATTCTGTTGAGGTTCATATGGTGCACTGAATTGATGAACAATCCCTTTGCTTAAGCAATATAGATTCAATGTTGAATTCTTAAACTCTGTTCCGTTGTCACTACGAATACGCTTCACTCTCGTCTTGTATACATTCTCTACTAAATCAAAGAATTCAACTAGAATTCCTGGAGTTTCATCCTTTGATCCCAAAAAGAATACCCACGAGAATCTAGAGTAATCATCCATCACAACCAAACAGTACCATTTGCCACCTAGACTTCTCTTGCTTATTAGGCCAAAGAGATCCATGTGTAGCAAATCAAATGGTAAGGAGTTTGAGTTTTCAGTCTTAGGTCTGTGTGTTTTCTTGTGCTGCTTTCCCTTCATGCAAGGGACACACTTATCTTCAGACTCGAAATGTTTTTGTGGTACACCTAGAACCAAACCATTCTTGGTTATATAATTCATTTTACGCCAGTTCAAGTGTGCCATTCTCCTATGCCATAGTAATGCATCTGCTTCTGAAGCCTTGGATAACAAACATGTAGAAACCATTGAGGAATTAGAATTACCCATTTTTATTGCATAGATATCCCTCCTCCTAGGTGCCCTCATCAGTATCCAATTGTCAGGTATCGTAAATCCCGGCTTCAGGACTAAGGCTTCCTTTTTATTAAAATAAATAGGATGGCCTTTATCACAGACTTGAGAAACGCTCACTAGGTTGTGAGTTAGTTCTTCAACGTAATTCACATCCTCAAGAGTTAAAGTTCCATTTGAAACTTTTCCTTTCCCAGTTATTACTCCTCCTTTGTCTCCTGCAAAATTAACTTTTTGCTTGAGACCATCCTGGAAGTCTGTCAGTAGACTTCTCTCTCCTGTCATGTGCCGTGAGCATCCACTGTCTACATACCACCAGCTTTCCTTGTTCACAGTCTGCTCCTGCACATAACACATAACACAATCAGTTGTCAAGAGGGACCCAAGCCATTACGGTCTTGGTTTGTCCCTTTTCATCTACAAACTTAAGTTCTTTAAAATAACCATCCTTCCCATCAGGAGCTTTGGTTACTTTCGAAGAAACTTGAGCTTGTGGACGATCAGCCTTAAGAGGTGAATTTGAGGAGAACCTCCTAGGCACAATATTCTGAGCTCTATTATTATAGTTATAATTAAACTCATTGGATCGCGAAGTAGTACCACTCTCATTAAGACCATGGCCTCTACTTGGATTTCTAAACCTCGACGGTGTCATATCCCTAGGCTTATAAACAGTATTTTCACTTGGAATATAAGTCCGTTTAGGTTTAGGAGGAGAGACACTATGTTTACCTTCTCTTTTAAGAATGTTAACAGGTTTAATACCTAAGTTAGATTTGGTATCTAACCTATCTACAGTGATACTAGAGTTGGTCGGTGTCCTTTTATCAATCACAAGCTTATGTAATGCTTCTGGCTTTTTGTTAGGACAACACGAAGCCACATGTCCTTTTTGGTGACATTTAAAGCATGACATCTGCTTGCGTGATTTACTCACTTTTGCTTTCTCATCTGGAGTCTTAGGCACTAAAGGTTTAGACATATGTTCCTTATTAACATTATCATCAGTTTTAGCATTGTTAATCACTCCACCCGATACAAAATGTATTTTGGTGAGATGAGAAACCTTACTATCATCTGATGAAGGGTTCTTAACAACATCCTTCTGTGCCTCTGACTGTTCAGGTTTATCAGCTACTGAAATCTCAGGATTAACTTCAGTCATTTCAGAATCTTCAGGAATAGGAGTGTAATTGGCATTAAAAGGAGGGGATACATCATTGTAACCTAACCCAGTCTTGTCCTTTACACTACGTTGAGCATCTAACAGTATATCCATTTGAGATGTCCTATAGTTCTCAAGTTTACGGTTTTGCTCAATTAGTCTTAAATTAAGATTCACTATTTCCTGATCCTTACTAGCAATTGTCTCATTCAAGTCCTTGATGTTCATATAGAGTCCATCTATGATGACAGATTTTTCACTTATGGTATCTCTAAGTTTGGTCTTATCCGAAACATCAGACTTAATTTTATCTTTTAAGGCCTGTTTATCATCACTTAATCTACGTATATCCATAAGTGCTTGGTCAAGTTCAGATCTAACAGTCCTATAAGATTCTTTATCCAAATTCAATTGAGATGACAAATTGCTATTAGACACAGTTAATACACTATTCTGAGATTGTAAGTCAGTAACTAAGTAACAAACATCAGCAAGATTAAGAATATCTAAACAAACCTTCTTCTTGTCCGTTTGTACTTCAGCCATTCGTGCCACGAATTCTTCAGGACTCATGTCTGGAGTCAAATCCAAATGCAGCACATCATCATCACTTGCCTTCACTTCTGACTCAGGCACATCTACCCTCTGTTCAACATCTGTGGGCATATAGGACATTGATCCAGCAGTTGTCTCTTCAATTTCAGCCATCAAAGCTTCTTCTTCTGACTCAGTTTTCCAGTCATATGAGCCATCCAACTGCTTCACCACTAAGGCTTTGGAAGCTAAAGTACTTCCCGAACCTTGTTTCCTATTTGCGTCTACCTTAGGTCTTTGGCATTCCCTCGCGAAATGACCAATACCTTGACAGTTAAAGCATTTGACCTTGGTTTTATCAAACCCTGATCTATTGCCCAACACCTTTCTACCAGTTCTCTTGAGGAAATTTTTAACTTTTCTAGAAACTAATGCTAACATATCTTGAAGTTCCAATTCCTCAACATAATCCGGATCGATCTGCTCATAATCCTCATCAAACAATACAGGATCATTAATTTTTCCCTCAATGTAGTTCTCATATGACGCTACAAAGGAAGCAAGAACAGACAGTTGCTGCTCTGCAGATTTCACACTCATAGGCATCTTCTGATGCTCTTGAGATGACTTCTCAGCATTCTTTACCTTTGTCTCAACACCAGAAGAGGAAATAAAGCACAGATCTTCAGATATCATTTCTCCATTTCTACCTGTATCACCAACTAACAGTGCAGTGGTCGAACTAGAAGATGCAGTCGAAAGATTTGTTTTTCCATGATACAACCCAGGGTTCTGAACCTGATCAGAATCAGTATCTTTTGACTTCTTGGAGAACTCATAACCTTTTAGCTTGTCAATGACTTGCTCTAAGGTCATAGTAGCATATCTGGTTTCATTATCCGTTATCATAACTCCATACATTTCCCACTTAGAAGGCAAACCCTCAATAAACTTGTCGGTTTTATCAACTTCTTCTTCAGTGATGTCATTGTATTCCAATTCACTTAACAGATGGTAGAATCGTGTAATATAAGCATCAAGACTTTCCCCTTTTAAAGCTTTAAACATAGTAAACTGCTTTTTAAGGAGCTTCTTCTTGCTAGTTCGCATTTGTGGACTACCTTCACCTCTTTTCTCTAGAGCTTCCCAGAGCGTTCTAGCAGTATGATAAGATTTCAGTTGATGAGCGATATCCTTAGGAAGACACATCTTAATGCACGAATGTGCTTTGTTTTCATTTTTGTATGCTTCCTTCTGTTCATCACTCATGTTCTGATAGGTAAGAGTCACAATGGCATTTTGAACAGTTTGAGTAGGTGCCGTGTATCCAGTCTTGATACACATCCAGATTGACAGATCATGGAATCTACAGTAAGATTCAAATCTGTCCTTCCAGTTGTAGTAATCCTCGATATTTAACAACTTAGGTGGAGAATTTGATTTTCCCACCTCATGTTCCATTTCGATCATTTTACTTAAGTCAGACATCTTAAAAACGTAAATTCAAACTGTTACGCGAAATCAGAAAATCTCAATTCGCAGAACTCAGTTCAACTCGCAATCTCAGCTCGACTCGCAGAACTCAGTTCAACTCGCAGAACTCAGTTCAACTCGCAGAACTCGGTTCGCAAATCTCAGTTTGGATTGCAGGAGATGTCGATTCGCAAGTGATGTGGTTTCGCAAGAAATCTCGATTCGCAAGACAAAGCTCAACTCGCAGGTTCGATAGTTCGACTCGCAAGTTCAACTCGGCTCGCAAGTTCACCTCGGTTCGCAAGCTACGCTGGAACCCTAATCTCGACTCGCGAAACGGCTGTTAAACCCGAAAACGAAAGTTTAAGGTATTTTTACGACTGAAACTAGCGATTTCAACCGTAAACAAACCCTAAAATATCCAGAGAATGATTTTGATCGTTAATATTGCTATAATGCACGTAGAAACAACCCGAATCAAAAACGCAATATCACTAAAACTTCGAACGCACTCGTATTTAGCCCGAAAGCTCTGATACCAGATGTAAGTCCCTAGTTCTAGGATCGATAACTTCGTTATCTGTAGTATTAAGGTGCGGAATCCCTCAATACAGTGTTATCTTACTAATAACGATTTCGTTCGTAATTGCGTTTAATATGACTTAACTTTAAACGATGAATCGTCAAAGCCTAGCCGTAGGTTATGTTTTCTCTGGGTTTGTGAATTCGCAGAATGATAAAAGTGTTCAAAAGTGTTAAAAAGTTTTTAAAAGTGTTAACGATTTTGCCAAACAAAATCGTTTATATATGTTGTCTCGGCTCGGCTCGCATGGGCCTGCGAGTTCAGCCCAACTCGCCTCGCTTAGCCCAAGCCCAGCTTAGCCATAACGAGTTCAGTTCTCATCTCGCAGCTCACCTTGCTGCGACCTGAGATCTCGACTCGCTTCGCAACAAACGTATAATATAAATACATTATTTCGTCTATCTTTAATATAAAATATTAATAACAAAACGAATATGCATTTACAAATGTAAACCAATATATCAATACAATCACAATTACACTAGTCATATTTCAAGCTAGATCTGTTGTCACAATCTATGTTCCAACATATACCAACTCGAACGGTTACCGGTTGGAGGGTTTGCATCGATTATCGGAAGTTAAATGAAGCAACTCGCAAAGATCACTTCCTGCTTCCGTCTATTGACCAAATGCTCGAAAGGTTATCAGGAAACGAATTCTACTGTTTCCTCGATGGTTTTTTCGGGTATTTCAAAATCCCGCTCGATCCGAAGGACCAAGAGAAGACAACATTCACATGTCCTTACGGAACATTCGCATACCGACGAATGCCATTTGGATTATGCAACGCACCTGCAACATTTCAGAGATGCATGGTTGCAATTTTCCACGACATGATTGAACAATGCATGGAAGTCTTTATGGACGATTTCTCTGTCTTTGGAGACTCCTTCGCATCATGTCTATCCAACCTCGATAGAATGCTCACCAAGTGTGAAGAATCAAACCTCATGTTAAATTGAGAAAAGTGTCACTTTATGGTGAAGGAAGGAATAGCTTTAGGACATCGAATATCCAAGTCCGGAATTGAAGTAGACAAAGCAAAGGTCGAAACCATTGCCAAACTTCCACATCCAACCAACATCAAGGCCATTAGAAGCTTTCTAGGACATGCTGGGTTCTACCGCCGTTTTATCAAGGACTTCTCCAAGATTTCTCGACCTATCACCCACCTTCTAGGAAAAGACATCAAGTTTGTGTTTGACGAGAACTGCATGAAGGCTTTCAACTACCTGAAGAAGGAGCTTACAAATGCACCAATCATGGTCGCTCCAGATTGGAACCTACCATTTGAAATCATGTGCGATGCTAGTGACTTCGTAGTTGGGGCAGTTCTATGTCAAAGGAAGGATAATCAAATTCGACCAATCTATTACGCTTGCAAAACACTTACAAATGCTCAAGAAAACTATACAACTACAGAAAAAGAGCTGCTAGCCGTAGTATTTTCCTTCGAAAAATTCAGATCCTACCTGATATTGTCCAAACTAATAGTATATACGGATCACTCAGCTCTAAAGTACCTCTTCCTAGATTTTTACGATGGATTTTACTCCTACAAGAATTCGACATAGAAATAAAAGATAAGAAAAGAGCAGAAAATGTCACCGCAGATCATTTAAGTCGACTTGAAAATCCGTCAATGGAACAACTTGCAGAAAGAGATATTAAAGATAGATTTCCAGAAGAGCAGTTAATGAGTTTAGGAGAACAAGGCTCGCAATAAACTGACGATCCTTGGTTTGCAGACATTGCCAATTTTGTAGTTGGAGGGATCGCAAGAAAAGGAATGATCTCACCGTGAAGACAAAAGTTGTTTCGCGACGTCAAATATTACTTTTGGGATGATCCATATTTGTTCAAGGTCTGTCCTGACCAAATAGTAAGAAGATGTGTCGATGGGAAAGAAGCCGAACATATACTCCACCAAAGCCATCATGGACCTACCGGAGGACATCATGCAGCTAATCTGACAGCAAAGAAAGTCTACGACTTAGGATTCTACTGGCCTACCATTTTCAGAGACGCACAAGACTTGGTGAAACGCTGCGATATTTGCCAAAGGTTTGGAAATATCACAACGCGTAACAAAATGCCGTTAACGAATATCCAGGTATGTGAAATATTTTACTTATGGGGATTAGACTTCATGGGACCATTTCCGAAATCTTACGGAAAAGAATACATTCTAGTAGCTGTCGATTACGTATCAAGATGGGCCGAAGCCCAAGCCTTTCCAACAAATGATTCGAGGGTCGTAACCAAGTTCTTAAAGCAGTCATTCTGTCGGTTTGGAACACCTCGGGCAATCATCAGCGATAGAGGCACGCATTTTTGCAATACTCAGTTTATGAAACTATTGCAACAATATAGTGTTACCCACAAAACCTCTACGGCCTATCACCCGCAGACGAAAGGGCAAGCAAAGATTACAAACCATGCACTAAAAAGGATCTTAGAACGAACAATTGGTCAACACAAGGAAAGATGGGTAGACAAGCTAGACGATGCTTTATGGGCATTTCGGACAGCTTATAAAACGCCATTAGGAACTACTCCCTATAGGCTCGTTTATGGAAAGGCATGTCACCTCCCGATTGAACTAGAATACAAAGCTTACTAGGCGCTGAAGAACTGTAGTTTAGATCCTACGATAATAGGAACTCACCGGAGAATGCAGCTAAATGAACTAGCAGAGTTGAGGGATCAAGCTTACGAAAGTTCTTACAAATTTAAGGAAAGAACCAAGTTACTCCACGATTCAAAGCTCCGCCCCACACCCTTCAATCCAGGTGATAAAGTTCTACTCTTTAACTCCCAATTTAAGAAATTTTCTGGTAAGTTCAAAACACGATGGAGCGGCCCCTTCACAATCTCTAAAGTATTTCCCTATGGTGCCATCGAACTCGAAGCTCCAGACGGAAATTTCAAAGTAAACGGTCACCGATTAAAACACTACGTAGAAGACTTTCCCTCAAATGAGGAAGTCTATAACTACGAACCACCCTAATAGAAAAAATGGGTATAAAAGAGTCAAGCTACGAGACTCGATAAACAAAGCGCTCTTGGGAGGCATCCCAAGCCTATCTTATGTTTTCAGCATTAATTTTCCTTTACTGTTATGTTTGAACTCATCCAATTTTCTATGCAGTACCTCGCCTTACAAAAGGCTAATAATCTTAGACTATTAACCTTTTGTATTTTGCAGGATGAGTTCGCAGTCAAACAGAGCACACATCCCCAGTAAGAGACGCTCGCGTGCCATGCAGCACTCCCGGAGTTCATCACCGGGTAGTAGCATGAGTACTGTCAGAGGATCCCAGTCACCACCTCCTAGTTTGGATGAGATTTTGGCAGACTCGGTGGAGGTGTACGTTCAGGAGTCATTCATGTTACGTCCCATCCACTCCAGGTTACCGTTATCTCACCGACCAGCGGGACAGACCGCAGGGACCTCCAGAGTACCCACCTTTGAGCATGGGGTTACTACTGCGGACCCTGCTGTCACTTGGTCTATACTGAGAGCCCTCGAGGTCCAGCACACCGCCATCTCTGAGATCCACACTGCTCTGGACCTTACCTCCACACCTGTGTGCCCCTTTCAGATGGGACCTGATCCCGCTCCGCACATTCCACCGTGGGACTTATTCCCACCTTGGAGCTTGACTGCGCAGGACCACCCCACTTTCATGGACTCAATGGAGGAGGAGACTGTTGCCCTAGACGCTTGGATTCAGGATCCAGAGGATGGCACGACATCTCCTGTCTATACCATCGAGGAGTCAGCATCTCCTAAATCGATCGTGGAAAACACGATCTTTATGGATGATGACTTCACCGATTGGGAGGCACACTATGCTGACATGGATTAGCTTTTATTAGTTATTTTATGTTTAATATTAACTTGTATTAACACTTGTGTTTTCTGAAGGATGTGTACTATGCAGAATTCAAAGTAGAATTTGTGGAACAAGTTCATTTTTAATGAGCCTGGTCCATTTCCAGCAAATTCACACACTTGTATCTGGTCCATAGAATCCAATGGCAACTCATGCAGCACAAGGAAGTATCTCTTCTAACCTTATTTTGCTTGATTTAACACGCTAAAATTCTAAGTAAAACTCTAAGTGTGAGATTACTACTCACAAATAGAGAATGACTTCGAAAATATTGACCCTTATCCAATAATCTAAGTGTGGGATTGACCTAACTTAGAAGCAGAACATCAGGGACAATATTCTTTTAAGTGTAGGATAGCAGTAGTATTGACTACTGTATTGCAACATAAACTTTTGATCAAACTTTCTAGCAAAACTCAGATTTTCAGCAAAAATTTTCAAAAAAAAAGGGGGTATTTCTGGTCAACAAAAGTTCAAAAAGTTTGGCAAATCGGCTATGACGAGCAAAAAAATCTTTGATAAACTTTCAAACCAAGTTTCAAAACAAGCGATCGCATGACTAGGCACAAAACCACCCAAAAATGAGTGAGGAATCTTGAGCCATATAAAAGCATTCATCTTTAATGCTTCACTTTTCAATTGTGAGCGTGCCGATGTATGCTCTCTAGAATCAGAACTTGTTCAAGGAATACATTTCGAGATTACAAAAATGGGCGTCATACGTGATGAAGGTGCAATCAGAAAACCTTGACATTCCCTAGGATAAGAACGCTCTCATAAAACCCTCGCTTTCAAACCTAACCAGTGCTCACCTTCAGCGGAAAACATGCTGAGCCTTAGCCTTTTCAAAAACTCACTCCCTTCTTTCATCTTTTGGCCAGAGCCTAAGTTTCTGTGCTGACAGAAGAATTATTATAAGAAGTACGGAGCGTTCCCCAAAGGATGAACACCATCCGTAAAAGGAGCTCCAAGAAAAAGAAACCCAGCGAAAGCAAAGCTGTCAGAAGTACGGAGCGTTCCCCAAAGGATAATCATCATCCGTAAAAGGAGCTCCAAGAAAAAAAAAGAAAATTCAGCAAAAGCAAAGCTGTCAGAAGGAGCCTAAAAGCCCAAGGGTCATTTAAAGCCAAGGGAAAGGTTCATCAAAAGAAAACTTGAAAGGAAAAGATGCAAAAGAAGGCTTTCAAATAGAGAAATCCAGAAAGAAGCACTACTAAGCACCAAAGATAAGTCATCATAAACAACTCTTAGGCTATATTAAAACCCCAAATAAACCACCTACAAAACCCTTCATCCATATACACCACTTCCACCATCTTGAGAATGTCTAGGGATAATTAGAACCGTCCTCATTTAAGTATTGTAGATTTGATTCTCAATCAAGCTTATGACAACGGAAGAGCTACATGACTGGCCCCTGAGTGAATTATAAGTTAGGAAACCCGATACACTTGAGTGAATTGAGTCACCACCTGTGAGGGCCCCAGACATGTATATCTTACATTATGAAGATTGAAAAGAAAGCTTGTTAGAACCAAAGGTTTGGGGAAACATCAAAGGATGGAACCTCGTCTGAAATTTTTTTTACCAAACCTACAGGAATCAAAGTTCTCCGGAATACGAAGACGCCCTTCCTACCTTTCATCACAATTTTATGAAGATTTGCTTGAGGACAAGCAAAGCTCTAAGTGTGGGATACTTGATATCGCGTAAAAAGTCACGTTTTTACCACCGATATCTCTCTCATTCTGAAGCAATACTTAGCATTTAGACTCAAATAACGCAAAAATCATTGATAAAATGCTAAGAAGATCAAAACAAGGTTGCACGAGCAAAAATCAAGCAAAACGACCAAAAAACGAAGATTCCACGCACGTTTGAAAAATTCCAGACATCAAAATGAGATTTCAAGATAAAAGAACCAATCACCAGCATCTATCTCATCCAAGATGTTCGTTTTCGAATTACGAATCCAACAGAAGAAGAATAAAAAAAAACGGACGAAAAATGAAGATTCTACGTACGCCGGAAGATCCAAACGATTCGTACGACACATCTAGAGCTCAGAGACATATTTTTGGGATTTCTTTTCATCAAAAGCTTCGTTTTTGAATTACGAATCCAATGCAAAAAGAATCAATACAAACGGACGCATAACGAAGAAAACACGCATGAATCGAGAAACGAAGCAACGGGCAGCAAGCTGGTGCAGGTGGCAGCCAGCCGTCGCCGGCCACCACCTGGCCGCCGCGGCTGCCACATGGCCACCGCCGGCTGCCACCCCCTGTACGGATTGCGGTTTTTTGTCCTTTTTCGTACCCGGTGCTAGACCTTTACTTGCTTTTCGTACCTGGTGCCACCACCTTTTTCACTTTTTCGTACTTGGTGCCACTACCTTTTCCACCTTTTGCTATTGTGAGCTTCCACTTGCGAACATGCACCAAAACTCTCCTATAAATAGGAGGCATGAGGCTCATTTGAAAGAAGACACCGAAGAACACCAACACACTTGGATACACCAAAAACATCTACAATACTTGTATTTTCTTTTTTTATTCTTCCTAGTTAATTAGACTAGCTAATTAACTAGCCAAGAAAGATTTGTAGGGAGGTGCTCCGGGTCGCATATTTTAGCTACGAGTTATTGTACTTCTTTCCAGGTGTTAATCTATCTTTCATATTTAATATGCTTGTCCTTTCTTTAATAAATTTAAATATGTATGCTAGAATTGCCATGATTAGCTAAATAACTCAATTGTCTGCTATGATAGTCGTTTAGAAAGTATCAAATATGTGACTAAGTGGTATGTTGTGAGATTGCGGATGGTTTATATTACAAATGGATATAGGAATTAAATCTTTATCGTTGATCTGCCCAACTCATGTTATGACTAAAACTTTATCCAAAAATGAACGTAGCTAACTCATAGGATACAGGTCACTTAGTTATACTATGTTAGATTGAATCATTGACCTCGGCATGGCCGGTGTTCTCTAGACCACAATAGGATCCAAGAGACACGGAACATGGGGGTAGAGGTAGATTAAGATTAAATTCATATAGACGATATTTTTGAGACAACTTTCAGAATATCCTCAACTTAGATAATACTTTTGTATGCTTAAATTAAACTGTCGCTTTGATCGTCTTATTGCATGTTCTTGTTTGATTGTTGCCTTAGGATCATCATAATAGTAAAATTTAAACGGCATTAATCATCGTGAAATAATATGATGGCCCCTATTCGACTGTTCTTTGATATAGTACTGGAAACGCTTACGGCGGAGTATAAATGTATGGAAGTCAGAACAACCGAAGGTAGTTGTATTATGAATCGAATAGCAAACGTATTACCTAGGTCTCCATTTGTAACACAAATCATCCCTGTCTTGTAGCATCCCCAAGTAATGATGATAACTCGTACGAATGAGTGATGACATGTTATCCGACCGTCTAGACCAGTTAGCCCAACCTATTCCGGTGAGGATAACCCTCGTTCATAAGATTGTTTATTCAAAAAACTATGCCATGATTCGGGCATCTCTGACGACCGAGATTGGGGAATAGGATTCGAGGTTAACTGTTGGATAGTGTGGGTGTACATTTGAGAGAACTTTTGGTGTACACTTTAATATATTGTGCAATCCACGTGACATTCTATTTGCCTGATTGTGGACACCTCCGCGTTAGCCCGATAGAAGGATTGTAGAATAGCTCACATCAACTTACGAACTTATCCTCATTAGAACTTTCCATATTTAACCACTTCTAAACCACGTTATAGTAGACAATCGCTTTAATTGCTGAATGCCCGAAGTAACCTCCACTTTTTAATTCAGTCTAGTTTAAATTAGGATAAGAAAACCCAAAACCAAAACCAACTCTTTCAACCCCAGCTGAATACATAAAAGCTTCTAAACCCCCTAGTTTCAATTTGTCGCGCTTTGAAGAACGATCCTAGGTCATACTTGTCCTGTGCTAGCCCTTTTAATTAGCATAATAAGTAACCCTAGGCCCCAGCCTTATAAATTAAAAACCCACTGATGTGTCATGTCACCATTAGAAATCTCAACAACCGGTGCGCAACACAACAATGCCTTTCAGTAATCGGACAGTGTACTTTACATGGTAGTTCAACTGCTTCTTGCATCAGACATGCGCTCAGGAGTAATTGACGGTGAACGTGACACTCTAAACTAACTAAATATAAAGCGATGCAGAAATGTAAACCTAATATGTACAACGAATGGGTTCACTGTGTCTTACTTGTTACATGTCATGGGCACAGATAACTACTAACCATAATTAAGGTTGATCAAGTCCTAATTACTAGGTTGAAATCATGTAGAAAACCAGAAAGGGTACTCCATAAATTAAACTCAAGTTCATAAAGTCTTAACGATACAAAGGTCATTAATTCCTATTTTATCTGAACGCGTTTTCGAACATCATTTTATTGTGCATTGACTTTCGTAGGATATACCAGTTAGCTATGAAGTTGTATTATCCTTTCGGAATTCCAACTGTTAAACCAGAGCTGATTCCAGTGATGTAAATACCTTCGGTCGTTTATCGACTTCCATACATTTGTACTCCGTGTAAAACGTTTCCAGTACTATATCAGATAAACTGTCGAATAGGGGTCGTTATATCACTTTTACAATTGTCGTACACTTAATTGTATAATATCATCCTTACTTATAATTATCTACATCATCAAAGATCACAATAATAAACTACTCGCAATTCATGGTAATAGACAAATCACATACAAGACAATAGTACATAAGTAAAATGTGAAATAAAGCAAGTATGATAAAGGTTTCGATATCACCCGGAAATAAATGAGTAGCAGCGTATTATTATGATTTAAAACTCGTTCACACGTACAAAGGTGAATCTCCAAACTCCTAACGTTCGTTCTAACCTCTATGTTAAGCCGTAGATTAATTACAATAATCCTAGACTAAAATATAAGAGAATTTTTAGAGTGAGAAAGTGAAAATGGAAGAGTGAGAGTATATGTATGAGTGTGAATATGAGAGTGTGTTGAAATGAGAGCTAGGGGCTGCTATTTATAGGAGAGACTTGGCTCAAGTTAGCATCCCAAAGCTCATAATAGCAACAGGTGGTGGCACCGGGTACGAAAAAGGTGGAAAAGGTGGTGCACCGGGTACGGAAAAACACGTAAAGGTCTAGCATCGGGTACACAAAAGGACCAAAAAGTGGGATCCGTGTAGGTGGGTGGCAGCCGGCGGCGGCCAGGTGGCAGCCGACGGCGGCCTGGTGGCTGGCCGGCGGCGGTTGGCTGCTACCCGCACCAGTCCGCTGCCCGTTGCTTCTTTTCTCGATTCGTGCGTGTTTTCTTTGTTATGCGTCTGTTTGCGTTGATTCTATTTACATTGGATTCGTAATTCAAAAACGAAGCTTTTGATGAAAAAAAATCCCAAAAATATGTCTCTGAACTTTAGATGTGTCGTACGAACCGTTTGGATCTTCCGGCGTACGTAGAATCTTCATTCTTCGTCCTTTTTTGTTGATTCTTCTTCTGTTGGATTCATAATTTGAAAACGAATATCTTGGATGAGACAGATGTTGGTGATGGGCTCTTTTTGATGTCTTGAATCTTCAAACGTGCGTGGAATCTTCGTTTTCTATCCATTTTGCTTGATTTTCATCGTGCAACCTTGTTTTGACCATCTTGACATAACACCATTGATTTGTACTCAATTTGAGTTAAAGTGCCAAGAATCGTTCCAGAATGAGAGCGATATCGGTAGTAAAAACGTGACTTTTTATGCGATATCATGCTTACTCTACTAATACTTGAAATAAACAAAATACAAATCTTTTAAGATCATTTTATACATCATCCCAGTTGAGTAGGTGATGTGTGTTAAGTATAGGCAATTATAATCACAAGTTTTAATTAAGGAAATATTAAATAATACTATCACACAATTCAGGCAAGTGTTATCCTGATCATAGAATATAGTTTTATAAGTAAGTCCAGATTCGAACACAGGGAACGTGATTTAATCTATAACTAACTATCTATTTATCCTAATTACAATTATTACAATCAATATACAATTTATACAATAATACACAATATATTTATATTTGATACCAATTCTTTAATAGATAAGTTTGAAGGAACAACTTACGAATACTCAATTGAATAGAAGATTATGACTATTTAAACTATTATTTATTAAACTTATTATATCAACTTATGTCTATTTGCGTGTTGGCTATTATTATTGTGATTTACTAATGTAGAAAACCTCTAAGGTTATGACAATTCTCATATAGCAATACAGTCAAAGGTTATGTAAAGTATCACTATTTATTAAGATCTATCAACATATTATTGATGCAATTCCAGGGTCGGTTGAATTATAATGCTACTTAACATCTAATGAAACATAATCACTTAATTTAAAAACCCAAAAGATTAGTGAAGTTTATCTATAAATCAGTTAAATATGATCATTAACATAATATAACACATAATTCTTGCATAATAATATTCAATAATATAGTTCCAACATAAACATATAATTCATATAATAAACCTAATAAACATACATTTAAACATTCATAATGAAAATCTAACAAGCAATTAATTCAAATAAACAATATCCATAGTAACCCAAAAGGTTAGTGAAGCTACAAGGATAAAGAAACTGAACCAATTGAAGAACTAGCTTTTCCTAGGGTTGAAAACCTTCAAACCCTAGCTCCTTAGCCTCCAAATTCGCACCTAAAGTCGACCTTAAACCTTAATAATTGACTTTGTATTCTAAGAATCGTATATGGTTTAGCTAAAACTAAGCCTCTATTTATAATGTTTCTGGCCGACCCTCCAACCGCCGGTTGGGACTTCCAACCGCCGGTTGGAGTTATTTGAATCCCACTCCAACTCTGCGCTTTTTCCACCGACTTGAACCCTTAGCCCCAACCGCTGGTTGGTTAATCCAACAACCGGTTGGATTGTAATTCCAGAATATTCCAAAAACGGTTTAGGCTTCAATGTGGGCTTTTCTTTTTTCTTTAAACGGATTCACTTGTTTTCTTGGCCCAATTCTTCAATATTGTCATTTTAGTCTTCATTTATTTAAGGTTTAAATCTTCTTTTCTTCAATTGCTTTAATTTCTTCAGTTTCGGTCATATTTTTATTCCTTTTCTTCAATCTTCAATTAAAATACATTTTGCAAATATTAGCAAAATAAGTATCTAAAATCATATAAATGCATAAAAATGTATAAATATAGGGATAAATAGTATAAAATATAGTATATATTTGATGCTTATCAAATATCCTCACACTTAAAATCTGCTTGTCCTCAAGTAGAATACTGAATAAAATTTAAAAATAAGCATCAACTTAATATTCAAAAATCTGAATACCAAAACTAAAAACCTGTTTTATAAATTAAAAATTCAAACAATTTAATTAACATGGATAACTAAAACGTACAAATAAAAATTATTATTATTCGTGCAATATATAGCTCATGAATGATTACTAATATATTTATCCACTTTAAACAATCTATATTTATACTTCTGAATACATCTTTATTATTATTGTGTATATTACTTATGATTTCCATATATGATATACTCTTAAACTTAATCATGCAATTTACTTTTATATTCCAAATAAGTATATAAAATCCATTTTTAAGAATCAAGACATTGGTGACAGGTCTGCATTTACATGCAACAGAGCGACATAACTTGATTCAGGTAAAGTAAATTTTTAAATCAAACCAGCGGTGACAGGTCTGTAAGCCGTATAACAAAGCGACATAGTTTGATTTTTATTTTTTTTATATATTTTTTTTCTTTTGAAAGAATTTCTTCTTTCTTCTACTTTATTTAAGAATACTAATTAAAAACCAGGTTTGTACTTACGTACAACAGAGTAAGCAATTAGTAAACCCCTAAATGTTTTTATATAAATAAAAAGATATATAAAATTATCGCATGATAAATCTAAGAATTAAGACTTTTATGTCATACATCATATTATGTACCATAAAATAATAAACAAGTTATTTTATTAATTTCTTAAAATTCAGAAATCTTCATATAGATTGCCTATTAATACATCATATCATGTAACTATATATCATTTATGTTGAGTCCTGAGCCACTGCTAGATTTGCTCAGAAGACAAGTCTTGTGCCACAGCTAGAAGTAGTCTACCACTGTTAGTTAGTTTTGTATTGACAGTGCCACTGTCAGTTAGAATTAGTCTAACAGTGCCACTGTTGACATAAGTTTGTATTTTGTATTAAGTACTTAACCACTGTTGGTAATATACGAGTACTACCCCTGTTAGTGTATAGTTCAGCCACTGTTAGTAGTCGGTTAGAGAGAATTATGGAATAGATAGAATTTCCATAATAGTTTGATTCTGTAAAGGACTCTATGTGATATAAATAGAGATTCTGTAAAACTCTAGATGAGAGACGAATTTCTAATTATTAGCTTCAAGGTTGTAAACCCTAACACAATTGTGTGTTCGTATTGTTGATAATAATATTGAAGCTTTTGATTAATATTCTGTGTTACAAGTTTAGTTCTTCAAGTTATTAATAAATTATTCCGCAAGCTTATTAATAATTAATCAAAGTAATACATATTAAGATCCTGACTGGGATCAACAAGTGGTATCAGAGCTAGATATTGCTTTGATCTTGAAGAATTCTATTAAAGTTTGCAGCTTTCTCTTTAAATACTAAGATGTCTACTGAAACGATGGAAGGAATACAGGCCACAAAGATTCCTATGCTCAAACCTGATGAGTTTGAGTTATGGCAGACAAGAATTAGGCAGTACATGCTCCTCACAGATTATATGACGTGGGAGGTGGTTATCAATGGACCTAATTATCCAAAGGGTCCAGATGGTGAAAAATTGGAGAGACCACCACCCAAGACAGATGCTGAGAGAAAAGAAAGAGCCACTGAATGGAAGGCATTGAGTACATTACTCT
Source organism: Pseudognaphalium luteoalbum (assembly GCA_963422505.1). Lineage (NCBI taxonomy): Eukaryota > Viridiplantae > Streptophyta > Magnoliopsida > Asterales > Asteraceae > Pseudognaphalium > Pseudognaphalium luteoalbum. The sequence continues at coordinate 81,576,191 of OY730197.1, forward strand.
TGTCAATTCCCAATGAGTATCAAAAGAAATTTGATAAATGTGTAGATGCTAAGGTACTCATGGAAGCAATAGTCACAAGGTTTGGAGGTAATGATAATACAAAGAAGAACAAGAGGCCTCTTCTCAAACAACAGTTTGAGAACTTTGCTGGAGTAAAGTCAGAAACTTTAACTCAAACCTTTGATAGGTTTCAGAAACTGGTAGGAGATCTTGAAAATCACAATGTTAAGATAGACAAGGATGATCTGAATAGAAATTTTTTAAGATCACTTAGTACAGAATGGAATATGTACACTGTGGGACTTAGACAAAGTGCAGACCTTGATCAGAAGGAAATTGAGGATCTGTACAATGATCTGAGAAACTTTGAGCCTGAGGTTTTGGCTATAAAACAGTCCACTGGTAGCTCTAATAATACTGCTTTTGTGTCTGTTGGTGAAACTGGAAGTAGTAGCACATCTGGTGCTAATGATAATGTACTAGAAGCATTTTTTGCTAGCCATGTGAATTCATCATTAACTACAGAAGATTTGGAGCAGGTCAGTGAAGAGGACCTTGAGGAGATGGATTTGAGATGGCAAATGGCTATGATCACCATAAGGGCAAAAAGGTTTATGCAGAGGTCTGGTAACAGAAACTTTACATTTAAGAGAGATGGTGTAGCTGGTTTTGACAAGAGCAAGGTGGAGTGTTTCAACTGCCACAAGTTAGGTCACTTTGCTAGAGAATGCAGGAACACACAGGATGGAGGATCACAGAATACAGTTAATGGAATTATGAGAAATAGTTCTGGTCCTCAAAGAAGATTGGTACCTGTACAGAACACCACTTCAGATTCACTGGTAGCACAAGATGGAATGGGAGGCTTTGACTGGAGTGATCAAGAAGAGCTTGTGGTAAAGAATCAAGCTTTGATGGCTGTCACAGAAGAACCAGAACCTTCAGACATTCCACATGAGGTACAAGTTAAATTATGTTCTCCTGAATGTAAGAAAATGGTTAAATTTTACAGGGATCATAATGTTGTTGTGTGCAACGAGTTGAAAGCTTTTGAGGTCAAAAGTCAACATGCAACCTTAGCTATATAAAATCTTGAAAAACAAATTAAGGCTTTTGAAAAGAATGAATCACAATTTCACTTAGATATTAAATATCTGAATTGGGAAAAGAAAGCTTTACAAACAAAAGTTGATATGCTAAGTGCCAAGTTGGCTGAGGCAATTTCTGATAAAGAGTCAATAAAGTTAAAAGTTGATGAATTGGAAAATGCTTCAAAAGGTGTTCAAAACTTAATCAAGTCTCAAATTCATGATAAATTGAAAACTGGATTAGGTTACAATCTTAATGCTGTACCCCCACCTTATAATCATACTTACTTCCCATCTAAAATTGATTTTGACTTAGAAAAACTTAAGGTAGGTGTGTCAGAGGAGGTTAACAAGGTAGATCCAGTAGTTAATTGTGCTGATAATATAAATTTTGATAAAGTGGAAATATCTGATTGGACTGAGGAAGATGAGAGTGATAGTGATAGCTCATCTAGTGGTAATTTTATGGATGGTTGTGTTAAGTCTATTACTGGTCTAGTTTCAGAACTTAAGAGTGATAAACTAGAAGAAGGCAAGAAGTTGTTCATGGAGAAAGCTAAGTTTCAGCTTGAACAAGTGAATAGGACTAACAAATCTAGAACTGGTCTAGGTTATGTGAATAACAAGATTAATTATGAGTCCAATATAAAGGCTGAATGTGCTAAGTGTGCTAGCAAACATGATGAAAATTCTGCAAATAAAATAATCAAACCTACACCTAGAGGGAATCAAAGGAATTGAAATCAATTGGTTTCACAAAGGCTGGGTAATGGGTTTGAGTGTGTGAAAAGAAAATCATGTTTTATTTGTGGTAGGTATAATTGTAACACCCGCTAATTTAGGACTTTAATTAGTGCCTAACTACTTGTAATTACATGTATTCAGTATTATATTAATCTAAATATATGTAACTCGCTGTGTAATTACATACACGTTATATGATTTATTTAAATCATACACACTTGAACCGGACGAGGTCCGACACCGTTTAACATGGACGTTGGTGACAAATGATTTAAAAATAATGTGGATTTATCCAAACAAACATTATTTACCCTAATATATTGCGAGAATATATTACACATATTAAATATCGTACAAAACACTCCGTAAGCGACGAAAACACACGATTAGCGACCGAGGATCAAACGAAAACTCGAATGTTATTTTAATAACTTAGAATATATTATTTGAGTAAAACTTTTATTAAAAATATTGTATTTTAAATCGTTATCAAAACGTAATGAATAAAACGTTATACGATTAATTAAAACGCAAAACGATCGGGTAAACGAACACGAGGCTTAACACAACTTTGGGGGCAAGATTTATCACCATGTGGGGGTGGGACCCCCCTGATTTCTGCTGGAAATGAGGCATGAGAGCCATACCATTTCCTTGTTCTTGTTGACTTAAATCATCACCATCACCACCATACTCTTTCATTTACACTCAACCTCATTTCTCTCCATCTACCTCTCTCCCTCTCTAAAAATCGCTGGAAAACCAGCCCCAATAATCCCACAAATCACCAACAAAAACCCATTGGATCACAAGACGCATTTGGAAGAAAACGATCACTAGAACTCGAGCTTCGTTTCTATCTTTTCCGTTTCTTCATACAAGCATTGTAAGAACTTCATGACTCTAGTGTTTTACTTATAATATGTATATTAACATGTTATGTAGCTTATTCAACTTGTTAATGTCCAAATAAGTAATCAAAACGCAATTTAAATCTCAAAACTATGAGCTTATGTTCCTGTCCAGATTCTATTTCCACTTCCCCGAATTTTATAAAAATCATTACAACACTAAAATAGACGTTTCTTGAGCCTAAAATTACAAGAAGTCTACTTTCATAATATGTAAGCCTCACAAAAATTGAAGTTCATTTGCTATTTTTAGTTACTGAAATAAAAGTACATAGCGGATCTGATGAATCTGACCAGAATCTTGACCAATTCAAAATGAGTATATCTTGGGCTATGAAATGAATTAGAACTTGAGACCAACGGGAAAAGATCACAAATTTTGTTAGTTTTCCAAATCCTACTGGAACTTCTTGTGAAGTTTTGTAAAACTTAACTTATGACCAGATTATTGAGCACATGTCACAAAAACGATCTGCTGGACTTACTTCAATCTAACAATTTTCATCTCGAGTTATGCTTGGTTAAAATCGATTCAAAAGTATGTTTTGGAAAGCTAAGACATAGGAGAACCTTGTGTAAAAATTTCATAACGATTAGTTAAGTTTTACTTGACCAAATTGCTGTTTTAACACGGGTGAAATATAGGTCCGACAATAGTAAAAATCCGACAATAACCTCCGACAATGACCTCCTTCTTGAGACCATATCTTGAGTTCTAGACCTCAAAAACGTATGAGACCACTTGGGAAATCTTGGTAATTTTGTTATATACAAAAAGTTCTTCTTTGGTTCATTCCAGAAATGCACTCATTTCTCCAGAAAATTTGATTTGTGAGAAGTGGTCTAATCTCGGATTAAACTGGACACTGACACTTTGTGAATTTTTATAAAATATCAAACGACCTCCAAAAATCATAAAAAAACTACAGAAAGTACATAACATATGTAGGAACTATGTGTAAAAATTTCAGAACGATTTGATAACGTTTACTATTTTAAATAAAAATCACAAGTAATCCGTGAATGCATTGTCGGATGAACAGTAATCCGTGAATGTATTGTCGCATAACATAACACAGCCTTGAAACTTTCTAAACCGATAATCATATTGTCGAGAAGGTAATTACGTGAATACCTCATTTTCGTATAAACAGTCCTGCCACACTGGCAATGTCGCATAAATCCTTCCGTGAATCTATTGTCGTGTAAATAAAATACGTGAATACTATTGTCGTATAGAGAAATCCGTGAATCACAATCTACACTCATTGTCGTATAAAGGCTAAACATACTTGAAAGAATTCCGTAAATCCTTATTTGACGCATGAACAAAATGATCCGTGAATACATTGTCGAATAAACGGTACTCCGTGAATCACCATTGTCGCATAGACAAAATCCGTGAATCACCATTCACGCATAAACAAGTATGTGATTTCCTATTGTCGCATAAAACTAACACACTTAAAAGAAATTCCGTGAAATGCAATTGTCGCATAAATAGTACTCCGTGAATTGCTACTGTCGTATGAACAAAACTTCGTGAACTTATTGACGCATAAACAATGTACGTGAATGTCATTGTTGGGTTATACATTGTCTCATGAAACGGAAAGTTAAATACTCTTTATACTAAGTATTTAAAAACACTACACTTACAAGATATACAAGCACAATGAATTACATAATAATAATACTTGAATTATTATTATACTTCCGTCACCAACGGGCCACACTTATTTACAAAATAATTACAAAAGTACAAACAAACACTTGGACATAACTAGTTGAGTGGACAACTAGCATGAATGATCTTTTGAGACATTCACTTATACATACAACCTTATATGCTTAGGGCATTAGAAGGTTGCGGGTTCGCGAAACCTACGGATTACTACTGCTTTCGGACTTTACGTTTATTAAGTTAAACGCTTGCTTGCTTGACTCAGGTGAGTCTTACAGCCCCACTTTTACTGTTTTACTTATGGGGTGAGATACATTGCTTACATTTTTCTTGAACACAAGTGCTTAAACTACTTACTTTCATATACGGGCTTGCATGAGTTACTTACTAATCCACTGAAGTCCCTCCATCATAGTTTCGTTAGTTATGGACTTAAGCGCGAATATTAGTTAATGGATCCATTAGGGACTGACCCTCCCCGCCCGGGGTAGTAGCGCTACCACGAACCGTTATGTATAAACGGGCGACTTTTATTTGTTTCATACGAGTGTTTGGATTGGGCACTCGCGGGGGCACTATACGGTACTTGGTTGTACCACTGATTTACGGGTTAAGCTTCGACTATGAGCTCATGGCAACGGTATATACATGTTTACTTATTATTTGCTTGGTTGCAGATACTTGATTTACGTCTACGGGCACAACTGATAAAAATCTTGTGTTCAAACTATTACTTACTTACAAACCTGTGAGATTCACCAACATTCGTGTTGACCCTTTTTAGCATGTATTCTCAGGTACACGTACGGAGTAGGATTACTCCAAGATTACTAGCTAGAGTCGCATGATTTCCAAACTGCATTTAACGGAGATTCTTTAGCATTATCTTTTGTAACTATGGTTATGTAATAGAATCTCCCGTTACGTACGCGGACTCTAGGGGACCTTACTTTTGTAACGAAAACATTATGTTTTCAAACTCTATTTTATAATGGTATGGAACTATTTTACAAACGTCTCATTTAGAAGTCGTTTGCTATACTTTGGTGCTTGATTATTGATTAGTAACACCCAAAGCTTGCTTCCGCGCAACATTAAATTTAGGGGTGTTACAGATTGGTATCAGAGCCTAAGGTTATAGCGAACTAGGTTGCATTTAGTGGGCCTAGACTATGACCGTTAGGCAGTATCCCCCTATTAGTTATGACTGGTTCAGGAATTACATCATACGACTTTAATTTAACATAGCCTGATCAACTATGTACAATTAAAGAAAGATGATGTGAGGTCTGAAATGGTTATGATGAACAGGGATACACTAGTTGACTCTGACCACGAGAGAAACCGGGACTCAAACATGTCTGTGATTAGACACTTTAGGCTATTATGTGATATATATACATGTATACATAGATAAGCCTCACTCTCGCTCAATATCTTAGGCTATATTATATATGTATTATATGAATATAGGCCTCATTCTTTCTAACGCTTTTGCCACAGTGATGGCAGACTCATCATCTAGGCAAACTGCTTGTACACCACCATCTCTCTCTCGCTCACGTCGTAGCCACTCGGAATCCCTAGTGACTAGACGCACTGGTAGCTCGTGCCGAGCTAGTCCCTATGCCAATCCTGCCGCTACTGGTAACACATCTACTTTAGCTCGCCACCGAGCAATCGCTCATCAATGGAGCTGGTTACCTGCGGCTATGGCCACCTGGATGATTGAGGAACATGTATAAAAGTTGAACAATACGATATTTCATCACTTGGACGAACTACACCTACTTCCGTCACTTCACACTCTCCCTTCCCACTCACCTCGTAGATCTATGGATCGTTACAACAACTAGGGGGAACGCTATAACAACCTCGAACTATAATCTATCTTGTTCATACTACTACTGCTACTACTACTGATACTCCAACCACTAGAACCCGTTGTTATGCAAGGGTCCGCGGGTGAAATTTGTCAACCACAACACCTACGTATTGGAGGTAACCATTAGAACAATTGCGTGAATTTCAACAATCCACTTAACTCGTTAATTGATCATGATTGATCACTCTTTGACTTGTATGTCAACAATTCTTTCAAACACGAGACTTACTGCTTCATCATGTTTGGTCACCATTATGACACGTTTGTCAAACGATTTACTTATAAATTGATTCGCGACTTTGTCTGCTTCAAACTATGACTTGAACATTCTAATTACTACTGCAAGGACTAACCGCAACTACGAATTTGTCAACTAGCTTCACCAAACACCTTCACCAATCATTTGTTTATTTTGAAACAATAATATAGTCATGATTGACTACTTTGAGAAAACTACCTGGTCATTTTTGTGACTACTCTTTTGACTAAACCTTCTTGTTATTGATTCATTTCCTTAATAGAACGCCCTCCCGAAAAAGATGGCAAACTCCCCTAAGAATGACTACTCAGCAGATAACATCTTACTCCACTATGCACTCCCGTGATACAGTGTCATGCTCGAAGCGCGTTACTATCCACATGACCTGAATCAAGAATAGATTAGAAATAGACCCAAACAACGGTGAACATAGCTAGTGTTAGCTCGATGATCTATCGATGGGTGTATAAAACCCCATCACGTTTTGTATAAGACTTATGCTTTCGTCCGGATGTAACGGTGCCCGGAATGTTTTGTAACCTTTGAATTCGGTAAGCTATCAACCTATTAACCTTGCACCTTGTTGGTTACAAATCATATTACCTTGTATTGAGGTAATCTTGACTCTCATACAAAGACCTCATTCATTCTTTTAATCCCCTTTTCATTTAAGGAGACACCACTATGAGAATCAACTAAAATTTTCAACACTTTACAATAACAGAAGTTTTCAACAGATTTCTACCAAATCAAGTTTTCAAAGAATTTTCACCAAACAACTACCCTGAACTATTTACAACTTTTTAATGTTCAATTAATTTGGCTAGACAGAAATTTTCAACGACTTATTAATGACCAGATTTTTCCAACATATTTTGATTAACTCAAGTTTTCAACGTACTTCATAGTTCCAAACAAACTATTGTCATAGAAGATTACCGACTGATTCTACACCATCGTAAGCGAACCTTTCCTCATAAATCTCGTACCCGTCAAAATCAGGAACCTTGATATCATCATAGGCATGGATTGGTTATCCAAACACCGCGCTGAGATTACCTGTTATGAGAAAATCGTACGTATTCCTCTCGTCACCGGTGAAACTTTAATCGTACAAGGGGAGACCGGTGGGACGAGACTTAACATTATTTCTTGTATGAAAATCCGGAAATACTTGAGAAAAGGGTATCAGGCAATCCTCGCACATGTTATGGAGAAACATTCGGAGGATAAGCGACTTGAGGATGTGCCTATTGTTCGAGACTTCCCAAAAGTCTTTCCTGAAGACTCGCCTGGCCTTCCGCCACATGGACAAGTCGAGTTTTCTATTGACCTCGTGCCTGGATCCGCACCCGTGGCACGAGCACCCTATCGTTTAGCACCTTCTGAACTTCAGGAGTTGTCTACTCAACTGCAAGAACTCCTGGATAAAGGCTTTATTCAACCGAGTTCCTCGCCTTGGGGAGCCCCGGTCTTGTTTGTGAAAAAGAAAGACGGTTCTTTCCGCATGTGCATCGACTACCGTGAACTCAACAAATTAACCGTCAAGAACCGTTACCCACTACCTCGTATTGATGACCTGTTTGACCAACTTCAAGGGTCGAGTTTTTATTCAAAGATCGATCTAAGGTCAGGTTATCACCAACTACGAGTTCGTGACACCGACATTCCTAAAACAGCTTTCTGAACTCGCTACGGGCATTACGAATTCCAAGTGATGCCATTCGGCTTGACCAACGCACCGGCAGTATTCATGGACCTTATGAATCGGGTGTGTAAGCCTTACCTCGACAAGTTTGTCATCATCTTCATTGACGATATTCTGATTTACTCGCGTAATGAACAAGAACACGCGCAACACCTGAAAACCGTTCTAGAACTACTCAAGCACGAGGAATTATATGCCAAATTCTCCAAGTGTGAGTTTTGGATGCAAACTGTACAATTCCTTGGACACGTGATTGACAGTCAAGGAATTCATGTTGATCCTTCAAAAATTGAAGCCATCAAGTGCTGGCAAGCGCCTACTACACCTACCGAGGTACGACAATTCTTAGGACTCGCCGGATACTATAGGCGATTCATTGAGAACTTTTCAAAAATAGCTCAACCCCTCACTGCACTGACCCAAAAGGAAAAGAAATTTGATTGGACTGATAAGCAGGAGTCAGCCTTCCAGCTGCTCAAACAAAAACTCTGCAGTGCACCTATCTTATCTTTACCCGAAGGCAACGATGACTTCGTGGTATACTGTGACGCTTCACACCAAGGTCTCGGTTGCGTGCTGACGCAACGAGACAAAGTCATTGCTTACGCCTCTTGGCAACTCAAGGTCCACGAAAAGAATTACACTACTCATGACCTAGAGTTGGGGGCAGTGGTATTTGCCCTTAAAAATCTGGAGACACTACTTATACGGTACCAAGTGTACAATTTTCACCGACCACAAAAGTCTCCAACACATCTTCGACCAAAAAGACCTAAACATGAGACAACGCCGTTGGGTCGAACTACTTACAGATTACAACTGCGAAATACGTTAAAATCCAGGTAAGGCAAACGTTGTTGCTGATGCCTTAAGTCGTAAGGAACGAGTGAAACCCCTTCGGGTCCGAGCACTTAGTATGACTATACACAACGACTTGACAACCCAAGTTCTTACCGCTCAACTCGAAGCACTCAAAGTTGAAAACGTGAAACACGAGGCCTTGCGAGGCATGAACACACAATTTGAAACCAAACCCAACGGAGCCAAATACTTTTCAAACCGAATCTGGTTGCCAATTTTTGGGAACCTACGAGACTTGGTGATGGATGAAGCTCACAAGTCTATGTACTCTATACACCCTGGTGCTGACAAAATGTACCACGGCATCAAGGAGTTGTATTGGTGGCCCAATATGAAAGCCGACATTGCTACCTACGTTGGCAAGTGTCTCACTTGTTCTAAGGTTAAAGCCGAACATCAGAAACCTTCCAGTTTACTACACCAACCGGAAATCCCCGAATGGAAATGGGAGCAAATCACCATGGATTTCATTACCAAACTCCCAAAAACCTCTAGCGGTTGCGATACCATTTGGGTGATCGTAGACCGACTTACTAAATCTGCGCATTTCCTAGCCATCAAGGAAACTGACAAGATGGAACGTTTGACACGGATTTACCTGAAAGAGATCGTATCAAGACACGGTGTGCCCATCTCGATTATCTCTGATCGAGATGCTCGATTTACTTCTCGCTTCTGGCAATCACTACAAAAATCTCTTGGTACTCGTCTAGATATGAGTACAGCTTATCATCCTCAAACTGACGGCCAGAGCGAACGAACTATACAAACACTGGAGGATATGCTACGAGCCTGCGTAGTTGACTTCGGTAAAAACTGGGAAAATCACTTACCTTTGTGTGAGTTTTCCTACAACAACAGTTATCACGCCAGCATCAAAGCTGCACCCTTCGAGGCACTTTACGGTCGTAAGTGTCGATCACCCATTTGTTGGACTGAGGTGGGGGATACACAACTGGTCCAGAAACCATTCACGAAACCACTAAAAAGATCGTCGGCATACAAAACCGACTGAAAGCCGCGCGTGATCGTCAGAAAAGCTATGCTGACGTGAGACGCAAACACCTCGAATTCCAGGTTGGGGATCGAGTACTTCTGAAAGTATCGCCTTGGAAAGGCATAATTCGTTTTGGTAAACGTGGGAAACTGAATCCCAGGTACATTGGACCGTTCGAGATCCTTGAAAGGATTGGTCCAGTGGCGTACAGACTGCAGCTACCTCCTGAACTCAGTAGCGTGCACCATACCTTTCACATTTCTAACTTGAAGAAATGTCTGTCTGATGAGACACTAATCATATCTCTTGATGAAATACATATTGACGACAAACTACACTTTGTCGAGGAACCCGTGGAAATTATGGACCGCGAGGTCAAACGCCTAAAACAGAGTCGTATTCCCATTGTTAAAGTCAAGTGGAATTCGAGGCGTGGTCCTGAATTCACTTGGGAACGGGAAGACCAAATGCGACTGAAACATCCACACCTGTTCACTGACTCCACTCACACCGCGACTTCGAGCTAATTTCGGGACGAAATTCTCCTAACAAGGGGAGAATGTAACACCCGCTAATTTAGGACTTTAATTAGTGCCTAACTACTTGTAATTACATGTATTCAGTATTATATTAATCTAAATATATGTAACTCGCTGTGTAATTACATACACGTTATATGATTTATTTAAATCATACACACTTGAACCGGACGAGGTCCGACACCGTTTAACATGGACGTTGGTGACAAATGATTTAAAAATAATGTGGATTTATCCAAACAAACATTATTTACCCTAATATATTGCGAGAATATATTACACATATTAAATATCGTACAAAACACTCCGTAAGCGACGAAAACACACGATTAGCGACCGAGGATCAAACGAAAACTCGAATGTTATTTTAATAACTTAGAATATATTATTTGAGTAAAACTTTTATTAAAAATATTGTATTTTAAATCGTTATCAAAACGTAATGAATAAAACGTTATACGATTAATTAAAACGCAAAACGATCGGGTAAACGAACACGAGGCTTAACACAACTTTGGGGGCAAGATTTATCACCATGTGGGGGTGGGACCCCCCTGATTTCTGCTGGAAATGAGGCATGAGAGCCATACCATTTCCTTGTTCTTGTTGACTTAAATCATCACCATCACCACCATACTCTTTCATTTACACTCAACCTCATTTCTCTCCATCTACCTCTCTCCCTCTCTAAAAATCGCTGGAAAACCAGCCCCAATAATCCCACAAATCACCAACAAAAACCCATTGGATCACAAGACGCATTTGGAAGAAAACGATCACTAGAACTCGAGCTTCGTTTCTATCTTTTCCGTTTCTTCATACAAGCATTGTAAGAACTTCATGACTCTAGTGTTTTACTTATAATATGTATATTAACATGTTATGTAGCTTATTCAACTTGTTAATGTCCAAATAAGTAATCAAAACGCAATTTAAATCTCAAAACTATGAGCTTATGTTCCTGTCCAGATTCTATTTCCACTTCCCCGAATTTTATAAAAATCATTACAACACTAAAATAGACGTTTCTTGAGCCTAAAATCAAGTACAAGAAGTCTACTTTCATAATATGTAAGCCTCACAAAAATTGAAGTTCATTTGCTATTTTTAGTTACTGAAATAAAAGTACATAGCGGATCTGATGAATCTGACCAGAATCTTGACCAATTCAAAATGAGTATATCTTGGGCTATGAAACGAATTAGAACTTGAGACCAACGGGAAAAGATCACAAATTTTGTTAGTTTTCCAAATCCTACTGGAACTTCTTGTGAAGTTTTGTAAAACTTAACTTATGACCAGATTATTGAGCACATGTCACAAAAACGATCTGCTGGACTTACTTCAATCTAACAATTTTCATCTCGAGTTATGCTTGGTTAAAATCGATTCAAAAGTATGTTTTGGAAAGCTAAGACATAGGAGAACCTTGTGTAAAAATTTCATAACGATTAGTTAAGTTTTACTTGACCAATTTGCTGTTTTAACACGGGTGAAATATAGGTCCGACAATAGTAAAAATCCGACAATAACCTCCGACAATGACCTCCTTCTTGAGACCATATCTTGAGTTCTAGACCTCAAAAACGTATGAGACCACTTGGGAAATCTTGGTAATTTTGGTATATACAAAAAGTTCTTCTTTGTCTCATTCCAGAAATGCACTCATTTCTCCAGAAAATTTGATTTGTGAGAAGTGGTCTAATCTCGGATTAAACTGGACACTGACACTTTGTGAATTTTTATAAAATATCAAACGACCTCCAAAAATCATAAAAAAATTATAGAGAGTACATAACATATGTAGGAACTATGTGTAAAAATTTCAGAACGATTTGATAACGTTTACTATTTTAAATAAAAATCACAAGTAATCCGTGAATGCATTGTCGGATGAACAGTAATCCGTGAATGTATTGTCGCATAACATAACACAGCCTTGAAACTTTCTAAACCGATAATCATATTGTCGAGAAGGTAATTACGTGAATACCTCATTTTCGTATAAACAGTCCTGCCACACTGGCAATGTCGCATAAATCCTTCCGTGAATCTATTGTCGTGTAAATAAAATACGTGAATACTATTGTCGTATAGAGAAATCCGTGAATCACAATCTACACTCATTGTCGTATAAAGGCTAAACATACTTGAAAGAATTCCGTAAATCCTTATTTGACGCATGAACAAAATGATCCGTGAATACATTGTCGAATAAACGGTACTCCGTGAATCACCATTGTCGCATAGACAAAATCCGTGAATCACCATTCACGCATAAACAAGTATGTGATTTCCTATTGTCGCATAAAACTAACACACTTAAAAGAAATTCCGTGAAATGCAATTGTCGCATAAATAGTACTCCGTGAATTGCTACTGTCGTATGAACAAAACTTCGTGAACTTATTGACGCATAAACAATGTACGTGAATGTCATTGTCGGGTTATACATTGTCTCATGAAACGGAAAGTTAAATACTCTTTATACTAAGTATTTAAAAACACTACACTTACAAGATATACAAGCACAATGAATTACATAATAATAATACTTGAATTATTATTATACTTCTGTCACCAACGGGCCACACTTATTTACAAAATAATTACAAAAGTACAAACAAACACTTGGACATAACTAGTTGAGTGGACAACTTGCATGAATGATCTTTTGAGACATTCACTTATACATACAACCTTATATGCTTAGGGCATTAGAAGGTTGCGGGTTCGCGAAACCTACGGATTACTACTGCTTTCGGACTTTACGTTTATTAAGTTAAACGCTTGCTTGCTTGACTCAGGTGAGTCTTACAGCCCCACTTTTACTGTTTTACTTATGGGGTGAGATACATTGCTTACATTTTTCTTGAACACAAGTGCTTAAACTACTTACTTTCATATACGGGCTTGCATGAGTTACTTACTAATCCACTGAAGTCCCTCCATCATAGTTTCGTTAGTTATGGACTTAAGCGCGAATATTAGTTAATGGATCCATTAGGGACTGACCCTCCCCGCCCGGGGTAGTAGCGCTACCACGAACCATTATGTATAAACGGGTGACTTTTATTTGTTTCATACGAGTGTTTGGATTGGGCACTCGCGGGGGCACTATACGGTACTTGGTTGTACCACTGATTTACGGGTTAAGCTTCGACTATGAGCTCATGGCAACGGTATATACATGTTTACTTATTATTTGCTTGGTTGCAGATACTTGATTTACGTCTACGGGCACAACTGATAAAAATCTTGTGTTCAAACTATTACTTACTTACAAACCTGTGAGATTCACCAACATTCGTGTTGACCCTTTTTAGCATGTATTCTCAGGTACACGTACGGAGTAGGATTACTCCAAGATTACTAGCTAGAGTCGCATGATTTCCAAACTGCATTTAACGGAGATTCTTTAGCATTATCTTTTGTAACTATGGTTATGTAATAGAATCTCCCGTTACGTACGCGGACTCTAGGGGACCTTACTTTTGTAACGAAAACATTATGTTTTCAAACTCTATTTTATAATGGTATGGAACTATTTTACAAACGTCTCATTTAGAAGTCGTTTGCTATACTTTGGTGCTTGATTATTGATTAGTAACACCCAAAGCTTGCTTCCGCGCAACATTAAATTTGGGGGTGTTACAATAATTATCTTCAACAGGACTGTTACCACAATCCTAAAAATAATAGGAACAGTGGTACAGGACAAGTGTTGAGAAATCAGCCTAACAGAGGTACGGCTGCAGCCACTGTTAATACTGCAGCAGTGCCACTGTCAGAGGCTAACAGAGGCAAGACAAGAACAGGGGAGGGTTTGACCACTGTCAGGCATGGTACCTCTGCTGGTATTAAGCATTTGCAAAGAATGTTTATACCAAGTAAAGCTACCACTGCCAGGGTAATAAATACGAATTTGAAGGTGACCACTGTAAGACCATTAACCCTGTCAGGTCTAAAACAGATTGTTTTTGGAGACATAAGAATGCATCTACATCAAAAGTGTCCAAAATCAATGAAGCATTGAGATCAATCACCTTTAAGAGGGTTGATGTCAAAAATGCTCAAGGGAAACCCAAAGCCAGATTGGTTTGGGTTCCCAAGAGAAACTAATTATTTCTCTTTTTATATGTGCAGGGCAAGCCAAGCTTATGGCATATTGATTCAGGATGCTCAAGGCACATGACTGGAGATAGGGAGAAACTGCAGGATTTTAAAGCTTTTAATGGAGGAGATGTGGCATTTGGCAGTAATCCTAAAGGAGGAAAAATCACAGATAAGCTCACTTTCAATGATGTTTATTATGTTGAACAATTGAGATATAATTTGCTAAGTGTGAGTCAAATCACAGATAAGCAAAATCCTGTTTATTTCACTGACACAGAATGCATTATACTTTCTGAAAAACTCAAAATACCTGAAGATAAAATTTTAATGAGAGTTCCAAGAAAGAATAATGTATACTGTAGTGATTTAAACAAGATGGAATCTCAAAATGTTAACTGTCTTATATCTAAAGCTACTGTTTCTGAATCTGACTTATGGCATAGGAGGATGTGTCACTTGAATTTCAAGACCATGAATAAACTTGTTAGGAATAGGCTAGTGAGAGGCTTACCTGAAAAGTTATTTGAATGTAGTGACCACTGTGTAGCTTGTCTCAAAGGCAAGCAACACAAGACTTCTTATAAGACCAAGCTTGTGAATACAAATACCACTCCCTTACACCTGCTACATATGGACTTGTTTGGCCCTACCAATGTAGCGAGTCAAGGGAAGAAATCTTACTGTTTGGTGATAACTTATGACTATTCTAGGATGAGTTGGGTATTCTTTGTTAGGACCAAGGATGAGACAGGTGAAACACTTAGATCCTTCATAACTAGGATCGAGAATTCAACAAATCAAAAGGTGATCATCAGGTGTGATAATGGGACAGAATTTAAGAATCATGAGATGAATAAGTTCTGTGAGGAGAAAGGTATAGAAAGACAGTTTAGTGCACCTAGGACTCCACAACAAAATGGAGTAGCTGAAAGGAGGAATAGGACACTAATTGAGGCTGCTAGAAGCATGCTAGCAGATGCTAAACTTCCAATGTCTTTTTGGGCAGAGGCAGTCAGCACTGCTTGTTATGTTTTGAATAGGATTTTGATAGTCAAACCTCATAACAAGACACCCTATGAGTTATTCTTTAAGAGAAAACCTTTGGTTAGCTTTTTAAAACCATTTGGATGTCCTTGTACTGTCTTAAATACCAGGGATCACCTAGGTAAGTTTCAAAGTAAGGTAGATGAGGCTGTATTTGTTGGATACTCTATTCAAAGCAAGGCTTATAGAGTGTTTAATAAAAGGACTAGGATCATAGAGGAGACCATGGATGTGACCTTTAATGAAAATACACCAAATGTAAAAGGAAAAGGTCCAGAAGTATTGTTTGATATTGATGCACTAACCCATGCTTTTTTAGATATCCAGATTTGTCTACTTGTGCAGGTACAAGTGCAGGTGATGATGCAAATGAAGATAGCAGCTCAAGTCAGCCTACAAAGAATGACTTGGAGTATGTATTATTTCCAATTTGGACTCCAGATCCACCAGAAGTCTTTCAACAGGATCAAACAGAAACTGAAGGATTAACTCCAGAAACAAATGGATCATTTGCAAAGGATGATTCAGATAAGGGTACACATGGTTTAAGGGGTTCACATGAAGATTCAGAAAGTGAATTAGAGATACCTGGACTATCAGATGAAGAGCAGAGATCACCAAAGAACTATGAACAAAGTCCACAATTTCAAGTTTTGGAAAGAACTTCTTTGTCAGATTCTGAAACAACTCCAAAGCCTTCAAAAGAAAGAAAGGAAAGAGATTCTTTTTCAGAATCAAAAATAGATAATCTTGTGGGTCCTAATTTGGAAAGAGAATTGCTTGATACATCCACATCTAAGTATCTGGTTCATAAAGATCATTCCTTGGATTTGGTCATTGGTGATATTGGTTCACATGTTCTGACCAGACAGCAGTCAAAGATAAGAGAAGAAGATTTACATACTTCATTATATGTTTGTTTTCTTTCTCAGATGGAACCAAAGAAAGCAGTGGAAGCTCTCAAAGATCCCAGCTGGATTGAAGCCATGCAAGAAGAATTGCTACAATTCAAGCTACAGGATGTATGGGATTTGGTTGATTTACCAAAAGGAAAGAGAGCTATAGGCACCAAGTGGATTTTTAAGAACAAGAGAGATGAGAGAGGGATTGTCATCAAGAATAAAGCCAGGTTGGTAGCACAGGGGTATACACAGGAAGAAGGAATTGATTATGATGATGTTTTTACCCCTGTTGCTAGGATAGAAGCTATTAGATTGTTTTTAGCTTATGCATCTTATCAGGGTTTCAAGGTTTATCAAATGGATGTGAAGAGTGCTTTTCTTCATGGTCTAATTGATGATGAGGTGTATGTGTGCCAACCACCAGGGTTTGAAGATCAAACATATCCAGATAGAATGTGCAGATTGAAGAAAGCTTTGTATGGTTTACATCAAGCACCAAGAGCTTGGTATGATACACTATCTGAGTATCTTCTTAAGAATGGATTCAAGAGAGGTACTATTGACAAGACTTTGTTTATCAAGAGGATTCAGAAAGATATTTTGCTGGTACAAGTCTATGTCGATGATATTATATTTGGATCTACAAGTGATTCACTTTGTAAAGATTTTGAGGAGCTAATGCATAAGAAGTTTAAGATGAGTTCAATGGGAGAACTCACTTTCTTTTTAGGATTGCAGGTTAAGCAGAAGACAGATGGAATCTTTATTAACCAAGGGAAGTATGTGAAAGATATTTTGAATAAATTTGGTTATAAAGATATAAAGATAGCTAGCACTCCCATGGAGGCACACAAACATCTTAATTCTGATCCTGAGGGGGAGGAAGTAGATGTGCACTTGTACAGGTCAATGATTGGCTCTTTGATGTATTTAACTTCTTCTAGACCTGATATTATGTTTGCAGTGTGTCTGTGTGCTAGGTACCAAACCAATCCAAAGCAGTCACACATGTATGCTGTGAAAAGGATCTTTAGATACTTGAAAGGTCAACCAGATTTGGGACTTTGGTATGCTAAAGGATCAGATTTTGAGCTAAAGGCTTTCACAGATAGTGACTATGGTGGTGAGAACATGGATAGAAAATCAACTAGTGGAGGATGTCAATTTCTTGGAAATAGGCTAGTGTCATGGCAATGCAAGACGCGGACCACAGTGTCTACATCTACAGCAGAAGCAGAGTATGTTGCAGCATCAAGTTGTTGTGCACAGGTGCTCTGGATTCAGAATCAAATGATGGACTATGGTTTGACTTTCATGAACACTCCTATTTACATTGATAATACATCTGCTATTAGTATCATACAAAATCCTGTTAAGCATTCAAAAACCAAACACATTGAAATCAGATATCATTTTATAAGAGATTGTTATGATAAACGATTGATTCATATTTTCAAAATTCATACTGATAATCAACTTGCAGATCTTTTTACCAAATCATTTGATGTAGGAAGGTTTACATTTTTGATATCTAATATTGGTATGATCAATCTCACTTAGTGTTTTGGTCAGGATTTGATACTAACAGAGGTGAAGTATATTGTGTGTGACAGGGTCAAGTGTTGCCACTGTTAGCTTCATCATGATAACAGTTGGTTCCACTGTTAGTTTACTTATGCCACTGTCAATGTACTTTCAACCTCTGCTGTATATTTGTGTAGCTTAACCCCTGCTAGTTGTTTTCCTTAGTTTAATATTGCAGGATTCAGCCACTGTCAGGAGACATTACAACAACTGGAGTCTAATGTTTTCTTTGATTGATTTTTCTTTTTGATTAAAAAAAAAATCGTGTTAATTTATGAAGTCTACGCCCCTGCTAGTTCTAGTGTACCCCTGCTAGTACTAGTACCCCTGTTGGCTTTATTGCGGGTTATTAATGGTTAAATTTGATTAAGTGAGGAACCCCTGTTGGGCTTAAGTGTTACTTGTGCCCCTGTTAGTGCATATCTGACAGTGCCACTGTTAGTTCTATTTACTAGGGCTTGGCACTGTCATCACATAAGTATCCAAACACTTCACTTTTTCAATTACGCTTTCAAAATTCTCAAAACTCTTTAATAACCGCTCTCGTTTGTGTTTCATCATTGTAAACCACTCTTCTTTCTTTCATTACTTTCATTCATGGCATCATCATCTTCATCTGATTCTGGTAATTCTACTTTGAGTGTTCATTCTGAACACAACATGAGGGCTTTCTTGGACAAAGAAGTCGCAGATGAGTATTTTCACCCGATTATTGATTTCTTGAGTAACTGTCCAGTTACATATGCTCTTAATGTCGCTCCAAGATTGATCAGATCTCATATTCAAGAATTCTGGAAGAATGCAAAGGAAGGGAATGTTAATGGCATTACTCACATTCATTCCACTGTCAAGGGAAACAAAGTAATGGTGACTGAGATTGTTCTTAGAGAACTTTTGCAGTTTGATGATGAAGGAGGAGTTTTGGAATTGTCAAGAGAGGATCTATTTCAAGGAATAAAAGATATGGGCTATGAAGGTGCTGGAAAAGCAAGGTCTGAATATACGTTCTTGAAATCATGGTTCTGTCCTCAATGGAAGTTCTACATTCATACTTTTCTGGTATGTTTATCTCAAAAGAGGACTAGTTTTAATGAATTTAGTTCTAGTATTGCATATCCTATAATCTGCTTGGCACAGGGTCTTAAATTTAATATGTCTAGGTTCATCTTAGATAATATGATCAAAAATGTAAAGGGTGATACATTTATTATGTACCCTAGATTTGTTCAACTTTTGTTGAATAAACAATTGCCAAATTTGCCAGCAGATAAAAGTGTAATAGTTAGTTCTACTTTATCTTTGAAGACTATTAGAGCCATGTATCAGTATCAAAACACTTTTTCCAAGAAGGAAACTGCATTGTTTTCTACAATGTTAGTTGCTCCTTCTGTCACTGGTGGTGTATTACCAACACCACTTGGACCAAATGATGACAGGACAACAAAACAAGTTGGTCCTGAACACACATCAGGAGGTGGCACAAATAGAAAACAAGGGAACCAACAGCCTACCCAAAGCAAAACCAAGAAGTCCAAGAAAACTAAACAGGCTATGGAGATTCCTGTTTCTCCACAGTCTCAGTCAAATGATCAATCACAACAGGTGAACATACTTGATGAAAATGTTCATTCTGGAAGGGCTGCCACTACTGTTTCTAGCCCACTGGCAGGACAGGACAGTGGTAACATCAATAAGACCCAACCATAGGCAACTTTGTTTGATGAACCTATGGGTAATGAGTCAAATGAAGGTCCCAGTACCACGAATCAAGGGGCATCTGAACATCTTGCAGGGCAAGTGACAGATGTAGTCAATGATTCATCTAGGAGGTCACACTCCAATGTTGATGAGACTAGTCATATAACTAAGGAATTGACGATTGATGATTTGGTACATGATGTCAGGCTGATATGGACAAAATTTGAGAGGGAAAGAGAGTTGAGAAGGGAGCAACAACTCAAGTTGGCTGCCCAGGATGAATTGATAAAGAAGCAGCAGGAGGAAATCAATGATTTGAAAACTAGATTGGCTGTGGTAGAGGATGTTGTCTTACAGGTCTTACAGCCTGCTGCAGAATTACAGAAATCTTCAGGCAAGGGGGAGAGAAAACATAAAGATCAAGAGAAAGATAATGTGCCTGAAGATAAGGGAGATGATAATGATGGTTCTGATGGAAATAATGATGATAATGATGGAGGTGCAGGTGGTATTAGCTTCATGGATACATCTGAGATTAATGAAAATGTTGAGGATGAATTGAATGTTTCAGATTATGTGGTTAATGAAGGCATGGATGATGAAATGGTGAATGCTGAGCTTGATAGAAGAATGGTGGTATATGTGGGTGAAAATGTGCAAACAAGTGTTTCTGAAAGTGAGAATGTGAATGTTGCAGAGGATAATGCACAAAGAGGTCCAGCTTTGAATGTTTTTCCATTAAACAAAGGATTACCTTTTGAGGCTGTGGCTAATTTGTATTTCTGGGATGTTATGGGAGAAAATATTGATATGGGCAAAAGAGTGAGCTTTAGTGATAGGATGGTGATTGATAAATCTGTTGAAACAGAGATGGAAGGTGGAAATGTAGAGGTTGAGGGGGGAGTGTTTAGAGTCCAAACCTGAATTTAAAGAGGAGGTAAGAGTGAAGAATTATAATAGAAAGAAATCAATTCCATTCAGAAAGTCTACCTCTGTCAAGAAAAATACTCTTGTTACATCTCAACCTATAACCACTGTTAGCAGTTTGGTTTCTACCACTGTTGAGGTATCTACCCCTGTTGGTACTTCAGCAGCAACCACTGTTATATTACCTACCCCTGTTATCACAGAGTCAACCACTGTTACATCAACCCCTGTCAATACTTCAAGTATTCCCACAACTGTCATAACAACCACTGTCACCACAGCTACACCAAGAACTATCCTACCTCCTGTCATTATTGAAGAACCTTCATCATCACCCAAACCTAAGTCTGATCTTCCAAAGATTGATTCAAAGGACAAAGGTAAGGGAAAATTGAAAGAAGAAAGAAAGATTAAGAAGGTTGTAGAGACTCAAATTGATTTAGATGAGGCCAGGAGAGCTCAGGAGGAGCATGATGAGAGAATGTTAAGAAAGGCAGTTGAGTCTAAGAGACTAGAAGGTCCTGATGTTGATGTTGTATTGGAAGATATGAGTGTGGTAACCTTATCTCATAAGGCTGCAAAGATGCTCAATGATATAGCTGTAATTGGTAAAGGGTTGTCTGCACAAAAGATTCATGATATGATCAACAAAAAGGATGGTAATGATGGTTTGAATCCAGGATTTGCAGAGCTAAAATAAGCAAATGAAGAAAAGGCAAGAAGGAAAAGACAAGCTGAGCTTGAAAAGAAAAGAAACAAACCACCAACTGCTGCTCAAAGGAAAAAGGAATTACTCAGAATTCTTGGTGGAAGATATGCACCAAGAAGTATACTAGAAGGATGGGATGTAGAGAGGTTGGAGAAAGCCTATGAAAGACATCAGAATGAGGGAAAGGTAGATTTTGAGAAAAAGCTCATGCAAGACAAATTTATTGAGAAAAAGTTATCTGAAGATAGAAAGAGGATTTATGAGCAGGTGAAAAAAGAGGAACAAGATAAACTTGAAAAGAAAGAGCAAGAGAAAGCAGAAGCTGAAGAAAGAGAATTAAAAAGGCTTTCTGATAGAAATCTAAAGATCAGATGGGATGGAGTTCTTGCTTGTGATAGTGTAATTTCTGATTTGGAGAAAGATGCAGCAGAATTGAGAAAATATATCAAAGAGGTGAAGGATAGCAAAGAAAATATTCATATCAATCATGATAGATCATCAAGAATAGTTGAATGGGAAGGACAGAAATCAAAAGTTGCTGATGTTGTTAAAGAACAGATCAAGATTGTCAGAGAGGATGGGAATGAGCAATACTTGACATCTGTAGCTGATGTGCTCAAGAATGTGAATAGGTTAGACATTCTAGATCTGTATGAGCTAAATAGTCAAAGAAACAGGCAAGCTTCACTGGTGATAATGGAAAGAGATTTGGGAAGATGTTTGAATATGCTGTTTGAGCCTGAACCATTCGCTAATTTGTTCTTAAACTTCATTGAGCATGTGAATACCTGGAGACACTTTGTTAGAGCTGGAGTTCACATGATTTTGTTTAGAGATGGAATCACAATCTACATGCTTGATGAAAGACAATACGTTCTGTGGACTCAGATTTTAAGAAATGTGCTTGCATCTCAACTAAGAACTACATTTATTTCAGAAGGTGCATTCAATGCTTTATACATGGTGTTCAATCAGTTTCATAAAAGAATGGAGTTGGAAAGATTAAGAGAGGAGGAGAAAAAGAGAAAACAGAATCAAGCTTCTAAAGATGAAAAGAAAGATGAAGAAACTTGACTCATTACTAAGAATGATCAAGTTTAGGGGGAGATTGTTGAGTCCTGAGCCACAGCTAGATTTGCTCAGAAGACAAGTCTTGTGCCACTGCTAGAAGTAGTCTACCACTGTTAGTTTTGTATTGACAGTGCCACTGTCAGTTAGAATTAGTCTAACAGTGCCACTGTTGACATAAGTTTGTATTTTGTATTAAGTACTTAACCACTGTTGGTAATATACGAGTACTACCCCTGTTAGTGTATAGTTCAACCACTATTAGTAGTCGGTTAGAGAGAATTATGGAATAGATAGAATTTCCATAATAGTTTGATTCTGTAAAGGACTCTATGTGATATAAATAGAGATTCTGTAAAACCCTAGATGAGAGACGAATTTCTAATTATTAGCTTCAAGGTGGTAAACCCTAACACAATTGTGTGTTCGTATTGTTGATAATAATATTGAAGCTTTTGATTAATATTTTGTGTTACAAGTTTAGTTCTTCAAGTTATTAATAAATTATTCCGCAAGCTTATTAATAATTAATCAAAGTAATACATATTAAGATCCTGACTGGGATCAACAATTTATTTATTAAGTAGCTTATATTATATATACAAAATAGTTAATCCATATTAAAGTCTAAACTTTTAAATACAAAACAAACTTTTAACAAAAGTATTCTAACTAATAAATATTCAGCTATACACTTAAAATTTTAAATTTTAGTAAAAATTAAGAACAATCCAAACTTAAATAAAAAAATTCTTTTTCTTACGAACTCTATCCCTACACTTAAATTATACAATGCCCTCATTGTATAAAAATGATAAACAAAAGTGAATAAGGGAAAGAAAAATAGAACAGAAAAATCCCCTGACTGAATTTTCAAAATTCATCATCGGCTAAGAAAAATTCTGCTTGGTCGATTCCTTGATCTCTTGAAAAGAATATACAACATCCACACTTTCGTAGTTAATCACGATTGCATTTAGCATATGCAATAAGCCTTTAAACCCCTCGGTATCCCGAGTGGACGAGTTATAGTCTCGTGAGGGTTTCCAGGGAACATACCCACAAAGTTCATTAAGAAAATAGACTGTATGAAATAAAGTGCTGAACTTACTGCCAGACTTGTGCTATCAAAAATAAACAACCAAATTAGCATAGTAATAATCTCATGAAGTCTGAATTTGAGATGAGTGCAATGGGGGAACTCACGTTCTTTTTGGGTGTTCAAGTTGAGCAGTCTGCCAAAGGAATTTACATTCATCAGTCCAAATATGTCACTGATCTGTTAACCAGGTATGACTTGCTTAATTGTAAGACCTATGGAACCCCCATTGAAATCAATCATAATCTCGGACCAGCCATTGATGATGAGGATTGTAAAGAAAAGGACTATCGCTCAATGATTGGTTCTCTCATGTATCTGACCGCATCCAGGCCGGACATTGTATTTGTTGTGTCCATCTGCTCAAGATATCAGGCTAGGCCTAAGGTTTCTCATATGAAAGCAGTAAAGCGAATTTTTGGGTACCTCAAACATATGCCAACTCTTGGTCTATGGTACTCCAATGAAAAATCTTTTGAACTGACTGCTTATTCGGATTCTGATCATGGCGGCTGTAGCATAGATAAGAAGTCAACAACTGGTGGATGCCAGTTTCTTGGATCACGTTTGGTATCATGGCAATGCAAGAAGCAGACAGCGGTGGCTACTTCCACTGCAAAGGCTGAATATGTTGCTGCGGCTAGTTGCTGTTCCCAGGTTCTGTGGATTCAGCATCAATTGCGCGATTACGGGTTACTTCTTACTATGACTCCCTTACATATTGATAATACTGCTGCTATATCAATTACACGCAATCCCGTACAGCACTCTAGAACTAAACACATAGAACTTCGGTTTCAATTTATACGGGATTGCTATGAGAAACACTTAATAGACTTTGTCCATATAGATACCCTTAAACAGAATGCTGACCTATTCACTAAGGCTTTTTCTCGTGCCCGATTTGATGAACTGGTCAACATGATTGGTTTGCGCTTCTTTCAGCTTAAGAAGTAATTTTTTGGACTTGGACTATTTTGATATAAAAAAAAATATTAATTAATTAATAGCACAACAGCCACTCTTTATACTCTTTAGTATTAAAGAAATGCACAGTTGCAACATTTGTAAAAAGACGTTTAGTTGTGTCTGTAAACAACTAGGGAAATGATAGTACATTAGGGTGCATGCACAAAAATGAAAATCTTAAGGTTTATCCTTGATGTATCAGTAGGTTTATCTAGCATACTTACAATAGCTTTCATAAATATTAGATTCATCATATGATGTACTGGTAGGCATGTTACACCGGTCTTTGAGCAATTAAAAAGTAAATCTAATACATGTCTATTATCATGTGGTCAACATCATGTGATGTATGACTATGTGTCTTAATTCCTTAATATAGCTTGGCATACTTCCAGTTTAGTTAACAATATGAAATACTTTGGGGGTATATATTTCTTGTTTCCTCTGTTGTATGTAAGTACAGACCTGATCTCAAGTTGTATATACTTAAAAGTTAAGCAAACGCAAGTCAAAAGAACTTGAAAAAGTCTTAAATTATAAGATACCTAACAAGTTCGCCAAACTGGTTTGACCAAGTACGGTTTTGCTTACACCTGAATTAAGTTATGTCGCTTTGTTGTACGTCTGTACAGACCTGTCACCGCTGACTTGATTCTTAAAAATGACTTTCCTCTATTTTATCTATCTTGGAAGATATGTTCTTGTCCAAATTAATGGGATATGTCTATGGTGGGGACCCCAGATAATCATTCATACTAACAATAAAAGCTTCGCTCATCGCCGTAGATGTAACATGTTTAGGTGGTCAAACAATACCAGTAATCGTCTTGAAATAATATTTATCAAAGGTATTCTAAATATGCTAAGTAAATTTCAAGAGGTCACATATACTGATAATCGAGATAACGCTTACCATTTTCTAATAATTGCATGTTATCTTAATATGATTCCTTAGCAGACAAAATAACTACGTCACCAAAAAGAAAATTAATTTAAGTTTTTTTTAGGCTAAGTAATTAAGTTATTTTATCTTTAATTTTGTATATTTATTTTTAACAAGTCCAACTAGTTACTCTACCATCGGGTTACAAAACTTGAAATTAAAAATCATGTTTTCTGGGCACTGCGACATAAGTTTTGTTCTGCGACATTACTTATGTTGCCTTCTATGTTGCTACTTTATGTCGCTAGGTGGGGCAGAGGTATAAATACCTCACTCCAGTCGCTTTCTCCGTTCACACTATTAGCGACACAAAATCAAAAACCTGCGACACAAAATCTACCCCTGCGACACAAAATCTACGGTGTCTTCATCTCTTGATTTCGTTCGTCCGGTGTTTATTTTAGAAATCAACCTCGTGTTTCTTGTTCTCTACCTTCCACTCGATCGATAGGTACTAGTCTTACCCTATATTACTACTTATTTGTGCTTCAATCGAAAAATTAATTACGGTTTTTTTGGGTTCACGGGTTTGGGTTGATTAGTCACGAATATCTCATTGTTATTTGTTAATATGAACGTTTTCGTGCTTTTGGTGTGTTGGCGTACCCTAGGGTATGTCTCATTTTCAAAAACCCCAAATTAGAGGTTATGGTTTTCTGGGTTGGGACTTGCTGTTCGTCATTGCGACATAACCTGCGACATAAAAGTTATGTCGCAGAGTTTCTGATTTTCAATTTATGTCGTTGCAATTTGCGACACAAAATTTATGTCGCTTCATATTTGCGACACAAAATTAATGTCGCTGCCATCTGCGACATAACTTTTATGTCGCCAAATGTCATTGCGACATATCTTATGACGCTTAAATCAGTTTAGCCTATTCCTCACTTTTGTCCAATTATGGTATAGCCATGGCAGGTGATTTCGTTCAGGACAATGGTGTTATACATTACTGTATTCACTGCTTCTGCCCAAAGACTATCATGTCTTGCACTTCCGCGACTTCGAGGGTCATCTTCCGGTCGTGGAAGCTTACGTGCACTCAGGTGTCATGATAGCATTCTTGCTTGATCGATTACCTTTCGTTTTTGGTGTTCTGGTGGGATCCCCTCATTATCCTGGATCTTTCCCTAGCCTTGTCTTGAATCTTGGCTTTTTGTCCTGGATCTTAGCCTAGCCTTGTCTTGAATCTTGGCCTTTTGTGTATTAATAGTATCCGAGGATACTTTCTAGGTTTAGGGTTTAGAAATGTGATAATTTGCAATCATAACTATGTATTAATCTTAATTATCAATTAAACCCTTATTTTGTGCGAATTTGATCTCTTTGCTTGTTATTTATGTGAATTTGCATTCTGTTATGCGACACAACTTTTATGTCGCCTCATCTTGGCGACACAAATGTTTTATGTCGCCTGATTGCTGCGACATAACTCTTTATGTCTCATAAAATCGATTAAATTCGAATTAATTGCAAAATGCGACACAACTCTGTCTGTCGCATTATTCTTTAGCGACACAATTCCTTATGTCGCTAATCAATTTTGTTCTATTAGCGACACATTCTATTTATGTCGTAGACTTTCTACACCACAATTCTTTATGTCGCATACAATAACAAATTGATTTGTGTGTTTCGATTAAATCTGTTAATGCTAACCGTTTGCGAGTTTTATTTCCATACTTTGCACAGCAATGGCAGATGGTGATATTCTATGGGAGCCACGTCACAACATTGTGGCATTTTTGGATGATTCGAAGGATACGGCTGCGCCATACAGGCCAATGGTGGCATTTCTACGCAGGTCTCGTATTCATACTGCCATCACCACAACAACCACTATATACAAGGACCAGGTGTCTCAATTTTGGGAAAATGCGGTGATCAACTCCGAGCTGCCATTTACCAGGATTATCTACACTGTGGGTGATCGTCAACTCATTATCTCCGAGCAGGTTATTCAGGAATTCTTCCACTTTGGAGATGCTACGGAGATGCCTACTCTTTTTGGCAATGAGTTTATTGCTGGGGCTATGACACGTCTCGGTTCTCCAGGCATGCCTAACGACCAATATCGCAAGGCAAATCTGCCTAAGGTCTGGAGATATTTGATGCATGTCCTTATTATTTTCCTTTCTCCTCGTAAGGCAGGATTTGATGGCATTAGTCATTCTACGGCTTCTGCCATGTTGGCTTTAATTTACAACAAGCCATTTAATTTTTCTGGATATATCATTAGGGCCATGGTGGATAATCTTAACGCCGGGGATAAGCGTTGGAATTTATATCCACGCTCTATTCAGCTGTTTCTTGACAATCAGCTTCCCGGCCTTCCGCAGAATGCTCGCGAACGCTTGCGTCCTACTCCCATGAACGTCCGAATCTGGACGGTTTGTGCGGCTGGTGCGAACGCGAATAACAACTTTCCGTTGTTTGGGCATATAATCAATGAGGCTTATGTTGCGCCGCCCGATGACGGTTTTATGGACGTTTTGCCTGCACCTGGGCAGGGAATTCAGGAGGAGGAATTACACCTCCATGATGCTCAAATACAGGTCGATGATCTGTTATAGGAAATTGAGGATTTCCAGGCTGGAGAACAGGCTGATCAGCCTAATCGTGAAGATCCAGTTGTTGAAGATTCAGATGGAGGCTCTACTCCAGAGACTTCTCCAAGGGATATCCCCTCCGGAGATGCGTTGAGAAATATTCAACGCTTTGATCCTCGTCGGTTCAAAAGAATACAATGTCGTATTCGTGCAGGTACGAGTTATCTTTGCCCTGATCTGAGCAAACGACCAAGAAGTGCTGATCTTGATGATGAAGATTGGGTTCCACCCAGTCTCAGGCATCGGTGTTGGAGGTTCAGGCTGCTCAGATTAAGGTGTTAGAAGAACAAGCAGCTCTGGTTCCTACTTTGAATACTAGGGTTTTAGAACTAGAATCCCTAGTTGTCGTTCCAGGGGAGTCAGGCCTGCGTGCCATAGAAACAACATCTAGGGCTTCAGCCGGAACACAGACTGACAATGTAGATGAAAATGTAAATATTCCTGATAATAATGAATCTCTTCGTTTGGATTATTTCTCTGTTGATGACATTCCAGGTCAACCAAGACCGTTAGCTGTAGATTTTTCAAATGCTAATCTATCTTTTATTCAGCAAATGGTTAATGAGGTAAATCAGGCATCTGAACCTGAATTTGAAATAAATGATGATGTCGAGATTGAAGAAGAGGAGATGCGTCCTGATGAATTCTATGATGATGCTCTGACAATCGAGACTGATTCTTCGGAAGATGAAGCAGAGCTAGCTGGAACTTTGCAAACTGTTCCAGAAACTACACCGGCTTCTGATACTGCTTCTACTTCAACCTCTGAGCGGCCTGTGATCAGTTTTATTCCTGGTGAATTTGTTCCTGTTACTTGCAAGACATATAAGGTTAGTGGGAATTATACAGGAATTATTAAAAGCTGGAAAAACCTACAAAGGTATTTTCATGATTAAAAGAAGCGATGGCATTCAGTATTTCAAAAGATCATTCAAGAAGCTGAGTACATTGCCAGAGGGAGAAATAAATCGTCTAGCTCAACTGGAACTGATAAATCCAACTAGGGATTCAAGAGCTGATTTTGTACAGACGGTTTTGCGTCGTGAAGTGAAGAGCAAAAGATATAATTTTATCAAACCGACGCTTGGTACGAGATTCATATTCAAGAAGAAACTTGATCCAGTTACAAGGCAGCCAATTTGTAAAGTGCATTATCCTCCAGCTGATTGTTTAACTAAGATTCCATTGGAAATAGTTCCCTTTAACTTTCTAAGAAGATTTCATCATTGGGAACTCGATCCTCATACAGGCGAAGCTGTGTTCATTTTTGTTCCAGAATCTGAGCATCCAGAGAGAACTTCGCTGTATGGTTTGAAGAAAGCTCAATTTAAAGTTTTTGATCCTATGAGCTTGATCAATTTGTCACAGAAAGACTTGAGGAAGTTGTTTGATAATCCAATTCGCTTCAACGTAAGAAATGTTGGAATTCGATTCTAGCTAGACAATTCCAGAAAGTTGTGACTGTGTGTGTTACGCATGGGATTTATGCTGGAGGCAGGTTTCCTGCAGGCTGGGCTTAATTGAAGAAATTTTGAAAGACCAAGCTGAAGACACAGGGGAGTTTGTTGGTGCATCTTAGTGTGTCTGTCAGTTGGTCTAAGTCTGTAATGCGTTTGATATGTAATTACGTTAGTTAATAATGTTTGTATTAATTACATTTTGTGTTTTGGCGACACAAGGTCTTTGTGTCGCATTAGTCAACCTGGCAACACATCTTGTGTCGCATGAGTCGGCTTGGCGACACAGCTTGTGTCGCAAAGGTCAGACTAGGTTTAGTATAAATAGACATGTACGGCTCATTGGTTAAGGTTGACGAATTTGTGAGATCAGAGAGCTTATTGTAATCGTTTTATTCAATACAAGCTGATCGACTTTTGGTATACAATTCATATACTTTGTGTTTGATTCGTTGTTTACTCGTTTAACGTTTTTTTATCAATCGTGGGATTACGCACTATGTTTGATTATTAGGGATTCAGTTAGGTCCGGTACAGGGGTCCTACAGTATTGGTGAAGCAAATTCAGAGAAACTCTCATGATGAATTCTCTCAGCGTTTTCAGTTTCTATGAGCATGGCAGCTATTCTTCTTACCTTTTTAGCTATTTTACCATCTTCGTCTGTGCTCAAGTAGTTGTCTTCGATTTTTGTTTCGCGTTCTACATGATTGTGCCTTAACGAATCTAATAACCCATAGAAACCTAAATGCATATCATGATAATCATATGTGATGTGGGTTTTCTCTGCTGTTCCTATATCCTTTAAGATCCTATTATAGTATCCTTCTTGATGATTTGTTGTTAACCCAGAATACCTAAAAGTATCTACTAAATGATAATAAACCTCTGATAGACCTAGATGAAAAAGGTTATTTCTTTGATTGTAGTGAACTCCAGGGTAAGCTAGTTGCAACTCCTTCTTAGCATAAGTGATCAAGTTTGCCATTGGTTCATCAAAAAAATACTCCGGAATTGTACGTGTTACTTCATCACATTCTCCATAGTAAAATTCATCAATAATGTCTTGAATGTAGAACTCAACCGTACAATCTATGAAGAATCTTCTAGAATCAATGTGTTCTCTAGCCTTTATCGAATTGAAGAAGTCTTGAAAGTTCCTTAGCAAGCAGATGTCAGCCATATTGCTCAAGTTTCCAGTGGCATACTCTATTATTTCCTTCAGCGCTCTTAACATTTCTCTTTGCTTCTCAGAATAAGGAAACAAAGATTTCTCAAATGTCTTATACACATAAGTATACTTCAACAGCTATTCTTCACAAAAAGTTGGATCTACATCTTCACTCACAATATCATATTTCAGCTCATTCACATAGTTGATAAAATCATCTGTATCTCTGGTTTCATTAGATATGACCCAAGCAGTGAATTGTTCTTCCATCTTCTTAATCAACTCTTTTTGATAATCAGTATATTCTAAAGTAGACCTACGTACGAGTTCCATAAAAAATCTAATCTCATCCTCATGGTCATCTAAGTAGTCAAACATGTCTTCCTTGGTTGAAATCACAGGAGGATGTTCAAAACACTCGTCTTCAGTTGTTAGCCTGATTTTCTTGTTTGGTTCAATAGAATGGTCATCTATCTCTATATCTTTAAAATTCTCATTCTCACTTCCAAAGTCCACTTGCATCGACTCCATTTCTTAATAACAGTTAAATTTTCTCTGTGCACATAAAATAACACATAGTTTAGATTACTTATCTAATCCTATTCTACCTAAAGTGATTTATTATACATATTGAATAATTATATTAATTTCTTATACATTGCTAATCAAAAGATCTCGGTAGGTCCATTGATAGTACACAAAAGCGGAGAAACAGGTCAGCGCGAAGCATGTTAAAAACCTATTCCTTTTGAGAAGCACCTTACCTCTTATATGATAAATCAATGAGGTAGGGCTGAACTCTCCTTATACCTTTGTTTTTGTTAGTATTCTCAATGGGTGAGCCGATATTTCGTATTGATTTTGCAACACATTAGAAAAAAATATAATTGTTTTACAGGGAAAATAGTTAGTTTAAATTAAAATACACCGCTCCCCGGCAGCGGCACCAAAAACTTGATGTGTGCTAAGTATAGGCAATTATAATCACAAGTTTTAATTAAGGAAATATTAAATAATACTATCACACAATTCAGGCAAGTGTTATCCAGATCATAGAATATAGTTTTATAAGTAAGTCCAGATTCGAACACAGGGAACGTGATTTAATCTATAACTAACTATCTATTTATCCTAATTACAATTATTACAATTAATATACAATTTATAAAATAATACACAATAATATACAAGATAGGAGGGACGTTTTAGTTCCGATCGAACATATTTATATTTGATACCAATTCTTTAATAGATAAGTTTAAAGGAACAACCTACGAATACTCAATTGGATAGAAGATTATGACTATTTAAACTATTATTTATTAAACTTATTATATCAACTTATGTCTATTTGCGTGTTGGCTATTATTATTGTGATTTACTAATGTAGAAAACCTCAAAGGTTATGACAATTCTCATATAGCAATACAGTCAAAGGTTATGTAAAGTATCACTATTTATTAAGATCTATCAACATATTATTGATGCAATTCCAGGGTTGGTTGAATTATAATGCTACTTAACATCTAATGAAACATAATCACTTAATTTAAAAACCCAAAAGATTAGTGAAGTTTATCTATAAATCAGTTAATTATGATCATTAACATAATATAACACATAATTCTTGCATAATAATATTCAATAATATAGTTCCAACATAAACATATAATTCATATAATAAACCTAATAAACATACATTTAAACATTCATAATGAAAATCTAACAAGCAATTAATTCAAATAAACAATATCCATAGTAACCCAAAAGGTTAGTGAAGCTACAAGGATAAAGAAACCGAACCAATTGACGAACTAGCTTTTCCTAGGGTTGAAAACCTTCAAACCCTAGCTCCTTAGCCTCCAAATTCGCACCTAAAGTCGACCTTAAACCTTAATAATCGACTTTGTATTCTAAGAACCGTATATGGTTTAGCTAAAACTAAGCCTCTATTTATAATGTTTCTGGCCGACCCTCCAACCGCCGGTTGGGACTTCCAACCGCCGATTGGAGTTATTTGAATCCCACTCCAACTCTGCGCTTTTTCCATCGACTTGAACCCTTAGCCCCAACCGCCGGTTGGTTAATCCAACCGCCGGTTGGATTGTAATTCCAGAATATTCCAAAAACGGTTTAGGCTTCAATGTGGGATTTTCTTTCTTCTTTAAATGGATTCACTTATTTTCTTGGCCCAATTCTTCAATATTGTCATTTTAGTCTTCATTTATTTAAGGTTTAAATCTTTTTTTCTTCAATTGCTTTAATTTCTTTAGTTTCGGTCTTATTTTCATTCCTTTTCTTCAATCTTCAATTAAAATACATTTCTGCAAATATTAACAAAATAAGTATCTAAAATCATATAAATGCATAAAAATGTATAAATATAGGGATAAATAGTATAAAATATAGTATATATTTGATGCTTATCAGTAGGCTACCGAAGCCATAGCAAACACCTCCTCTATATTATATGCTAACTACATATCTTTTACTTTCTTTATTTAATTTTTCTGCCTAAGTATACAAAAACTAAAACAAAACCCCAACTATATGTTAAAACCATTACTAGATAGATAGAGCGTCTCCAACGTCAATGTTTCATAATACAACTGATTTATAGAACGACCCTAGGTCATACTTACTACTGTACTTCCATAGTTTTAGTACACTTAGGCCCCATATTTACAAATTATAAAACTCACTTATCGAGGCCAAGCGGAAGGTTCACAATGACAGGAAGTGATTCCTAAAACCGACCGCCCGGCTCGCATCTAGTTTTTGGCACCTCTACCAGGGAATCAGTTGTAAGATCCGAAGACGTTCTAGACAAACTCTTCTTTCTAGTAAACATCTGTAGTTTAGTTTTCCTTTCCTTTGCTCCAAACGATAATTCCTTCCCACAACACACAATGATATTCGGCCAGATCATCCGGATCTGAACCTCTCATTTTCGTACCCGATCCTGAGTCGATTATCCGAACCGCTCGTAAACGGACGAGACAACTAATGGCTGCTCGTGTCACGCTCGCCGATAGCACCAAACAATCAATCAAAGGACGAGGTGGACCCATCAGCTATCCTGTTATCGACGGTGCGTCATTCGAACTTAAACACCACATCGTTCAACTCATAAAGGAGTTTTTTCCAATTCCATTGTTTACCCCATGATGATCCCGACGCCCACATAAACCGATTTATTCAGACCACCAACTCTTACAAGAAGAATGGGGATGATCAGGATATAGTCCGCCTATACATGTTCCCCTATTCTCTCACTCACCATGCCTTGACTTGGTTTGAGGGATTAGAGACCAACTCTATCTCCTCTTGGAAGGAGATGGCTTCAAAGTTCTTAGCTAAGTACTTTCCTCCGGCCTTACAAACCAAACGCAAGAACGACATCATAAACTTCCAACAACGTTCTGATGAATCTGTCTACTCGGCATGGGAGCGATATAAGAGCCTTCTGAATAAATTCCCTAACCACCTAATTCCAAAAACCAGCCAACTATGCACGTTCTACAACGGTCTTACTCCAAACCATCATATCACTCTCGACACTGCCGCTCAAGGAAGTATTATGCTGCTTAGTGAAGACGAGGCATGGAATCTGATCAAGAATATGACAATGCACCATCACGATTGGAACTCTGATGAGCGATCCTCATCATCACCAACGCTTGCTGCCTCAAATCCAATCCAGACTAAAGCTATCAAGTGCTTGACAGAGAAAATCAAAACCCTGACAAAACAGATTGACGGAATGAAGAAACCATCCCAGCATGTCCATCAACTTCAGGCATACCATAACTGTGCCAACCTGCCAATGGAAGCTTATCAGGTTGAGTACAAGGCTCCTGCTGACGGCATGGATTACAAAGCTCAATCTCCAGCTCGTCCTCAAAATCAGTCTAGTTTCACTCGAACCTCTCCCTCTAGGAGTAGAGACAACCGATATCCACCTAGAAATCAACCATTCCAACCTAATTACCAACCTAGATACCCACCACAACCCTAACTGACCTATAACCAACCATTCTCATTGATTGCACCCGACGCAGCTCAACCGACTGAACCCACTAAGACCCTTGTGCCCATTACTAGTCCAGACGACACCCTCACTAAGTTCATCCAAGGCCAACACCAGTTCAACCAAAAGACTAGCTCTAGGCAAGACCAAACTGACCTATACCTTAGGAACCAACTGGCCGTTCTTAAAAATCTTGACGCCCAGATTGGACAACTAGCTCAACGTCTTGACTCTAGGCCTCAAGGTAATCATCCTAGTAACACGGTACAAAAACCCCACGTAGAAAAGGCTAAACAGATGAGTACTACAGACAAGAAGGAGGCACCGAGCCAAAATTCCACTCCTTCTCCGGTGAAGGATGATTCTCCTGTCCCACTGATAGTTGAGACCACGTCTGTCCCTACACCACAAAGGGAAGTATGAATTCCATTTCTTGGCCGTCTAGGGAAACTCTACAAGGATAACACCTTCCGTCTCGATGGAAAGTTCATGGACACCGTGTCCATAACCCCTTCCAATTCAAAATACATCCTTAAACTCCTGTCGACCAAGGACAAGGTACCCGAAGTGCCCAATGTCCCAGTGAACGCGGAATGTTCAAAAATCATTAAGAATTCCTTACCTGAGAAATTAGGAGATACAGGACCTTTCACCCTCCCCTGTTCGATCTATCACTCGGGCATGATACACTCTCTAGCCGACCTAGGAGCCAGTATCAACCTTATGCCCTATTCACTTTACACCTGACTGGAATTAGGACACCTTAAGCCTACCAAGATGAGCGTCCAGCTAGCTGACCAATCCATTAGATACCCTAAGGGAATAGCTGAGAATATCATGGTTAAGGTAGATAAGTTCCTATATCCCATAGACTTTATAGTGATGGACATTCAGGAGGATGTACATATCCCTATAATCTTAGGAAGACCATTCTTGAACACCGTGTGTACTATCATCGATGTTTATTCATAGACTATCAGTCTCAGATCTCATGGAGAAACTATCACCTTCAAGATTGATCAGACTGACCAGACCTTGACAGAGCATGCGGAGATAAGTATGATTTCTACAGGTAGAGTTATTTCGGATGATTATTCTAAACCAGACACACAAATGTTTGACGAGCCCACTACATTTACTTCCGACACTGAGAAAGAAGAAATGGAAGAAGAGGAAGAGACTGAAGAAGAAACAGAAGAAGAGGAGGATGAGGCAAAAGACGATCAGTCAACACCAACTTACTTTCCTGATTCATACCCTCTGACAGCTGAGATAATGTAGATAGACTACACCCGAAGCTTTATCCCGTTGCCAGATAATGACTCAGAAAAAGAAGGACCACTGATTGACTATCCTTATGATGTTGAGTACGCACTTACTATTCCAGCCCTTGGTTCATCAGAACCTCGAACTCAGTTCGAGCTAGGAGGTACTTCTGGTTCCAGTCATGATTCCGATTCTCATGAAAAAAAGGAAATTGAGATGATCTCTTCTTAGCCAATATCTCAGATCACCGACGAGTCTCAGTCACCACCTACAGTTGTCGAGTTCCCTGATTCACTAGAGTTTGATCCCACAACGATAGAGAGTGACAAGTACGAGGTAGTATACATTGATGTTCCGATTGATATCTGCTATATCCACCTTCGTCTACCTTCCACCATTCCAGAATCTTCTCTCGAAACTATCCAAGTACCGATCATCTCTACTCACGATGAGATGATCAATGCTGTTGAGCAATACGAGGATGACTTCCGTACCTTAATGGCGATTATCAGAGATTCTACTAATGAGTACACGCCACATCAGAGAGACTTGATCGAAGAAATCAAAGCAGAATATGATATTTATCATGTCACCAACTACCGAAGCCCTCAACATCTACAAAGCCACATCCATGCCTTTGCCGAAGATCTCGCTACTCAGCTTCTGCCAGAACCTCAGAACATAGATGAACCCTCTTTAGAAGAGCTAGAATTCTTTGAAAATCGGAAAATCATATATGGCAAGGTATATGAAGAACTAATCAGGTCCGTGATGAGTGTACGACCATCTCAAACGCGAGTGATCACAACGCCTATCGGTGGGTGTTTTAAATTTGTAAATGCTGGGGTCTAAGCGTAACTTATTACTACTGAACCAAAGGCTAGTAGATGGTAAGTATGACCTAGAGTCATTCTTAAAGAGAAACTGAATTGAAACGGAGGTGATCTAATCAATCGTTACTTTCTAGAATAGGTTTTTATAAAAGTGCGTCGGGGGTTTTGGTTCAGTTAACTAATAAACTAAATAAAGCAAATGAAAGGTAATAATAAATCAGATTATGGAAAGTAGTATTTGTTGTAATTTCATTAGCTCATAATATGGTACGATGAGTTCTTAGAGGAAACGTTTATCTAAATTGGGAATGTTTACTAGATTCGATAGCTTATGGTATAACCCATAGATTGCTTATCAGTCGGTTATTTACTGATATGTCACGAGGAACTAGGGTATCGTGATTCTGATCAGACAGACAATGCTCAACTCTCCACACTCTCCTGCGAGGGAGTCAGTGGCCCTTATTATTGAACGCGTTCGCTCATGGGCGAAGGAAAAGAGTAGGAAGTCCATAACAAGTCTAACTGTTCTTAATACCACAAGAACTACAAATCCGACAAACAACTAACTTAGAAAATATGTTCGGACTTATTTGATTAATTTCTATTTGTGAAACTCAAGCATGGTAAACGAGGGAAAGCGTTTAGGTTTCTTGCATACCTTACTTTAGGTGTCACGGTTTGAAGAGATATATCATTTTAAACTGGATAATAAACTTGTCTTTCTTAATACAATTAACAAATCCCTAGGTTTTTGTGAATGATTATTTAGCCTATAGCCTACCTACTCTAATCTAATCTAAACTAATCTAGTTAAAATGCCGACGGTTTTGCATAAAGTTAAACCTAGACCATATCGGAAAATACTATGGTAGTTCACAACATATTTAATCGTTTACCGATGTTTCCGTTGTAAATTTAATTGCTTCGCAATATTTTCATGATAAGTACATTGTGATTGGAGGTGTACTATACTCATGGCAATTCCACGTAATCACATTGCAACTTAAGATGATTACATGACGTTACAATTTAGCTGTAGTTTAGACACAGATAATTATTGACCGAGTATTAAGATTCACGACTCTTCTTTACAAGGTTACAATCACATTTGTTAATCGAAAGGCGAATATAAGTTTTATGTTTAAAATCACAAGATAAGTCTGATCATAAAGGTTCCGTTTTTATAATGTCGATCCATAATACAACTACCATCGGTCATTTACCGACTTCCATACATTTGTACTCCGCTTGACAACGTTTCCCGTACTATATCAGGTAAACAGTCGAATAGGGGCCATCATATTACTTCACATCATATTTAAGTTCATCCCATAATTATTTATGCTAATTACATCACAACAAATACAATAGTAATCTACTCTCTAATCATGGCACAAACTATCTCTTGCATAATTAAAGTATACATATTTAATTAAGATAGATAAGGATAGAAATAACCGATATAAATGCGCGAGAAGGAATAGACTTGAATTAATAAGAATAACTCCAAGCTTACACCAAAGATTACAAGCACGTTCCTTGCTTTCATTCTATTCTAACAACATTTCCTAAACTTATACTATTTTAGAAAGTAAAACTAGAGAAATGAGAAAGATATGGAAGGTGTGTGAAAAGATGAGTGAAAGTGTATTTTTTTTAGGTGTGTAGGTATATCTTCAAATGAACCAAGGGCTCCCTATTTATAGGGGAAAATTGGTGTAGTCTAGCAACTTGAGGCACATGTTAGCAAAAGGTGAGAAAGTTGCTAGAACATGTACCCTAAAACGCATAAAGGTCTAGCACGTGTACCCTAAAGTTGCAGAAAACGCGTAGCACGTGTACCGTGCGAGTACGGGCGAGTACGAAAAAGTGCACGGGAGACGCGGACAGGCTAGCCGGCGCCGCCACCCTGGTGTCCGGCGGCGGTGGGGTGGTGGCCGGCGGCGGCTGCCTCTCCTCCGCCCCGATTCGCCGTCTTTCGTCTCGTTGCTTGATTCCTCCGTATCTCCTTCGTTATACGTGGTTTGCATCGATTCTTTTTGCGTTCGATTCGTTTTTCAAAAATGAAGACTTTGATGAAAAGAAATCCCAAAAGTATGTCTCTGATCTTTGGATGTCTTTTATGAATCGTTTGAATCTTCCGGCGTACGTAGAATCTTCATTCTTCATCCGTTTTTGTTGATTCTTCTTCTGTTAGATTCGTATTTTGAAAATGAACATCTTAGATAAGAGAAATCTCAGTGATGGAGCTTTTGCCTTTAAATTTTGTCTCGATGTCTTGAATCTTCAAACGTATGTGAAATCTTCGTTTTTCGTCCGTTTTGCTTGATTTTTCTCGTGCAACTCAATTTTGACCTTCTTGACAAAGTTTCATTGATTTGAACATTATTTGAGTTTATTTGCCAAGTATTGTTCCAGAATGAGAGATATCGGTGGTAAAAACGTGACTTTTTACGCGATATCAAGTATCCCACACTTAGAACTTTGCTTGTCCTGAAGCGAACTCGAATTTCAAGCATGGTTAAAAATAAGTAGATAATGAAATATTTTGAGGCGGAACTTTTTACTATGGGGGTTTTGAAAAAAATAAAATATTTGTGCTTTTGAAAAAGTGGCGTTGTAATCTTTGGGAGCATACTTTTGATCTTTGATCTTGGATACATGACTAGGCGATCCTCTCACAGTGGTCACTCCAATCACTCAAAGTATTTAGGGTTTCCTATTCTAATATTATCAATCACTCAGAACGCCAGTCATGTATCGTTTATCGTCATAGGCTTGATCGAGAATCAAATCGATACCTTTTAAGTGAGCGCGAAGTCGATCTAACCACAACCATTCTAGGAGAAGTGGTGTAGGGTTTTTGGAGTGGAGTGTTGGTGATATGAGAGGAGGTTGTGTTGGTTTTTCATTGGTTTATATATATTTTTTCGTGTGAAGAGGAAAGCTGGAATTTTTGAGAGGATTGATGCCCTGTTCTTATGATTTTTGGTAGGAGTCTTTTTCTCCATTTGACTTTCTTTTCTTCAAATTCTTTTTTTTTTCGACGTCATATCCTTGTAGCTTCTCTTCTTTCATCTTTGGAACTTTCTATGAAGTTCTTAGGGATCTTTTTGAGAGAGTAGGGATAACGTATTTTCATTTGTTGGGTGTATGGATGGGTTCAAGAATGATGTGATTCGATCTCCTTTTCATTCACCAATTCGGATTCGAAATGCATAACAGGAGCAAGTTCTGATTCTAAACGCATACATCGGTACACTAAAGAATCGAAGAAGTGAAGCATTAAAAATGAATGCTTTATATGGCTCAAGATACCTTACGAATCGAAAGTTGGTTTGTTGTGTGCCAAGTCATGAGATGCTCTTTATGGGATTACTTAACTAATTTTTCAAAGGAATTCATATTTTATTTATCCTTCTTCCCCAAAGTAAATTATTCTTTGTCTAAATTTTTTCATTTTCAACATATTTTTAACTCAATTTTGAAAATTTTTGTTTACTTATTGGAGAAGGATAGTCTAAAGAGCAACGAGCTTAGAATCAAGCATATACCATTAACCATTTTACAGTAGTATAACTACTGCTATCCCACACTTAAAGGAACATCATCCTCGATGTTATTCTAAGCTCTTGTTGGGGGAAAATCCCACACTTAAGAAGTGAAACATCACAAACGTATTCTTTTAGCGGTGTGTGTTGGGTTTGAATCCCACACTTAGTGATAAGCATAATGGATATGGTATATTTATAACGGAGGAAAAAGATTGGTAGAGAGTTACTCCCCAGTGGATGCAGTTTTCCTTGGTACGTGGGTGCCGAACTTTGTCTTCCTGGTGTCATTCTTGATCAAGTCTTCTTGTGATTTGTCTCAAAGGTGTGAACATGTCGGACATGAGATATGTTGGATGCGAATACTTCCGTGAAGGAGGAGGCATTCTTTACATATCCGAGTGTGAAAGATAGTCAGAGATTTCATCACTTCATGGAAAGTAAAATTTGCAGAAATGTAAAACACGGGTTGCCTCCCGAGAAGCGCTCTTTTAAAGTAGAGAGCTCGACTTAGTCCTTTTCTTCAGATGATGATGTTGGATGCATCCCAGGTGCTGGGGTTGTTACCGTGGCTTCTAGGTAAGCTGTAACATGGAGGAAAGTACTGAAGGAATTGCTCTATCATGTCAGCAATTAGGGTTGGTTGATTGGTGGATTCCATCCTGAAGCTTTTGAAGTGATCAGTGGCTAATCGATCGAGAATTGCCATCCATTAGCTGATGTATCTAACAGACCATGTGACTGGTCCATTAGGGTCAACTCTTGTCCAGGTGTGAGTTCGAACAATCTCACGTTGGGGGTGGTTTTGGCCTATTGAAGCGATTAAGGCCATGAACTAAATTTTTACTTCTTCAAAGTCACTAGCCAAGGGGTCTCCTCCAAATGCTTTGGTTGCTTGGCATACTTGTCTGATGAGTTGATGTTGCTCATGGTTGAAGGGAAAATCCGAGTCCGTGAAGACATAGATTAGCTTGTTGAATATTTCATTGTATCCGTTGCGATAGACATCAAGCTCTACATCTTCTTCAGTATACATTCAGCGTAATCGAGTAGTCACATATGTTGCTAAGTTGATTTGTGACAAGTACGGAATGAATCTTGGTACTTCACGAACTTCTTCTTCATATACTGAGTCATTTAGTTCATCAATTATTAGCTCAACATGATGACCAGTAGTGGAATGAATGACGATTCTGAAATTCTCTGAAGCCGTGAGGTGTTCTCGAGTTTCGATGAGATCTAGAAGGGTTCTAAGATCTCCCACCATTCTGAGATCGGCAGAATTCTACGGGTTTCCAGTAGCTCTTTCCAGATGGGTTCTCATTGATACTAGTGTAGCCTTCTGACTTAATGAGTAAGGGAAAGCTGATCCGGGTAGGGCACAATATACTTTTTGGTATATTTGCCTCTGGTTGCTGCAGAACTCGATTTCTCCCATCGGGTAGTGGGGTCTTTCTGGCTGTTGAGCTTCTCTTGTGAGTTGATCTTGAAGGGAATCTGATAGTTCTTGGATATATCTGCGTAGAGCGCGAGGTTCTTGCGATCCATAATTGGCAAGGTATGAATTGTATTCTCGTTTGATTTCCCTTTTTAGGTGCCTTTGAGCGGTGGTGTAGTCATTAGTTGATTCTCTGATAGCTTCTACAATGATGCGAACATCGTCGTTTTCATCAATCAAGTCAATCATCTCTTGGTGGGTATCTAAGAGAGGGATTTCCAATATCTCGGTTGTGGAGATAGGAGAATTTGTTGGAGCAGGGGGAATAGAGTGTTCGTCGAGAGTGACGTCGATACAATCATCGTCATACTCAATTTCTTCTTCATAATCTTCATCACGGGAATCTGGAAATTGGTGGAATTCTTCATCTGAGGGTGCATTATTGAAAGGTTGGGAACTATCAATTTCAATGGTCCTGACT
The DNA here is from genome assembly GCA_963422505.1 of Pseudognaphalium luteoalbum. Classification (NCBI taxonomy): domain Eukaryota; kingdom Viridiplantae; phylum Streptophyta; class Magnoliopsida; order Asterales; family Asteraceae; genus Pseudognaphalium; species Pseudognaphalium luteoalbum. The sequence goes on from OY730197.1 coordinate 81,618,763, forward strand.
TCTGTGGCTGAATCTTGAAGGTTTTCTTCCACAAAGCCATTCGTTTGACTTGCCTTATACGCAACGATTCTTTGTAATAGCTTGTCATATATTTCCGATTGGTTTGAGGATCAGAACTCTTCTTCAATTGTATCTGTATCTCGGAGTCGGGTTCGGGTGAATGGTTTCGAAGGGTTGAGATGAGAGTCGAGCATGGTTTCTATTCTCTTGAGATGAGTGGATTTGAAGTATTGACGGACGGATTCATAATCAACGGATTCGTGTGATGAATTATTATCTTCAGAGCATTGTATCCTTTTGACTTCAGCCATTTAGGGTAAATTAATTTGATCTTCATCTTCCTCCATTTCTTCAGATCTTTCTTCTTCAGTCTCTTCGTCCATTTCTTCTTTTTCCTCTTCAATTTCTTCTTCTACCTCAGTGGGTTCTTCCTCTTCTTCTTCTTCATGTTCTTCTTCTTCTTCTTCAGATTCCAAGTCTTCCTCTTCAGGTTGATACTCCTCTTCCTCTTCTGGGTCAGTTTCAGTGTCAGAGATGAAGGTTGACGATCGGGTGAAAGGTTGTTCTTCTTCGGGCTCTGATTCATCATTATAGGTAATTCTGCCTAATGATATAGCATAACATTCTTCTTGTTCTGGAGTGCATTCTGGTTGGTCGATCTTGTAAGTAATGCTTTCGCCATGCGAACATAGGACAATTGTGTAGTTATACACATCAATTACCTCTCGGGCTGTATTTATGAATGGTCTTCCAAGGATGATCGGGATGTTTATGTCCTCATGGATGTCCATTACCACGAAATCCGTAGGAAAGAAGAATTTGTTAATTTGAACTAAGACATTTTCAGCTATTCCTTTTGGGTATCTAATGGATTGGTCAGCTAGCTGGACAGTCATCTTAGTGGGTTTCAAGTTTTCAAGTTCTAGCCTTTTAAACACGGAGTAGGGCATGAGGTTAACGCTAGCTCCTAGGTCAGCTAAGGCGCTTATATCTCCGGATTGTTAAATAGAACAAGGGAGTGTAAATCTACCGGTGTCTCCTAGTTTTTCAGGAAGGCTATTTTTAAGTAGGGCTAAGCTTTCAGGACTAAGAGGAATGTTGTTTACTTCTGGCAGTTTATCCTTAGTGGATAGCAATTTTCTAATATATTTATTACGACTGGGAACTCTAGACATAGTATCGAGGAATTTTCCGTCTAACTTAAAGGATGATAATTTCTTAGGTTGGACCTTAAGTCTAGCAGGGTAAGGGATTCTAACCTCCTTGTTCAGGGTCGGGGTGGTTTCCACAGCGGGTATCTTGATCTCTGGTTCTTCTTTGACTGGGACAGCAGCAGGGGGTGGTGTGGCTGCTTCTTTGGTGGTGGTAACTTTCTTTGCCTCCTCAACATGTGGGTTGTGAACCGTGTTGCTAGGAAAACTTCCTCTGGGTCTATTCTCAAGACGTTGTGCCAATTGTCCAATTTAAGCCTCCAAGTTCTTCAGTACGACCAATTGATTTCTCATGAAGAGATCGGCTTGATCTTACCTAGCGGATGTCTTTTGGTTGAGTATGTGATGGCCTTGCATGAACTGGGTGAAGGCGTATTCTGAACTTGAAGCTGGTGCATTTGTCTTGTTTGGTTGTTCAGTGGTTTGGTTTGTGTCAGAAGTGGGTCCAGGAAGTGCGAGGGGTTGGTTGTAGGCAAGTTGTTGTTGTTGTGGGTAAAGTGGGTATCTAGGTGGGTATCAGGGTTGGAAAGGTTGGTTGTTTCTTTGTGGGAATGGAGGTTCTCTAGGTTGGTTGTTGTTTTGGTTGAAACCGGGTGGAAAATTATCTGGTCAAGCGGGATATTGAGCATAGTAAACGGTGCCATCTGTCTCTTCATATTCAAATTGATATTCACCGGGTGGTTGCGAGTTGGTGCAGTTTTGACAGGCTTGCACTTGGTGTACTTGGTGTTGTTTCTTCTTAAGTTCTCCAAACTATTTGACAAGTGTGTCCATCTTCTCCGATAATACCTTAACTGCTTCGACTGGAATTGGATTCGATGCAGCGAGAGGTGTTGAAGATGTTGAGTGATCTCCAGAGTTCCAATCATGGTGATGCATAGTCATGTTTTCTATAAGATTCCATCCTTCTTCGTCCGTTTTCGTCATAAAGCTTCCTTGTGCGGCAGCGTCGAGGGTGGTTCGGTGGTTAGGGTCTAAACCATTATAGAAGGTACACAATTGTGCATATTTGTCGAGTCGGTGATTAGGGCATTTCTTCAGTGCTCCTTTGAATTGTTCCCATGCGGTGTACAATGAATCATCAAAAGCTTAGTGAAAGTTCATGATGTCATTTCAGAGTTTGGTTTGTTTAGAGGGCGGAAAGTACTTAGTCAGAAACTTTGTCGCCATCACCGTCCATGAAGGGATGGAGCCGGTTTCTAAACCTTCAAACCATGTTTCTGCATGATGTGTGAGCGAATAAGGGAAGAGATACAAGCGGATTGTATCTTGGCTAACTCCATTTTGTTTGTAGGAGTTTGAAAGAGATATGAATTTTTCGAGGTGGGAGTTTGGATCATCACTTGGCAATCCATGGAATTGACAGTGGTTTTGGATTAGTTCGATGATGTGGTGTTTAAGCTCGAATGATTGTCCTGGGGTTTCTGAGTAGAGAATTGGGCCTCCTCTTCCTTCAATAGAGGGCTTACTGTTGTCAGCGAGAGTGATTCGATCAGCCATTGCTTGTCTGAATGCGGATTGCTTCTTTTCTCGTCGAATAATACGTATTATAAGTTCTGGATCAGGAAAGTTAAAAAGCGGTGTTGATGTAGGGGAACAGGTCATACACTAAAGGAAAACAGACAATAAAGAATTTTTTTATAAGGTTTTATGCTAAGGGTATACTAGAAAACAGGATTGGTTGGGCCTCTGTATCGGACAGTTAGTCTCCCCGGCAGCGGCACCAAAAACTTGATGGGTGTCCGACCGTCGCAAACGCGAGTGATCACAACGCCTATCGGTGGGTGTTTTAATTTTGTAAATGTTGGGTTCTAAGCGTGACTTATTACTACTGAACCAAAGGCTAGTAGATGGTAAGTATGACCTAGAGTCGTTCAATTGAAACGGAGGTGATCCAATCAATCGTTACTTTCTAGTAAAGGTTTTTATAAAAGTGCGTTGGAGGTTTTGGTTCAGTTAACTAATAAACTAAATAAAGCGAATAAAAGGTAATAATAGATCAGATTATGGAAAGTAGTATTTGTTGTGATTTCATTAGCTCATAATATGGGACGATGACTTCTTAGAGGAAACGTTTATCTAAATTGGGAATGTTTACTAGATTTGATAGCTTCCCATAGATTCCTTATCAGTCGGTTATCAACTGATATGTCACGAGGAACTAGGGTATCATGATTCTGATCAGACAGACAATGCTTAACTCTCCACACTCTCCTGCGAGGGAGTCAGTGGCCCTTATTATTGAACGCGTTCTCTCATGGGCGAAGGAAAAGAGTAGCAAGTCCATAACAAGTCTAACCGTTCTTAATACCACAAGAACTACAAATCCGGCAAACAAGTCACTTAGAAAATATGTTCGGACTTATTTGATTAATTCCTATTAGTGAAACTCAATCATGGTAAACGAGGGAAAGCGTTTAGGTTTCTTGCGTACCTTACTTTAGGTGTCACGGTTTGAAGAGATATATCATTTTAAATTGGATTTTAAACTTGCCTTTCTTAATACAATTAACAAATCCCTAGGTTTTCGTGAATGATTATTTAGCCTATAGCCTACCTACTCTAATCTAATCTAAACTAATCTAATTAAAATGTTGACGGCTTTTGCATAAAGTTAAACCCATACCATATCGGAAAATACTACGGTAGTTCATAACGTATTTAATCGTTTACCGATGTTTCCATTGTGAATTTAATTGTTTTGCAATGTATTCATGATAAGTACATTGTGATTGGAGGTGTACTATACTCATGGCATTTCTACGTAATCACATTGCATTTTATGATGATTGCAAGACGTTACAATTAAGCCGTAGTTTTGACACAGATAATTATTTACCGAGTAATAAGGTTCGCGACTCCTCTTTACAAGGTTACAATCATGTTTCTTAATCAAAAGGCGAATATAAGTTTTATGTTTAAAATCACAAGATATGTCCGTTCATAAAGGTTCCATTTTTATAATGTCGATCCATAATACAACTACCTTCGGTCATTTACCGACTTCCATACATTTGTACTCCGCTTGACAGCGTTTCCAGTACTATATCAGGTAAACAGTCGAATAGGGGCCGTCATATTACTTCACGACATATTTAGGTTCATCCCATAATTATTTATGCTAATTACATCACAACAAATACAATAGTAATCTACTCGCTAATCATGGCACAAACTATCTCTAGCATAATTAAAGTATACATATTTAATTAAGATAGATAAGGATAGAAATAACCGATATAAATGCGCGAGAAGGAATAGACTTGAATTAACAAGAATAACTCCAAGATTACACCAAAGATTACAAGCACGTTACTTGCTTTCGTTCTATTCTAACAACACTTCCTAAACTTATACTAATTTAAAAAGTAAAACTAGAGAAATGAGAAAGATATGGAAGGTGTGTGAAAAGATGAGTGAAAGTGTATTTTTTTTAGGTGTGTAGGTATATCTTCAAATGAACCAAGGGCTCCCTATTTATAGGGGAAAATTGATGCATTCTAGCAACTTGGGGCACATATTAGCAAAAGGTTGGAAAGTTGCTTGCACATGTACCCTAAACCGCGTAAAGGTCTACCACGTGTACCCTAAAGTTGCGGAAAAGGCCTAGCACGTGTACCCTGCAAGTACGGGCGAGGATGAAAAAGCGCACAGGAGATGGGGATAGGCCAGCCGGCGCCGCCACCCTGGTGTCCGGCGGCGGTGGGCTGGTGGCCGGCGGCGGCTGCCTCTCCCCTGCGCCGGTTTGCTGTCTTTCGTCTCATTGCTTAATTCGTGCGTATCTCCTTCATTATGCGTCCGTTTGCATCAATTCTTTTTGTGTTGGATTCGTGTTTCAAAAACGAAGACTTTGATGAAACAAATCCAAAAACTATGTCTCTGATCTTTGGATGTCTTGTACGAATCATTTGAATCTTCCAGCGTACGTAGAATTTTCATTCTTTATCCGTTTTTGTTGATTCTTCTTCTGTTAGATTCGTATTTTGAAAACTAACATCTTGGATATGAGAAATCTCAGTGATGGGAATTATTCCTTTAAATCTTGTCTCGAAGTCTTGAATCTTCAAACGTGTGTGGAATCTTCGTTTTTCGTCCGTTTTGCTTGATTTTTCTCGTGCAACTCAATTTTGACCTTCTTGATAAAGTTTCATTGATCTGAACACTATTTCAGTTTATTTGCCAAGTATTGTTCCAGAACGAGAGAGATATCGGTGGTAAAAATGTGACTTTTAACGCGATATCAGTCCGCATTTCCATATTCGCACCAGCAAATTGATTTTCTACAATCTTATAGGCACTTTGTGGACTATGCTACTGGGAACCCTGATGACGAAGTAGATGATTAGGTGATAAGTTATCTGAAGGGATTGATGGACTCCATGGCTAATAACGATCATATCAGCGACTCTTCACCCCACAGGTGTTATATCGACTGCACGATAGAGTTCCATGCTCATACGATCATCGAAAAGCTGGAGCGTGTGAGCCACGATGAGAGGACGTGTGACATCCCTCCATCTATTACTGACGGTTCGATAGTTAACACCGCGAACTTCATCACATAACAGCTTACAGATATCTTCGGTACTGTCCTCTCAGAGGAGCCTAGGCAGTTATTCCACGACGGACTACGTGAGGTTTATAATAGGATGATTAACATCTTCTGTAAACCAGACCTCACATATTCCGATCATCAAGAGTAGCTCGTCCAAGGCATCCTCGAATCCATCAATGAGTTAGGAAGAAGCACCAGCGTGAGCACTCATGAAGACATCCATTTGCGCTTCTTCGGATTCATGGATTCATTAAGACAGGAATGACCAGAGCGTGAGAGACTTGAGTACAATGGGACCTACTACATAAATCCCGATGGAACCATCTCCAAAGCAGTCTATAATATCACCTGGGACCTCTTGTACTTACAGAGGATTGCTGAGGAGCTCTTCAACAGTTTTCCCTGTCCTCGTGACAAGGATCCCTAATGTCACCCAGGTCATCACTCGCCACTTTATGAGGTTCTACCCTCAAAAATCCAGGGCACCACCATCGAGCATCTCTAGCCCTGGAGGTTCCTCTTCCGGCTTATCCAGGAGGAACAAAAGTCGAGCCCTCGACTTTAAATAGAAGCGCTTCTCGGGAGGCAACTCGTGGAATAAGTATCCTTTAGTATTAGTAGTAGTTTTAAATCCCAAGAAGTGAATTATCTCCGACTATCCTTCACACTTGGATATACAAATGCTTTCAAAACACCACTTCAATTTTACACTAACAGCTTTTACCACATCGCTAATCCCGGAATTAAGGAAAACATTGTCAAAATGTTGTTTCATGTGTTTCGAGCATTTGAGGTACTTGCATGCTACTTTCATGAATTATGCTCGAACTCATTTAAAAACACATGTTTTACAAATGATTTGTAATAGGAAACATCTTTCGCATTTTGGGATAGTGACTCCTTTTGGTAAAAAGCTATAAAAATTGGAAGTTGGAGAAAAGTATATCCAACGTGCTCTCACTTACGAGGTATTTTCACGAGAGAGAGTTTTGAGTTGTTGAGATGAGTGAATAAAACCAGTATGTGCAAAGTGCTCCTCCCCAAAAGGTAAATGGACTTCATGGAGCTGCCACAAGAATGATATCTGGCAAAGACTCTTCTTCAAAGGCAGCATACCCTAAGATTTTCAACCTTCATCAATCGTGTTGATAGGGGAGTTTTCTCTTTCTTATCCTTGTTTTTATTTGTTTATTTTGCTCTATTTTATCAGTAGTCTATGCCATATCCTAAGCTTATCACTAAGTGTGGGATTCCAGCCCAAAACAAACACTTGAGAAACATTTTCCGATATGTTCAAACTCTAAATGTGGGATTTTACTTGCAATAAAATCCCAACTCAAGAGAATATTAAGGACAATGTTCTCGTAAAAAGTCATGTTTTTACTACCGATATCTCTCTCATTCTGGAACAATACTTGGCAAATAAACTCAGATAATGTTCAAATCAATGAAACTTTGCCAAGAGGTTCAAAATAGAGTTGCACGAGAAAAATCAAGCAAAACGGACCAAAAACGAAGATTCCACACACGTTTGAAGATTCAAGACATCGAGACAAGATTTAAAGGAAAAAGTTCTCATCACTGAGATTTCTCTTATCCAAGATATTCGTTTTCAAAATACGAATCTAAAAGAAGAAGAATTATCCAAAACAGATGACGATTGAAGATTCTACGTACGCCGAAAGATTCAAAAGATTTGTACGAGACATCCAAAGATCAAAGACATATTTTGGGATTTATTTTCTTTAAAGTCTTCGTTTTTTAAAAAATAATCCAACGAAAAAAGAATCAACGAAAACGGATGCATAACGAAGAAGATACGCACGAATTAAGACACGAGGCGAAAGACGGCGAACCGGGGCGGCAGCCTGCCAGCCGCTGTCGGCTGCCATGGTGGCGGCGCCGGCTGCCAGGCCCCCGTCCCCCGTAAGCTTTATCATCCTCGCCCGTATTCGCAGGGTACATGTGCTAGGCCATTTTCTCCTATAAATAGGAGGCTCCATGGCTCATTTCAAGACACACCTTTTCATACACCTTACACACTCATATACCCTATCTCTCACTTTTTTCTTTCATATTTTGTTAGATTTACTTTCTCATTCTATTGGGCTAGTTTAGGAAACTTGTTTAGAATAGAACGAAAGCAAGGAATGAGTTTGTAATCTTTGGTGTAAGCTTCGAGTTATTCTTATTAATTCAAGTCTATTCCTTCTCGCACATTTATATCGGTTATTTCTATCCTTATCTATCTTAATTAAATATGTATACTTTAATTATCCTAGAGATAGTTTGCTGCAGAACCCGACTCCGAGATATAGATACAATTGAAGAAGAGTTCCGATCCTCAAGCCAACCGAAAATATATGACAAGCTCTTACAAAGAATCGCTGCATATAAAGCAAGTCAAACGAATTGCTTTGTGGAAGAAAACCTTCAAGATTCAGCCACGAAAGTCAGGACTATTGAAGTCGATAGTTCCAAACCTTTCAATAATGCACCCTCAGATGAAAAATTGCACCAATTTCCAGATTCTCGTGATGAAGATTATGAAGAAGAAATCGAGTATGACGACGATTGTATCGACGTCACTCTCGACGAACGCCCTATTCCCTCTGCTCCAGCAAATTCTCCTATCTCTACAACCGAGATATTGGAAATCCCCCTCTTAGATACCCACCAAGAGATGATTGACTTGATTGATGAAAATGACGATGTCCGCGTCATCTTAGAAGCTATCAGAGAATCAACCAATGACTACACCACCGCTCAAAGGCACCTGATAATGGAAATCGAACGAGAATACGATTCATACCTTTCCAATTATGGACCGCAAGAACCTCGCGCTCTACGGAGGTATATCCAAGAACTATCAGATTCCCTTCAAGCTCAACTCACAAGAGAAACTCAACAGCCAGAAAGACCCCACTATCCGATGGGAGAAATCGAGTTCTACAGCAACCAGAGGCAAATATACCAAAAAGTATATTGTGCCCTAGCCGGATCAGCTTTCCCCTACTCATCGAGTCAGAAGGCTACACTAGCATCAATGAGAACCCATCTGGAAAGAGCTACTGGAAACTCACGGAATTATGCCAATCTCAGAATGGTGGGAGATTTTAGAACCCTTCTAGATCTCATCGAAACCGGAGAACACCTCACAACTTCAGAAAACTTCAGAATCGTCATTCATTCCACTATTGGTCATCATGTTGAGCTGATAATTGATGAACTAAATGACTCAGTTTATGAAGAAGAAGTTCGTGAAGTACCAAGATTCATTCCACAGTTGTCGCAAATCAACTTAGCAACATATGCGACGAATCTACTACGCGGAATGTATACTGAAGAAGATGTAGAGCTAGATGTTTATCGCAACGGATACAATGAAATATTCATCAAGCTAATCAATGTCTTCACAGACTCGGACTTCCCCTTCAACCGTTAGCAACATCAACTCATCAGACAAGTATGCCAAGCAACCAAATCCTTTGGAGGAGACTGATATCTCGTAAAAAGTCACATTTTTACTACCGATATCTCTCTCATTCTGGAACGATTCTTGGCACTTTAACTCAAAAACATTACAAATCAATAGTATTATGCCAAGTTGGTCAAAACAAGGTCGCACGATAAAAATCAAGCAAAACGGATGTAAAACGAAGATTCCACGCCCGTTTGAAGATTCAAGACATCAAAACGAGATTTCAAGACAAAAGAGACCATCACCAACATCTATTTGACCCAAGATGTTTGTTTTCAAATTACGAATCCAACAGAAGAAGAATCAACAAAAACGGACGAAGAATGAAGATTCTACGCACTCCGGAAGATCCAAACGATTCGTACGACACATCTAAAGTTCAGAGACATATTTTTGGGATTTCTTTTCATCAAAAACTTCTTTTTTGAATTACGAATCCAACGCAAAAAGAATCAACACAAACGGACGCATAACAAAGAAAACACGCACGAATCGAGAAACGAAGCAACGGGCAGTGGGCTGGTGCAGGTAGCAGCCAGCCGCCGGCGGCCGCCGCCGGCTGCCACCTGGCCGCCGCTGGCTGCCACCCCCCGTACGGATTGCGCTTTTTTGTCCTTTCGCGTACCCGGTGCTAGACCTTTTCTTGCTTCTCGTACCTGGTGCCACCGCCTTTTTCACCTTTTCATACTTGGTGGCACTACCTTTTCCACCTTTTGCTATTGTGAGCTTCCACTTGCTAACATGCACCAAAACTCTCCTATAAATAGGAGGCATGAGGCTCATTTGAAAAGACACACCAAGGGCACTAGGATACTTACATACCTAGGCACTTTCATACTTTCTTCTAGCTTTTCTTTCTTTATTTATTTTAAATTAGTATTAGGCTAGTTAAAATAGAAGCAAGGAACGTGCTTGTAATCCTTGGTGAGGAACGTATTTGTAATCGTTGGTGTACGCTTGGAGCAACTCTTATTAATTCAAGTCTACTCCTTCTCGCATATTAATCTCGGTTATTTCTATCCTTATCTATCTTGATTAAATATGTATACTTTAATTATGCTAGAGATAGTTCATGCCATGATTACCGAGTAGATTACTATTGTATTTGTTGTGATGTAGTTAGCATATATAATTGTGGGATGACTTTAAATACGTCGTGAAATAATATGACGGCCCTATATTCGACTGTTTACTCGGTATAGTGCTGGAAATGCTTTTAAGCAAAGTACATACGTATTGGAAGCCGGTAACGACCGAAGGTAGTTGTACTATGGATTGACATTATAAGACGGAAACTTTATGAACGGACTTATCTTATGATTTTTAACCAAAAACTTACATTCGCCTTTCGATTAACAACCATGATTGTACCTTGTAAAAAGAAGTCGCGAACCTTACTACTTGGTCAATAGTTATATGTGTAAAACTATGGTTTCAATTGTAACGTCATGCGAGCATCATAAAATGCAATGTGATTACGTGGAATTGCCATGAGTATTGTACACTTGAAATCACAATGTACTTATCATGTAAACATCGCGAAGCAATTGAATTCACAATGGAAACATCGGTGAACGATTAAATACATTATGGACTACCATAGCATTTTCCGACATGGTCTGGGTTTAACTTTATGCAAAAAGCCGTCAGCATTTTAATTACGTTTTAATTAGATTAGTTAGTTTAGATTAGATTAGGTAGGATATAGGCTAAATAACCATTTACGAAAACCTAGGGATTCGTTAATTGTATTGAGAAAGGCAAGTTTAAAATCCAATTTAAATCGATCCTTTTCCTTAACCTATGAAATATAAAGTAAGGTACGCAAGAAACCTCAACACTTTCCTTTGCTTACCATACTTAAACTTCATTAATGGGATTTGATCAACTAAGTCCGAACATATTTGCTAAGTTAGTTGTTTGCTAAATTTATAGTCTTTATGGTATTAAGAACAGTTAGACTTGTTGTAGACTTGCTACTCTATTCCTTCGCCCACAAGCAAATGTGCTCAATAACAAGGGCCACTGACTCCCTCACAGGAGAGTGTGGAGAGCTGAGCACTGTCTGTCTGATCAGAATCATGACACCGTGGTTCCTCGTGACATATTAGTTGATAACCGACTAATAGGGAACCTATCGGTTATACCATAAACTACCAAGTCTAGTGAACATTCCAAATTTAGTAAACGTTTTCCCTACAAGTCATCGTCCCACATTATAAGCTAACGACCTAACAACAAATACTCCTTTTATCATCTGATTTATCATTATCTTTTTTTCGCTTTATTTAGTTTACTTAATTAACTGAACCAAAAACCCCCAACGCACTCTTTTAAAACCTTTACTAGAAAAGAAAGATTGATTGGATCACCTCTGTTTCAATTCAGTTTCTCTTTAAGAACGACTCTAGGTCATACTTACCATCTACTAGCCTTTTGGTTCAGTATTAGTAAGTCATACTTAGACCCCAGCAAATACAAATTTAAAACAAACCGATCGCGGTCCGAGCACCGTCTTCATACGGACGCTTCGGCACCCATCAAGTTTTTGGCGCCGCTCCCGGGGAGACTAACTGTCCGATACAGAGGCCCAACCAATCCCAATTTCAAGTAAACCCTTAGGATAAAATCTTCTAAAATATATATATATATATATATATATATACACATATATATATATATACATATATATATATATACATATATATATTTTCTTTATTATTTGTTTTACGCTATTTTCTGTTTCTCTTTAGTGTATGACCTGTTCCCCTAGAACTACACCACTGTTTAATTTCCCTGATCCAGAACTTATAATACGTACCATTCGACGAGAAAAGAAGCAATCCGCGCTTGAACAAGCAATGGCTGAACGCATCACTCTCGCTGACAACAGTAAACCCTCTATCGAAGGAAGAGGAGGACCAATTCTATACCTTGAAACCCCTGGTCAATCTTTTGAGCATAAACACCACATCATCCAACTAATCCAAAACCACTGTCAATTTCATGGATTGCCAAGTGATGATCCCAACTCTCACCTCGAAAAGTTCATATCTCTTTCAAATTCCTACAAACAAAACGGAATTAGCCAAGACATGATCCGCTTGTATCTTTTCCCTTATTCGCTCACTCATCATGCGCAAACATGGTTTGAAGGTTTAGAGACCGGCTCAATCCCTTCATGGACGGTAATGGCGACAAAGTTTCTAACCAAATACTTTCCGCCTTCTAAACAAACCAAACTTCGAAATGACATCATGAATTTCCGACAAGCTTTTGATGAGTCATTATACACCGCATGGGAACGATTCAAAGGAGCCTTGAAGAAGTGCCCCAATCACCATATCGACAAATCCTCACAATTGTATACCTTGTACAATGGTTTAGACCCCAACCACCGAACCACCCTCGATGCTGCTGCACAAGGAAGCTTCATGGCAAAGACCGACGAAGAAGGATGGAACCTAATAGAGAATATGACTATGCATCACCATGATTGGAACTCTGGAGAACACTCAACATCTTCAGCACCTATCGCTGCATCGAATCTAGTTCCAGTCGAAGCATTTAAAGTACTAATGGAGAAAATGGATTCACTTGTCAAACAGTTTGGAGAACTCAAGAAACAACAGCACCAAGTACACCAAGTGCAAGTCTGTCAACATTGTACCAACCCGCAACCACCTGGTGAGTACCAAGTGGAATACGAAGAAGCAGATGGCACAGTCTACTATGCTCAGTTTCCCGCTCGACCACAGAATTTTCCACCCGGTTTCAACCAAAACAATAACCAACCTAGAGGACCTCCATTCCCACAGAGAACTAACCAACCATACCAACCCCGATACCCACCTAGATACCCACCTTACCCACAAGCATCACAACCTTCTTATAACCAACCCCTCGCACTTCCTGCACCCACTTCCGATACAAACCAAACCGCTGAACAACCTGCAAAGACAAATGCCGCAGCTTCAAGTTCAGATGATGCCTTCACCCAATTCATGCAAGGTCAACACCTACTCAACCAAAAGACGTCCACTAGACAAGATCAAGCAGACCTCTTTATGAGAAACCAATTGGTCGTGCTAAAGAATTTGGAAGCCCAAATTGGACAATTGGCACAACGTCTTGATAACAGACCCAGAGGAAGTTTGCCTAGCAACACGGTTCACAACCCACATGTTGAGGAAGCAAAGCAACTCACTACCGCAAATGAGGCAGCCACTCCACCTCTCGCTGCTGTACCATTGAAGGAAGAACCAAAAATCAAAACACCCGCTGTGGAAACCACTCCGACCATGAACAAAGAGGTTAGGATCCCTTATCCCGCTAGACTTAAAGCCCAACCTAAGAAATTATCATCCTTTAAGCTAGACGGAAAATTTCTCGATACCATGTCTAGAGTTCCCGGTCGCAATAAATATATGAGGAAATTGCTATCCACTAAGGATAAACTGCCCGAAGTAAACAACATTCCCCTTAGTTCTGAAACATCAGCCCTACTTAAGAATAGTCTTCCAGAAAAACTAGGAGACACCGGTAGATTCATACTCCCTTGTTCTATTTACCAATCCAGAGATATCAGCGCCTTAGCCGACCTAGGAGCTAGCATTAACCTTATGCCCTACTCCCTGTTTAAGAGGCTAGAACTTGAAAATTTGAAACCCACTAAAATGACTGTCCAGCTAGCTGACCAATCTGTTAGATACCCAAAAGGAATAGCTGAGAACGTCTTAGTTCAAGTTAACAAATTCTGCTTTCCGACGGATTTCGTGGTAATGGATATCCATGAGGACATAAACATCCCGATTATCCTTGGAAGACCATTTATGAACACAGCCAGAGCAGTGATTGATGTGTATAACCATACGATTGTTCTACGAGCACATGGTGAAAGCATCACTTACAAGATCGACCAACCGGACTATACACCAGAGCAAGAAGAATGCCACGCTATATCAACAGGCAGAATATGTTTCGATGATGAATCAGACCCCGAAGAAGAACGATGCTTCACTCGACCAACAACTTTGATCTACGACACTGAAATGGACCGAGACGAGGACGAGGAGTATCAGGACGCTGAGGAAGAAGAAGAATCCGAGGAGGACGAATCAGAACCTGAGGAAGAAGAGGAAGAACCCGCTGAGGAAGATGAAAGAACGGAAGAAATGGAAGAAGAACCTGAGGAAGAGGAAGAAATGGAGGAAGATGAAGATCAAACTGATTCACCACAGATGGCTGAAGTCAAGAGAATACAAGACTGCAAAGACTACACTTCATCGGAAGAATCCTTTGATTACGGAGCCATCCACCAAGAGCTTAGATCCACTCATCTCAAAAGAATGGGAAACATTCTTGACTCTTATCTCGATCCATCGAAGCCCTTCACCAGAACCCTACTCCGAGAAATAGATACTTTCGAAGAAGAACTCCAAACATCACAGCACCCTGACCTGTATGCTAAACTCCTACAAAGAATTTCTGCATATAAGGCACGACAACCAGGAAGCTTTGCTAAAGAAAACCTTCAAAACACCATCACGGAAGTCAGAACCATCAAAGTCGACAGTACCCAACCTTTCAACAACGCACCCTCAGATGAAGAATTCCACCAATTCCCAGACTCACGAGACGAAGATTCCGACTACCAGAGTGTCGAATTGGATGGCGATTTTGTTGATGTCACTATCGATGAACGCTCTATTCCAAAAACTCCTCTTGCTCCACCAAATTCACCCGTCATCACAGCTGAGAGATTAGAGATTCCCCTCATCGACACTCACGAAGAGATGATTGACCTGATTGATGAAAACGATGATGTACACATCATTGTGGAGGCTATCAAAGAGTCAACCAATGAATACAACACCGCTCAGAGACACCTGATAAGGTAGATTGAACAAGAATACGATTCATATCTCACCAATTATGGGGAACCAGTACCCCAGACTCTACTGAGACATATCCAAGAATTATCCGATTCCCTTCAAGAACAAGTCACAAGAGAAGCTCAACAGCCAGGAATACCAGACTACCCAATGGGAGAAATCGAGTTCTGCAACAACCAAAGGCAAATATACCAAAAAGTATATTGTGCCTTGGCCGGATCAGCGTTTCCCTACTCATCAAGTCAAAAGGCTACACTAGCATCAATGAGAACCCATCTTGAAAGAGCTACTGGAAATCCACATAATTATGCTGACATAAGAATGGTGGGAGATCTTAGAACCCTTCTAGATCTCATTCACTCCACCATTGGTCATCACATTGAACTAATAGTTGATGAACTAAATCAGGCAACATTTGAAGAAAACACTCGTGACATTCCAACACGATATTTGAAAATGCACCAGTCAACTTAGCATCCTACGTAATAGATCGACTGCATGGAATGTATGAGGAAGAAGACATAGAAATCGACACTTACCGAAACGGATACCGTGAAATATTCAGCAAGTTAATCTACTCCTTCACTGACTCAGACTTTCCCTTCAACCGTGTGCAACATCAACTCATCAGACAAGTATGCCAAGCAACCCGATCATTTGGAGGAGACCCTTTAGCTGAAGACTTTCAAGAAGTGAAGACTCAATTCATGGCTTTAATCACCTCAATAGGCAGAAACCACCCCCAGCGTGAAATTGTTCGAACTCACACCTGCACTCGAATCGATCCTAACGGATCGGTCACAAGGGCAGTTCGATACATCAGCTATGGGATGGCAATCCTCGACAGATTGGCCACTGATCACTTCAAGAGCTTCAGAATGGAATCTACCACTCCACCAACTCTCATTGCCAATATGATAGAGCAGTTTCTGCGATACTTTCCTCCATGCTATAGCTTACCTAGGAACCACAGTGACCACTCTAGCACTACGTAAGTACAGACCTGGTTTCTAATTAGTATTCTTAAATAAAGTAGAAGAAAGAGAAAATTCTTTCAAAAGAAAAAATATATAAATAAATAAAATCAAACTATGTCGCTTTGTTGTACGGTTGTACAGACCTGTCACCGCTGGTTTGATTTAAAAATTTATTTTACCTGAATCTAATTATGTCGCTTTGTTGCATGTAAATGCAGACCTGTCACCAATGTCTTGATTCTTAAAAATGGATTTTATATACTTATTTGGAATATAAAAGTAAATTGCATGATTAAGTTTAAGAGTATATCATATATGGAAATCATAAGTAATATACATTCTAATAATAAAGATGTATTCAGAAGTATAAATATAGATTGTTTAAAGTGGATATATTAGTAATCATTCATGAGCTATATATTGCACGAATAATAATAATTTCTATTTATACATTATAGTTATCCATGTTAATTAAATTGTTTAAATTTTTAAGTTATAAAACAGGGTTTTAATTTTGGTATTCTGATTTTTGAATATTTAGTTGATGCTTATTTTTATATTTTATTTAGTATTCTACTTGAGGACAAGCAGAACTTAAGTGTGGGGATATTAGATAAACATCAAATAGATACTATATTTTATAGTAATTTATCCCTATATTTATATACATTTTAGTGCATTTATATGATTTTAGATACTTATTTTGTTAATATTTGCAGAAATGTATTTTAATTGAAGATTGGAGAAAAAGAACGAAAATAAGACCGAAACTGAAGAAATTAAAGCAATTCAAGAAAAGAAGATCTAAACCTTAAAGAAATGAAGACTAAAATGATAATATTAAAGATTTGGGCCAAGAAAACAAGTGAATCCACTTAAAGAAGAAAGAGAAGCCCAATTTGAAGCCCAAGCCGTTTATGGAAAATTCTGGAAATTAAGTCCAACCGGCGGTTGGATTGTCCAACCGGCGGTTGGGGCTAAGAGTTCAAGGCGGTGGATAATGCACAGAGTAGGAGTAATACTCAATTAACTCCAACCGGCGGTTGGATGTCCCAACCGGCGGTTGGAGGGTCGGCCAGGATTAGTATAAATAGGGGCTTAGTTTTGATTAAACGATATACGATTCTTAGAATACAAAGTTGAATATTAAGGTTTAAGGTCGACTTTAGGTGCGAATTTGGAGGCTAAGGAGATAGGGTTTGAAGGTTTTCAACCTTAGGAAGAGCTAGTTCGTCAATTGGTTCGGTTTCTTTATCCTTGTAGCTTCACTAAACTTTTGGGTTTTTAAATTAAGTGATTATGTTTTACTAGATGTTAAGTAGCATTATGATTCAACCGACCCTGGAATTGCATCAATAATATGTTGATAGATCTAAATAAGTAGTGATACTTTACATAACCTTTGACTGTATTGCTATATGAGAATTATCATAACCTTTGAGGTCTTCTACCTTAGTAAATCACAATAATAATAGCCAACACGCAAATGGACATAAGTTGATATAATAAGTGTAATAAATAATAGTTTAAATAGTCATAATCTTCTATCCAATTTAGTATTCTTAAGTTTTTCCTTTAAACTTATCTATTAAAGGATTGGTATCAATTATACATATGTTCGATCGGAACTAAAACGTCCCCCCTATCTTATATATTATTGTTTATAATTGTGAATTTGTATATTAATTTTAATAATTGTAATTAGGATAAATAAATAGTTAGTTATAGATTAAATCACGTTCCCTGTGTTCGAATCTGGACTTACTTATAAAACTATATTCTATGATCAGGATAACACTTGTCTGAATTGTGTGATAGTATTATTTAGTATTTCCTTAATTAAAACTTGTGATTATAATTGCCTATACTTAGCACACATCAAGTTTATGGCGCCGCTGCCGGGGAGCAGTGTATTTTATTTTTAACTAACTATTTTCCCTGTAAAACAATTATATTTTTCTAATGTGTTGCAAAATCAATAAGAAATATCGGCTCACCCATTGAGAATACTAACAAAAATAAAGGTATAAGGAGAGTTCAGCCCTACCTCATTGATTTATCATATAAGAGGTAAGGTGCTTCTCGAAAGGAATAGGTTTTTAACATGCTTCACGCTGACCTGTTTCTCCGCTTTTGTGTACTATCAATGGAGCTACCGAGATCTTTTGATTAGCAATGTATAAGAAATTAATATAATTATTCAATATGTATAATAAATCACTTTAGATAGAATAGGAGTAGATAAGTAATCTAAACTATGTGCTATTTTATGTGCACAGAGAAATTTAACTGTTATTAAGAAATGGAGTCGATGTAAGTGGACTTTGGAAGTGATAATGAGAATTTTAAAGATATAGAGATAGACGACCATTCTTTTAAACCAAACAAGAAAATCAGGCTAACAACTGAAGATGAGTGTTTTGAACATCCTCCTGTGATTTCAACCAAGGAAGACATGTTTGACTACTTAGATGACCATGAGGATGAGATTAGATTTGTTATGGAACTCGTACGTAGGTCTACTTTAGAATATACTGATTATCAAAAAGAGTTGATCAAGAAAATGGAAGAACAATTCACTGCTTGGGTTATATCTAATGAAACCAGAGATACAGATGATTTTATCAACTATGTGAATGAGCTGAAATATGATATTGTGAGTGAAGATGTAGATCCAACTTTTTATGAAGAACAGCTGTTGAAGTACACTTATGTGTATAAGACATTTGAGAAATCTTTGTTTCCTTATTCTGAGAAGAAAAGAGAAATGTTAAGAGCACTGAAGGAAATAATAGAGTATGCCACTGGAAACTTGAGCAATATGGCTGACATCTGCTTGCTAAGGAACTTTCAAGACTTCTTCAATTCGATAAAGGCTAGAGAACACATTGATTCTGGAAGATTCTTAATAGATTGTACGGTGGAGTTCTACATTCAAGACATTATTGATGAATTTTACTATGGAGAATCTGATGAAATTACACGTACAATTCCTGAGTATTTTTCTGATGAACCAATGGCAAACTTGATCACTTATGCTAAGAAGGAGTTGCAACTAGCTTACCCTGGAGTTCACTATAATCAAAGAAATAACCTTTTTCATCTAGGTCTATCAGAGGTTTATTATCATTTAGTATATACTTTTAGGTATTCTGGGATAACAACGGATCATTAAGTAGGATATTATAATAGGATCTTAAAAGATATAGGAACAGCAGTGAGAACCCACATCACATATGATTATCATGATATACATTTAGGGTTCTATGGGTTATTAGATTCATTAAGGCACAATCATGTAGAACGCGAAACGAAAATTGAAGATAACTACTTGTGCACAGACGAAGATGGTAGAATAGCTAAAAACGTAAAAAGAATAGCTGCCATGCTCATAGAAACTGAGAACGCTGAGAGAATTCATCATGAGAGTTTCTCGGACTTTGCTTCACCAATACCCGAGTTAGCTAATAAAATCTATGTGCATTTTCGAAGGATTTATCCTGAGAATTTTGGAAAACCTATCTATGGGAATTAGGATTGAAGACCAACAAAATCACTTCTGAAGATCATTTGCAACTTTTTCATTTTCAATAGCTAGTTATATTTTTCTGTTTTCTATTTGTAGGATTTGAATTTTATTTGAATAATTGGAAGTTATTGTTAATTTTGTGCTTTATTAATATAAAGTTTATTGCTTTCAGATTTATATGATTATCTCTTCTTTATTTGTATTAGCTACACAAATATTAGAAAGTTAAGTATTTAGAATTGATTTTTACAAGAGTTGCAATAGTGATAAGAATTTGATTTAAAATACTTAAAGAGAATTAATACTATAAATTTCGAATGTATGCTTAACATTGATTACAAAGTTTGCAGGTATATTAAATTTGATATTTTGGTGACAAATAGATTGAAATAATATATTTGAAGTTCGATAAAGTCGACAATTGAATTTTAAGACAGTGAATGAGTCGACACAATCACTGATTATAAATCTATGTATACCAAAATAGGTTTATATATATCTATTGCTCGTAACAACTAACAGCAATGCAGGTATTTATATTAAGTGGAGGAACGAAACGGTAAGTCTCTTTTTCAATACATTTACTTTCTTTAAGTAAGATACAAATAGTATATAGTTAATATGTAACAATATTGTATATTGCATTTATAATAATATTACATTTAAAATACGTTAAAAATACGTATAAATAAAGTATTGTTAGTATATAGTTAATATGTAATAATATTGTATATTGTAATAATATTGCATCTTAAATATGTTAAAAATACGTATTAATAGTAAATGGGCTAAAATAAGTAATAAAAATAATTAAGCCCAAATTAAAATACGGGCCGAATGGCCTGAGCCCAATTTTTGAACCAACCGGCAGTTGGGGAAAAATCCAACCGGCGGTTGGACTCTTTTCCGTCTAAAACCAGAAACCTTCAAGTTTCTGCCATTTTCACACACACATTTCACACACACGAACGGGCATCACATTATCATCATCATCTCATACGTTTTTACGTTTTTCGCATCAAAGGTATGATTTTCTAACTTGTGTTTATTATTTCTCACATTTTAATTCCGTGATATATAGTATTATTATAATTTTTGCGAATTGTGGATTGATTACATATAGTTTGATAGTTTAAATGATTAGGAATACTTAGAAATTAGTTAGGTTAGCTAAGTTGTGATTTTTAAGGGTCTGATTGCGGATAGTTGCGGATTGATTAGGATTAGGGCTCAATGTTGGTTAGTTATTTATATAAATGATATTTATTAAAAACTATATTTTTGATTAAGTAATACTTAAAAAAATAAATAAAAAATTTGAATATATCGATAATATTTAAAAATAAAATTCGACTATATAATGATTTTTTTTATACTTTATGACTCGATAAATTAAAAATAACAAAAATACAAATTTCTCAAAAATAAAATTACAAAAACTTCTTAAAAGCGATATTATTAAACAATTAAAAAAAATTAATTTTACGACTATTTCAAACTTTTTGAAAAAATATATTATAAAACTAATATCTAGTTATAAAAAAATTTCAGATAAAATATACATTTTATTAAAAATACAATTTTAGACCCTACAAATGTTTAACAACAATTTTGATATTTGTTATGAAATGTTCATTTACTTGATTCGATATTATATTTCGAAATAAAAACATATATTATGCTTAGTTTATTAGATATAATAAACAGGTGGCTATCAAATATTAAGCAGAAATGCTGCCCAAATTTCTAATTTTTTTAGAAAGTTATGTTTACAGATATGGCTACGAGACGACAGAGAGGACTTTCACTGTTAGCCAGAGATGACTTCCAGTTACATACATTTTTGAGATTCGAGCATGAGTCTGTCACTCAGGAGCGCGGGACAGAGTACGCTGACAGATTACTAGAGTTGGTGGCACAGCCTGTTGAGGTTCCAGAGGTACTAGATTGGTCTCTCATGGAGAGAGTTATTGACCCTCGCCAGGACGGGGAGACTGGAGATGTTACTCTGAGGAGGCTGATGACTCAGAGCTATATTTTACCATCAGGTGATGTTGGTTTTGTATCACAGGCTTAGTTTCGCTTATTTCAGATTCAGGAGGTTATCTATAGAGAGCTTGTTATTGAGTTTTATACCACCCTTAGGTTTGATTCCACGTCTAGGCAGTTTGACCATCCATCGATTTCTTTTTACTTAGGAGGTCAGCCTAGGACGATGAGTTTGATTGAGTTTAGTATTGTTGTGGGGCTCTATACATTAGATGAGCTCCACAACCCATTTTTTGTGGATCATTTGACTGCGGGTATGGTTGGTCAGTATTCATCTGTTGAGATAGCTGCTTTTTGGAGGGATTTAGCTATTGTTGATTATGGGGAGAGAGCACCTTCTGACATTCACATGAGGAGTCCTATTCATAGGCTATTGCATAGGTTGTTGTCATCTTCTATTTGTGGCAGGCACACGGGACATGAGAAGGTCTACCAGCCTGATTTCTTTTTCTTGCACACTATGATTCAGGGGACACTGATCAATGTTCCCTAGAAATTAGTGCATTGGATGACGACAGGAGCCACTGGGTATAGGTCGACCAGTAGTTTATGTGGAGGACAGTATGTCACTAGGATAGCTAGATATTATGGTTTGACTGCTGCTGATTTTTTGACTTGCACACCCGTTACCCCTGGGATGTCTTTGCTAGGCGAGGACAAGTTCATTGAGCTAGGGATTATTCAGGTTGGTGTACAGGAGGGGATTTTGTTATGGACACCTGAGGTTGCGCCAGGACAGCAGCCACTCCATAGAGCCAGATTGAGAGGACCACCTGTTCCATTGCCATTAGTTCCTGAGATCCCAGTACCTGAGGTTGAGTTACCAGCAGGTAGAGGTAGAGCTCGTGGTAGAGGTCGTGGCAGGGGTGATATGTTAGAGGATATTCAGCAGAGATTAGAGAGGATGGAGATTGCTCATGGTAGGAGATTTGATATGATTGATCATCGGTTTACCAGATTTGAGCAGCGATTTGGTAGATTTGAGAAGGAGAGTTATCACAGATCTGATTATCAGCATGAGTTACTGCAGCAGCTGTTACGAGAGAGGTCTATTCAGTACCAGCCATATGTTCCTTCATTCTTTGATGCTAGAGCTGGACCTTCGAGGCATTCTGGGCAGGATGATTCGGATGATGATTAGTTTCTGTTTGATACATTTGATATACATTTTGGATGACTGTATTTATTATTACTATCATTAGTACTTATTATTATTATTATGCTAATTTGGTTGTTTATTTTTGATAGCACAAGACTGGCAGTAAGTTCAGCACTTTCTTTCATACAGTCTATTTTATTAATGAAGTTTGTGGGTATGTTCCCTGGAAACCCTCACGAGACTATAACTCGTCCACTCGGGATACCGAGGGGTTTAAAGGCGTATTGCATATGCTAAATGCAATCGTGATTAACTACGAAAGTGTGGATGTAGTATATTATTTTTCAAGAGATCAAGAAATCAACCAAGCAGAATTTTTCTTAGCCAATGATGAATTTTGAAAATTCAGTCAGGGGAGTTTTTCTGTTCTATTTTTCTTTTCCTTACTCACTTTTGTTTATCATTTTTATACAATGAGGGCATTGTATAATTTAAGTGTGAGGATAGGGTTCGTAAGAAAAAGAATTTCTTTAATTAATTATTTAAGTTTCTATTGTTCTTAGTTTTTAATAAAATTTAAAATTTTAAGTGTATAACTGAGTATTTATTAGTTAGAATACTTTTGTTAAAAGTTTGTTTTGTATTTAAAAGTTTAGACTTTAATATGGATTAACTGTTTTGTATATATAATATAAGCTATTTAATAATAAGTGATATATAGTTACATGATATGATGTATTAATATGCAATCTATATGAAGATTTCTGAATTTTAAGAAATTAATTTAAATAACTTGTTTATTATTTTATGGTACATAATATGATGTATGACATAAAAGTCTTAATTCTTAGATTTATCATGCGATAATTTTATATATCTTCATATTTATATAAAAACATTTGGGAGTCTACTAATTGTTTCCTCTGTTGTACGTAAGTACAGACCTGGTTTCTAATTAGTATTCTTAAATAAAGTAGAAGAAAGAGAAAATTCTTTCAAAAGAAAAAATATAAAAATAAATAAAATCAAACTATGTTGCTTTGTTGTACGGCTGTACAGACCTGTCACCGCTGGTTTGATTTAAAAATTTATTTTACCTGAATCAAGTTATGTCGTTTTGTTACATGTAAATGCAGACCTGTCACCAATGTCTTGATTCTTAAAAATGGATTTTATATACTTATTTGGAATATAAAAGTAAATTGCATGATTAAGTTTAAGAGTATATCATATATGGAAATCATAAGTAATATACATTCTAATAATAAAGATGTATTCAGAAGTATAAATATAGATTGTTTAAAGTGGATATATTAGTAATCATTTATGAGCTATATATTGCACGAATAATAATAATTTCTATTTATACATTATAGTTATCCATGTTAATTAAATTGTTTAAATTTTTAAGTTATAAAACAGAATTTTAATTTTGGTATTCTGATTTTTGAATATTTAGTTGATGCTTATTTTTATATTTTATTCAGTATTCTACTTGAGGACAAGCAGAACTTAAGTGTGGGGATATTAGATAAACATCAAATAGATACTATATTTTATAGTAATTTATCCCTATATTTATATACATTTTAGTGCATTTATATGATTTTAGATACTTATTTTGTTAATATTTGCAGAAATGTATTTTAATTGAAGATTGGAGAAAAAGAACGAAAATAAGACCGAAACTGAAGAAATTAAAGCAATTGAAAAAAAGAAGATCTAAACCTTAAAGAAATGAAGACTAAAATGATAATATTAAAGATTTGGGCCAAGAAAACAAGTGAATCCGTTTAAAGAAGAAAGGGAAGCCTAATTTGAATCCCAAGCAGTTTATGGAAAATTCTGGAAATTAAGTCCAACCGGCGGTTGGATTGCCCAACCGGCGGTTGGGGCTAAGAGTTCAAGGCGGTGGATAATGCGCAGAGTTGGAGTAATACTCAATTAACTCCAACCGGTGGTTGGATGTCCCAACCGGCGGTTGGAGGGTCGGCCAGGATTAGTATAAATAGGGGCTTAGTTTTGATTAAGCGATATACGATTCTTAGAATACAAAGTCGAATATTAAGGTTTAAGGTCGACTTTAGGTGCGAATTTGGAGGCTAAGGAGCTAGGGTTTGAAGGTTTTCAACCTTAGGAAGAGCTAGTTCGTCAATTGGTTCGGTTTCTTTATCCTTGTAGCTTCACTAACCTTTTGGGTTTTTAAATTAAGTGATTATGTTTTACTAGATGTTAAGTAGCATTATGATTCAACCAACCCTGGAATTGCATCTATAATATGTTGATAGATCTTAATAAATAGTGATACTTTACATAACCTTTGACTGTATTGCTATATGAGAATTGTCATAACCTTTGAGGTTTTCTACCTTAGTAAATCACAATAATAATAGCCAACACGCAAATAGACATAAGTTGATATAATAAGTGTAATAAATAATAGTTTAAATAGTTATAATCTTCTATCCAATTTAGTATTCTTAAGTTGTCTTTTAAACTTATCTATTAAAGGATTGGTATCAATTATACATATGTTCGATCGGAACTAAAACGTTCCCCCTATCTTATATATTATTGTATATTATTGTTTATAATTGTGAATTTGTATATTAGTTGTAATAATTGTAATTAGGATAAATAAATAGTTAGTTATAGATTAAATCACGTTCCCTGTGTTCGAATCTGGACTTACTTATAAAACTATATTCTATGATCAGGATAACACTTGCCTGAATTGTATGATAGTATTATTTAGTATTTCCTTAATTAAAACTTGTGATTATAATTGCCTATACTTAGCACACATCACTTATCACTAAGTGTGGGATTCAAACCCAACACACACTAAAAGAATGCGCCTTAGATGTTTAAAACCCTAAGTGTGGGATTTTATCCCATTCAGAGCTTAGTATAACATCGAGGATGATGTTTCTTTAAGTGTGGGATAGCAGTAGTTGCACTACTGTCAAATGGTTAATGGTATATGCTTGATTCTAAAATCGTTGCTCTTTATATAGACCATCCTTCTCCATAAAGTAAACAAAATTTTCAAAATATGTTAAAAATGAAAAAAAAAAAATTTAGACGAAGAATGATTTACTTTGGGTAAAAGGATAAATAAAATACAAATTCTTTTGAAAAATTAGTTTAGTAATCCCATAAAGAGCATCGCATGACTAGGCACACAACAACCCAACTTTCGATTCGTGAGGTATCTTGAGCCATATGAAAAGCACTCACTTTTAATGCTTCACTTCTTCGATTCTTGAGTGTGCCAATGTATGCGTTTAGAATCAGAACTTGCTCTTGTTATGCATTTCGAGTCTAAACTGGTGATCAAAAAGGAGATCGAATCACATCATTCTTAAACCCATTCGTACACCCATACTCCCAAAGAAAAATAGATACGTTACCCCTCACCTACTCAAAAGCATTCTTCAAGCTTCATAAAAAGTTTCAAAGATGAACGAAGAGAAATCGCAAGGGGTTGACGTCGAAAAAAAAATCCGAAAAAAAGGAAATCAATAGGAGAAAAAGACTCCTTCCGCAAATATCAAAAGGCGTCAATCCCCGAAAAATCCCAACTTCGACAAAAAGAAAATCAAAAACCCAACAAAAACCTCCTCTCATACCACCAACCTTTCACTCCAAAAACCTTACATCCCCTCTCCTTAAATGATTGTGGCTAGATCGACTTCACACTCACCAAAGAGGTAACGATTTGATTCTCGATCAAGCCTATCACGATAAACGATACATGACTGGCGTTCTGAGTGATTGATAATATTAGAATAGGAAACCCTAAACACTTTGAGTGATTTGAGTGACCACCTTGAGAGGATCGCCTAGTCATGTATCTAAAATCAAAGATCAAAAGCATGCTCCTAAAGATTACAATCCTTCCTTTTCGAACAACAAGTATTTTACTTTCCCAAAACCCCTTAGTAAAAAGTTCCACCTTAAAATTACTTTATTTTTTAACCATGCTTGAAATTCGAGTTTGCTTGAGGACAAGCAAAGTTCTAAGTGTGGGATACTTGATATCGCGTAAAAAGTCACGTTTTTACTACCGATATCTCTCTCATTCTGGAAAAATACTTGGCAAATAAACTCAGATAATGTTCAAATCAATGAATCTTTGCAAAGAAGGTCAAAATAGAGTTGCACGAGAAAAATCAAGCAAAATTGACCAAAAACGAAGATTCCACACACGTTTGAAGATTCAAGACATCGAGACAAGATTTAAAGGCAAAAGTTCCCATCACTGAGATTTCTCTTATCCAAGATATTCGTTTTCAAAATACAAATCTAACAGAAGAAGAATCAGCAAAAAACGGATGAAGAATGAAGATTCTACGTACGCCGGAAGATTCAATAGATTCGTACGAGACATCCAAAGATCAGAGACATATTTTTGGGATTTCTTTTCATCAAAGTCTTTGTTTTTAAAAAACGAATCGAACGCAAAAAGAATTGACGTAAACGTACGTATAATGAAGAAGATACGCATGAATCAAGAAACGAGTTGAAAGACGGCGAACCGGGGCGGCAACCTGCTAGCCGCCACCGGCCACCAGGCCACTGCCACTGGCTGCCATGGTGATGGCGCCGGCTACAGGCCCCCGTCCCCCGCCCACTTTATCATCCTCACCCGTACTCGCAGGGTACATGTGCTAGTCCTTTTCCGCAACTCTAGGGTACACGTGCTAGACCTTTACGCGCTTTAAGGTACATGTGCTAGCATCTTTTTCACCTTTTGCTAACATATGCCCCAAATTTCTAAAATGCACCCATTTTCTCCTATAAATAGGAGGCTCCATGGATCATTTCAAGACACACCTTTTCATACACCTTACACACTCATATACCATATCTCTCACTTTTTTCTTTCATAATTTGTTAGATTTACTTTCTCATTCTATTGGGCTAGTTTAGGAAACTTGTTTAGAATAGAACGAAAGCAAGGAATGAGTTTGTAATCTTTGGTGTAATCTTCGAGTTATTCTTATTAATTCAAGTCTATTCCTTCTCGCGCACTTATATCGGTTATTTCTATCCTTATCTATCTTAATTAAATATGTATACTTTAATTATGCTAGAAATAGTTTGTGCCATGATTAGCGAGTAGATTACAGATGAACGCCAAAATGTACTAGATTATAGTACTATTTACCCCTTGTTTAATTGAATTCTTATGCATTTTGTGTGAATAAGATACTGATTTCGTTCATATTTGCATTTAGGAGTTAATTAGAGCTTGAATCGGAAAAAAATCAGAAAACGAACTAAAAAGTTAAAGTTTAAGAAGATAGTTAAAATAGTGAAAAGTTGGAATTTGATATCCATACGGCGTATGGAAAATCCATACGGCGTATGAATTGAGTGAGCCGGGCTGCTAGTTACGCGAGCCTGGACCATGGGCCTTTTACATCCATACGGCGTATGGAAATTCCATACGGCGTATGGATTGATTCGACAGAATACAATAAAACCCTAATTTCACTTTATTTTTAGGGTTATCACTTATCATTTCTCTTGAGCTGTTTTTCAACCATTCCAACCTTATTTTCAGAGCATTTTGAAGGTAGAAAGCAAGACGACTTGAAGTCTTTTAGATTTTTCATTCGTATCTTCGATTTCTCGGTTCGAATACGTTATTCCTTTTCATTTTATATTGATTTCGATTTCATATTTGGGTTTGAGTTTCTGTAATAATATGAGTTGCTAAACAATTTATTTATTTGCTTAGATGATGATACTTAGATGATGGTTTGATTATTGATTTGTGATGCGTGTGAAAGCGTCTAGTTTTTATTATTTATAAAGTACAGGATATACCAATCACTACTATCACACAACCAGGCAAAGATACCCGATCAGAATAGTATAGCTATGGTAAGTCCAGATCGAACACAGGAACACATGAACGATATTATTAAGTAGAACAAGAAAACAAAATATAAAATAACTAAAAGTTAAAACTACTTAATAACAAACAGAGCAGAAAATAGAATCTTGTCGCAAAAACAGCCCTTCCAACTGCCGGCTGGTGCGCATGACCACCGGTTGAGAGTCTGTGCAAATCAAATTCAAAATCTTCGCACCATTAAATATTAAACTATATAACAAGCATATACATATAATTAACATATAAACAATTTTATACAAAACATTTTTTTTATATATAATTTTTTATTTTTTATTTTTTTAATAATATATATATATATATATATATATATATATATATATATATATATATTATAGTTTCCAGCCTTATTCGAATAAGCACCCGTTCCCCGATAGAACATCAGTCCAACCGGTTAAGTGTTCCCCGGCAGCGGCGCCAAAAACTTGATGCGTGTGAAAGCGTCTAGTTTTTATTATTTATAAAGTACATGATATACCAATCACTACTATCACACAATCAGGCAAGAATACCTGATCGGAATAGTATAGCTATGGTAAGTCCAGGTCGAACACATGAACACATGAACGATGTTATTCAGTTAAATTAGAATTATTGATAAAGCAGTAAAATGGGGGTTACGTTTTAGTTCCGTACGAACGTTCAAGATGAACTAAATAACCAAACCAACAACATAAAACAACATAAGATGAACATATAAACAATCGGAGATAGACATGTAATTGCTTAGAGTCTTCCACTCAGATACATATTATCCGGTTCATGTGTTTTATATTAACTTAGTTACTAATCAAAGAATCCAAGTTAAATGTAAATTAGTCTCCAGTTCTGGTTAACTAATTTTTACAATCTAGGGTCCCACATTAAACATCGATCCGATGTCGCAAGAATTGTATGTTTCAATTGCGTGTGTTTCCCTAAATTATGCATTAAGTAGATTAATCTTCCCGGTATGACTCAACAATACCTACTAATAATCGCTTATTAGCTCATTCATTTTAGATTAATTAATTACTATGCTCTTAAATTATGAAACTCAATATATTTAGCAATGATCATAAACCTAAATTCATAATCATCAATAATCAATAATCCTATTGACCACGTTAAGTAGCAATTAATTATCACCAATAAACAAGGTTCTACAAACAAAGTAACAATCTTCAATCAGTCAATTAATTCAAAACACAATTATAACTTTCAAACATTCATAATCAAAGATTATTAAACAAAACAATTAACAATAAGTCTAATCCAAGATTCAATTATACAAAATCAGATTCATATCTCAAAACAAAACACATAGACATGTTTAGAATTGAAATCGGAAGATGATACGCAAACCGAGTCGTGAACCGAATGAAGTAGAATCAATAGGATGATCCTAGCCTTTTCCGCCTCCAATCCGCCATCGATTTTCTCCCAAAATGGGGTAGAACCCCCCTCTGGTCGGCTGCCTCTTTATAATTTTCGGTATGAAAATTTAGGGTTTGAAATAAGAAAAATCGGATTAAAAACCCTCTGGCCGACATAGGATCGCGCCCCGACCTTGTAGGATCGCTTCGTGATCTTCCCTCTATCCAACTGATCTAAATTTTTGATATGTTGTAGCCCTATCTGTTATCTAAATTCTCCAACTAGAATCACCCCAATCGGAGTTTGTATGAGGAAGTTATGGCCAAAATAATAACGCATAGCCGAAGACTCAGCTTTTACACTTTTCTTCATTTTCAGCTCATCTTTCATTTTCTTTCCAATTCAAGCTTCATATACATCTATTCCAATCCATTCTTGTCTATCTTCATTCTCTTAGTATCATTTCTTCGCGATTAGCTCGTTTCCTGTTTCTTTTCAATCCAAGCTCCGATTGAACTCCTAAATGCAAATATGAACGAAATGAGTATCTTATTCACATAAAATGCATTAGAAATCTATCAAACACGGGGTAAGTTAGTACTAAAATATAGTACATTTTGGCGTTTATCAAACATCCCACACTTGAATCCTACTTGTCCGCAAGTAGACTATCGATTTAAAACGTATAAACGACAAAATTTAGTAGGCAGGCAATGGCGCATAGGGACTTACATACAAGCTACCATTTCGCAAACCAAATTTTTATCTTAAAAATAATCCTACCTTAAGATTTAGCAATCAAGAAACTCTTCTAGGAAACCCAATTTTCTCATGCATTATTATTATGTATACAAGATGGCTCACAATGATTACCGATATTGTTGTCCACCTAAACAATCTATACTTAGTTAATTGAGCCTGACTTATCATTATTCTAGCAGCTTTACCCTTGATTCACAATAGCAAAATATCCTAATACATATAATGTGTTAATATTGCACATATTATGGATATCCAATTAAACGATCAATTTTCAAGTCAAGACATTGGTGATAGGTCTGTGCCTCAACACAACAGAGCGACATAACTTGAATTTGGTTTAGCATAATAACTTTTTAGTCAAACCATTGGTGGCAGGTATGTACCTCAGTACAACAAAGCAACATAATTTGACTACATTTTAAAATCTTGAGTTCTTTTAAACTCTTTTTGCTCTTTTTCATTAAATATACTGACGGAGACCAGGTCTGTACTTACGTACAACAGAGGAAACAACACCCAGTATATCCCCAAATGATATTAATTGAATTCCAAAATTATGGCATATCGCACACTATCATATATAAGAATTAAGACTAAAGTCATAAATTGCTAAAGTTCTTCTCAGAATATCACATACTTCTTACATTAATTTTATGTAATAGTTCAACAACTTATACATAGATTGCCTTTCGATACATCACATGATGAACTATCTAATATCTTAATATTTAAGTTCAAATTATCCTTTGAATTTCCTAGATTTGTTACAAGATTTTCTAAATTTAAAGAGAATACATTTTTAAAAGAAAATTTTGGGTTGAAAAATGACTAACATAGAATGCCTTACACCTTTAGTCTACCAATATTTATCGATTTATAACTCAGGACAATCAAACATCTTTTCCCCCATCCCCCACTTAAAATAAAGCAATGTCCTCATTGCAAAATAAGGAATCGTAAAATAGGGAATAGAAAAGAAGTAAACAGAAAACTCCCATGATCTTAAAGAAAAAATGCTTTCTTGATTTGATTATGAAAATATACAACAACACACTTTCGTAGGCATCACGGTTGCATTTAGCATATGCAACAAGCCTTAAAACCCCTCGGTATCCCGAGTGGACGAGTTATAGTCTCGTGAGGATTTCCAGGGAACACACCCACAAAGTTCAAAACTGTAAACAAAAACAAGAAAATAAAAAGTAGAACAAGAAAACAAAATATAAAATAACTAAAAGTTAAAACAACTTATTAACAAACATAGCAGAAAACAGAATCTTGTCGCCAAAACAGCCCTTCCAACCGCCGGCTGGTGCGCATGACCACCGGTTGAGAGTCTGTGCAAACCAAATTCAAAATCTTCGCACCATTAAATATTAAACTATATAACAAGCATATACATATAATTAACATATAAACAATTTTATACAAAACATTTTTTTTATATATAATTTTTATTTTTTATTTTTTTTAATAATATATATATATATATATATATATATATATATATATATATATATATATATATATTATAGTTTCCATCCTTATTCGAATAAGCACCCGTTCCCCGATAGAACATCAGTCCAACCGGTTAAGTCTTCCCCGGCGACGGCGCCAAAAACTTGATGCGTGTGAAAGCGTCTAGTTTTTATTATTTATAAAGTACATGATATACCAATCACTACTATCACACAATCAGGCAAGAATACCCGATCGGAATAGTATAGCTATGGTAAGTCCAGGTCGAACACATGAACACATGAACGATGTTATTCAGTTAAATTAGAATTATTGATAAAGCAGTAAAATAGGGGTTACGTTTTAGTTCCGTACGAACGTTCAAGATGAACTAAATAACCAAACCAACAACATAAAACAACATAAGATGAACATATAAACAATCAGAGATAGACATGTAATTGCTTAGAGTCTTCCACTCAGATACATATTATCCGGTTCATGTGTTTTGATTGTCTGATTGTGATTTCTTTTATATTAACTTAGTTACTAATCAAAGAATCCAAGTTAAATGTAAATTAGTCTCCGGTTCTGGTTAACTAATTTCAACAATCTAGGGTCCCACATTAATCATCGATCCGATGTCGCAAGAATTGTATGTTTCAATTGCGTGTGTTTCCCTAAATTATGCATTAAGTAGATTAATCTTCGCGGTATGACTCAACAATACCTACTAATAATCGCTTATTTGCTCATTCATTTTAGATTAATTAATTACTATGCTCTTAAACTATGAAACTCAATATATTTAGCAATGATCGTAAACCTAAATTCATAATCATCAATAATCAATAGTATCAAAGGAACTCAATCTCAATTATCCTATTGACCACTTTAAGTATGAATTAATTATCACCAATAAACAAGGTTCTACAGACAACGTAACAATCTTCAATCAATCAATTGATTCAAAACATAATTATAACTTTCAAACATTCATAATCAAAGATTATTAAACTAAACAATTAACAATAAGTCTAATCCATGATTCAATGATACAAAATCAGATTCATACATCAAATCAAAACACATAGACATGTTAAGAATTGAAATCGGAAGATGATACGCAAACCGAATTGTGAACCGAATGAAGTAGAATCAATAGGATGATCCTAGTCTTTTCCGCCTCCAAACCACCATCGATTTGCTCCCAAAATGGGGTAGAATCCCCCTCTGGTCGGCTGCCTCTTTTTAGTTTTTGGTATGAAAAGTTAGGGTTTGAAATAAGAAAAATCGGATTTAAAACCCTCTAGCCGACATAGGATCACGCTGCGATCTTGTAGGATCGCGTCGCGATCTTCCCTCTATCAAAATGATCTGAATTTTTGATATGTTGTAATCTATTAGCTAAATTCTCCAACTTGAATCGCTCCAATCGGAGTTCGTATGAGGAAGTTATGGTCAAAATAGTAACGCATAGCCGAAAACTCAACTTTTACACTTTTCTTCATTTTCAGCTGATCTTTCGTTTTCTTTCCGATTCAAGCTTCATATACACCTATTCCATTTCAATCTTGCCTATCTTCATTCTCTTAGCATCATTTCTTCACGATTAGCTCGTTTCCTGTTTCTTTTCAATCCAAGCTCCGATTGAACTCTTAAATGCAAATATGAACGAAATGAGTATCTTATTCACATAAAATGCATTTGAAATCTATCAAATACGGGGTAACTTAGTACTAAAATATAGTACATTTTGGCGTTTATCAATTTGCCAAAGATATTGGATTTTATGAATGTTTATGTGTTTATTTGATAATCCTTGGTTATTGATTGATTACTATTGATTACCTAACGTGGTTTCTTGATTGATTGAGATTGAGTTCCATTTGGTTAAGAGATTATTGATAATTGTTGGTTTCGGTTAGCAATTATTGCTGAATAGATTGAGTTTGACAGGTTAGGGTTAATAATCGATATTAATCATTAATGAACAAGATAACTATCATTAGTTATAGATGTTGTTGATTCAAGTCATAAAAGTAAATCACATGAACGGCGATGGTTTAATTTAGAACACAATTCGGTGGGCAACGTTAGTTGAATAAATTGCGTGTTGAAAACAACCTCGTGTCTTTCTTAATTGTGTTAGATTAACTTACCTCGGAAAGGGGGTTGTCTTATTTTTCATATCGCTATAAAATTCATTGTTTGAGCAAATCAATAAAGTGATAACCGGAATCTAAGGAAAGTAATCTAAGTGAATACATTTCTTCCATCATTTGAATTAAGTGTTTTTACTTGATTAATTGTTTTATAAAGTCTTCCTCTTTATAATTTAATTTAAAGTTCTAAGTACATTTTATAATTGTGAGTCAATTGTTCTAACGGAACTAACACGTCCCCTCATTTACTGTTTTCATTATACAACAATATCCGTATTATTCATAATTGACATCCGTTCTTAGTGTTCGACTTGGATTTACCATACTATACTATTATACGATCAGGTATTCTTGCCTGAGTTGTGTATAGTCAGTAAGGTTCTTTCCATTTCTTAAAACTTAACCTCGTTTACACGACATCAAGTTTTTGGCACCGTTGTCGGGGAGCGGTTTGATTCAATTAAATAATTTGGAACTTGTTAAAATTGTATACTTGTTTTGTTTATGATTTACTGGTTGATAGTTTGTTTCTTTGCATTTCTCTAAGGGGTAGGAGTCTGATTTTAGATTAATCTGCTCTGTTTAGGATACTTTAGTAGCCTGTTCTACTTGCTAGATAAATTTATTGCAGGAAATATATGACCCGAACTTCAGAAACCGTTCCGACTGTTCCATTCGCAGAACCCGAGCGTACATTTCATCAAAAGAAATGCACTTTTTCTGCACCACCCAATTCACCGAATCGCGAACCTGATCTCAACGAAGAATACGAGGAGTTTGATAAGACCCCTTACACCCCGTTAGCTTTTAATTACGAATCAGATTTCGAGGGAGAGTATGGAGAATATCACGCTAGACCACCTACCGAATACCCCAGCCATCAATCAGAACCAGATCTCGAAATGGCGGACGATATCGCTAACATGACTATCGAGGAGTATTCGAGCAGAACACGCACCGACCTCGGTCCAAGAGTAGTGAGACCCACAATTGCGCGTGAAGTGGAGTTCGAAATCAAGGGACAATTCCTCAAAGAACTTAGAGAGAACCCTTTTCGAGGAGAGGACAAAGAAGATGCTAACGAGCACGTCGAGAAAATCCTGGAGATCGTCGATATGTTCAATGTACCCAACGATACACGTGATCAAGTCATGCTCCGAGTATTCCCAATAACACTAAAGGGAACCGCCAAGAGGTGGATCACAAATGAGCCAGCTGGATCCATCACCACGTGGGAAGGTCTTCGCACAAAATTTCTAAAGATGTACTGCCCACCATCCAAAACTTCGAAGATGATCGACGAGATTAGGAATTTCAAGCAAGAAATTGATGATTCACTTCACCAAGCATGGGAAAGGTACAAGGATTTGATGCACAGGTGCACACAGAATGACTTAAATGACCAACAGATCGTGATGGTGTTTTACAAAGGAGTAGATCATGCTACCAGACAACAACTGGATGCTCAAGGATCCATTCAAAGAAGATTCCAAGAGATGACTTAGAGACCATTCGCGATCAAGCGAAGCATTCTTATCTATGGGATGATGGTACTTCTAGGAGGAAGAGATCAGTCACCGAAGATGATGGACTTGCAGCAATTAATGCTAAGCTGGATAGTATGGGGAGAGACATAAAGAAGGTCACGGAGACTGTTCATGCAATTCAAGTAGGTTGTGAGATTTGTGAAGGAATGCACTTAGCTAGGGATTGCCCCGAAAAGGATTCGGGAGAAACCAGCGAGGAGGTTAAATTTGGAGAAGCTCACACAGGATACCGCCAAGGTGGTGGAAATTATTTCCGAAGATTGTACCAAGAAGGAGGACGCCAGTTCCGTCAAACTCAGCCGGGACTCTACACTAAGGAACAACCCACGACACCTTTCCCCGAGAAGAAGTCTAATTTGGAAGAATTGATGGGGAAGTTTTTGACTACTAACGAGCAGTTTATTGCTAGTTCGGGACAACGAATGGATACTACCGAAGCGCTAGTAGGAAATCAAGGGGCCGCACTCAAGCAAATTGAGGGGACTATTTCTAGCATAGCTAAGGTTCTCCAAGAGAGATTTCCGAGAACTTTACTGGGGCTCACTGAAACCAACCCACGTGATCAGGGCAAAGCAGTCACTACCAGAAGTGGGAGGGTTCATGAAGACCCCAATTTTTCTAAGAATCCTGTATCTGAGCTTTTGTTGGAAAAAGAGAAGGAAGCGGAGGTTGTCAAAGGTCCTAAGGTGGACACGAAGGCTGATCAAATTGCTAGGGATAAACAATATGCGAAGGATCACGCGCCACCTCTACCTTACCCCGCAGCTTTGAGACGAGGGAAGGATGAAGCTCATTACCACCAATTTCTGGAAAATTTGAAGCAACTTCATATCAACATCCCTTTTGTGGAAGCTATTGCTCAAATGCCTAAATATGCAAAATATTCGAAGGAGCTTTTGACTAATAAAAGCAAGTTGGCGGAGGCAACCACGGTAACGTTGAATGAGCGATGCTCAGCTATGATGCAAAACAAGTTACCACCAAAAATGAAGGATCCAGGGAGTATCACTATTCCCTATCTGATTGGTAAATTGGACATCGCAAATGCACTGGCGGATCTAGGAGCTAGCATTTTCATTATGCCTTATACTATGTATGCTAGACTTGGATTAGGAGAACCTAAAGCCATCCGAATGTGCATTGAGTTAGCTGATCGCTCTATCCAATACCCAAGACGGATGGTCGAGAATGTCTTAGTTAAGGTTGATAAGTTTGTGTTTCCCTGCGACTTTGTAATTCTCGACATGGTAGAAGATCCCAAGGTACCGATAATTCTTGGTAGACCCTTCCTAGCCACATCCAGAGCATCGATGTGTTTGATAGGAAAATCACCATGAGAGTGGGGGATGAGAAGGTTGTGTTCAATGTGAATGAATCCATGCAATACCCTTCCTCTGAGGATGACACTTGTTACTTTGCTAGTGCAAAAGAACTGTCTAACGATGATGAGTTCTTGCAAAGTCTTAAGGATGATGAAGATTTAGATCCTATGATTCTGGAAGGATGGACGGGAAGCATAGAGGCAATCCGTGATATCGAAGAGTTCGATAAATTTCTAGAGGAGATTGAGACAACATGCGATAGGGAGTTAGTCAACGAGGGAGTCAAGTTTAAGGAGAACGAAGAGTCAATCTTGACGAATTGTATCTCCATCAAAACGGAGACGAGAATCACTATGCATGGTATCCCATGTTCAAGATCGGAGGTTTTTGCAGTTAAATACTCATTTGAAGAGCCACCAAAGTTAGAGTTGAAGGAGTTACCAGCTCATTTGGAATATCCATACTTGCAGGGGAAATTTGATTAGCCTGTAATCATTTCAGCAACTCTTTCACCTACGGAAAAGGAGAGCTTGTTGAAGGTGCATAAAGAGCATAAGTAGGCTATCGCATGGACGATTAGCGATATCAAGGGAATAAGCCCCTCGTATTGCACGCACAAGATTCTCATGGAATCCGATTTTAAGCCAGTGGTGCAACCATTGAGGCATTTAAACCCTAAGGTAACGGATGTGGTGAGAAAAGAAATCATCAAGTTATTAGACGTCGGGTTGATATACCCAATCTCTGACAGTCCATGGGTAAGCCCCATTCATGTTGTACCGAAAAAAGGAGGTATGACAGTTGTAGCAAACGAGAAGAACGAGTTAATCCCCATGAGAACCGTCACTGGATAGAGAGTCTGCATCGATTATAGAAAGTTGAATGATGCCAAACGCAAGGATCACTTTCCCTTGCCATTCATTGATCAAATGCTCGAACGTCTAGTCGGAAAAGAATATTACTGTTTCTTAGATGGTTTTTCCGGATATTTTCAGGTTCCCATCGATGCTAACGATCAAGATAAGACCACATTCACCAGTCCATTTGGAACGTTTGCATATAGAAGAATGTCATTCGGTCTGTGCAACGCACCCGCAACATCCCAACTGTGTATGATGGTAATTTTTCATGACATGGTTGAAGACAGCATGGAGATATTTATGGATGATTTCTCCATTTTTGGGAATTCTTTTGATGAATGTTTTGCCAACTTGAAGAGAATGTTGCAAAGATGTGAGAATTTGAATCTTGTGCTTAATTGGGAGAAATGTCATTTTATGATCCGAGAAGGGATTGTATTAGGACACAAGATTTCGAGTGTAGGGATTGAGGTGGACAAGGCAAAAATCGAGGCAATTGCGAAGTTACCACCTCCGACGAATGTCAAGGGTATAAGAAGCTTCTTAGGGCACGCAGGATTTTATTGACGTTTTATTAAAGTTTTTTCAAAGATAGCACGACAGCTGAACAAATTGCTAGAGAAGGAGGCCAAGTTTGAGTTCTCCAAGGAATGTATAGATGCATTCAATCTTTTGAGAGATAAGTTAGTATTTGCACCTATTATGATTAGCCCAAATTGGGATCTTCCCTTTGAATTAATGTGCGATGCTAGTGATTATGCTGTTGGAGCAGTGTTAGGTCAACGGGTGGACAAGAAGTTTCAACCTATTTACTACGCAAGTAAAACCTTGACGGACGCGCAAGAAAATTACACTACGACAGAGAAAGAGTTGTTAGCGATTGTTTTCGCATTTGATAAGTTTCGATCATATTTGATTCTGTCAAAGACTGTAGTGTTTACCGATCATTCAGCGTTAAGGTATTTGTTTAGCAAGCAAGATGCGAAGCCAAGATTGCTAAGATGGATTCTACTACTGCAAGAATTTGACATTGAAATTCGTGATAAGAAGGGAGCTGAGAATTTAGCCGCTGATCACCTTTCACGGTTGGAAAATCCTGAGTTAGAGAAGTTGGATGAAGCGGAAATTAAGGACACATTTCCTGATGAGAGTTTAATCAAGGTTATTATGAGTGAACTTCCATGGTTTGCTGATTACGCCAACTTTTTAGTTACAAAAACTCTTCCTACTGAGACGAAGTATAACGAAAGAAAGAGATTTTTCTCGGCCTTGCGAAATTACTTTTGGGATGACTGTTTTTGTTCAGGGACTGTGCTTATGGTATGGTGAGAAGATGCGTTCATGGAGAAGAATGCATAAATATTTTAAGTTAGTGTCACAATGGTCCTACGGGAGGACATCATGGGCCATCATACACATCAAGGAAGGTGTTTGAGGCAGGATTTTATTGGCCAACTCTCTACAAGGATGCATATGAGTTGGTGAAGGAGTGCGATGCTTGTCAAAGAACTGGAAGGATCTTTAAAAGAGATGAGATGCCACACAATCCTATCATGGTTAGCGAGATTTTTGATGTATGGGGAATCGACTTTATGGGACCATTTCCACCAAGCAATGGAAATAAGTATATAGTAGTGGCTGTTGACTATGTTTCGAAGTGGGCAGAAGCAAAAGCTTTACCTACAATGACACGAGAGTAGTGATAAAGTTCCTTAAACAATTTTTTTCGCGATTTGGAACACCTAAGGCGTTGATTAGTGATCGTGGAATGCATTTCGCTAATGCTCAATTGGAGAAAGTGTTGAAGAAGTATGGAGTCAATCATAAGTTTTCCACTGCTTATCATCCTCAGACCAGTGGACAAGTTGAAGTGACTAATCGCGGGTTGAAGCGTATTTTAGAACGTTCAATTGATGGAAATCCGAAGGATTGGTCAAATAAGTTGGATGATGCATTATGGGCAACAAGGATTAAGACCTCCATTGGTACTACTCCTTATCGGCTGGTTTATGGGAAAGCATGTCACCTACCTTTTGAATTGGAACACAAGGCGTACAGGGCATTGAAACAATGCAACCTTGATGATCAAGCGGCAGGAAAGGAGCGTTTGGCACAGTTATAGGAGTTAGAGGAGTTGAGGACAAATGCTTATGACAACGCACAGCTGTATAAGGAGCGCACCAAGAAATGGCATGATTCATGCCTTAAATCAATATATTCATTTGAACGAGGTGACAAGGTGCTTTTATACAGTTCTCGTCTGCATCTGTTTCCAGGGAAGTTAAAGACTCGTTGGACAGGACCTTTCATAGTCGAAAAGGTTTACCCTTTTGGTTCTGTTGACTTGAAAGGTCATTCTGGGATGACATTCAAAGTGAATGGCAGTCGATTGAAGAAGTATTATGGTGACGCAAGGGACTCCAAAAGGGATTTGGAGATGAATTTCAATTAATTTATGGAGCAAAGTGTCGAGCTTACCGACGTGATAAAAAAAACGCTTTCGGGAGATAACCCGTTGTTTTTCTTAATTATTTATTTTGTTTGTTTTTGTGTGTTAATAAGATCTTGTAAGAGGATGTTGTTGGAAGACTTTATTTTGAAGATAGCTCAGGGGAGTTTTTCTATTCACTTCTTTTCTATTCCCTTTTCTTTGTGTTTCTTTTTGCAATGAGGACATTGCATATTTTTAAGTGGGGGATGGGGGAAAAGAAGTCTGTTGTCCTTAAGTTATGAATGGTAAATATTAGCAAATTTCAAGATAAAGGGCATTCTATGTTAGTCATTTTTCAGCCTAAAATTTTCTGTTAAAATTGTATCCTGTGTAAGTTTATCGAGTGATCAGGATGTAGATCCTACTCTTTATAGGGCCATGATTGGATCACTAATGTATCTTACTGCATCTAGGCCTGATATAATGTTTGCATTGTGTATATGCGCAAGATATCAAGCCACTCCTAAAGAATCTCACATAAAAGCTGTGAAACGGATTTTTCGTTACCTCAAGGGGAAGCCTAAGCTGGGACTTTGGTATCCTTCTGATGGAGACTTGGATCTTGTTGCTTACACAGATTCCGATTATGGAGGATGCAATCTAAATCGAAAGTCAACGACTGGTGGATGTCAGTTCTTAGGAGGAAGATTGGTGTCGTGGCAGTGCAAGAAGCAAACCTCAGTAGCCATTTCTACATGTGAAGTTGAGTATGTTGCAGCTGGCAGGTGTTGTTCTCAAATTCTTTGGATACAACAACAACTGCGAGACTATGGAACACTCCTATGATGATAGACAATGAATCAATGATATCCATCACAAACAATTCGGTCAAGCACAATAAGACGAAGCATATTGATATTCGACATCATTTCATTCATGATTGTAATGAGAAGAAGATGATACGGTTAGTTAAGGTTCCGACTGCGGATAACTTAGAAGACCTGTATACGAAGGCTTTTGATAGAGCATGGTTCCAGACCTTGGTTTAAGTAAATGGAATGAAGAATGCAGAGTAACTAGTATTCCAGGGGTATTTCAGTAATTGTAATAGTTAGTAGTATTTCTATATTTATAATAAAAAGGGGGGGGGGGGGATGGCGTATGGCATTCATTTGCTTGTTACCTGAGGGGAATCGCCGCCTAACAAAAATACAAAAAAAAAAGTTTAAGTTTTTGTTTGCATAAGGGAAATGATAGTACATTAGGAGAATAAGTTTGATTATAATAAGTTTGAGTACTTAAGATTGATATGTTAGTAGGTTCATTTAAGGTTATGACTATTTTACTTAGTATATATCTATATTTATTTTATTATACACCTTTTTCCACTTGATATAACTTTTATTTCTTAAAATTTAGATAGCTTCTTCATACAATATACTGGAAGGAAATTTATATACAAATTTCTAAAGCTTTTAAGAAGTCTTAAGATACAGGGGTATTTTCTGGTATGACTATTATGTGATGTATGACAATTGTCTTAATTGTTGAAAGATAATATTTCCGTGCACTGTGAATATGAAGAAAATGACAAATGGTATGAAAAATATATGGTTATTAACTTAGCTAATGATTTCTCTGTTGTACGTGAGTACAAACCTGAAGCTATTAGCTAGGTCAATAATCTCAAACATGTAGTGCATATACTAAGGAATCCTCTGTTGTATGTCAGTACAGACCTGGAACCACTAGTATCTTCACTATGAGTTTGATATTTGTCTAAATATAAATAATATAAGTGTACTTTATGTACCTTAGTTATAAATTCAGTGTTATGCGTTTTACTTGAAGTCACAGTATATCACGTAATGGAAGATACTAGTTTATATTCATACTAATAATAATAACGTGTGCTTAGAAATTTGGGTATAAATTGTTTATGTGGGTCATCATACCGGTAATTGTCTAAAACTATCTACTAATTGTTTCATGAATGTGAATAGACTGTTTTCAATTATACTGTGTGGATAAAGGTAACTAAGATATAATATTATAAAAATAAGTATGTAAATAGTAAAATAAGTGGTATTCATATGAACTTCTTAAGGTAAGTATACTAACAATCATCTTAAACTTTAAAATATTAGGATTTTAGATCTTATTCTTACTAATATGATCCCTTAGCAGATAATATTTTAATTTTCATATATCGGTACTTGATTAGATTTTCTTTGTGTGTTCTTATGGTGATTAATAAAATGGTACATGATACCACTGTTAATATTTATGTGTTGTGTTTTATGTTTATTTTCATATTACCCCTTGGAATTAAGTTAAACTGATATTAATCATTTAAATTTTTTATAAAAATAAGTTGCAAATAATATTTTGTGTTTCGATTTATACTAAGTGCACAATTTTCATTTTTGGCCAAATTCCGAAGTTGACTGGTCAAACTTGCGAATTGAGACTAGGATATAAAAGGGAACTGTGAGTTGCGAACCCACTCACTTTCCACACACACTTGCGAACTGAGATTTGCTGTGGTGCGAACCGAACATATACATTTTCATATTTTCGATTTTACGTGTACGAGGAATGATTTTCACTCCATGGACTTTGTAGTACTTTTGATTACGCACATTTTGAGGTAAATTACACTCGATTTCACTGTGTAATTAATGAGTAATCAGAATTTTAAGATTTCGAAACCCTCGGTTTATAAATTTGTTCGAATAACTTTGATTTAATGGATTAAAATTCATAGGAATCTAGGATTATGTTAAACGAACAACGTAGAACACGATTATTATAATGGATTGTGTTAAAACATCACAGATTTTCGTTTTGATTCAAAACTCACTCCGCAGGAGCGTCTGCGAACTGAGATTTATCTCAGCTCGCAAGTCGCTTATGCAAAGTGAAAACCTTTGACTCTCGTTGACTCACATCTCTGCTAACTGAACCATGTTGACTCGTTGACCAAAGTTGCGAGGTGAAATGGTTCTGCGAGCCGACATGCGAGGTGAATATTCTGCGAGTTGAAGTTGAGCTCGCATTGACTTTCGTTGACTAGCTTGCGAACTGAGTTGCGAACTCACCAAGTTACGAACTGAAATTTTTAAAATAAAAATAAAAATGTGTATCGTTTTCGACTTGCGATAAATTTTTACAAGTTATTTAATACACGTTTGAGACTTACGACCTTTTTGTTATAAGTTAAAATTTAAAATTATTTCATATTAGACTTATATGTTTATAAGTAAATACGTTTTAAAAAATTTTAATTGCGAGTGATCATTTGGGCTATCCAATTTTGTAACTTAACCCTATTTAATGACATATTAGACATGCGGTTTTAATAATTACAAGTTATATATGTAATAAATATGTTAAGTAATCACTCTCTATAACAAAGTTTAGTAGAGTATTTGGTCGAAAGTCTTCCGACTCATTGAGTAGTCGAGCGGCGTGTCTCGATTTTTATCGACGGTCAAATTTTCTACAATAACTTACTATGTTTAACTTGAGAATTTTAATAAAATTGACAAGTTAACGAATTCATGCAACTTCAAATTTCTAAATAACAAGTTCTATGAATATATGACTGTTATATTTATTGAATATAATTGATAATTGAGACGTATGTAGTCAATAGGTCAATTAAGTTAACTTGAATATAATATTCATATATTAGTTATCTGTCATTTGTGTATGTTTTATAGATATGGCAGGTAGACAATTTGCGAGTACACATGATGTACTTGTAGATTTAGATACGAAGAAGGGAGCATCGAGAGTTGCGGATAAACTCACGTTTTTGGCACGGTCACGTATTCGACATGCTATTACCGCTTCTCCACCGCTTTCCTTGTCTATTCTTCATGATTTTTGGATGGACATCATCTATAAGGCTTCTGTTAACCCACCGGTTATCCGTACAACCATGGGTAGACGTCCTATTATTTTCACTGCTGCTGATTTGCGTGAGATATTACGTCTTGGTGCAGAAGAGTAGGAGGACGGTCCAACAGAGTTTCC
The DNA here is from genome assembly GCA_963422505.1 of Pseudognaphalium luteoalbum. Lineage (NCBI taxonomy): Eukaryota > Viridiplantae > Streptophyta > Magnoliopsida > Asterales > Asteraceae > Pseudognaphalium > Pseudognaphalium luteoalbum. The sequence goes on from OY730197.1 coordinate 81,663,426, forward strand.
TATGGATTTTCTTGAGGGAGCTCTGGACAGGATGGGGTATGTAGGCACTACACGAGGACACCAGTTTCTGAAGGCTCTTGTTTTTGGGCAATGGCGTTTCTTATGCCATGTTTTGATTACAGTTTTTGCACCCAAGAAGGGTGGTTTTGACGAGTTGCCTCCGACATCGATGTCTGGTGTACTGTCCCTGGTTTATAACATACCATACAGTTTTTCATCTTATATTTTTGAGTCCTTACGAGGATAGATTACTTGACAGGTCAAGTCGACCTTTATGTTATATCCACGGTTCTGCATGCTGGTTATTCATCATTTTCTACATGATCTTCCAGCATATTAGCCTACAGCATCTGTTGATACAATAGGGCTTCGTGGATACAATGCGGCATTTAATGTCGATTCTCATCATCCTGCTCACTTGAGACCGCAGACGAGAAATCTTTTTGGATTTTTGATCGATCCACTCTATGTTGCTCCACCTAAAAATGGTTGGTAGGATGATGTTGCTGGTGCTGGTTCACCTGCTGAGCCTGTTGTTGATGTGGTTCCACCTGCGGCACCATAGGAGCTTTTGGAAGATGTACTTATACAGGAAGGGCAACAAGGACAGCATATTGTGCCTGAGATTGTTGCACAAGTGGTTCAGGAGGTGCTGGGTCACCATGATGATGCCACTGATCCAGTTTTACAGGCAATCGAGCAATATGTTGCTCCTACAGAGGTACTTATCTTAAACTTTATATATTTTGCATATTGTTGTATATGATATGGAGACTTAGATGATCGAGCTTTATGCTAATCATAAAGTCTAATTATCATTTTAAACAGGAACCGGAGGATGTACACCCACAGGTTGATAGACCAGGGAGTTCTAGACCTGAAGGTGTATCTACTCAAGATACGGAGGTTAGACCCTCTGGTGGTCAGGATGGTGGTACTGCTTCTGATTCTGATAATGATGAGAGTACACCTGATCCTTTTAAGATGCTACCTGGTATGATCAAACAAGGATCAAAGCTTGTTGTTGTTGATCCAGCGCTTAAAGAAAAGCGTAAAGCCAAAGAGGTCAATCCGGATTTCAATCTGATTGACGAGCCTACTGATTCGGAGGATGAACAGATTCTTCGAACTCAACGACGGAAACATTTGAGGACTTTCACGTCTAATTTGACTATTAGTGATGGTTAGTTTTCTAATCTTACAATTAGTAAATGTTTTAGGTTATGTTGGAGTTGTAAAACTGAGACAGATTTGTCTGTGACAGTACCTCAGGCTACACCTAGTGTTGAGGCTACAACAACGACAACAACAACAACAATAACGGAACAGGTATCTGTACCTACTGAGGTAAAAGATACGAGTTTAGTTATTTATTTATTATAATTACTTAAAGATTGTGATAGCAGAGACTATAACATTTATTAATTAATTTTATACATTTGGATAGGCTGAGATGGTTGTTGTTATTATTCGTCCTGGATAATATGGGACAACAAAGTCCTGCAAAGCTGCAGCTAGACGACTTTCTGGCATTGCTTCTACAGTCGCTCAGCATCTCACACCGCTTATTCCTTCTTCTTCTCTGCCTTCTACTACTACTCCACTAATAATTTGGAGTCCAGGGTTAGGATTTTGGATGAAACCACTTCACTTTTGACTTCACATGTTTTGTCGCTTGCTCAACAGCTAGGCACCTAGGGTGAAGCTTACAATCTACTGCTTCAGAACAACTTGACGTTGTCTGCTAATGTTGCTGATAAGCAGAGGCAGATTGATATGCTAGATCACTTGGTAGCTGATTTTAGAAAGAACAAGTCATCTCAGGGGGAGATTGTTATACCTGATGAGACTTGTAGAGGTGATGAGCCGAGGACAGCAAGGCGTGATGATACAGACCATGATCCAGATACAAACACAAATATAGAGCCTACTGGTCCTTCTATGACTAGTGAGCGATCTACTATTCAGGGGGAGTCTGTGCTTGCAAGTGAAGGTGAAGCTGGTCCGAGCAATGTTGCACCAGTTGATGATGCTGGTAAGGAAGTTAGTTAGAAGATGTTTAGATAATAAGATATGTAAAACTTGGATTGATTGTAATATAATGTGTATTTGTTCAATGAAAGTTTCATATATTGTATTGTTATGTGTTTGAAAAGATAAAGAAATTCTTAGAGTTGATTCTGAGAAATTAACTAAAGAATTTATATTATTATTATTGGAAATATACTTAGAAATCATTTGCAAAGTAATTATAGTATACAGAGATATATTAATTGTAATCTTAGATAGATTTCTATATTCTATAAAAGATTAAGATTATGTAATAATTGTTTGATATTTTCATGATTGAAATGATAAAGGAATTCTAAGATTGATAAGTCATCAATGATAGAATTTAAATTATTATTTAATTTATGTGTGTTTATCTCTTTGTAGAATTGGAGAAAATAAATTTGACTGATTCTGAAAATGATTTTGGAGATGAAGCTGAAGTCGAGATTGATTATGATCTTGAAGAAGGTGAGTTTATTCCACCTGAAGACTGGATTTATGTTCCTGAGATTGTGGTAGATGAAGGTGTTGATCCAGATGCTGATATTGATGAACACATCGTGAATCAATCTAGGACAGAATTTATAGTTGAAGATGATCAAGGAGAAAGAGTAGTCGATGTAGATGAAGATATCGATGACTCAACTGATTCTGAAAAAGAAGATGATAATCTTATTCCAACTAAGAATCCAGCAGTTATGTACAGAAAACTACCAAAGTTAAAGAAGAAGATTGGAGTTTTTGAAGTAGATATTACTGAAAAGCTTGTTCCACATAGAGGAATTATTGGATGGTACTTTGATTCTGACCTAAAGCTCTTCGCCATCAAAAGGTTTGACGGAGTTCAATATTTTGAGAAGAAGCTTGTTGTCTTTAGTTCTCTTCCTAGATTTGAGATATGAGACTTGGCTAGATTAGAGCTGAATAATCCTAGTAATGATGATTATACAAAGTATGTTGCAAAGATTATCAGGACTGAGGGTAGATCGATGAAGTTTGAGAAAATTAAGCCAAGAGTTGGAAGAACAATCAAATTAAAGGAAAGAAGTGAAAGAACTGGAAGAAGACGTCGAAAGAAAGTATATCCAGCTGTCAAGTGTGTACAGCAAATCCCACTGAAGATAATGCCACAGGATATTCTAGGAAATATGAAAAGTTGGCATGTAGATTCAGAGACTGGAGAAGCTGTTATGGTTGAAGAAGATGATGAAGTTGAAGGAGGTGAAAGAGAACTTCTGAGAGTTTATGATCATCGACACCTAATGAATATGTCGAAGAAAGATTTAATGAAGTTATTTGAGAATAGAATCTTAATGACTATGGCATGGGGTGATCTTGCACGTGCTTATCAAATGATGGTAAAGACTTGCATGAAGATGAAGATCTATGTTGGAAGCAAGATATTCAAGTGATTATCAAGGACAAACTTGAAGACAACTAGAGCTGTTGTCAAGGGGGAGTCTGTTGGGACATGTTTGTGTGATAACTGTTCTAGCTTGTAATAGTATTTAGTTTGTAATCAAGTTTTGTAAATTGACTTTACTTTGATATATATATATATATATATATATATATATATATATATATATATATTAGTTTGATATTAATATTTTTTAAACATATTATTGTAATTAAAGTGTTAGATAAATATAGGATTAAACTAATATGATAAAAGATATTAGTATTGTTAATATATTTATTATATAAACGTATACGATAAATATATAACTTGCGAACTCAATACTGCGATGCGAACTGAGTTCAGTTCGCAAGGTGGTTAGTGAGATGAGTCAGTTTGCAGGACTCATGGGCTGTGAACTGAGTCAGTTCGCAAGGCCCAGACCTGCGAACTGAACCGAATATATATGAGGTTTTCGTTTTAGAAAACTCACTTTACAATCTGCGAATTTAGCTTCTGAAAACAAACCCTACGAAATTCTAAGTATATTGTGTTTGGTTCTTGATAGGTTAACATTATAAACAATCAAGATTAAGGCTAGATATTGTTCCTAATCATGAACAAATCGTGATACCAAAGTTATATCCGTATAACTAGTATATTGAGGGATTCTGCACCTCAATATCAAGATAACCTCGTTATCGATCCACAGAACTAGGGCCTTACAGGCCTGCTAGAATAATAATAAGTTGAGCTCAATTTCTGAATTATAGATTGTTTAGGTGGACAACAATATCGATAATTATTGTGAGTTATCTTTTATCCCTAATAATAATATAAGAGAAATTGTTTTCCTAGAAGAGTTTCTTGATTTCTAAGCTGTATAGTAGAAGCAATTTTAGGATAAGAATTTGGTTTGTGAAATATTAGGTAGCATGTAAGTCCTTTTGCACTTTTATTTGCCGTTCATATTGAAAGTTTTAATCGATAGTCTACTTGAGGACAAGTAGGATTCAAGTGGGGGATGTTTGATGAACGCCAAAATGTACTAGATTATAGTACTATTTACCCCTTGTTTAATTGAATTCTTATGCATTTTGTGTGAATAAGATACTGATTTCGTTCATATTTGCATTTAGGAGTTAATTGGAGCTTGAATCGGAAAAGAATCAAAAAATGAGCTAAAAAGTTGAAGTTTGAAGAAGATAGTCGAAATAGTGAAAAGTTGGAATTTGACATCCATACAGCGTATGGAAAATCCATACGGCGTATGGATTGAGTGAGTCGGGCTGCCAGTTACGCGAGCCTGGACCATGGGCCTTTTGCATCCATATGGCGTATGGAAATTCCATACGGCGTATGGATTGATTCGACGGAATACAATAAAACCCTAATCACTTTATTTTTAGGGTTATCACTTATCATTTCTCTTGAGCCATTTTTCAACCATTCCATACTTATTTTCAGAGCATTTTGAAGGTAGAAAGCAAGAAGAATTAAAGTCTTTTCGATTGTTCATTTGTATCTTCGATTTCTCAGTTCGAATACGTTATTACTTTTCATTTGATTATGATTTCGATTTCATATTTGGGTCTGAGTTTCTGTAATAATATGAGTAGCTAAACTATTTATGTATTTGTTTAGATGATGATACTTAGATGATGGTTTGATTATTGATTTGCGAAAGATATTGGTTTTTATGAATGTTTATGTGTTTATTTGATAATCCTTGGTTATTGATTGATTATTGTTGATTACCTAACGTGTTTTCTTGATTGATTGAGATTGAGTTCCATTTGGTTAAGAGATTATTGATAATTGTTGATTTCGATTAGCAATTATTGTTGAATAGATTGACTTTGACAGGTTAGGGTTAATAATTGATGTTAATCATTAATGAACAAGATAACTATCATTAGTTATAGACTTTGTTGATACAAGTCACAAAAGTAAATCACATGAACGGCGTAGGTTTAATTTAGAACACAATTCGGTGGGCAATGTTAGTTGAATAAATTGCGTGTTGATAACAACCTCGTGTCTTTCTTAATTGTGTTAGATTAACTTACCTCGGAAAGGGGAATTTGTCATATCGCAATAAAATCCATTGTTTGAGCAAATCAATAAAGTGATAACCGGAATCTAAGGAAAGTAATCTAAGTGAATACATTTCTTCCATCATTTGAATTAAGTACTTTTACTTGATTAATTGTTTTATAAAGTACCAAGTTCTGAGGAGTTGGTGTCCAGTTATGCTTAAGTGCTGCATATATATTTCCTCGAGCCATATTTTCTCTTTCTTATTCTTATGATGATGATAAGAAAATCAAAAAAGGGAGTCCTTCCTCTTTATATTTAATTTAAAGTTCTAATTATATTTTATAATTGTGAGTCAATTGTTCTAACGGAACTAAAACGTCCCCTCATTTACTGTTTTCATTATAAAACAATTTCCGTATTATTCATAATTGACATCCGTTCTTAGTCTTCGACTCGGATTTACCATACTATACTATTATACGATCAAGTATTCTTGCCTGGGTTGTGTATAGTCAGTAAGGTTCTTTCCATTTCTTAAAACTTAACCTCGTTTACACGACATCAATTACTATTGTATTTGTTGTGATGTAGTTAACATAAATAATTATGGGATGACCTTAAATATGTTATGAAGTAATATGACGGCCCCTATTCGATTGTTTACTTGATATAGTACTGGACACGCTGTTAAGCGGAGTACAAATGTATGGAAGTCGGTAAACGACCGAATGTAGTTGTATTATGGATCAACATTATAAAAATGGAAACTTTATGAACGGACTTATCTTGTGATTTTAAACATAAAACTTATATTCTCCTTTCGATTAACAAACGTGGTTGTAACCTTGTAAAGAAGAGTCGTGAACCTTGATACTTGGTCAATAATTATCTGTGTCAAAACTACGGTTTAATTATAACATCATGCAATCATCATAAAATGCAATGTGATTACGTGGAATTGCCATGAGTATAGTACACCTCCAATCACAATGTACTTATCATGAAAACATTGCGAAGCAATTAAATTCACAACGGAAACATCGGTTAACGATTAAATAAGTTGTGAACTACTGTAGTATTTTCCGATATGGTCTGGATTTAACTTTATGAAAAAGCCGCCAACATTTTAATTAGATTAGTTTAGATTAGATTAGAGTAGGTAGGCTATAGGCTAAATAATCATTCATGAAAACCTAGGGATTTGTTAATTGTATTGAGAAAGGAAAGTTTAAAATCCAATTTAAATCGATATATTTCCTTAAACCGTAAAACCTAAAGTAAGGTATGCAAGAAACCAAAACACTTTTCCTCGCTTACCATGCTTGAGTTTCATTAATAGGAATTAATCAAATAAGTCCGAACATATTTTCAAAGTTAGTTGCTTTACGGATTTATAGTCCTTGTGGTATTAAGGACGGTTAGACTTGTTATGGACTTGCTACTCTTTTCCTTCGCCCATGAGTGAATGCGTTCAATAATAAGGGCCACTGACTCCCTCGCAGGAGAGTGTGGAGAGTTGAGCATTGTTTGTCTGATCAGAATCATGATACCCTAGTTCCTCGTGACATATCAGTCGATAACCGACTTATAAGGAATCTACGGGTTATACCATAAGTTATCAAATTTAGTAAACATTCCCAATTTAGATAAATGTTTTCTCTAAGAAGTCATCATCCCATATTATGAGCTAATGAAATCACAACAAATACTACTTTCCATCATCTGATTTATTATTACCTTTTATTCGCTTTATTTAGTTAACTGAACCAAAACCCCCAACGCACTTTTATAAAAACCTGTAGTAGAAAAGAACGATTGATTGGATCACCTCTGTTTCAATTCAGTTTCTCTTTAAGAATGACTCTAGGTTATACTTACCATCTACTAGCCTATGGTTCAGTAGTAATAAGTCACACTTAGACCCCAGCATTTACAAATTTAAAACACCCACCGATAGGCGTTGTGATCACTCGCGTTTGCGACGATCGGAACACCATCAGTGGTATAGAATACCTTAGGTTAGATTCTTATTTCCAAAAGCAAACTCAAAAAATGTTTCTCAAATTCACAAGCCCAACTTCAACAGTAGATATGCCACTCATTCAGTTGGCTTAATTTTCATAAAAATTACTTTTGCTTAAAAAATTTCAAAAATTTTGAGTTAAAATGTATTGAGGGGAATCATTTTCATATATGAGTAGTATATTTTGGAAATTAAAATTAAATAAATTAGGAATTTCTTGAGCTGAAATGATGATCTAAGAGGGGCATCGCATGGCTAGGCACATATAACCCATACTTGTAGTAAGGTATCTTGAGCCCATGAAAAGCATTCACTTTAAATGCTTCACTATTCATTTGATGAGTGTGTGCTGATGTATGCATCCGGAATTAGAACTTGCTCCTGGTATGCACTTCGAGACCACATTGGTAGAGTACCGTACGCGGTATAGGTGTAATTAGAGGACCTTGACATTCCTTAGGATTTAACCCCTGTTTTTAGCCTTTTTTCCAACCCAAAACCCTTCCAACACTCATTTCAAGTGTTGATGATCCGTCTAGAAAACCCTGTTGAGCCTTAGCCTTTTCGTTTCTTTAAAACGCAAACTTTAAACCCATTTACTTCCACACCCACCAAAACCTTATCTTAGAATTTTTAAATTTATGAAAAATGCCATTTAGGCATTCTTTTTTCTTTCACTCAAAAATCACAAATTTCATTTTTCTCCCAACTTCTCGTGTGCGTTTCCATGATCAATACTCAAAAATCGAAAGTCTTCTGGTGCGAAAAATTGGCATCAAGTAAATTCGAAATTTTCAAAAGTGTGAAATGAAAGAAATAAAGGATCTTAAAAAAGGAAAATAAATATAAAAATTCCTTGGATATTCCTTGGCAAAGAAGTTATAAGCCAAAAAGATAAAGAAAAAGAAAAGAATCGAAAAATATGTCATCTGAAATAAAGCTAAGCGCTTCAAATCTCCCAAAAACTTCGATCCCTAAAAGAGTATAAATCCTCCATGAGTTTTCAAAAAGATAGAAGTCAAAAATAGCTATCTCCAACCTTTATCGTAATTCGTTTCCGTTTTCATAAAAAAAGTTTGTCTAATTAAATTTTTTCATAAGTTTAAAGGTCCTAAGATAAGCAAAACCCTTAAACCAAAATCCCCACTTATCCATTCCCTTTAGCCCTCACAAAACATCACAACCCATTTGAATGTCCTGGGATAATTAGCACCGTCCTCACCTAAGTGGTGGAGATATGATTCTCGAGCAAGCCTATGACGATGGATGTTGCATGACTGGCTTTTGAGCGATTTTGTTTGTTTAGAATGATAGGTAACCCAAAACACTTCTGAGTGAATTGAGTGACCACCTGGTGAGATCGCCTAGTCATGTATATTCCAAGATCGTGAGAATTGAAAGCATGCCCAAGAGAATCGTTTCATGCTTCTGAAACGAATACCTTATTTTCTCTTAGATTCCAGAATATGTTACTTTTGTATGGGATTGTTTGCTCTTAATATATTTTGATTCAACCAAAATGCATTGACACTTTCAAATATTTTCATTGAGAAGCAAGTGAGAAATTTGAGTTTTGCTTCAGGACAAGCAAAGTCTAAATGTGGAATATTTGATAACACTGAAAAAGTCAAGTTTTTGTGTGCTATTATCTCACCTTTTTAGCCCAATTATGGATAAAAACATTTGAAATATACATCTTTATACCATATTTCATAATGATGGCTAAAATATAGACGATGCCTCAAGAATCAACCAAAAAGGCCTAATAACGAGTAAAATAGAGCACAAACGATCTTAAGCATTCTCGTTCACGTGTTTTAGCACTTTTTGAGTTATTCTTAGAATTATGGCCTCTAACCTATGTCATTTTCTTCGTTAGGAAATTACAATCGCGTGAATATAAAGAACACTCAAAACAGATAAACGATGAAGAAGTTACGCCCAAACGAAGAATCAAGGCAACCGAAGATCACCAATACGGGAGAGCGAAGCCCTATACGCCCAAGCCCAAGACATATACGACCTGGAAAAGGGTGTATACGGCCTTTCTAGGGTGTATATGGCCTAATCCCAGCCGTATACGGCCTAGACTCCCCCGTATACGGCCTGTTTCTCACGTATCGTCCCGATTCTCTACCGTATTGTCCAAATTTCACCCGAAATACGGTTGGACACCCCGTATTCGATGTCTTGACCGTACAAGGAAGGAATTTTATACGGTTGTGGAATACGGTCGAGAGTTTAGAGGTGGAAATATGACTGAGGAATACGGTTGAGCAACTAGTATATATATGGAGCTAAATCACCTCATTTGAAGATATACACACACACTTAACAATTAATTATCTGCATTCTTTCTCACTACTCTCTCTCTAGATTTAGGTTGTTTTTGTAGTTAGCGGCTAGTTAGTATCGGTATTAATCGAACGAATAGAGGGGTAATATTGTAATATTGGTTGGAGGATACTCGAAGTTCCGCTTGTATTCGTTCATGTTGTATTCAGCTACACTCTTATTCTGGTTATATCTATCCTTTATCTATTTTAATTATGATGATTGTTATTACTGTTATCATGCTAGATTTAGGATCGTTTGTCATGATTAGCAAGTAGTTATATTGTGTGTTTGCTATGAGGTAGTTAGTCGAATTAATTGGGATGATGTCATTATGAAACAACGGAGGTAACGTTATACGGCTTTCCTTTGTATAGCGCCGGAAACATCACGAATGTGTGGAGTACTGACGTGGAAGCTATGAAAGTCGTGGGCACAATCCGTTGTTGATTAATGATTAAAACTATAAGTGCGTTGACTTACTTTCTATTTATGTGTTAAAACCTCATTTAAATTTAAACGCCTTTCAACCAGTAAACGTGATTACGACCTTAATAATAGGGCGTCGCGAACCCTATCCAAAGGTACTTAGTGATCTGTGTCTAAAACATGGTCTGATTTATTAAACTGTGTAAACATTGCTTTCAAAAATTGAACACAAAAGTACATTGCCGTCATGGAAATAATGCTCTCTAATCTGAACGCAAAATACAATACGGCTATGGAATAATGTTTTCTAAAACTGAAGGCAAAGTACACCAGAACTGTGGAAATATTGGTTTCCTAGCATAAAGTACACAGTGACTGTGAAAATGTTGTCTTCTAAAAAGAACGCAAATATTGCACTGTAAATAAATTAGGATTTATTGGGACTTTAAAGTAAGGGCTGGTTTATATCATAGATGGATAATTATAGTTCTTAAATAGTTAATAAGTCTAGGATTCCTTTATGAAGAAACGTAGGTACCATGTTTAGTACTTGGTGTTCGCAGTGGAAACAACGTTGGTGGAGTACAACGTGGACACCACGGAAATGCTTGTTACTTCACTGTGTGGATTAAAGGGGTTGCTGTATAAAGCAAAGTGAGTACTATCAGTCAGCTAAGTACTTGGTTAAGCCACGAAAAGTGCCACTATTACTTGTTTTGTACACTATCAGTGATCATATTATCCCTAGACTTTACAAACCCATCGATAGAAAGTAATCAATGCACACAAAACCTGGTCTTGAACTTAAATGTTTTGTTTAGATCAAAGTATTCTTGTGGGGTTAAGAAAGGTCGGACATCGAGATTGGTTTTTCGTCTTATTCTTGCACCCAGGATTCATCTCCATATAAGGGTCGTTATACCTTCAGTGGTTAGCGTTGAAGGCTGGATAAACTACTCCGATCAGAATCAGGATAGCCTAGTTGCTCAGTGACATACTGATCGATAAATCTATCAGTAGGGAACTAGTGCTTACTCTACTAATACTTGAAATAAACAAAATAAAAATCTTTTAAGATCATTTTATACATCATCCCAGTTGAGTAGGCTACCGAAGTCATAGCAAACACCTCCTCTAGATTATCTTCTAACTACATATCTTTTACTTTCTTTATTTAAATTTTCTGCCTAAGTATACAAAAACCAAAACAAAACCCCAACTATTTGTTAAAACCATTACTAGTTAGATAGACCATCTCCAACGTCAACGTTTCATAATACAACTGATTTATAGAACGACCCTAGGTCATACTTACTATTGTACTTCCATAGTTTTAAGTATACTTAGGCCCCTCATTTACAAATTATAAAACTCACTGATCGAGGCCAAGCGGAAGGTTCGCAACGACAGGAAGCGATTCCTAAAACCGACCGCCCGGCTCGCATCATGGTTCATAACGATTACTTAATACTAAACCTGTAAGATTTACTAACCTTCTGGTTGACCCTTTTTATCTTTGTATCTCAGGTACACATACGGAGTAGGATTACCCCAGGACAATAGCTAGAGTCGCATAATTTCTACATTGCATTTAACGGAGATTCTTAGCATTATCTTTTGTATATTTTGATTATGTAATAGAATCTCCCGCTACACGCGTGGACTCTAGGGAACTACATTTTTGTAACCGAAAACACTATGTTTTCAAACATTATATATATGGAAATGTAACTATTTTTCAAACGTTGCATATAGTTGTCGTTTGCTTTATCCTTGTGCTATTGATACCGTATTAGTAGCACCCCAAAGCTTGCTTCCGCTAAACACCGAATTTGAGGGTGTTACAGTTAGGATGAATGTGAATGATTATAATGGTTTTATTTAAATTAATAATTAAGGATATTAAAGGGGTATTATGACGGTTAGGTTCCTTTGAATAGATGAAAAGGTGTTACGGAAAATCATTTGGAGAATCTTTATCTCTTGCATCGAAGTAATAATAACTTCTAAGCTATGATCACCTAAAATTTCAACAATATTACCAATACCTTAATACCTTGAAATTGATAACATAATAACAAATTCAATTCAAAGCCTTCTCTTTGAACACCAACATAATTGTAAACCAAATCAACAAAATTAACATATTGGATTTTATGCCTAAGCACAATCGATGTTCTTCGTGTTGCATGATCACCTTGAATGAAACCATTGTGACATTCAATATCACCACCCCAATATAAATTAACTATAAATAGACGATCTAAATTTTCGAATGAGTGAATTGCACTGTGATTATTTGAAAAATTGCTAAATGATTGTTTGAGATATTCCCATTGCTTGAGATATTGCAAATTGACCACTGATTTTATGGATTTTTTGCTATTTTCGTGGTCTATTAGGGGGTGGTTTATAGTAGTTTTTGTAGTAGTGTTTACCTTTGGCCGATGTGAAATCGTAACAGGATGTATGTGATTTTTAGACCAAGTTTCATTTATCCTAAATACGGAGTATTATCAAAAGTTTGCACTATTTCTAGACTAGGTTTTTCATATACAATGATACTAGCTATTTATATTATAGTATCCAATTATATATCCAAATTTTAACAAATAACTTTTCCCATATTGATGTCATGATCGATCGACAAGGAGACGATGATGTTAAATGTCGTCTCCTTTCCAACATTCATTGCATGAGCATATACGGTGGGATATACGAAGATCCTAAGAGCACATATTACTGATATGAAAATGGATAACGGTAAACACGTCCGTCTTATAAAGTAAAGCTAAACAAACAAGCTTATTCACTTTATTTGCTTCTGTAAAAGTCGACGACGTCAAAAGATATGAATTCGAAGCAACAACACGAACAAAGTTGTGATATTATATAATCAATAAAAAGGAAGAATGGTAGACGGTGTCATGTATCTTTTCATTATCATTTTAGCGTTGGACCGTATTGATCGACATGTTGTTACGTTTTCTTAAATTAGTGATTGTGTTTTGTGCTTACGTTGCAACTTGCACAATACAATAATAGTGATTAATTATGTGTGTTGTTATTAAATTTTATCCCAAGTAAAATGATAATTAGCATAAAATAAAAATGTCATGGTGAATAAAAAATGTGTGTTGTAGTTATCGAAGGGTGATTTATTGTTCAAATTTTGTTTGATATATAAAAATTAGTAAGAAACCTTGTAGAGGTCAAAATAGAAGTTTTGGAACTTAAAAAGTTAGTTAGTAGCCAAAGTAATATAAAGAGAACTTGAGGGTTAGAAGTGAAAATACCTTTATTTAATTACTTCAAGAAAACTTCAGTTTGTGTGTGTTTTGTGTAAACCGTACTAACTAGAGGAGGGAGCAAAGGAACAAAACTCAATTCGATAAATTGAAGCTTTAATCTTACTTGTTTTCACTTCTAATTTCGTATATAGCATCAACAAGGTAAGAGCAACCTTCTAACAACTTCAATTTCATTATTTTGTAAGTTTTCTTGAAACCTAGATATTGGGTTTTAAAGAATTGGGTAAGTATTGAAAGTAAGAATGATTGATTGATGATTATTAGTAATAGTAGAGTCTATGTATATGATTATAAGTAATGTTATCCTAGTAATTGAAGTATGATGATTTTAGTTAAATTGATGAACCAAATGATGGAGATATGACGTTGAGTAAGTTGAGAGTTAAATTATAGTTTTATTTGTCTTGAGGAGGCAATGATATTTGATTGTGATTGTATTATTAGGTGGAGATAAAGAGTTAGAAGACAAGTAATCAAACTTGAATATCCATAGCAATTATTAAGGTTAGTAGTAAGATGTAGTTATGAATTACACTTGTTTGTGATTTCTTCAATGAATGATCAAATGAGTAGTAGTATTTTAAAGTAGTAGTTTACGTGTGGCAATGAATCATATCACTTGTGTAGTAATGGATGAATTAAGAGTAATTTAATTCCTTGTAGAGTTCCTTGATTTGGAACTAGTTGTAGGCTTGTAGCAATGGATCCTAATGGTAGTGATCATCAAGGTAAAATTGTAGTTGATGAACACTTGAATATTTTCATCATGTATGGAACGTAGTGATTAGTTGTTGAGAATGATTTCTATCTTTAAATTGTAGTTAATGATATTGTTAATTTCTTAAACTTACGAAGCTTATGGCTTACTCATTATGATGTATATGTTTATAGGTACTAGTGGTTCAAGAGCTAATTTGGGCAAAGAATCAAAGATTGACTAAATGTGGAACTTACTATTGAGTAGTAAGTTGAATCCCTTCCTTATGATCACGCTCTTAATATATCAAAAGACAGTCCCCCTTTTTGTGATAAAACTTGTTTTGGTTAAAGTTTAGTAAGTGTTGTAATGATGGATAAAATGGTGGCATGAACAGGTGATGAAAGTTAAAATTACTTATGTTAGTCTTAAAGTTGTGAATTACGTTGACTTTGATGTTAGAAGTTAATTTGAAAGTGAAGCTTGTAGTATTTGTAGCTAAATTGTTGTTGTTTGGTTTAGATACCCAAATGGGTCGTTGGGTACCCAAATGGGTAGCTAAATGCTATTAGTGTCAAAATGGGCTAAAGTGGTGGTATCTTGAGTAGAAGTTGGAAGTCAGATTATGTGTATCAAAGAATTTGATGTATTGTTAAATTGGTTCCAAATGGTCGTATAACGGATTACGTTTCAGATTTTGATTAAACGCGAATTTTAGAAAACTGTAAATTGTAAAACTTTCATATTTGTTTGCAAATTTTGGTAGTTAAATGTTTATTGATTTAAAAGTTATGTACAATCAAAAGTTAGTTAAAATTTTGTGTTTGCTGAGAACTGTGCAGTACATGGTGCATACACGATCGTGTATACAATACCCGGTCGCGTATAAATTGTGAAAAACCAGATTGTACAGGTATAAGTTGAGTACGCGATCGTGTGGACCATACCCGATCGCATAAGATACACTAAAATGGTTACAGTATGATTTCGTGTTAAAGTACGTGATCGACTAAGATTAGTAGGAACGCGTATGATAGTTGAATACGCGATCACGTGAAATGTGTAAGATCGCATAAGTGCCTTTAAAATTTGATTTGTTGTTTGCTAAGTGTAAGTAAATTTCAGAGCTCAATTTCCATTGACCATAAGTTAATGTTTAAAGTATGAAACATTGTTAGTGTGACAATAACAAGTATATATATATATATATATATATATATATATATATATATATATATATATGTGTGTATATATATATCAGTGCGTTTCACCTTGACCAAATACCAACTACTCTACCTAGACTGATGATGGTTCAAGTTAAAGTCAACTAAGGGGAGAACAACTTGACGCTTAGGACTAACGAGTTTAAACTGCACGTTGGAATGAAAATATAAATGTCATATATTAAGATGATTAATATCTATCATTTTCCAAGACTATTATTTTTCACTCACCACCTCTTATTTTAACGTCTAACAAAGTAATTAGACGTGATACGAATTTACCGGATACTAGGTTCATATCAAGCAATAAGTTCAAGTATAAATCTCAATCCCAATAGTTAACTTGTATGAGGAGAGAATTAGGTTTATAAGCCAACAGGATTTACATTTGGCGGATGTGAAATCGTAACAGGATGCATGTGATTTATGGATCAAGTTTCATTATCCTAAATACGGAGTATTATCAAAAGTTTGCAGTATTTCTAGACTAGAGTAATAAAATAATATTTTTCTTATACAATGACACTATTTCTATTATAGTATCCAATTATATATCCAAATTTCAATAAACAACTTTTCCCAAATTGATGTCATGATCGATCGACAAGGAAATGATGATGTTTAAATGTTGTCTCTTTTCCAATTTTCATTGCATGAGAATATACGGTGGGATATACGAAGATCCTAAGAGCACATATTACTGAGATGAAAATGGATAAATGGTAAACAAGTCCGTCTTATAAAGTAATAGACAAACAAGCTTTTTCACTTTATTTCCTTTTGTAAAAGTCGACGACGTCAAAAGATATGAATTCGAAGCTACAACATGAACAAGGTTGTGTGATATTATATAATCAATAAAAATGAAGAATGGTAGATGGTGTCATGTATGTTTTCATTAGCTATTTAAACGTTGGACCATATATATTGGTCGACATGTTGTTACGTTTTCTTAAATTAGTGATTGTGTTATGTGCTTACGTGTGTAACAACTTGCACAATACAATAATAGTGATGATGTGTGTTGTTATTAAATTTATCCCAAGTAAAATGATGATTAACATAAAATAAAAAGGGTTTATTGTTTCGTTAACTATTAAAGTTCATATTTTTTACTATTGTATGCAATGATCTTGTAAATATGGTCCATTATATGTATTATTTCCTTTTTGGGTAAGGTCAAAAACAGAAATTTTCCTATTTGGACTTTACCTAAAAATGAAATTTTACATACATGCAATAGATCATATTTACAAGTTCATTACATACAATAGAAGCTTTCAAAGTTCGACTCATACAATAGTAAAAAGTATAAAGTTTAATACATAATGAAACAATAAACCAGATAAAAATGTCATGATGAATAAAAAATGTGTGTTGTAATTAGTGATGAGTGATTTATAGTTCAAAATTTGCTTCATGGATAAAAAATAAATCAACTTATAATGATAAATATATATATAATTTACTTGAAAAGTCAATGAAACTTAATAGGGTTTATAGTTTTGTATCGAATTTTACATCATTTTACTATTGTATGTATCAAATTTTAAAACCTTCTATTGTATGTAGTCAAGTTTCAAAACCGTGTATTATATGTTTTTTGTCTTGTTTTGGCTACATAAATTGACGTATTTTTTGTAGTTCAACACATATGATAGTAAGTTAAATGCATACAATATACAGTTTTGAAACTTGAATACATACAATATGAGGTTTTAAAGTTTAATAAATACAATGATAAAATGTGTAAAGTTCGATACATAATCAAAATATAAACCCAACTTAATATGAGCAAAGAGAAATTAAAATTTTATATGTCCATACATCATCGTTCTTTTTATCATGATCCTAGTCATATAAATCAAAGTATTGCAACATGACCGCAAAGTCGCAAACTATGTGTAAAGATTGCGAAATGAAGATTTGTAGTCAAAATATATGATCACGTGACCCACATATTATGTGTAAAGATTGCAAAATGACGATCTAAGACCCCATTACACCATGCATCAAAGCTAGAGCACATACTCTAAGTTGATGTAAATTACCTAATTACCCTTTATGAATAATCTATAAAATGTGCACTTCATCAACTCAAACTATCATTCCATTTCTATCATCTCAACAAACAACTTGTATAACTTTCAATTCTCTAGTAAAAAAAATGGCAACTACAAGAGATATCAACTGTACCATCGTTGAAGGACGACTATCTAATTTCTCTGAATGCTCGTCTTCATCATCATCACTTTCGGACCAAGAAGACTACTCAAGAATAAACAACGGTGTAACCAAAAGTAGGAAGTGGAAGAAGCTTCTGAAGAAGTTAGTCAAAGAAAGCAAGAAAAGCATCTATGGCTCATCTAAGCCTTTAACATTCCGATATGATGCTGCTAGTTATTCACTAAATTTCGACGAAGGAAATTATAACGATGAATATTATTTGTATGGATCTAGATGCTCTAAGGATTTAGGTGACTCATTTAGTGTTTGTTGATAATTCCATAACTTAGATCATTACTTCGTTAGTATGTATAGTAGTTTATTGATGTAACGAAATTCAATTTTCCCTTCATAATATATATCGTGTTAAAAGGATTGTATCATTTTCGAATTGTACGAAAAGTAATCTCCAAACATATGGATACAAAATTAGTATTATATTTGATAAATTTCATTTTACTCATTGAGGTACCTGAAAATTAAAAGTTCTTGTGGATGATCGATCACATTCTACTCTTACGAGTATCTGATTTAATTAGTAACGGCATGCATCCAATTGCTAGACGGCTAATGGTTTCAGTTAACGCCAAGTGAGGGGATGACGTAAATAATAACTCGAATAATTACATTATTTTTGGTATGTAATCACATGAAGTAGCTAGCAATGTGTAAAACATCACATGAAATTTTAAACTGTTGGATCAGGTTGAAGATTGAAATTTATTAAAAATTCCTCTTAGTGATTAGTACTGCTGGCTTTCAAAGTTAATATTGTTAGTATTAGTTTCTACTGCGCTCGCACAAAGTTTCTACTGCCACAAGAATTAATACTGTCAATGTATTCTTGAGTTAGTACTGGCACGCCAAGATTCAAAGTTAATGTTGCACTACATTTCTTATTTTTCACTCACCACCTCTTATTAATACATCTAACTAAGAACCTCTAAACCAAGTAATTAGATGTGATACAAATCTATGTGATACTAGGTTCATATCAAATAATAAGTTCAAGTATAAAATTCATTCCCAATAGTTAACTTGTAGAGGAGAGAATTAGGTTTATAAGCCAATCAAATTTAATTTACCTTTGACCGATATGAAATCGTAATAGGATGCATGTGATTTTTAGACCAAGTTTGATTTATCCTAAATATGGAGTATTATCAAAAGTTTGCACTATTTCTAGACTAGGTTTTTCATATACAATGAATCTAGCTATTTATATTATAGGATCCAATTATATATCCAAATTTCAACAAATAACTTTTCCCAAATTGATGTCATGATCGATCGACAAGGAGACGATGATGTTTAAATGTCGTCTCCTTTCCAACATTCATTGCATGAGCATATACGGTGGGATATACGAAGATCCTAAGAGCACATATTACTGATATGAAAATGGATAATGGTAAACACGTCCGTCTTATAAAGTAAAGCTAAACAAACAAGCTTATTCACTTTATTTGCTTTTGTAAAAGTCGACGACGTCAAAAGATATGAATTCGAAGCGAACAACACGAACAAAGTTGTGATATTATATAATCAATAAAAAGGAAGAATGGTAGACGGTGTCATGTATCTTTCATTATCTTTTTAGCGTTGGACCGTATTGATCGACATGTTGTTACGTTTTCTTAAATTAGTGATTGTGTTTTGTGCTTACGTTGCAACTTGCACAATACAATAATAGTGATTAATTATGTGTGTTATTAAATTTTATCCCAAGTAAAATGATAATTAGCATAAAATAAAAATGTCATGGTGAATAAAAAATGTGTTGTAATTATCGAAGGGTGATTTATTGTTCAAATTTTGTTTGATGTATAAAAATCAATCAACTTATAATTATAAATATATGTAATTGAATTGAAAAGTCAATGAAACTTAATATGAGCAAAAAGAAATTAAAAGTTTATATGTCTATACATCATCACTCTTTTTATCATGATCCTAGTCATATAAATTAAAGTATTGCTACATGACCGCAAAGTCGCAAACTATGTGTAAAGATTGCGAAATGATGATTTTTAGTCAATATATTTGATCACGTGACCCACATATTGTTAGGAATATATATATGAAGATTAATAATTATGATCACGTGCATGGGAGGGTCTTGTTTACAAGACTTGCACCAAAAGAAAGTTGGAGTCCGCAAATTTAAGTCGGTGGAAACAAATAAGGCGGCTACGATTTTTTTCCTATCAAAATTATAGTTCACCTTTTCTTTTTGAAATGTCTTAAAATAATTGTTCACTTCTAGTGGATGTAGATTCCATTTAAGTGGTTGAAAACTGTTGTGATCCCACTTTTATTAAACTGTGTGCTTTTTGTTGGTGGACAATAATTTTGAGACGGAGGGAGTATTAATATTATATATATTGTAACCCTGTATTTGTAATTCTAACACCCCCAAAAATAATAAGAATTCTCTTTAATTTGGTCGTGGATTAAACCAATTGAGTAGATTGAATATAACCACGTTATATTCGCGTGTTCGTTTAATATTCTCGTTATCTTAATTGCTTGTATTTGATCTGTTTATTGTCGTGAGGTATAACTAGGGTTATACGTATTCTTTGGATTGAGTCCTAAAACCTATCACAATGTGATGTGTAAAGATTGCAAAATGACGATCTTACACCCCATTACACCATGCATCAAATTTTGAGCACATACTCTATGTTGATGTAAATTACCTAATTAACCTCTATGGATCATCTATAAAATGTGCACTTCATCAACTCAAACTATCATTCCGTTTCTATCATCTCAACAAACAACTTGTATAACTTTCAATTCTCTAGTAAAAAAATGGTAACCGCAAGTGATATCAACTGTATCACTACCATCGTTGAAGGACGACTATCTAATTTCTCTGAATGCTCGTCTTCATCATCATCACTCT
This sequence comes from Pseudognaphalium luteoalbum, assembly GCA_963422505.1. NCBI lineage: Eukaryota > Viridiplantae > Streptophyta > Magnoliopsida > Asterales > Asteraceae > Pseudognaphalium > Pseudognaphalium luteoalbum. Next base: position 81,684,071 of record OY730197.1, read on the forward strand.
CGGACCAAGAAGACTACTCAAGAATAAACAACGGTGTAACCAAAAGTAGGAAGTGGAAGAAGCTTCTGAAGAAGTTAGTTAAAGAAAGCAAGAAAAGCATCTATGGCTCATCCAAGCCTTTAACATTCCGATATGATGCTGCTAGTTATTCACTAAATTTCGATGAAGGAAATTATAACAATGAATATTATATGTATGGATCCAGATGCTCTCAAGTTGTAGGTGACTCGTTTAGTGTTTGTTGATAATTTTGATAACTTAGATCGTTACTTCGTTAGTATGTATAGTAGTTTAATTTATTGATGTAATGAAATTTAATAGTTTTTCCCTTCATAACTTGTATCGTTATAAAGGGATCGTTTCGTTTTCGAATTGTACAAAAACTAATCTCCTAAAATCCAGATGATATAAAATAATGATATATCTAATATCCTCATTCTCATCCGAATGAGTGATTACTCGGGCAAAACCATTGTATGATTAATTCAAAACAACATTATTAATTACATTATCAATTTCTCACCCCTTATTAATACCCTCAACTAAGAATCCCTAAACTAAGTTTGTGAGTTGTGACTGTAACTTATAGACATATATAGCTCACTTATCCCTTTAGATGGAGTAACATCAAAATTTATACTATTTCTATTTCATCAAGTAACCCATCACCATATTATCCACCTTAGCACATTTTTTATCATGAAATTAAAAAATGGTAAGTTGTTGACCATAGAACAAAACAGTAGTACTACATTCGTACCAAAATTATCATACAATTTTGACGTTTTGAAGTATTTCTTTTTTAACTTTGACTTTAAAAATTTTTGTTTGTGTTATATAATAGTTGATGAAAATTATACCAATGAAAATACATTTAAAACTCAATTCATTCATATATTTTGTATTATGTATTATATAAAAGAAACAAAAAAAATTTAAGGTCAAAGTTATAAAGGAAAAACTTAAGAAAGTCAAAATTAGACAATAACTTGGAAACAGATGTAGTTTTATATAACTGACATAATGAAATAACCACTTTTTATAATTCAATGATACCATAATGTCCAAATTTCAACAAACAACTTTTTTCAAATTGATTTCCTGACAAGATAATGATATATGATGTTATGTAGTCTCTTTTCTAACTTTTCTTGCATGAGAGGATGGTGGGATACACGAAGATCCTAACAGGAGTAAGCGCCCAATATCTGCTCTAACTAGACAGGATAATGAAAAGGTAAAATAAATAATCTTCCTTCCATGCAACAAACTGAGAAAAAAAAAAGTGTGATATATCATATTGCGCTATCTTCATCAATTCCTTCTATAATAAGATGTCTTCGCTCCTTTGACCAGATACCAACTAAAGGCCGGGGAGAACGGCGCGCTTGTCGTTTAGGCTTAACAAGTTGAGATGTTGGAATGAAAATATAAATGCTACTGAATATATATCAAGATATTATTATAGATAGTGATATATTTATTACCTTTAATTTGAAGAAAAATGATTATTTTATCACCCTCTAATAAGCAATTAAACCATTGCGTTAATACCCCAAACTAATTACGGACCCCCAAACATAGGTTAGTGGATGTGATTTAGCGACCAAGTCTCATTTATCCGACTAGACTAATAAGTTTATGCTTTTTTTTATACATACAATGATACTATGATATTGTTTTTATTATAATATCCAATATATTATATATCCAAATTTCAACAACAAATTTGGGAGACTTTTCCCAAATTGATGTCATGACAAGAGGATGATATATGATGTTTGTTGTCTCCTTTTCAACTTTTCTTACATGTGAATATATGGTGGGATACACGAAGATGCTAAGAGCAAATATTAATGATAAGCAAATGGATAATGGTAAACACGTCCATCTTACCAAGTAAAGCTAGACAAACAAGTCTTTTCACTTTTATTTGCTTTTGTAAAAGTCGACTACGTCAAAAGATAAGAATTCTACGCAAGAAGGCAAAGATGGTTAATCGTGATATAAAAAGAAAAATTATATAGGCTGTCATGTATGTTGTTATTAGATTTCTAAACGTTGGACCATATTTGACATTTTATTACGTTCTCTTATATGCATTAATAGTGATTTTGTTATATGCTTACGTAGTTACGTACGTACGTAACAATTTGCACAATACAATAGTGATATGTGTTGACTTATTAAACCTATACCCCAAGTAAAATGATAAGTAACATAAAGTAAAAATCTCATGATGAATATAAACATATACGTAGTATGTAGTACTATTTAGGATATTATTCAATTTTTGTTTCATGTACAAATCATGTGATAATTATAAATAAATAAATAAATAAATAAATATATATATATATATATATATATATATATATGTAAATGAATTGAAAAATCAATCAATATTAAATATGGGAACATCATCGCTCTTAGCATCTTACCATTATCCATCTAAAGTATTGTAATTTCGCAGCAAACTGTGTGTAAAGATTGCAAAATGACGATTCGTAGTCAAAATATATGATCACGTGATCCACATACGATGTGTAAAGATTGCAAGCTGACGATCCAAGAATCCCTGTACACCATGCATCAAACTGGAGTATCAAATATCACAGGTAATTAAATTACCTAATTACCCTTTATGAATCACATATAAATGTGCATTTCGTCAACCCAAACTATCATTCTGTTTCTATCATCTCAACAAACAACTTGTATAGCTTTCTCTATTGAAAAAATATGGCAACTGCAAGTGACATCAGCTGCACCAGTACCATCGTTGAAGGAGGATTATCTTATTTCTCTGGATGCTCGTCTTCTTCATCATCACTCTTGGACCAAGAAGACTACTCAAGAATAAACAACGGTGTAATCCAAAGTTGGAAGTGGAAGAAGCTTTTAAAGAAGTTTGTCAAAGAAAGCAAGAAAAGCATCTATGGCTCATCCAAGCCTTTAACATGTCGATATGATGTTGTTAGTTATTCACTTAATTTCGATGAAGGAAATTATAATGATAATTATTATTTGTATCGATCCAGATGCTCTCAAGTTTGAGGTGACTCATTTAGTGTTTGTTTATAATTTATCTAATTAGATCGTTCGTATGTACTTTATTTATGTAATCATCGAAATCTAATGATTTATACACTACAGTTAATTATATCGTGTTGAAAGGATTGTAAATCTGCTATAAAACCATAACAATACTTAAAACGCACATACAACGACATAACCACACTACAAGGATCCAATAAATGTATCAAAATCGTATATTCATTGAAGACCAAAATTTCTTGAATACGGGTTTCAAACTTCAAAACGAGTGTGTACATCAAGATGATTTCAAAGAGTATATAAATTATTAAGTTAGTATATATATACATTTCCACCAAAACATAGGAATGTAAGTTCAGTTTCACTAAGTAAATGCAATTTACTATTTTGTACATGCATGTGTTGAAAAAAAAATTATATATAAAGGGAAAACCGGTTACTCGTGATTGTGGTACATGTTAGACTTTATGAGGTCATATGGAACCTCATCCTCTCAATCAATAGATTTAGTAATAGATTATTAATTGGAGGACTGGTTATCATGAATTAATTAAAATTTTATTTTTATCAGAGTTAATGTATTTGTTTGAAATTTTCATAGTTTGCGTTCAAGATATTGATATAAACAGTAGAAGTAGTATGTAATACATATTAACGTTCGTAGATTAGCATGGCATATGTATTTAACAAGCTATTTTTATCCCGCACGTTGCGGCGGAACTGGAAAAAATTATAATTTTAGGTGAAAATACTATACATGCGTATTTAATATAAAAAAATAACATGTCCAAATATATATATTTGAATATATTAAATTATCAATACCATTGTATGTAATTTCTTATATTTGAAATAAAGATACTATAACCATAGATGTTGGTCACGTTCAAATTGAACATGATAATATGGTATTTTTTGAAATTATTATTACTACTACTATTATTATTATTATTATTTTTATATTTATTTTTTTGTTAATTTGTTCCATGACATTAGAACTATTATTTTTGTCTTAGTGACATATTTATACTAAGGTAATAATGTAACTTGGGATCGATTGGTTTGAACCCGCGCGTTGCGGTGGAAGTGTTTTGGTAAAATTTGGAATTACCACTTCTCTTATGTAATCAATAATACAAACAATGATACTAATTTATTGTACATAATTTTTTATATATGTGAATTAAAAGTCAGTGGACCGTATTTAGTAAAATTTGAGTATTTTCGAATGATATATGGAGTTATGTTTAAAAAATAACTTTTTAAAACTCCAAGTAGTAAATTTTTTTACGATTTTGTTGTTAAAAAAAATTAAGTTGACGAAGGTATGATATTTTTTTATTATACTAATGTATGTATAATCGAAAGAATGTAAATTAATAAAAATTTGATACAATACTACATAAAAATGTTAAGTTAAATTATCGTTCGTAATTATTTGTATAATTTTGCCGTAATAAAATTAGTATAAAAGTTTGTTGTAAGCAAAGGGAAAAAATGTATAAGGTATTAGTAAAAAAAGTTAGAAAAAAATAAAGGTAAAACTGAAAGGGGAGAAATGGTAAAACCTAAAGGGTAAAAAATGGAGAAGTGTTAATAGTTGAGACAAAGAAATTGAAAAATAGGTAATAGTTAAAAGGTAGAAAATGGAAGAAAACTAAAAGTTAAGGGGTAGAATTTGAAAAGTTAAAGGGTAAAAATTGAAAAATACTTAAAGTAAAGGGGTAGAAAATTAAAAATGATTTAAAGATAAAGGGGTGAAAATATAAAAGTACTAAAATTTCAGGGGGTGAAATGAAATATTGAAGTCACTATTCATTCAATAATAACCCCACACATTCCTAATGAATGTATGTATGGGTAATGTTAATGTTAATATTATTAATTGAATTGTTGTGTTTTAAACAACCTATCAATTCCGTTATTTGACCTATCGCAAATGCGATGATAATTAAAATCCTTGTTTACTAAAATAATTATCGATATTGTTTAATGATTGGGGATCATAGGGAAATAGGTCATATAAAGAGAAGGATGAGAAGTTTTATTTGTGATCATTGGATGATCTTTTGGGTTTGATCAATGGTTAAAAATGTTGACAATTTTGTAATTACTTTAAAAAATAAGGGTATTAGTTAAAAAAAAAATATAACATTAATTTTCACTCCACACCCTTCCACTTTATTTTTTTCCTCCTCCTACCTTCTTCTTCCTCCAACCCCACCTACAACCACCCCACCACTTGCTGCCACCACCTGACTGCCGCCAACCGCCGCCGGAATTTTTTTTTTCAAATTTTTTTTTTCAAAACTTTTTTTTTTTTAAAAAAAAAAATTCAAAATTTATTTCCCATAAATCTTTTATTAGATATAGTATTCCTTTTCCTATTGTATTTTTAAAAAAACTATACATTTTGTTCACTGCATTTTGTATATTATTGTTAATTAACTAAAACTGTTATATATTTTACTGCATATTCTATACCCGACGTCAACAAAATACCGTACAAATGGATAATATATATAAGCTAAAATGCAGTAATAAGGGAAAAATATGTCCTAAATGATGTATATGCAAAATGCAATAAAAATAACAATATGCATTATACTTTAATACAAAATGCAATACAAATAGATAATATGTAAAATACAAAATGCAGTACAATCGATAATATGTAAAATACAAAATGCAGTGAATAACAAATAATATATAATGAATGAAATATATGAAAAATGCAGCAAAATAATAAAATGTAGTGAAAATAATAAAATGCAATTATGTATAATATAAAATGCAGTGAAAATAACAAAATGCAGTAAAAATAACAAAATGCGGTACAAATAGATTATATATAATATAAAATGTAGTAAAAAGCGAACAATGAGTACTCAATAAATATATGCAAAATACAGTAAAAACAGTAGTATGTATTATACTTTCATACAAAATGTAGTAAAAATGGATCATATGTATAATATAAAATGTAGTAAAAAATAAAACAATATGTAATATATGAAATATATGCAAAATGTAGTGAATAATAATAAAATGCAGTGTAATTTTAACAAAATGCAATAAAAAATATATTATGTATAACTTAAAATGCAGTAAAAAATAAACAATATATATAAGATTGAGGTGTATAAATAAAATGCAGTAAACAAATCAAAAGAATTATGTGTAAAATACAAAAATGCAGTAAAAACGAACAATATCAACTAAACATATATACAAAATGCAATAAAAATAATAAAATGCAGTACAAAGTGATAATATGTAAAAAAAACATGGAAAAAAAAATATGAAAAAAAAATTATTTTTTTTTAAATGAAAAAAAAAATTTCGACGACCGGTGGCGGGGGGCAGCAACTAGTGGTGGGTGGTGGAGGGGAGGGTGAGTAGGAAGAAAGTAGGAGGGAATAGTGTACACTATTAAAAAGGTGGAGGGGGTAATAATGAAAACTTTAAAATTCTTCTCCTTCTTCTCAAATGATATCTTCTCCTCTGAACCTCACCCTTGTTTAATTCGTAAAACGAACCATATGTCCGACTAATTATGGGGTACAAAGTACCCAGCCAACGCAACCGAAAGTAATTATATAACGAATTGACTGTTTTAAAAGCACCCAACCGAGACACGATCTTTATAACCCGTTTAGGTACACGGGTCACAAAGAGATTGATGGATTGTCATGTTGATTTTTGGTTAAATTTGAACTGGTGGGTTAGATATGGTCAAACGAGTCAAGTTTAATGGCTTATTTTTGGGTTGACAGGTCAACCAATTAACCCGAACAATGATGCTAAACCCACTAAAAAAACTAACCGGATTGACGGTTTGAGAGTTAGGGGTTGATATGTCGGAATAGATATATAAAAGGAAAGTGATTAGTAGGCTTAAACTTGCGGACCTAAATTTAGATCTAAAAATGTGATCGGTAGATGTAAAAAAATAATTGGATGAGATTAAGAGGGGAAAAAATAGGAAAATGATTGGGAAGACTAAACTTGTAGGACTGAATATAGGAGTTAGTACCTGGGAATGCAACTAACTTGTACCCGATATCTATTGCGTGTATTCAACTTACGTATGCTATTTTTAATGTATCAAACTTTTAAAAATGGTGTTTTAATGTAATTTGGTAATGTGTCACTCGTTGAAGGTGCCACGTGACATCCGGAGATCGAGTTTGACAAATCATCAACGCGTCACCAAATTACATTAACACACCCTTTTTGAAAGTTTAATGCATCAAAAATAGTATACGTAGGTCGAGTACACACAATAGATATCGGGTACAAGTTAGTTGCATTTTCATAGCTAAACCCCTAAATATAAGCTTAAAATTTTAATTGGTTGATGTGAAAATTTGATTTGGTGAAATTAAGAGAGGAAAAAATTCAATCAATTAAAAAATTAGGTCCATTTTTAAGCTTACGTAATTAATCATGTTTAGCATTACTCGAAAAATATTCAACCAATAAAATGTTATATATCATATCAAGATGATCATAATTCATGATATGATACCATATATATTCGGTATCTCCAATCTAGTCGGGATTAGCGATTGCTCACTATTAGGCATGAAACTATTTGGTTATATGAAACCTTTAGGTGTTTTGAAATCCCATAAATGATTTGTACCTTTATTAAAATTCAAAGGGTCGCAATAAATTTAAAGGGATAAAAAGTTGGTTATGATAAAACATGCATGTTTAAAGCTCTTAACAAAAGCCTTAAAAGTTTCCATTATCAAAACCCTACTCCAAAACTAAGTTTGTGGATGTAACTTAGGGACACATCACATATAGTCTCATTTATCGCTTTAACACATCACAGTTTATACTATTACTATTTTAAGTCCGACCGAAAATAATACTTATTTGTTTTTTCATAATAAAATGTTACCAAAATATCCAAATTTCAACAAACAACTTTTTCCAAATTGATGATGATGATGATATATTACGTTAATATATATGGTCTATTTTCCAACTTTTCTTGCATGAGAAATTAAAGGATGGTGGGATACACGAAGATACTAACAGCCCAATAGTTTTTAGAAAAGGCACACATTGCATTCAAAACCGGAAAACAATTACGATCCTAACAGCCCAATATTATTACTTTACTTTTTACTTTAATGTGCTTTTTGTATCAGGATCATGTTCGTTATGAGATTTATCCAACAATAAAATTAGGTAGTGACATGATGTATGTTCAAAGCACTTGTTTCCTTTGTAGCTTTTCGTCTATGAGAATGGATAATGGTAAACACGTCAATCTTAGTAATTAGAGAGAAATTACTAACTTTTTTCATTTTATATGCTTTTGTAAGAGTCGACGTCAAAAGATAAGAATTTGACGTGTATAATGATAGATCGGCACAAAATTTACAAATTTTGTGATCAATACAAACATACTGTAATTTTATGACTGTTGATAAATGATTTATTGTTCTGATTTGTTTTATGATAGTCTTTATCAACATATGTAATTGATAGTGAAAACATGGTCCGTGATTGTAAATGCATACGAAAGGCTCAGATTTGCAAAACCGCAAAACTACATTTTACGTAAAATGTGAAATTGTTAGGATGTAGTGAATCTGGTTCGTTGATGAGATTGTATGCATCCTCTCATTCCCTTCAAACTATAGGTGTCCATCTTATTCATATCTTATTATTAAACTATTAAAGAAAAGAGAAATTAATTAGTTAATGTTAATATGTTTATTAATCTGAATGAAAAGTAAGTACGTGTAAAGATTGTAGATATCTAGTGAAAAATATCATGTGACCCCACTTATTATGTGTAAAGATTGCAAGATGACGATCGACCATTTTATGATCATCTATAAAATGTGAACTCCATCAACTAAAACTTTCATACTATTTCGATCATCTCAATTCTCAACATACAAATTAAACTTACATATCTTTCTTTAGTAAATATAATGGCGACCACAAGTGACATCAACTGCACCAGTACCATCACTGAAGGACGATTATCGAATTTTTCTGAATGTTCGTCTTCTTCATCATCCCTCTCAGACCAAGAAGACTACGCACGAATAAACAACAGTGTGACCAAAAGTAAGAAGTGGAAGAAGCTTTTGAAGAAGTTGGTCAAAGAAAGCAAGAAAAGCATCTATGGATCATCGAAGCCTTCAACATTTCAATACGATGCTGTTAGTTATTCACTAAATTTTGATGAAGGGAACTATAATGATGAATACTCTTCGTATGGATCCAGATACTCTCAAGTTCTAAATGGATCATATAGCGTCTGCTGATTGAAATTTTCTGATTTCAAACTTAATTTAGTCGACAATTATTGTTGTGTTATAAGGAGAGTTCTATTTTCAAAATGTGCGGGAAAAACATCTCCGGACATATGTAAATATATAAGATTACGATTATGATTGCGATTGTATTTCAAAAACATGAATTTATGAGTAAGTATTTTGGTTATCACTTTGGCATTTTGGTTCGGTATCTTTGGTTTACTACTCTCTGGTCGTGAGGTTTTGGCTTCTGCTGATTTTTTGGATTTCGGAAATTGTGTGAAATTCTGATTATATGAGGATTTCTGCTGACTTTGGATTCGGGAATTAGTACGTTTTAAGTGCCTTGAGGATGATATGAGACCTGTTCCAGCAGGTTGCTTCGGTTATGGACTTTGGTGTAGTTGAGACCTGAATAAGGTTGCTTCGGTTATATGTGTAACACCCCCAAATTTACTGTTTAGCGGAAGCAAACTTTGAGATGCTACTAATCAATAATCAAAACACAAGGCATATAATGAACGACTCTATATGCGTCGTTTAATGGATACATTGATTTTATAAAGTTTTACAATGTATAATGTTTACAAAAGCCCAATAATTACAATGTTTTAGAGATTAATCGGCATAACTTAGTTACAAAATGTAGTAATGCAAAATAATCTCCTGATGTGTATGCTGACTCGAGCTATGGGCATCCTGAGTGAACAGGTCTACTGCTGTTGGGTACCTGAGAACACATGCTAAAAGGGTCAGCTAACGCTTGTGAGCTCACAAGTTTGCATAAATAACAATAAATATGTAAGTAAGTGTGAACCACGAGATTTAGTAATAAGCGTTTGAAATGAATCAAAGGATGTATATATCTGCCATGAGGTCATAGTCTGCACTTAACGTGGGTGTCAGGATCACAATAAAGTGCCTGATCGTGGGTGCCTCCGAGCGAGTGTCTAATCCACACTCGTATGAACAAATGCTAATGCGCCCGTTTAACCAGACAGTGCTTACTGATCCGGACGAGGATGGTCAGTCCTATATGGTACCATATACTAACTTTTGCGCTACATAAAGTATTACCAGAACTATGATCGTAGAGGACTTAAAAGTGATATAGCGAGTTTTGTACTCGTGTTCACGTGTAAAACAAGGTAAAGCATGTATTCCCACCCCTGGGTTTTAAAACGGTAAAATGAGGGGCTATGAGACTCACCTGAGTCTGGAGAATTGCAACGAAGCAATATGATGTAATAATACGCGATGTCCGAAGACTGTAACCTGCCGGGCGTTTATAACGCGCAAGGTTAATATGATAAGTAGGTATCTATCAAGATGACGGCGCCCGAACAGTCAAGTTTTCTAAAGCTCTCTCCTCATGAGGGGTGAGAACCCGTCCTCGTCGTCAAGGGACTTGACCGGACAGTACCGAGCGCGCGTCGGTTGTAAGTTTTAAATTTATAAAGAGCTGGGGACTCAATTTATAAGTACTACCTATCACACAGGGTGAGTAAGCAGTAAGTATAACTCGAGGTCGTTCTTAAATCGGAGCGAATTGAAACGAAGTGATGCCAAAGATAGAGTTTTGCTTTTAGGATGGGTTTTGTGCAGATAGGTAGGTTTTGGGGATTTTCTAATTTAATTAACTAAAGACAGGAAAAGTAAATAAGATAAAGAAGAATCGGTAGCTAGGTAGACAGATAGAGAATTGCGGCGGTTGAAACTTCAATAATTAGTTGCGGGGATGATGCTTATTATAAAGATAATTGGGGACATATTTAGTTAATAAACAGATGCATTATGGGTGTAAACACTAGGACCCTACTCATTCCAGTTATGTACCAGAATTAGTATGTCACGAGACCTAGGCTATCGTGATTCTGATCAGAACAGACTGCTCAACCCCCCACACTGTCTTTGTGGACAAGTGACCCTTGAAGGGTGCACGAATAAGGTAACAGACTGCTACGCAGGTAATTCTGACCGTTCTTAACACCTAAATGTAACTGCCATTTCCTAAACATGTTCAGATTATTAACTTGCTATTCTAAACTATCAGTTTTATAGAGTCTGGGGGTTTTAAGAATCCTGAACCACTGCTGGGCTTGACTTTCATCTCCGGACTCATTCCTTACGTTTGTTTAGTTCAACTACTTCTGTCATGATCTAGCCTCTCCTTTGCAATCAGTCATTCAGCCTTAGGAACACCAGCGGTGTACAATGCATACTCCTTCCACAGTGTACTAACCTAGGAACCGTTCACGATGTACAGCACTTAGACAGTTCCACAGATTCATGTAACCAAGGATGTACTTGCGGTGTACTATGATGTTTCCACAGCTTTTCATCCCTAGGTACAGATACGGTGTACAATATCAAAGTGTTTCCATAGCTTCAGTTACAGGGGTAGCCAGACGGTGTACTGTAACATTTCCACAGCTATATTGGTTTCTAGGCCATATTCTAGGGTCTCTAGGTAATCCACAGTGTAGGCACAGACGGCTCTTTCCGGGGCATTTACCCAGTATTGCAGCCGGATTACAGTGACATACACGGCTTCTTTACTATAACACGGATAACTTCCTACTGTACCTAGAGTTGATCAGGTTCTAAACCTAAAGTAGTAGTCACGCGAAGGACTGGAAAGGGTGATCCATAGCTAAGTCTAGATGCATGATAAGTTTAGACATAATAAATATAACAATCCCCAATTATATAGATTTAAAGATTAATTCAACATCATCCCTACTTCTAACTATCTACATTTCAACAACCGCAACAGCACATTTACTCAATAAACATGGCAATAACAGTAACATACATTATACAAACAGGCAGAAATAATTCGGACATAGTATAAGTATGAAAAGAAAGATATCACCAGTAAAATTGAGCAGAGTAACAGCTGAAAAGAAAAGGCAGAGTCTTGCACCAAGAATGCTTCTTATTACACCATGATTACAATACCAGCTTTTCTTCTCTCTCTACTGCTAACCAACTAACTATCTATCTCTCTCTCTAGAGAGAGAAAACTCTAGAGAGAGAAACTATCTAAACTAATCTAAAGAGAGAGTAAAAATATAAAAATGTAAGAAAACGAAGATTTGAAGTGTGAAATGTGTGTGTTGAATGAGAGATGTTTTGAAATGATGAAATGAGGCTCCTATATATAGAGATCGCACAACCGTATCCGTAGACCGTATCCAAACCTCAAAACGCACAACCGTATCGCAAAGGCGAATAAAAATCAGATTTTTATCACCCAAACGCACGATACGGCTGAGCTAGGGTGAATACGGGTGAACTGGACCGTATACGGCTGTGCATAGGGTGAATACGGCTGAGCTGGCACGTATACGGCTGAGCACAGGCCGTATACGGTCTGCACAGGCCGTATACGGTCTGTGTCCAGCCGTATACGGTCTAGCTCAGCCGTATACGGCTGTTCATCCGTATCCTAGCCCTTCGGTTCTTCGTTTCTCCGTTCGGGCGTATCTTCTTCGTCGTTCATCCGTTTTGAGCATTCTTTATATCCACGCGTTCGTATTTTCCTAATGAAGAAAATGACATAAGTTAGAGGTCATAATTCTTTGTGTATCTCAAAATGTATTGAAATGAGTGAACGGAGGTGCGATAAAGCAGTTTTGCCCGATTTCTTACGTTTTTTATGCCATTTTTAGTGATTTTTCAAACATCGACTCCGTTTTGACTTAGTTAACAAAACTTTATGAATAATGTCCTTTTAAGTATGTTTTTGTTAACTTTGTGCCTAAAATGTGGAAGATAACGTACGTAAAAACATGACTTTTTACGTGTTATCAAATATCCCACACTTAGACTTTTGCTTGTCCTCAAGCAAACTTTAAAATTCTCACTTGCTATAAAGGTTTTGAAAGAAATCGGTTTTTGGGTTTTGACAAGAAATAACCTGAGACTTTTACTTAATCAGAGACCAAGAAAACCTTTTCAGAAAGCAAGCATCATTAAGATAACCCTCTGTGAGTCCCTAATCACTATTATGTTAGTGATTATGAATCGTTAATAGTGAGTTAATTGTAGAAGGGGGGGTTGAATACAATTAAAAACTTTTCTGTTATAATGTGTTAGCTTGTTTAGCAAGTTTTTAACCATATTAAAGTGACATCAATATGAACACAAATATATATAAGTAAGATACGCAGTTCAGTTGCTGATGCAATTCTAGCTGAAAGATAAATTCTTTAATTGATAAAATTTATCTTCTTGTTGATTGCGGAATAGATTAGCCAAAGCTAATCTAAATCAAACAATACAGCTATTACAAAGGAGATGAGCAGTAGTGGATAAACACGCTAACTTGCTCACTCGCTGAGATGAACTAATAGTGGACAAACACGCTACTAGTTCACTCGCTGGTGTTACTTGTATCTTAGACAAACTAGTCACTGACAAACAGGTGACAATACAAGTAATCGACACAAAATGAAGTACAACATACTGCGCTATTTATAGACGCTGAAATCCTTAATTTCCGGATCTGGAAGGACACGTGTCGCTGCTTGATTGGTGAGGTAGTTGAGATGTGATACATCATGGTTTGACATTCTGTCTTGGAAAATGTTACCTTGTACCTTAAACCAATCAGATGCTTCCACGTTACTCTTTTCAAGTTTCGAGGAACACGTGCTGCGCCGTAATAACGCCGAATGTCAACTTCTTATTTAATGCGGCATTTAATGCTGCAGTCACTGATAGATATATCAATCCTCCTCATTCTCGATGCGAGCTAACATGCTCTAAAGAATGACTTGAACAGCTAATCTTCAGTGACTTCTTTTATTCAGCAGAAGAGAGAACTCAAGAAGAATTGGAGACTCTCGCTGATAGATGAGTATCAGCGACACACATAGTTGAGTCTTTTATCTTGATAAGATCTTCATCTACTGGTTTAAGATATGAACAGCGACCATAAACTTCAGCAACAGGAGCTTGACTTGAATCATTTTCTTCATGGAACATTATTGAGAAGATCAGAGACTGTGCACATATAGCATGATCAGTGACTTCACTTATCAGCGATTAATGACTCAACAATCTCCTATATAATCTCCTCCTTAATCCTTGTGATCAGTGACCACTTGAGTTCAGCGATCAGTGACTCAACAATCTCCCCCTAAATGGTTTAAGTCAAAGCTCCCTTAGACGAACTTGTTGCAGGAAAGTTTTAGTCTCTGATGGTAAGTTGGTTGCTCAGAGACTTGTACTTGTAAATTTTTGTTGTTGAAAGGTTTTTAGTCTCTGACGGTAGGTTGGTCGCCCAGAGACTTGTACTTGTAGATTTTCTGTGTCAAGCCTCATTTATATCATTGAATAAATATTTACAGAAACTAACTATTACAAAAGACCTTATTTATCTCTCCACATCTCCTCCTCTTTCACTATGCCAAGCTCAGCTTCAAGTTCATACTTGTCTTTGGAGGGCAGGTATCTGAATTTTCTTGCCAAGGCTTCATCGAGAATAGCTTTTCTGATTCTTGAATTTGTAGGAAGCATGCTAGCTGACCTGATTAGGTGTATGAGTTGTTCTTGATCAACCTTCTCAAGTTCAGCTTCTCTCTGAAACCTAAGGGCACCATTTAAGTCCCTGTATACCAGACCCTTCTCCCCCTCAGTGACTTCATGTCCTTCAAGCTTTGGCACACCAGCAGGGATAGACAGATTTAACCTTGAAGTGTTGGGGATTTGATAGATGCTGCTAGTGCCTGACCTATACCTTGGGCTTGGTGGCTGAACAATCTCTTCACCAAATGTGACAGTATCTTCTGGTCTGAGAAGTTGCAGTGACACCATCTTTTGATATAGCCTATCAATCTCTTTCAGGACATCAACTTTAGCTGCACTTGAAGAGTGGCTGATAGCAAGCCTGATTTCATTCCATTCTTCTCTGTGCAGCTTGCATACTTGATCAAGTAGCATGGCTTGAGTCTCTGAACCTCTTTGAATGAGTAGCTGAGGTTGAGACTGATTCTTAGACTTCTTCAATTTTACCTTGGTAATAGGTGCAGGGTTTGATCTTCCTGTCATACGGGCAGCAAACCTCTTTCTATCTATTTCATCCCACTTTCTATCCACTGCTGTTCTGACAGCTCCCCCTTTCTTTTTAGAGCTCTTGCTAGCTGATGTTTTCAGTTTCTGTTGCTCTAGCTCACTCTCTTCTATCTCAGCAAGTACCCTGGCAATTGCAGCATCAGACTCTTCTTGTTCTTGCTTTTGTTTAAGCAGTCTGGCCCTTTCATTAGCATCTTTAGAGCTCAATTCCAGTAGGTACGCTCTATCAGCATCTGATTGCTCTTTCAGCAACCTTTTCCTTTCTTGTTCCTCTCTTAACTCAGCCTGAAATGTTATTTTCATTATCATCTCCTGCTCCCTGTCCTGTCTTGCCTTTACTTTTCTGGCAACTCGCTGTTCTTTTGTCTCATCAGGACAGAGGGTTTCTGAGGCTGAGTCAGAGGAAAGGCATGCTGTAGGGGAAGTGTCTGAAGTGGTGGTGTTGGAGGGAGTTGCTGTGGAGATTGGTGTTATTGTTGCTGGGGTTGGTGTGGTTATTTAGGTGAGTGTAGTTGTAGTTGCTGTGGGTGAAGGTAGGTTTTGGGTTGCTGGTGTAGATGAAGGTACAGTTACCTCAGATATGACAATATATGATTGAGGGTCACTGACCTGTTGTTTCTTTGATGGAGGAGTAGATGCAGGAGAGGTGTCACTGATCCTTTTTCTTTTAATGACAGATGATATGGGTTGCTGATCCTCCATATTTCCATCATCTTCATCTTCACTTTCTGAGCCCTGACCATTTCCATGACCACCTCCCTGACCATCATCATTGTTGTCATCATCATTATCATCAGCATCATGCATGATGGTATCATCTTCCTCATCATCAGATGCATCATCTACCACCTCCCTATTAATCCATTCCCAGCGAGCCAATTCATAGCTCACTGAGGTACCTTCTATCCTAGCAGCCTTATCCACTGCCCATTGCTGTACTAGCCCATTATAATTCCTGAGCTCTTCAGCACTGAACTCAGGAAAGCACTCAGTGACATCCACCATATCCTTGGCTATCTCCATATCAACCCAATGCAGTTCAGCAACTGCAAGGGCTTCCAACTCCGGTTGCTCAGCGATCGGACGCAGTGCATAAGTGTTGAGCACAATGTCCCTGTGAGCTTTGTTTGACAGCGGATCAGTCATTTTAAGGGGCATCTCAGGATCAGAGACAATGTCATCTTCTTCTTCACTCTCCCCCTGACTGGTTCGCTCAAACTGATCTACTGCCCTAAGAATTTGTTCAGTGAAGGTAGCATTTTCCTCTCGCAGGGCAGCGACCTCAGCTCTAGTCTGTGTAAGCTGTGAAACAACCTGTGGAAGCACCTTGATAACTTTGTCAGTGTTGAACAGATAGTTGGATACAGAAATAGCTAAGTCATCTTGGTTGGTGGTGAGTTGGGCAATGGCAGTGGCATGAGTGGTAAAGTTGGTGGTGGAGGTGGAGGCTAGCTCAGTGACTGCATGGTTTATTGCAGCACTAGCATCAGCCACAGTTTGTAACCTCTCACTAACAGATGTGCTCCATGGTTCAATGGAGTTGTATACATCAGTGAGAGCAGTAACGGCTTTCTGTAAGACAGAGACATTGCCAATAAGTGCCTCACGGTCTTCAGTGAGCATCTTAATCTGGGTTTGGGATTGGGCAATGTACTCCATCAGTAGCTGATCTGATGTGGAGTGGGTGGAGGTGTTTGTGGGAGTAGTTTGGGTAATAATAATGGGGGTAGGTGTAGATTGGGCTACATGATCAGGGGGTGTGTTCTGATCAGCAGGGACTTGGATGTTGTCACTGGAGAAGGAGGTGGGGTAAGCTCTCTGATAGGAGAGTTAGATGTGGGTAGAGGAATGGGTTGAGTGTCCTCTGAGGTGTCCATGGGCATGATTTCCTCATCATCAGCTTGTGATTTAGCTGGTGGTTCATTGGAAATAGAGGTAGCGACCTGTATCTCACCATGGGTCAGTGGTGAGACATTGACAGCCGGTGCAGTGATAGATGAGAGATGGCCCGGGTCTGTAGCCAGTGGTGTGACATCAGCAATGAGTGTGTTATCACCCACTGATGTCACTAGCCCTTTGAGTGAAATGTCACCCTTTTGTGAGGATGACAAGTGGCTGGGTTGACTCAATCTGAGGGTGTGGGATGCACCCGAATCACTGCTAACAGTGGTTTGATCCACTGCAGCTGTCTGTAGTTGTCCCTTTTTAGAGTCACTGGACTTTCGGGACTCCAGTGAAGCAGGTAAGGCTGAGGGTTTAGCAGTGGTGCCCTCAGCAACTGAACGTAGAGTCACTGATTCACCACTGGTATCCGTAGATGTCTTCTTTTTGCTATGTCCCTGATCCTTTAATGTCAGGGACCCTAATTTGGATTTTTTCTTGGGAGCAGTTGGTGGTTTCTTGAGTGGTGGTTGACCAACAGTAGTCAATGGGGGTGTAGTCAGTGACGTGGTCGATGGGGGGGGGGGGGGCAGCAACTGACATATGTACAGAAGTTACAGGCTGGGGTGCAAGGATCCCAGGGTGTTTCATAAAAGCAGGTAACACCGCAGTCACTGGTTTAGCAAAGATTTGAGATCCTACCAGGGTCGGTTCAAAACCTTGAAAAGATACCCTATCATAGGCAGCAAACTGATCCCCGAAGATCAGTGAGAGAAACCTAGGGTAGGGTACATATTTGGCCCTGGCAGGCTCAGCGACTTTGGTTATCAGTTCATTGAAGATCACACTTGCATAGTCAACTCGTAGAGAGTTGACCAGTGACCAACTGATCTGGGCCTCCAAGGAGCTGAATTGATCATAGCTCCCTGATTTTGTACCCAAAGATTGAATAAAATTGGTGAAAATGGCATTCCAAACACCATCCATTTTTGTTTTGTGGACCGTAGAGTACTTACGGTTGCCACTGCCATCGACTGAGTATTTACACTCAATCTCAGTAAGATCGACGAGGCCTTGTTTGGCTACGTCGCTCTCTGGCAGCGACTCGTACGATTCATAGGTCGGGAGTTGTAAAATGGACCGGATGGTGTTGGCAGTTATGGTGATGGGATGGGTACCATTGTCTATAAAACCCTGGAGTTGTGAAACACCAGAGACGACAGAGTGAGTGCAGGTATACCAGAACTCACTGAGCCATTCTGGGTTCATTTCCCAGGAGACAAGGTAAGAGCAGGGAGGATAAAGTGATTTTTAAGAAAGTTTATCACCTCCGCATACTCAGGTTTAGGGCAGGTTACATTTCCAGAAAAAGTAAAATTTGAAACTAAATTTTCACAACTCAATGAAGTGATGAAGTCATGGTGTAGATCTGCATTAAAAGTGAATCAGTGCATAAGTAATCAAATCCCAAAACAAGTTAAGGCTATTCTGGGAGGTGATTATGAAACTGCTGCTGCTCTCGCTGATGCAACCAAAGTTGATCAAATATTCAATCCTGATGAAACATTCTCAGAGTTTGTCTTTGAACCAATGTCAACTGTCAGTGAGCCTAAACCAAATTACTTTGTAAGAAGTTCACAGGTTACAAATAGTTATGATATTGCTGCAAGTATTGATGAACTAGAGAAACTAGAAATTTGTGAACCAACTACTTGCACTGCTCTTGTCAAAACTATCACTGATGATCAAGAATCTATCAGTGACCTCACTTCTGACACTCCAGTCACTGATGACCTCATCATCAGTGACTTGAAGTCAAAGAAGCAAAATGAGGTAGTAAACCTGAGAACTTCTATGTCTTCGTCCAGTGTGAACAATAAGTTAAAGAAATCTAAGTCCACAAATAAAAAATGTTACAAATGTGGAAGTAGACATCATGTGTCATCAGATTGTTCATTATCACAAGTTTCACTCAGTCAACCATCACTAGTATGTCAGCATGTGGTATCTGAATGTTCAGCTACATCATCTTCAAAATCACAAATAATCAGTGAGCATTCAGATACTATTGATGCAAGCCTGTGGAAGCCTGAACCAAAGGCTGACCACCATGAACCCATCTCAGGATGGGTTCATCAATTGAACTAATTGTTTGTGTGTGATGCAGGGCATTCTCAGAGAGACAATTTGGTATCTGGATAGTGGTTGTTCTAGACATATGACCGGATATAAGTCCTTGCTCAGTGACTACCAGGATGAAAGAGGTCCTGATGTAGTGTTTGGTGATAACAACATTGGTAAGACCAGAGGGTATGGGGTCTTGACCAATGGTAATGTTATGTTTAAGAAGGTGGCATATGTTGAAGGACTGAAGCATAATTTATTAAGCATTAGTCAGTTCTGTGATGCCAAAAATAAAGTGTTGTTTGATCATGAAGCTGGAGTTGTTTACAACAAGAATGGAAGCGCTGTCCTGGCTGCTCAAAGAAAAGGCAATACATATGTAGTCAATATGGACTCAGCACAATCAGGAACATGTTTTTATTCCAGAACTGTTTCAGAAGAAAAATGGTTATGGCATAAGCGTCTTTCTCACCTGAACTTCAAGGCCATCAGCAAGCTCAGCAAGAATGACTTAGTGAATGGTCTTCCAAAGCTAGCTTATGACAAAGACAAGCTATGTCCAGCATGTGAGAAGGGAAAGCATCACAGCTCTTCATTCAAAAGCAAACAAACATCTCCAGTGACAGAATGTTTTCAACTGATGCATATGGATCTGTTTGGTCCAGTGAGTTCTCCCAGTCTTGGTGGTAAAAGGTATTGCTTGGTAATTGTGGATGAATATTCCAGATATACTTGGGTATTCTTTCTCAAAGCCAAAAGTGATGCAACACAAGAAATCATATCCTTTATCAAAAAGATGGAAAACTTAAATGATTGTTCAGTTAAACATTTAAGAAGTGATAATGGCACTGAATTTAGAAATGTTGACCTTGAAAGCTTTTGTGATTCAAAAGGTATTTCTCAAAACTTCTCTGCACCAAGAACACCTCAACAAAATGGTGTTGCAGAGAGGAGAAATAGAACCCTGATTGAATCAGCAAGGTCAATGCTCATAGATGCTGGTCTTAAGACCCATTTCTGGGCTGAATCAGTCAACACTGCCTGCTACACTCAGAATAGGTCTCTGATTGTCAAGAGACATAATAAGACAGCCTATGAGGTGTTAAGGGGAAGAAAACCTGACATAAGTTTTCTTCATGTTTTTGGCAGTACCTGCTATGTCTTAAACAAAAGAGATCACTTAGGAAAGTTTGATCTCAAAGCTGATGAAGGTATATTTGTTGGTTACTCAATCATTTCAAAAGCTTTCAGAGTTTATAATAAAAGAAGGGAATGTATTGAAGAATCAATGGATGTTACCTTTGATGAATCTTATGATAAATCACTCACTGATCCAAAAGACTATGAAAATCTTATTTTTAATACTATCAGTGATGACAAGCATGAGATTCATCCATCAGATTCTGAAAGGGAAGATGATGTCCCTGAAGGCACTTCTGGCTCTACTTTAGCTAAGAATGATTCAGGAACTTCATCTTTGCCTATTGACATCCCATCATCATCATCTCATCATCTGCATCAAAATGATAACACTCACTGTTCAAATCAAAGTTTAAACATTAATCATGCTTCTAATGCTGATGTGTCTGGTGGATCATCTCTGGATAATCAAGTCACTGTTGAACCTCAGTGAGTTACTAAATGGACTAGACATATTGATAATCAATTGATTATTGGTGATCCACAATCCAAGGTCCAGACCAGATCAGCAACTGCTAACTTTTGTTTGTTTGTAAGCTTTGTGTCACTAATCGAGCCCAAAAAGATTGATGAGGCACTCACTGATCATCACTGGATAGCTGCCATGCAAGATGAGCTGTCTCAGTTTGAAAGAAACAAAGTCTGGAAGCTAGTGCCTCAAGTATCTGGGAAATCTGTGATAGGTACAAGATGGGTGTTCAGAAACAAGATGGATGCTGATGGTGTTGTGATAAGGAATAAGGCCAGACTGGTTGCACAAGGTTACTGTCAGCAAGAAGGAATTGACTACGATGAAACCTTTGCACCAGTTGCTAGGCTTGAAGCAATCAGGTTATTCTTAGCATATGCAGCTCACAAGAAGTTCAAGGTATACCAAATGGATGTGAAAAGTGCCTTCTTGAATGGAAAGCTGCAGGAAGAAGTGTATGTTAAGCAACCACCTGGATTCACTGATCCCAAGCATCCAGGTTATGTCTATAAGCTGGAAAAAGCTTTATATGGACTAAAACAAGCTCCCAGAGCTTGGTATGACACTCTCTCTACTTTCCTAACTAAATGTGGGTATGTCAGAGGTAAAATTGACAGCACCCTATTTATCAAAAAGGATAAGAGAGATGTTATATTGGTCCAAATTTATGTTGATGATATTATTTTTGGGTCTACTAACAATGACTTGTGCAAGGAATTCTCTGACCTCATGACTAAAAGTTATGAAATGAGCATGATGGTTGAACTAACATTTTTCCTTGGTCTGCAAATAAAGTAAACCAAGACTGGTATTTTTATAAATCAAGGAAAGTATGTCAAAGATTTATTAAAGAAATTTGAATTCACCAACTGCTCATCCCTTGCTACACCAATGTCATCTGCAGTAAAATTACATGCTGATCCTGATGGTAAATCTGTAAACATCACTGCTTACAGAGGAATGATCGGGTCACTGCTGTATTTAACTGCTAGTAGACCAGACATTATGTTTGCTACTTGTCTATGTGCTAGGTATCAAGCTAATCCAAAGGAATCCCATTTACTCGCTGTCAAAAGAATACTCAGATATCTGAAGGGTACACCAAATCTTGGTCTCTGGTACCCATCTGGTTCAGATTTCTCACTGAAAGGATATTCAGATTCTGATCATGCTGGATGCAAAATGGACAGAAAGAGTACCTCTGGTAGCTGTCAGTTTCTTGGAGAAAAGCTTGTAAGCTGGTCAAGCAAGAAACAAAATTCTGTCTCAACTTCTACTGCTGAGGCTGAATATGTCGCTGCTGGAGCTTGCACTGCTCAAATTCTGTGGATGAGAAATCAACTCGCTGACTATGGTTTTGACTTTGGCAATGTTGATTGCGGAATAGATTAGCCAAAGCTAATCTAAATCAAACAATACAGCTATTACAAAGGAGATGAGCAGTAGTGGACAAACACGCTAACTTGCTCACTCGCTGAGATGAACTAATAGTGGACAAACACGCTACTAGTTCACTCGCTGTTGTTACTTGTATCTTAGACAAACTAGTCACTGACAAACAGGTGACAATACAAGTAATCGACACAAAATGAAGTACAACATACTGCGCTATTTAAAGACGCTGAAATCCTTAATTTCCGGATCTGGAAGGACACGTGTCGCTGCTTGATTGGTGAGGTAGTTGAGATGTGATACATCATGGTTCGACATTCTGTCTTGGAAAATGTTACCTTGTACGTTAAACCAATCAGATGCTTCCACGTTACTCTTTTTAAGTTTCGAGGAACACGTGCTGCACCGTAATAACGCCGAATGTCAACTTCTTATTTAATGCGGCATTTAATGCTGCAGTCACTGATAGATATATCAATCCTCCTCATTCTCTATGCGAGCTAACATGCTCTAAAGAATGACTTGAATAGCTAATCTTCAGTGACTTCTTTTATTCAGCAGAAGAGAGAACTCAAGAAGACTTGGAGACTCTCGCTGATAGATGAGTATCAGCGACACACATAGTTGAGTCTTTTATCTTGATAAGATCTTCATCTACTGGTTTAAAATATGAACAGCGACCATAAACTTCAGGAACAGGAGCTTGACTTGAATCATTTTCTTCATGGAACATTATTGAGAAGATCAGAGACTGTGCACATATAGCATGATCAGTGACTTCACTTATCAGCGATTAATGACTCAACAATCTCCTATATAATCTCCTCCTTAATCCTTGTGATCAGTGACCACTTGAGTTCAGCGATCAGTGACTCAACACCCTCCCTTAATCCTGAAATGTCAACCTTGGCATACTTTCACAATTCTCGATGGATATTGTACATGACTAGGCGATCTCACAAAGGTGGTCACTCAATTCACTCAGACTGTATCGGGTTTCCTATCATTCTAATCAAACGAATACGTTCATAAAGCCAGTCATGTATTGCTTCTCATCATAGGCTTGATCAAGAATCGGATCTCCACCACTTCAATGAGGACGGTGCTAATCATCCCAGGACATTCGAAATGGGTAGTAATGGTTGGTGAGGGTTAAGTGGTATGGATAAGTGGGAGTTTTTGGTTTAAAATAGGGGGTTTTGCTTATCTTTAAGAACTTTAAACTTTTTGGGAAAACATTACTTTAAACACCTTTTTAATGAAAACGGAAACGGATAAATTGCAAGGGAAGAAGATAGCTATTTTGACTTCTATCTTTTTGAAAATACTCGGGGGAGTTTATATCTTTTATAAGAACAGGAATTTTTCGAGAGATTCGAAGCACTTAGCTTTATTCTATTTTCTTTTCTTTTCTTTTGCTTCTATTTTTGGACTTTTCTAGGGATTTTTATTTTGTTTCTTTCTTTTGCCCTTTTTGAAATCCTTTTCTTTCTTTCATTTTTTTCATCCTTCTGATGACTTTGCATTTACTTGGTGTCAATTTTTCACACCATAAACTTTTTCAACTTTTGATTTTTATCAGGGGAACGCACACGAGAAAGTTTTGAGTAAACATCAGTATTTGTGATTTGGAGTGAAAGCAAAAAGGATAATTAAAATAACATTTCCCACAAGTTTAAAATTTCTAAGATAAGATTTTTGGTGGGTGTGGAATAAGTGGGTTCATATTTTTGGGATTTGAAAGAAACGAATAGGCTAAGGCTCAACAGGGTTTTCTAGGCGGATCATCAACACTAAAAGTAAGTGTCGGAAGGGTTTTGGGGCTTGAAAAGATATGATAGAAAGGGGTTTATATCCTAAGGAATGTCAAGGTCCTTTGACTACACCTTCACCGCGTACGGTGCCCATTGGTGTGGTCTCGAAGCGTATACCAAGAGCAAATTCTAACTTAAAGCACATGCATCGGCACACACATCAAATGAAAAAGTGAAGCATTAAAGATGAATGATTTTATTAGGCTCAAATACCTCACTGCAATAGGGTTGTATGTGCCTAGCCATGCGATGCTCTTAGATTAACATTTCATTTTTAAGGAAATCGTATCTTAACTTATTTTACTTTCCAAAGCAGTTTAATTAATTTCTGAAAAATTTATTTTTCTCAAGATTATTTAGAGTCAGAAATTTTTTTTAGCAAAAATGGGTTTGTATGAAAAATTAAGCCAACTGAATGAGTGGCACTTCCACTGTCGAAGTTAAGCTTATGATTTTGAAAAAAAAATTCTAAAATTTTAGCAAAAATGAGGTTTTTAGGAAAAAAATTTAAGCTAACTGAATGAGTGGTATCTCCACTTTCGAAGTTAAGCTTATTTTTGGAAAGTTATACTTTGGACAAGCAATCAAAGTCAAAGAATACGGTATAACATACCGTGTATCCCACACTTAGAGGAACATTGTCCCTAATGTTCTCAAACTAAGTTTAAAATTCTTGGGAAGGAATCCCACACTTATAGTTTGAAAATATTTTGGAACCCTATTTCTAAGTTGATTTGATTTGTGTGGGATTTAGAATTCCACACTTAGAATTTAAGCATGATGGCATAACGGCGAGTTATAGGTGATGAAAGAAAATCACTAAGGAATGAAAAAAAAAACTCCCCTAGAAAGGACTGAGATGTGTGAATGAAGATTCTGATTCAGATGTGTAGGTCGATCAGTTTGTTTCAGGATCTTTGCGTGATTCGTGCGTCATCTCGGTTTCTTCTCGGGGAACTTTCATATTATTTACTGCTCTCTTTTATTGCAAGTAATCTAAAAATTAACTAAAAACAACATAAAATAAGTAAATGATAGATAAACGATAAGATAAGATAGATAGATGGGTCCAACCAGATTACAGGTTGGAACCCAAATAGTTCATGCAGCAACAGTCAAATACAGTAATCCCAAATATCAGTAATAATAATAATAAGTGATACAGTTATCCAACACAAATGGAAATAAAATCTGATAAGATCAAGGGTGAGAAGGATCCTGGTCGGATGGTGGTCCGTGAACTGGAGGTGGCATGGAGTTGTAAGGTGCATGACGGGAGGCAGAGTGCTGTCCACTGGATAACCTGCGGGAGACTGATGCTGAAGATGAACTGCGCTGCCTGCCGGATGTTTGTGGCTGGATCAGGTACAAATGGAAGTTGGGATCTAGTCCCATCTCTGCAACCTCATAGGATCCTAAGGAAGCACCATGCATCGGGTACGGTGGTAGCTCAGCGGAAGGCACTGGGTTGCTCTGAAGCATCCCTGTGAATCCTGAAAAGTAGGCACAACAGTAGTAGTAGTCATATCAGGCAGATAGTCAGTCTGCACACCTGGTCATCAACCTGCATGTCCTGTCTGAACCCTGACTGAGGTGAGTCTGTCTCCGAAGATGTGTCTGATGTGGCTGACTCAGCTGGTCTCAGACGGGTCATGGTACGGGAAGATGGCTGTCCAATATGTGGGATATGCGGCTCATGTGGTGTCGCAGTGTGCACAGAGAAAACCGGCTCAGCCGCAGGAGTAGTCCTGGTACGACGGGCTCGAGGAATCTCCATGTGCACAGTGTGAGTGGAGGATGTGGGTGGTATGGAGGTGTAGGGAACGGTGGTAGTGGGTGGTATCATGGCAAATGGATGTAGTAGCATGGTGTGGTAGTTGGGTGGTCGTGGGCCGCATACCCATGTAGGACGTGTAGGTTGTGGGAATCCAAACTCAGTAGCTAAATATGTGTCCTGTGTGTAATGTGAGTTAAGCATACCCAATATACCGTACATGAGCTCGGATGATACCGGATCTCCCCAACCAAAATCTAGAACAGGCGGTATTAGTGGACTTTGTGCCTCAGCAGCGGCTGTCTCTCCTTCCTCTCGCTCATGAGCAACAGTGGTCCTAGGTTGTCGGTGGACCGTGTTGTCATCGAACTCAAACCTAACACTCTTGCTCCTCGGGGGTCTCATTCGAACTCCCGGAATGATCTCACCATCCTTCCATCTTATCTGCCCATCGGCATCTTTCTCTAGCAACCAAACCATAACCATATAGTTAATGTCATATGGCTTAGATACCCTGTTCGCCACTGGTGTCAGGTTACCATTCACCTCCTCAGTCAACAGCCCCATTCTCCTAACTAACTTAGTGATTATTGCTCCCATATATGCAAACTCTGACTCGGTATACCCCGACTCAGTAAGGATTCTATCAGCAACCAAATAAGCAACATTAACGTGTTCCTGCTCTATAATGCTCTTGATGATCTGCAAGTCCTTTACCCCAACAGCTCCTTTAGTCTTTCTCTTTCCTCGAATGCTGCAAGCGATGAGGTTGTGGAGAACTTGGTGGTGCTTATCAAGAAAAGAAGTGGCCTTGACATTGGACTGAAACTGATTTCCTGTCAATTCTTGCCAAATAGCAGTGTGGTCTCGCTGCTTTACCTCAGTGTTTGCCTTCAGGAAGAAAGGAGTGGTAACTTGATACTCGGTGTACAATTCAAGATGCCTGGCAAAGGTTGCTAATGACATGTGGTGAGGATTTCCCATGAAGTTGAATCTAATCATTCGGTCATCATTTAGCTTATCAATCGTTTTGTCGAACTGGAAGGATACCATAAACTCAGCAACTAACTCTTGATAAACGTTTTCCTTAATCTAAAATAGATTTCTCCATGCGCGCAGATGTCGCTTCCCTTCCTTAAATACTATCAAATTTTCAAACCCTTTCTTTAAACCGATTTGCTCTAAATCCTCCCACACTAGGTACCTATTTTATCCCAACTGATGTGTTAGCCATGTCTGATACCTTTCCCGTTTCTCTGGGTCCTTGATGGATTTTCTGATATACCGGGGAATATCAGTCATCTGAAAAATAAGAGAAAACAAGAACATAGTGAATTACCAGGAATAATTACAAGTTATTTGACTAAATCATATTCTCAATTTTGAATAAAAATTCAAAATGTGGTCTTTAGAATATGAGCAGTCCCAAAAACCTGTAATAGCTAATAATACCACCAAACTCAATTTTCAATCACCAAAAGAAACTTTGGTTTACAATAATAGGCTATTAGGTCTTAATGATTTCTATAAGAAAAGTCAAAGACTTATTCAACCCTAGCAAGCATGTATGATAAAGAGTTAAATCTTAATCATGTAATTACCTTATCATGGCAAGTATAACCTATTACCGCATGCAAACAAACCATGATATTTAAACAAGTATATAACAATTTTGACCATATCATGCAAGTATCACAGCAAAGCTTCTTTAGTTGACAAATGTGTTGCTTGATTGTATAAGTAATTATGGTATTCTTTTAAGTAGACACTACTTTAAAATTTAAAAGTAGTTAATTAAGGAAAATGTAGTATCCATTTAAGATTTACCATAACACTTTCAAAGATACAATTTTACAACACCACCATGACTTTTTAACTAGAATGGTTACTAGTATTACTAAAAATTAAGCATTTTGACCTTTAAAGTCAACATTACCAAAGTAAGGTTTCCTTTTTGTCATTTGCCAAATCTATCATAACACTAGCTTGCATTAGCAAATCAAAGCAAGACATTAGCATCCACTTAAATTAAAACATCATTTTATCAAAGGTTTTATTTCAAAATGGTGATGTTTCAACAAAAGTCAACTTTCCATGCTTACTTTAATTTTGCTAACTTGACCATATTACACATTTAACCACAAATGAAGCAAATGAATAAGCTATACTAATCATATTTAGCATTAATCAATCAACAATCAACTTATCATAAGCAATTTAATCATCAATTGGTCAAAATGGATCTACTAGTCACAAAAGTCAAATATAGTCAACTTTCCAAAGTCAAACATCAAATTGCTTCAATCTAAGAAGTAATGCTAGTTCCTACATCATCCTATATCATCACCAAGCAAGAATCAAAGCTCAATTTTGCAATTTAAAGCACAAATCATCAAAGACTAACTTGAAACCCTAGGTTAATAAACTTAGAGAATTTTGGTATTTTAAGCTTGGATCATACCTTAATGAAGATGCAATGATGCTAGAGGACATAAAAATGACCTAGAGATGAAGGTTTGAAGCTTGGTTTGGTTAAAAATGGTGGAAAATGGTGGGTTTGGGGTGGGGTGATGGAGGCCGGCGCAATGAGGGAGAAGGAGGGGGGGGGGAAATGATTTTTTTGTTGTTTTGACTTTAGTTGACTCCTTTTTACCCTTTTTATTTACTCCTCCTTTTTACCATTTGTGATTAAATAACATTTTACGTGTAATTACTAGGTATTTTGGGTAATTTAAAACCTTAGCCAAATATTTTAGCAAAAGTTTAAAATTTGTTATTTTACCGTGCGCAACAAAAGATTGTTTTATTAAAACGCAAAGAGAACTAATTAACTAGATAAAAATAAATAATATTTTTGGTTTTAAAATCTTGACTCTTTAAAATCTAATCAATTTAAAACTTTATAAGATATTTTGATTTTTAAGATTTTCAAGTTTTCGAAAACTGCGCAGATTTTGCGGAGACAAAGATTTTAAAAGGGTTTTTTTTTTAAAAAAAAACAAATTAAACCATCAACTAAACTAACTTATTTTTAACCTAAGAAAATTATTTTAAAGACCTAATTAAAAATTTGGGTTGCCTCCCAAAAAGCGCTTGTTTCAAGTCTGTAGCTCGACTATTGTTCCAAATCTATTTAAAGGGGATTGCTTGAAAGCAATCTTGAAGTATAGCGAGGTATAAAATCACAGTTTAGAATGTTAATGACATAATCAACTAGCTTGGCAGGGTGTAATGAAAAATTTTCGAATTCGCTAAGAATCCTACATTCTTGGCCTAATTCTAGCAGATTGTTAACAAACTTATTAAATTCCTTTCTAACTTTCTTTTTACTTGAAATTCCTATTCGCATACCACGGTCTATATTATTAAGATTGTGAAGAAGATTTCTTAAAATTCTCTGAAACCTAAGTTCCTCTTTTGAGTCGGGATCCCCATTTGTAGTTTGCACTGCAATGGTGATATCCCAAATTAAAGATCTTTGAGAAACGGAAAAAGGGAATTTGGATTGATCGAACTACGAAGCGAGTTTAACGTGAATATATTTTCTTTCGGCAAAGAAAACGGCTTCTATCTTGTCGTCGTCAGCTCCAGGAAATATTTCTTGCAACTTGGCGATTATATAAGCGGCGGGATCTACGAGAAATGGAATTTTTCCAGAAATTACGAGAGTGATCGCAGGATCTCTAGAAGTTAATAGCTCAAGCATTTTTATCATTGCTGCAACATAACGATTAATCATGGTTTGTGAAACCGAAGGATAACCGGTGCTAGCAAATAGATCCATGAGGCGATCTATTTCTGATAATAGCTTTCGCTCTTGCTCTCGATATCGAGTGAAGATACCATCTTCCTTTTGGATCAAAAGACAGTGGAGAATACCTACGAGTATGCCAATCCTTAAGATGGTTTTTCTTTGCTCGACTAAGTAAGGAAAATCAGACATATTTAAGTGTAAGGCAAATGCCTTGCATACACCTAACCTCCTATCAGGGTCAAAAGAGTAACCAACGTATCGGATTTCATAACCATCTGAATCTTTCGGTATCTCATTATCAACAACACGATAAATGGTGTACGAAGGTTCTGGTACGAGGTAGACAAAAATTGGGGATTTTGGAAGATGTTCATGAATATCCTCATTCCTTATGGGGATTCGTTCTTCATTAGATGAGGAATGAAAGGATGGAGTGTTTTCAGGAATATTATCGACAAAATCAGGGAATCTAGGGATATTTTCTAAGGAATATTTAATCTCAGGCGTAGGTAAAACCTGATAGCTTGGAATGCTAGAAGCAGAAGTTGAGATCTTCTGTTGAGATTTATGGGTTCCTAAGTCAAGATCTAAGAATTTCTCTAAGGTTCTAGAATCGTCGTCTGGGCTAGCGGAGGCTTCTTCCGGTGATGAGTGAAAGTCGGATTTCAACTCTGGTTCCAAGTGGTCGAAGAACTCAGCATCGTCCATAGCCGTCATTTCTTCAGTCGTCTTGGAGGCGGATAGAGAAATGGGACAGGAAGGCAGCGAATCGTAGAAAGATATTTTTGGATTTTTCATTTTATTTTAAACTAAGCTAATTTATTCTAAGAAAAGTAACTTTCGAATAGGTTAAGGACAACCTATACGAAAAGGATCTCCTAATTGCTTATTCTATCTAAGGCGGCTTCAGAATCGTAACGCTCTACAATCCCCGGCAGCGGTGCCAAAAACTTGACGGCGCCCGAACAGTCAGGTTTTCTAAAGCTCTCTCCTCGTGAGGGGTGAGAACCCGTCCCCGTCGTCAAGGGACTTGACCGGACAGTATCGAGCGTGCGTCGGTTGTAAGTTTTAAATTTATAAAGAGCTGGGGACTCAATTTATAAGTACTACCTATCACACAGGGTGAGTAAGCAGTAAGTATAACTCGAGGTCGTTCTTAAATCTGAGCGAATTGAAACGAAGTGATGCCAAAGATAGAGTTTTGCTTTTAGGATGGGTTTTGTGCAGATAGGTAGGTTTTGGGGATTTTCTAATTTAATTAACTAATTAACTAAAGACAGGAAAAGTAAATAAGATAAAGAAGAATCGGTAGCTAGGTAGACAGATAGAGAATTGCGGTGGTTGAAACTTCAATAATTAGTTGTGGGGATGATGCTTATTATAAAGATAATTGGGGACATTTTTAGTTAATAAACATATGCATTATGGGTGTAAACACTAGGACCCTACTCATTCCAGTTATGTACCAGAATTAGTATGTCACGAGACCTAGGCTATCGTGATTCTGATCAGAACAGGCTGCTCAACCCCTCACACTGTCTTTGTGGACAAGTGACCCTTGAAGGGTGCATGAATAAGGTAACAGACTGCCACGCAGGTAATTCTGACCTTCTTAACACCTAAATTTAACTGCCATTTCCTAAACATGTTCATATTATTAACTTGCTATTCTAAACTATCAGTTTTATAGAGTCTGGGGGTTTTAAGAATCCTGAACCACTGCTGGGCTTGACTTTCATCTCCGGACTCATTGCTTACGTTTGTTTAGTTTAACTACTTCTGTCATGATCTAGCTTCTCCTTTGCAATCAGTCATTCAGCCCTAGGAACACCAGCGGTGTACAATGCATACTCCTTCCACAGTGTACTAACCTAGGAACCGTTCACGATGTACAGCACTTAGACAGTTCCACAGATTCATGTAACCAAGGATGTACTTGTGGTGTACTATGATGTTTCCACAGCTTTTCATCCCTAGGTACAAATACGGTGTACAATATCGAAGTGTTTCCATAGCTTCAGTTACAGGGGTAGCCAGACGGTGTACTGTAACATTTCCACAGCTATATTAGTTTCTAGGCCATATTCTAGGGTCTCTAGGTAATCCACAGTGTAGGCACAGACGGCTCTTTCCGGGGCATTTACCCAGTATTGCAGCCGGATTACAGTGACATACACAGCTTCTTTACTATAACACAGATAACTTCCTACTATACCTAGAGTTGATCAGGTTTTAAGCCTAAAGTAGTAGTCACGCGAAGGACTGGAAAGGGTGATCCATAGCTAAGTCTAGATGCATGATAAGTTTAGACATAATAAATATAACAATCCCCAATTATATAGATTTAAAGATTAATTCAACATCATCCCTACTTCTAACTATCTACATTTCAACAACCGCAACAGTACATTTACTCAATAAATATTGCAATAACAGTAACATACATTATACAAACAGGCAGAAATAATTCGGACATAGTATAAGTATGAAAAGAAAGATATCACCAGTAAAATTGAGCAGAGTAACAGCTGAAAAGAAAAGGCAGAGTCTTGCACCAAGAATGCTTCTTATTACACCGTGATTACAATACCAGCTTTTCTTCTCTCTCTACTGCTAACCAACTAACTATTTATCTCTCTCTCTAGAGAGAGAAAACTCTAGAGAGAGAAAATATCTAAACTAATCTAAAGAGAGAGTAAAAATATAAAAATGTAAGAAAACGAAGATTTGAAGTGTGAAATGTGTGTGTTGAATGAGAGATGTTTTGAAATGATGAAATGAGGCTCCTATATATAGAGATCGCACAACCGTATCCGTAGACCGTACCCAAACCTCAAAACGCATAACCGTATCGCAAAGGTGAATAAAAATCAGATTTTTATCACCCAAACGCACGATACGGCTGAGCTAGGGTGAATACGGGTGAACTAGACCGTATACGGCTGTGCATAGGGTGAATACGGCTGAGCTGGCCCGTATACGGCTGAGCACAGGCCGTATACAGTCTGCACAGGCCGTATATGGTTTGTGTCCAGCCGTATACGGTCTGGCTCAGCCGTATACGACTGTGTTCAGCCGTATCCTGGCCCTTCGGTTCTTCGTTTCTTCGTTCGGGCGTATCTTCTTCGTCGTTCATCCGTTTTGAACATTCTTTATATCCACGCGTTCGTATTTTCCTAACGAAGAAAATGATATAATTTAGAGGTCATAATTCTTTGTGTAGCTCAAACTGTATTGAAATGAGTGAATGGAGGTGCGATAAAGCAGTTTTGCCCAGTTTCTTACGTTTTTTATGCCATTTTTAGTGATTTTTCAAACATCGACTCCGTTTTGACTTAGTTAACAAAACTTTATGAATGATGTCCTTTTAAGTATGTTTTTGTTGGGAAATAAGATTTCTGCTGTTACTAATGTTGTTGAAGAATGCACAAGGTATTAACACTGTTAGTGTTATTGTTACTACTGGTATTACAACTGTTAGTCTGTTGGTTACCAATGTCTTCAGAGTTAAAACTGTTAGTTGAAGTCTTCATGGATTACCACTGTTGGTGAAGTGGTTACCACTGTTAGTAGAAGACTACAACTGCTATTGAAGATTGAAGACAAGAGTTACAACTGTTAGTAATAGTTTCAACTGTTAGTGTTATCACTGTTAGCTTGTTTACAACAGTTAACACTGCTTAGGCTAGTTACCACTGTTGGTATATTAGTCTAGTAAATTGTACAAGTGTTAACACTGTTATAGGAATTACCACTGTTTGTATAGTTGTGGTAGTTAACACTGTTTATATCTAGAATAGGAGGGAAGTTAGAGTTTGAATAATTATGGATTGTAACTGCTTCCATAATTATAGGAGATTGTTTAGCAGGACTCTATGTGTTATAAATAGAGATCCTTAACCTAGATTAGGTTATGAGTTTTTGCGCAGCTTCAAGGTTTTGTAACCCTAATACAACTCAGTGTATTCGTCTTATATCATTAATAAGATTGAAGCTTTTTATTATTCTGTTGTTGATATATTGTTATTGATCTTCATTTTATTACTAAGTGTTATTCCGCACACTTCTTAGTAATCATTCAAAACTGCATTTATCTAATAGTTTATTAGATAGATCTTGGTTAGACAAGTGGTATCAGAGCGGGTTTTAGTTTTGAATCCAGGAAGATCATTTTCACTGTTTTATTGATCATTTTTATAATCAATAAATCAAAGCAATGGCAGAAGGTAGTGAAGGAATTCAGGTCACTAAGATCCCAATGCTTAGACCTGATGAGTTTGATCTGTGGAAAAACAGAATCAGACAATATATGCTTCTCACAGATTATCAGATGTGGGAAGTAGTGGTTAATGGTCCTCCAGTGACCCTCAACAGTGATGGTGTTCCACAGCCAAGATCACCACCAACATCTGAGGCAGAAAGAAAAGTCAGATCTATAGAGTACAAAGCTTTGAGTACTCTATTGTTATCTATTCCTAATGAATATCAAAGGCGTTTTGAAGCATGTCAAGATGCTAAAGTTTTAATGGAAGCAATAGAGAAGAGATTTGGTGGTAATGATAACACCAAAAAGAATAAAAGATCTCTGTTGAAACAACAATATGAGAACTTTAATTCTGCAAAGTCAGAAACTCTGACTCAAACCTTTGATAGGTTTTCAAAGCTTGTAGGAGATCTGGAAAATCATCAAGTGAAAATTGACAAAGATGATTTGAACAGGAAGTTTTTGAGGTCCTTGGGTGATGAATGGACCATGTATACTGTTGGTTTGAGGCAGAGTACAGATCTGGAAGCAAAGGAATTAGAAGATATATACAATGATCTGAGGAATTTTGAAGCTGAGGTAGAGATCAAGAAGGTGGGATATGGGAGCAACAACAATAATTCAGCTTTTATGTCTATGGCAGGGTCTGGATCAAAGGCTGAATCAAGTCAGAAAGGGTCATCCTATGGGACTAGAGGAAGTGGATCTATTACTAATCATTCTAATGATCAAATCTTAGAATCTTTCTTTGCTAGTAATGTGAATTCATCACTTACTAATGAAGATCTAGATCAGTTTGAAGGAGATGATCTAGAAGAGATGGATATCAAACTCCAGATTGCTTTAATCACACAAAGAGCAAAAAGGTTTATGCAAAGAACTGGTAGGAATAACTTTGCATAGAAGAGGAGTGATGCAAGCTGGTTTGATAAAAGCAAAGTTGAATGTTTCAACTGTCACAAGATGGGACATTTTGCTAGGGAGTGCAGAAGTCCTAAGGTTGATCAGAATGAGAGAGGAATTGTCCAGAGAAGTGGAGGAAATGTTGGTCAGACTAAGAATGTGCCAATCCAAGATACTTAATCAAATGCACTGGTATCTGTTGATGGATGTGGATGGGATTGGAGTGATCAGGAAGAGCATGAAGTGAAGAATCAATGCTTCATGGCAACAGCAGAATCTGACAAGCAATCTGAAGTTCCTTATGAGGTACAAATAAAATTGTGCTCAACTGTGTGTAAACAAATTGTGAAAAATTATAGAGATCATAACCAGAAAGTGTGTGATGAGCTAAAACAGTGTGAAATCAAAAGTAGACACACAATCTCTGTAATAGAAAATCTTGAAAAACAGATTTAGGCATTTGAAGATAATGCAACATAGTTTAAATATGATATTGAGTATGCTAGGTGGGAGAGAGACACTTTTAAAGATAAAGTAGAATTATTAACTAAGAAACTTGCTGAGGTCACATGTGAAAGAGATAGCATAAGACTTAATGTAAGTAACTTAGAAAATGCATCTAAAAGTGTAAATAAACTTATCAATTCTCAGATTCATGATAAACTCAAGACTGGGTTAGGATACAATAATGTACCTCCTCCTTATAACAACAACTATTTTCCTTCAAAAACTGAAATTGATTTAAATTTACTTAAAGAAGGATTAAATGATGATGTTAAAAAGGTTGACCCAGTTAACAGTTTAAAAGAAGATGTAAACATTGATGAAGTTGAAATTCATGAGTGGACTGAGGAAGATGATGAAGAGTGTGATACATCTGAATGTAATGTTAATGTGTTCAATAAATCTGATAAATCATCTCGTGAAAGCAGCAATAGTATTACTGGTCTAGTTACAGAACTAAAAGTTAATAAACTAGAAGAGGGTAAGAAAATGTTTGAAGAGAAGGAAAAACATCATGAAAAACATGAGAAAATCACACCTAACACACCTAGGAATTTTCAAAGGAAGGTTAGGAATGCTGTGAAAACAACTATTTCTGTGAATCATACAACTGCTGTGAATACATGTGATAAGTGCAAGTGTAAGGATAGCTTTTCTAAATCCCAAAATTTTCAAAAACATATTCCCAGAGGTAACCAAAGGAATTGGAACCAAATGGTGACTCAAAAACTGGGGAATAATGTTACTGTGATTAAAGAAAAGTTATGCCTTATATGTGGCAGAAATAATCATCTTCAACATGAGTGTTTTCATAATCCAAAAACATATCAAAAGAATGTGAAAAAGCCATGGACAGCAACTAATATGGTTAACAAACAAAATTTTAAATCTAAAGTTAATCATACAACTGCTGCTAGAAAGATGAAATATAGGGCAAATCAAGCTATGGCTGCTGCAAAGGTTTCCACTGCAGGAACAAAAGCTAAAGATTTAGCCAACAATTTAAAGACTAAAACCGTGGAAAAAGGAGTTAAAGCAAACAGTGGTAAACCTTTTAAAACTGTTAACACTGTTAATTCAACAGTTTCCACTGGTAGAGTAAATAACAGTGTAAGGAATACTAACAGTGTTAATTATTTTACCACTGTTAGACATAATAATAGTTATAACAGGTTTAACACTGTTAGACATAACTTTGGACCTTCAGTTAACACTGTTAGACCAAAAACCACTGTTAAGTCTAAAATTAGTTGGATTTGGACACCTTTTCAATCTAATATTCCCAGATGTTCAAAATCTAACAATGCATCAAAATCAATAATCTTCAAGAAAGTTGATTACCTTGATGCATCAGGGAAACCCAAAGCCAAATTGGTTTGGGTTCCCAAGAGAAATTAATTTTCTCTGTGTTTGTTTGTGTGCAGGGCAAGCCAAGAAGTTTATGGCATATCGATAGTGGCTGCTCAAGGCACATGACTGGAGATAAGGAAAAGCTACAGAACTTCAAATCATTTGATGGTGGATATGTAGCATTTGGAAGCAATCCAAAAGGTGGAAGGATCACAGGCAAAGGAGTTGTTCAAAGTGCCAAGTTAAGCTTTGAAAATGTTTATTATGTGGAATAGTTGAGGTACAATTTGCTAAGTGTGAGTCAAATCACAGATAAAAAGAACCCTGTTCATTTTACTGACACTGAATGTCTTATTCTGTCTAAGGAGTTCAAAATTCCAAAAAATATGATTTTAATGAGAATTCCTAGGCAAGATAATGTCTATAAGTGTGACTTAGCAAACATGGCACCTCAACCTGATTTAAACTGCCTGATTTCTAAAGCAAATTTAAATGAGTCTACTTTGTGGCATAGAAGGATGTGTCACATGAATTACAAAACCATTAATAAACTTGTCAAAAACAAGCTTGTTAGGGGTTTACCTGAGAAGGTCTATTCATGTGATGATCATTGTGTTTCTTGTCTAAAGGGGAAGCAACACAAAACTTCTTTTAAGTCCAAAGCAGTGAATTCAAACTGTACTCCTCTATACTTATTGCATATGGACTTATTTGGACCAACAAGTATAAGTAGTATGGGAAAAAGATCTTATTGCCTTGTTGTAATTGATGATTATACCAGATTTACATGGGTTTTCTTTCTTAGAACAAAAGATGAGACAGGTGAAATACTTAGATCATTTATAACTAAGATTGAGAACCAATTAGATAAAAGAGTTAAAATCATCAGGAGTGATAATGGAACAGAATTTAAAAATTATGAGATGGATAAATTCTGTGATGAAAAAGGCATTAAGAGAGAGTTTAGTGCTCCTAGAACTCCTCAACAGAATGGAGTTGCTGAAAGAAGGAATAGGACACTAATTGAGGCTGCAAGAACCATGCTAGCTTGTTATGTTCAGAATAGGGTAACGGTAATTAAGCCTTATTTCAAAACCCCATATGAGCTGTTGTTTAAGAACAAACCACTGGTTAGTTTCTTAAAATCCTTTGGATGTCCTTGTACTATTTTGAATACCAAAGATCACCTAGGAAAGTTTGAAAGCAAAGCAGATGAGGGTGTATTTGTAGGATATTCTATTCAGAGTAAAGCATATAGGGTTTTCAATCAAAGGACCAGAGTCATAGAAGAATCAATGAATGTCACTTTTAATGAGAATATCATTAATCCTGATGGAATAGGTCCTAAGTTTTTGTTTGATATTGATGCTCTTAACACTGCTTTTAGATATACAACTGTCAATCCTAGTACAGGTACATGCACAGGTACCACATCAAGTAAAGCAGATAGAGTTTGTGAGGCTACATCAGATATGTCCTCAGAAAAGAATAAAGAGTCTTTGGAGTACATTATCTTTCCAATCTGGACTCCTGATCCTCCAGAGGTATTTTCTTCTGATCTGCCACAGTCATCACAGCATTTGGAGACAGAAGAACCACCAGAAACATCATCTCAGATTATGGAGGATTCAGAACAAATTGAAACACCTTCCAATGAAAGTTCAGAGCAGAATGGTAATCTTACCAATTTGGAGGAAATCATTCCAGAGACATCAACATCTAATTTTCATGTGAACAAAAATCATCCTCTGGAACAGGTGATTGGGGATGTTAACAGTGGTGTACAAACAAGACAGCAAACTACTGTCACTGA
This sequence comes from Pseudognaphalium luteoalbum, assembly GCA_963422505.1. NCBI lineage: Eukaryota > Viridiplantae > Streptophyta > Magnoliopsida > Asterales > Asteraceae > Pseudognaphalium > Pseudognaphalium luteoalbum. The sequence continues at coordinate 81,722,741 of OY730197.1, forward strand.
AGAAGAAATACATACATCTCTATATGTGTGTTTTCTTTCTCAAGTAGAACCTAAAAAGGTAGTAGAAGCTCTTAAACACCCTAGTTGGATTGAGGCAATGCAAGAGGAGTTGTTACAGTTCAAGATTCAGAATGTGTGGACACTAGTAGATCAGCCAAAGGAAAAAGGGCAATTGGCACCAAATGGATCTTCAAGAACAAGAAGGATGAAAGAGGGATTGTAATCAAGAATAAGGCAAGGCTGGTGGCACAAGGTTATACACAGGAAGAAGGGATTGATTATGATGATGTCTTTGCTCCTGTTGCAAGGATAGAATCCATTAGACTATTCCTAGCATATGCTACATTTAAAGGTTTCACAGTCTATCAAATGGATGTCAAAAGTGCTTTTCTGTATGGCATGATTGATGATGAGGTGTATGTGTGTCAACCACCTGGATTTGAAGATCCTAGCTATCCAGATAGAGTTTGCAGATTGGATAAGGCATTATATGGACTGCATCAAGCCCCCAGGGCTTGGTATGAGACTTTATCTGTGTATCTATTAGAGAATGGGTTCAAAAGAGGCACTATTGATAAGAATCTGTTCACTAAAAGGAATCAAAGTGATATTTTGCTGGTGCAAGTCTATGTTGATGACATCATTTTTGGGTCTACAAATGATGGTATGTGCAAGGAGTTTGAAAAATTAATGCATCAAAAGTTCCAGATGAGTTCAATGGGGGAACTCACTTTCTTTTTGGGACTTCAAGTCAAGCAGAGTTCAGATGGTACTTTCATAAATCAGAGTAAATATGTCAAAGACATACTTACTAAATTTGGATATTCTGAATCAAAAGTGGCTAGTACACCAATGGAGACACACAAGCCACTATCTGCAGACCCTGAGGGGGAGGAAGTTGATGTACATCTGTACAGATCAATGATTGGATCATTGATGTATTTAACTTCTTCTAGGCCAGATATAATGTTTGCTGTTTGTATCTGTGCCAGATTTCAAACCTGTCCAAAACAATCACATCTGTATGCTGTCAAGAGAATCTTTAGATACTTAAAAGGACAATCTGATCTAGGTCTTTGGTATCCAAAAGATTCCCCTTTTGACCTAAAAGCATATTCAGATAGTGACTATGGGGGAGCTAGCATGGACAGAAAGTCAACATCAGGAGGATGTCAATTTCTAGGAGAAAGGTTAATCTCATGGCAATGCAAGAAATAGACAACTGTATCAACATCTATTGCTGAAGCTGAGTATGTAGCTGCTGCAAGTTGCTGTGCTCAAGTCTTATGGATTCAGAATCAGATGCTTGATTATGGTTTAACTTTCTTACATACTCCTATTTATATTGATAATACTTCTGCTATCAGCATCATCAATAATCCTGTTAAACATTCTAAAACTAAGCATATAGAGATTCGTTATCATTTTATCAGAGATTGTAATGAAAAATGACTTATTCAGATTATAAAAGTCCATACTGACAATCAACTTGCAGATCTGTTCACCAAAGCCTTTGATGTGGGTAGATTTACATTTCTGATTACAAGTATTGGTCTGATTAAATCTCTTTAAGTTGTTTTTCCATAACTATTTTATAAAACATCTCTATAATGCTTAAGGATTAGATGTTGGTAGTTGTAATCGATACTAACAGTGATAATAGTCTTACAACTGTTTGGCTTTCCTAATTATCACTGTTATTATTCAATTGCCACTGTATATGTTAGTTATTTTATTTTCACTGTTAGTTATTTTGTTTTCACTGTTAGTTCTATTGTTATCACTGTTTGTGTTGAACTAACTCTTTGTAGGTTATCACTGTCAGCAGAAGCAATTATAACTGTTAGTGTAAACAGTTTCCACTGTTTTCACTATTCAGTTATAACTGTTAGTGTAAACAGTTTCCACTGTTTCCACTATGTCCACTGTTAGTGTAAATCTTAACACTATTAGTATAATCAGTTATCACTGTTTATACTATCAAGTTGAAATTTCACTATCAGTGTTTATCTTTCTGTTCGTTCTATTAAAAAAAAAATACTGTATAATACTGTTACTAGTGCAGTCACTAGTGTTGAGTAATAATTCCTTTGGTCAGGGGTTATTTCCATTCACTTAGTGTACCAAAGTTAGTATTATTCACATGTATAATACTGTTAGTTCTTATTGTTTCCACTGTTTTAAAATGGTTTCCACTGTTTTAAAATGGTTTCCACTGTTAGTGTTCAAATTGGGATTTTTATTTCAAAATTAGGTCATTGAAACTAACAGTATAAATACTCCCAACACTTGTACATTTTCTTTTACGCTTTCATAACCACTGATTTCATAAACCCTATAACCACTGCTATCGCAAATCATACACAAATTCTTCATGGCTTCTTCTTCATCAACCACACCTCAACTCGCTTTAGGCAAGGATCATAACATGATTACCTATCTGGTAAAACCCTCAATAGCCAATGATTACGTAGAGATCATTGATTTTCTGCGTAATTCTACCATTCACCATGCGCTTACTGTTGCACCCAGAATTTCATATGATCATATTAATGAATTCTGGGTTAAAGCAAAGATTGAGGAAGAAGCAGGTGTTCCAAAAATTGTTTCTACAGTTGCTGGGCACCAAGTGGTTATTTCTGAAGCATCCATTCGTTCTTCTCTTCATCTTCAGGATGAAGAAGGTATAACTTCAATTTCTGATGAAGCTTTATACTTTAATTTACAACGAATGGGATATGAGGGGAACTTGGGTGGGTATGTTTTTCAGAAAACTATGTTTTCATACCAATGGAGATTTCTAATCCATACATTACTGCACTGTTTATCATCCAAACGTTCATCTTTTGAACAATTTAGCAGTAATGTAGCATATGCATTGGTATGCTTAGCTACTGGTCAAAACTTTAATTTTTCCAACTTTATTTTTGCTGGCATGTTAAGAAATATAAACCAACCTAAAATTAAATTTTTAATGTATCCAAGGTTTGTGCAAGTGTTTTTGAATGAACAAATATCTGATTTGCCAGCCTTGGATAAGATAATAGGTATCTCTTCTTTCAAACCAAAAGTATTTTCAAATATGAAGAGAGATACCTCTATCAAAGGAATTGTGTTTTCTGGAAGGGTAACAACATTGTTTCCAACAATGCTTCCTGCACCCTCCACCACAGCATCTGTACCACCAACAGAAGCTGGACCAGTTGTTGAAAGAATGGAACAACCCATTCCTTCTTATCCCACAGCAACTGGGGGTAATAATGAACAACAAGGGAACAGATTCACTACAACCTACACCAGAAAAGCCAAAAAGGCTACACACCAGGTGACTGAGGATCATGCTGCTCAGTCATCTCAGTCCAATGACAGGGGTCATGAACAGCATGTGGTCCATGAGGAGAGGGGTGACCATTCTGTAAGGGCTGCTTCTACTGCTTCTAGCCCACTGGCAGAGCAGGACAGAAGTAACATCAATAAGACCCAAGCAGAGGCAACACCAAAACATGATTCTACTCCTGTAGATGATTTTGGTGGTCCCAGTACCAATAACCAAGGGGAATCTGTTGATCATACTAGGTATGATACAGGTTTTGATACACATGTCAATGATTCACCTAGGAAGTCACATTCTGATGGTGATGAGGCTAGAACTAACCTGGAATTGACAAGAATGATAGACTATGTGTGGGAGAAGTTTAGGGTGGAAAGGAGAAACAACAAAAAGAAGGATGAACAGATTGCAAATCTACAGCAGAGGGTTGCTCAACTGGAGTATATTGTTGTTAAGGTTTTGAAAGAAGGGAAGAAGTATGTGGTAGTTGAAGGTGACTCTGCAGAGACTGCTTTCAAAAAGGGGGAGAAATATTGGACAAATAAAGGTGATGAGGAAAAGAAAGATGATGGTAAGAAGGGTGATGATGAACAGAATGACGATGGTGTTGGTGATCACATTGATGAGGATATAGAGATGGAAACACCAATTCATCAAGAAACTGAGAAGGTCAATGAAAATCCTGAAGGTGAGAAACAACAAGAGAAAGAGAAGACTCCACAGGCTAAAAGGCAGAAATCAATTCCTGTGCAGTCTGTCAAAGCTAAGAAGCATAAAACCACCACCTTACCTCCAGTTCAGATTAGAGAACCAACTACTGCACCTGCTGCTGCACAAGCTATGCCCAAGATTGATCCTAAGGATAAGGGTAAGGGTATCTTGGAGGAAGAGCCAAAATTGAAAAAGCAGAAAACCATGCCTCCTGAAGCTACAATGAATGATGATGAATATGCACAGAGGTTATTTGCTGAGATAAATGCAGATGTGCTAGTAGAGGAAATGATTGATGTTGAGATAGAACCTGGTAAATTTGTGAAAATGACTAAGGAATAGGTTGATGAGTGGGATGAAGCACAGCTTAAAGAGCAACAACAGGATGATATTGAATATCTGGTGGAACAAATTCAGAAGAAGAAGGCAGCAGAATTGAAAAAGACTAGAGCTGCCAATAACCAAGGGGAATCTGTTGATCATACTAGGTATGATACAGGTTTTGATACACATGTCAATGATTCACCTAGGAAGTCACATTCTGATGGTGATGAGGCTAGAACTAACCTGGAATTGACAAGAATGATAGACTATGTGTGGGAGAAGTTTAGGGTGGAAAGGAGAAACAACAAAAAGAAGGATGAACAGATTGCAAATCTACAGCAGAGGGTTGCTCAACTGGAGTATATTGTTGTTAAGGTTTTGAAAGAAGGGAAGAAGTATGTGGTAGTTGAAGGTGACTCTGTAGAGACTGCTTTCAAAAAGGGGGAGAAATATTGGACAAATAAAGGTGATGAGGAAAAGAAAGATGATGGTAAGAAGGGTGATGATGAACAGAATGATGATGGTGTTGGTGATCACATTGATGAGGATATAGAGATGGAAACACCAATTCATCAAGAAACTGAGAAGGTCAATGAAAATCCTGAAGGTGAGAAACAACAAGAGAAAGAGAAGACTCCACAGGCTAAAAGGCAGAAATCAATTCCTGTGCAGTCTGTCAAAGCTAAGAAGCATAAAACCACCACCTTACCTCCAGTTCAGATTAGAGAACCAACTACTGCACCTGCTGCTGCACAAGCTATGCCCAAGATTGATCCTAAGGATAAGGGTAAGGGTATCTTGGAGGAAGAGCCAAAATTGAAAAAGCAGAAAACCATGCCTCCTGAAGCTACAATGAATGATGATGAATATGCACAGAGGTTATTTGCTGAGATAAATGCAGATGTGCTAGTAGAGGAAATGATTGATGTTGAGATAGAACCTGGTAAATTTGTGAAAATGACTAAGGAACAGGTTGATGAGTGGGATGAAGCACAGCTTAAAGAGCAACAACAGGATGATATTGAATATCTGGTGGAACAAATTCAGAAGAAGAAGGCAGCAGAATTGAAAAAGACTAGAGCTGCCAAAGCTGCTGCTAAGAGGAATAAACCTTTGACAAAAGCTCAACAGAAAAGAAATCTGGTTTTGAAGTTAAGGGGTGGTAATATTACAACTGCAAGACTTAATGCCATGTCTCTTGAGAATCTACAAAGAATCTGGGATAGGGATACATTTCTAAACCCTGAGGCTGCTAAGAGAGCAGAAGAAGATAAGAAAGCCAAAGAAAAAGCAGAAAGAGAAAAGAAAAAGAAAGAAAAATTTGATAAACAGATAGAAGATGAAAAGGAAAGGGAAAGAATAAGTACTGAGCTTAAACAGAAGAGGAGTCAAGAACTTGCATCAATCCCTGATCTGCCTAAGAATAAGTTGAATTTGGATGATTTGATTGTGGTGCAACCTTTACAGGTACATCTTCCACCTGATAAGTCTCCTGGAATCATTGATTGGTCTGTTGTAAAATTTTCAATTCCAATTAAATGTGAGAAAATTAGAGTTGAAAGGGCAGATACTTCTGTCTCATATTGGAGGTCATTTAAAGAGTTGATCAGGGTGATTGTTAGAGAAGACTTGAACAGAATATATGAGATTGGATCTGAGAAAGGACTAAGCACCAAGAAGTTTGATAGTGTTTATGAATTGGGTGTATGGTCTGGGATTTCAATGATGTATGAGCCAGAAAGATTCATGTTTGAGTTCAATACTTTCAGAAATGTAAAGCAATGGATCTATCTCAGCAATCCAGGTGTTCATCAAGTTATTTTTGATGATGCTACTCTGATTTGGATGCTCACTGACAGAGAATATGATATGAGTTTGAGTTTGTTAAGAAGCTTAAGGCATGCTAAGTTATCTGTTTCATTCAACAATGATTTAGCAGAGAATTTGGTATATATGATCTTGAATCAGATTCATAAGAAAGAAGAGTATGAGAGAAGACACAGAGATCAAAAATAGTTGTTTTAAAAGAGTTTGAAAAGAAGTCAACTTGAAGAATCAAGAGAAACTTAATACTGTTGGGTACAGATTAAGTTTAGGGGGAGATTGTTGGGAAATAAGATTTCTGCTGTTACTAATGTTGTTGAAGAATGCACAAGGTATTAACACTGTTAGTGTTATTGTTACTACTGGTATTACAAATGTTAGTCTGTTGGTTACCACTGTCTTCAGAGTTAAAACTGTTAGTTGAAGTCTTCATGGATTACCACTGTTGGTGAAGTGGTTACCACTGTTAGTAGAAGACTACAACTGCTATTGAAGATTGAAGACAAGAGTTACAACTGTTAGTAATAGTTTTAACTGTTAGTGTTATCACTGTTAGCTTGTTTACAACAGTTAACACTGCTTAGGCTAGTTACCACTGTTGGTATATTAGTCTAGTAAATTGTACAAGTGTTAACACTGTTATAGGAATTACCACTGTTTGTATAGTTGTGGTAGTTAACACTGTTTATATCTAGAATAGGAGGGAAGTTAGAGTTTGAATAATTATGGATTGTAACTGCTTCCATAATTATAGGAGATTATTTAGCAGGACTCTATGTGTTATAAATAGAGATCCTTAACCTAGATTAGGTTATGAGTTTTTGCGCAGCTTCAAGGTTTTGTAACCCTAATACAACTCAGTGTATTCGTCTTATATCATTAATAAGATTGAAGCTTTTTATTATTCTGTTGTTGATATATTGTTATTGATCTTCATTTTATTACTAAGTGTTATTTCGCAAACTTCTTAGTAATCAATCAAAACTGCATGTATCTAATAGTTTATTAGATAGATCTTGGTTAGACAGTTTTTGTTAACTTTGTGCCTAAAATGTGGAAGATAACGTACGTAAAAACATGACTTTTTACGTGTTATCAAATATCCCACACTTAGACTTTTGCTTGTCCTCAAGCAAACTTTAAAATTCTCACTTGCTATAAAGGTTTTGAAAGAAATCGGTTTTTGGGTTTTGACAAGAAATAACCTGAGACTTTTACTTAATCAGAGACCAAGAAAACCTTTTTAGAAAGCAAGCATCATTAAGATAACCCTCCCTTAATCCTGAAATGTCAACCTTGGCATACTTTCACAATTCTCGATGGATATTGTACATGACTAGGCGATCTCACAAAGGTGGTCACTCAATTCACTCATAATGTATCGGGTTTCCTATCATTCTAATCAAACGAAATCGCTCATAAAGCCAGTCATGCATTGCTTCTCATCATAGGTTTGATCAAGAATCGGATCTTCACCACTTCAATGAGGACGGTGCTAATCATCCCAGGACATTCGAAATGGGTTGTAATAGTTGATGAGGGTTAAGTGGTATGGATAAGTGGGAGTTTTTGGTTTAAAATAGGGGGTTTTGCTTATCTTTTAAGAACTTTAAACTTTTTGGGAAAACATTACTTTAAACACTTTTTTAATGAAAACAGAAACGGATAAATGGCAAGGGAAGAAGATAGCTATTTTGACTTCTATCTTTCTGAAAATACTCGGGGGAGTTTATATCTTTTATAAGAACAGGAATTTTTCGAGAGATTCGAAGAACTTAGCTTTATTCTATTTTCTTTTCTTTTCTTTTGCTTTTATTTTTGGACTTTTCTAGGGATTTTTATTTTGTTTCTTTCTTTTGCCCTTTTTGAAATCCTTTTCTTTCTTTCATTTTTTTCATCCTTCTGATGACTTTGCATTTACTTGGTGTCAATTTTTCACACCATAAACTTTTTCAACTTTTGATTTTTATCAGGGGAACGCACACGAGAAAGTTTTGAGTAAACACCAGTATTTGTGATTTGGAGTGAAAGCAAAAAGGATAATTAAAATAACATTTCCCACAAGTTTAAAATTTCTAAGATAAGATTTTTGGTGGGTGTGGAATAAGTGGGTTCATATTTTTGGGTTTTGAAAGAAACGAATAGGCTAAGGCTCAACAGGGTTTTCTAGGCGGATCATCAACACTAAAAGTAAGTGTCGGAAGGGTTTTGGGGCTTGAAAAGATATGATAGAAAGGGGTTTATATCCTAAGGAATGTCAAGGTCCTTTGACTGCACCTTCACCACGTACGGTGCCCATTGGTGTGGTCTCGAAGCGTATACCATGAGCAAATTCTAACTTAAAGCACATGCATCGGCACACACATCAAATGATAAAGTGAAGCATTAAAGATGAATGCTTTTATTAGGCTCAAATACCTCACTGCAATAGGGTTGTATGTGCCTAGCCGTGCGATGCTCTTAGATTAACATTTCATTTTTAAGGAAATCGTATCTTAACTTATTTTACTTTCCAAAGCAGTTTAATTAATTTCTGAAAAATTTATTTTTCTCAAGATTATTTAGAGTCAGAAATCTTTTTAGCAAAAATGGGTTTGTATGAAAAATTAAGCCAACTGAATGAGTGGCACTTACACTGTCGAAGTTAAGCTTATGATTTTGAAAAACATTTTCTAAAATTTTAGCAAAAATGAGGTTTTTAGGAAAAATTTTAAGCTAACTGAATGAGTGGTATCTCCACTGTCGAAGTTAAGCTTATTTTAGGAAAGTTATACTTTGGACAAGCAATCAAAGTCAAAGAATACGGTATAACATACCGTGTATCCCACACTTAGAGGAACATTGTCCCTAATGTTCTCAAACTAAGTTTAAAATTCTTGGGAAGGAATCCCACACTTAAAGTTTGAAAATATTTTGGAACCCTATTTCTAAGTTTATTTGATTTGTGTGGGATTTAGAATCCCACACTTAGAATTTAAGCATGATGGCATAACGGCGAGTTATAGGTGATGAAAGAAAATCATTAAGGAGTGGAAAAAAAAAACTCCCCTAGAACGGACTGAGATGTGTGAATGAAGATTCTGATTCAGATGTGTAGGTCGATCAGTTTGTGTCAGGATCTTTGCGTGATTCGTGCGTCATCTCGGTTTCTTCTCGGGGAACTTTCATATTATTTACTGCTCTCTTTTATTGCAAGTAATCTAAAAATTAACTAAAAACAGCATAAAATAAGTAAATGATAGATAAACGATAAGATAAGATAGATAGATGGGTCCAACCAGATTACAGGTTGGAACACAAATAGTTCATGCAGCAACAGTCAAATACAGTAATCCCAAATATCAGTAATAATAATAATAAGTGATACAGTTATCCAACACAAATGGAAATAAAATCTGATAAGATCAATGGTGAGAAGGATCCTGGTCGGATGGTGGTCCGTGAACTGGAGGTGGCATGGAGTTGTAAGGTGCATGACGGGAGGCAGAGTGCTGTCCACTGGATAACCTGTGGGAGACTGATGCTGAAGATGAACTGCGCTGCCTGCCGGATATTGGTGGCTGGATCGGTTACAAATGGAAGTTGGGATCTAGTCCCATCTCTGCAACCTCATACGATCCTAAGGAAGCACCATGCATCGGGTAACGTGGCAGCTCAGCGGAAGGCACTGGGTTGCTCTGAAGCATCTCTGTGAATCCTGAAAAAGTAGGCACAACAGTAGCAGTAGTCATATCAAGCAGATAGTCAGTCTGCACACCTAGTCATCAACCTGCATGTCCTGTCTGAACCCTGACTGAGGTGAGTCTGTCTCCGAAGATGTGTCTGATGTGGCTGACTCAGCTGGTCTCGGACGGGTCATGGTACGGGAAGATGGCTGTCCAATATGTGGGATATGCGGCTCATGTGGTGTCGCAGTGTGCACAGAGAAAACCGGCTCAGCCGCAGGAGTAGTCCTGGTACCGCGGGCTCGAGGAATCTCCATGTGCACAGTGCGAGTGGAGGATGTGGGTGGTATGGAGGTGTAGGGAACGGTGGTAGTGGGTGGAATCATGGCAAATGGATGTAGTGGCATGGTGTGGTAGCTGGATGGTCGTGGGCCGCATACCCATGTAGGACGTGTAGGTTGTGGGAATCCAAACTCAGTAGCTAAATATGTGTCTTGTGTGTAATGTGAGTTAAGCATACCCAATATACCGTACATGAGCTCGGATGATACCGGATCTCCCCAACCAAACTCTCGAACAGGCGGTATTAGTGGACTTTGTGCCTCAGCAGCGGCTGTCTCTCTTTCCTCTCGCTCATGAGCAACAGTGGTCCTAGGCTGTCGGTGGACCGTGATGTCATCGAACTCAAACCTAACACTCTTGCTCCTCGGGGGTCTCATTCGAACTCCCGGAATGATCTCACTATCCTTCCATCTTATCTGCCCATCAGCATCTTTCTCTAGCAACCAAACCTTAACCATATAGTTACTGTCATATGGCTTAGATACCCTGTTCGCCACTGGTGTCAGGTTACCAATCACCTCCTCAGTCAACAGCCCCATTCTCCTAACTAACTTAGTGATTATTGCTCCCATATATGCAAACTCTGACTCGGTGTACCCCGACTCAGTAAGGATTCTATCAGCAACCAAATAAGCAACATTAACGTGTTTCTGCTCTATAATGCTCTTGATGATCTGCAAGTCCTTTGGCCCAACAGCTCCTTTAGTCTTTCTCTTTCCTCGAATGCTGCAAGCGATGAGGTTGTGGAGAACTTGGTGGTGCTTATCAAGAAAAGAAGTGGCCTTGACATTGGACTGAAACTGATTTCCTGTCAATTCTTGCCAAATAGCAGTGTGGTCTCGCTGTTTTACCTCAGTGTTTGCCTTCAGGAAGAAAGGAGTGGTAACTTGATACTCAGTGTACAATTCAATATGCCTGGCGAAGGTTGCTAATGACATGTGGTGAGGATTTCCCATGAAGTTGAATCTAATCATTCGGTCATCATTTAGCTTATCAATCGTTTTGTCGAACTGGAAGGATACCATAAACTCAGCAACTAACTCTTGATAAACATTTTCCTTAATCTCAAATAGATTTCTCCATGCGCGCAGATGTCGCTTCCCTTCCTTAAATACTATCAAACTTTCAAACCCTTGCTTTAAACCGATTTGCTCCAAATCCTCCCACACTAGGTACCTATTTTCTCCCAACTGATGTGTTAGCCATGTCTGATACCTTTCCCGTTTCTCTGGGTCCTTGATGGATTTTCTGATATACCGGGGAATATCAGTCATCTGAAAAATAAGAGAAAACAAGAACATAGTGAATTACCAGGAATAATTACAAGTTATTTGACTAAATCATATTCTCAATTTTGAATAAAAATTCGAAATGTGGTCTTTAGAATATGAGCAGTCCCAAAAACCTGTAATAGCTAATAATACCACCAAACTCAATTTTCAATCACCAAAAGAAACTTTGGTTTACAATAATAGGCTATTAGGTCTTAATGATTTCTATAAGAAAAGTCAAAGACTTATTCAACCCTAACAAGCATGTATGATAAAGAGTTAAATCTTGATCATGTAATTACCTTATCATGACAAGTATAACCTATTACCGCATGCAAACAAATCATGATATTTAAACAAGTATATAGCAATTTTGACCATATCATGCAAGTATCGCAGCAAAGCTTCTTTAGTTGACAAATGTGTTGCATGATTGTATCTTTTAAGTAATTATGGTATTCTTTTAAGTAGACACTACTTTAAAATTTAAAAGTAGTTAATTAAGGAAAATGTAGTATCCATTTAAGATTTACCATAACACTTTCAAAGATACAATTTTACAACACCACCATGACTTTTTAACTAGAATGGTTACTAGTATTACTAAAAATTAAGCATTTTGACCTTTAAAGTCAACATTACCAAAGTAAGGTTTCCTTTTTGTAATTTGCCAAATTTATCATAACACTAGCTTGCATTAGCAAATCAAAGCAAGACATTAGCATCCACTTAAATTAAAACATCATTTTATCAAAGGTTTTATTTCAAAATGGTGATGTTTCAACAAAAGTCAACTTTCCATGCTTACTTTAATTTTGCTAACTTGACCATATTACACATTTAACCACAAATGAAGCAAATGAATAAGCTATACTAATCATATTTAGCATTAATCAATCAACTTATCATAAGCAATTTAATCATCAATTGGTCAAAATGGATCTACTAGTCACAAAAGTCAAATATAGTCAACTTTCCATAGTCAAACATCAAATTGCTTCAATCTAAGAAGTAATGCTAGTTCCTACATCATCCTATATCATCACCAAGCAAGAATCAAAGCTCAATTTCGCAATTTAAAGCACAAATCATCAAAAACTAACTTGAAACCCTAGGTTAATAAACTTAGAGAATTTTGGTATTTTAAGCTTGGATCATACCTTAATGAAGATGCAATGATGTTAGAGGACATAAAATTGACCTAGAGATGAAGGTTTGAAGCTTGGTTTGGTTAAAAATGGTGGGTTTGGGGTGGGGTGATGGAGGCCGGCGCAATGAGGGAGAAGGAGGGGGAAAAGATATTTTTTTTGTTGTTTTGACTTTGGTTGACTCCTTTTTACCCTTTTTATTTACTCCTCCTTTTTACCATTTGTGATTAAATAACATTTTAAGTGTAATTACTAGGTATTTTGGGTAATTTAAAACCTTAGCCAAATATTTTAGCAAAAGTTTAAAATTTGTTATTTGACTGTGCGCAACAAAAGATTGTTTTATTAAAACGCAAAGAAAACTAATTAACTAGATAAAAATAAATAATATTTTTGGTTTTAAAATCTTGACTCTTTAAAATCTAAGCAATTTAAAACTTTATAAGATATTTTGATTTTTAAGATTTTCAAGTTTTCAGAAACTGCGCAGATTTTACGGAGACAAAGATTTTAAAAGGGTTTTTTTTTTAAAAAAAAAAAAAAATTAAACCATCAACTAAACTAACTTATTTTTAACCTAAGAAAATTATTTTAAAGACCTAATTAAAAATTTGGGTTGCCTCCTAAAAAGCGCTTGTTTCAAGTCTGTAGCTCGACTATTGTTCCAAATCTATTTAAAGGGGATTGCTTGAAAGCAATCTTGAAGTATAGCGAGGAATAAAATCACAGTTTAGAATGTTAATGACATAATCAACTAGCTTGGCAGGGTGTAATGAAAAATTTTTGAATTCGCTAAGAATCCTACATTCTTTCTAGCCTAATTCTAGCAGATTGTTAACAAACTTATTAAATTCCTTTCTAACTTTCTTTTTACTTGAAATTCCTATTCGCATACCGCGGTCTATATTATTAAGATCGTGAAGAAGATTTCCTAAAATTCTCTGAAACCTAAGTTCCTCTTTTGAGTCGGGATCCCCATTTGTAGTTTGCACTGCAATGGTGATATCCCAAATTAAAGATCTTTGAGAAACGGAAAAAGGGAATTTGGATTGATCGAACAACGAAGCGAGTTTAACGTGAATATCTTTTCTTTCGGCAAAGAAAACGGCTTCTATCTTGTCGTCGTCAGCTCCAGGAAATATTTCTTGCAACTTGGCGATTATATAAGCGGCGGGATCTACGAAAAATGGAATTTTTCCAGAAATTACGAGAGTGATCGCAGGATCTCTAGAAGTTAATAGCTCAAGCATTTTTATCATTGCTGCAACATAACGATTAATCAAGGTTTGTGAAACCGAAGGATAACCGGTGCAAGCAAATAGATCCATGAGGCGATCTATTTCTGATAATAGCTTTCGCTCTTGCTCTCGATATCGAGTGAAGATACCATCTTCCTTTTGGATCAAAAGACAGTGGAGAATACCTACGAGTATGCCAATCCTTAAGATAGTTTTTCTTTGCTCGACTAAGTAAGGAAAATCGGACATATTTAAGTTTAAGGCAAATGCCTTGCATACACCTAACCTCCTATCAGGGTCAAAAGAGTAACCAACGTATCAGATTTCATAACCATCTGAATCTTTCGGTATCTCATTATCAACAACACGATAAATGGTGTACGAAGGTTCTGGTACGAGGTAGACAAAAATTGGGGATTTTGGAAGATGTTCATGAATATCCTCATTCCTTATGGGGATTCGTTCTTCATTAGATGAGGAATGAAAGGATTGAGTGTTTTCAGGAATATTATCGACAAAATCAGGGAATCTAGGGATATTTTCTAAGGAATATTTAATCTCAGGCGTAGGTAAAACCTGATAGCTTGGAATGCTGGAAGCAGAAGTTGAGATCTTCTGTTGAGATTTATGGGTTCCTAAGTCAAGATCTAAGAATTTCCCTAAGGTTCTAGAATCGGCGTCTGGGCTAGCGGAGGCTTCTTCCGGTGATGAGTGAAAGTCGGATTTCAACTCTGGTTCCAAGTGGTCGAAGAACTCAGCATCGTCCATAGCCGTCATTTCTTCAGTCGTCCTGGAGGCGGATAGAGAAATGGGACAGGAAGGCGGCGAATCGTAGAAAGATATTTTTGGATTTTTCATTTTATTTTAAACTAAGCTAATTTATTCTAAGAAAAGTAACTTTCGAATAGGTTAAGGACAACCTATACGAAAAGGATCTCCTAATTGCTTATTCTATCTAAGGCGGCTTCAGAATCGTAACGCTCTACGATTCCTGGCAGCGGCGCCAAAAACTTGACGGCGCCCGAACAGTCAGGTTTTCTAAAGCTCTCTCCTCGTGAGGGGTGAGAACCCGTCCCCGTCGTCAAGGGACTTGACCGGACAGTATCGAGCGCGCGTCGGTTGTAAGTTTTAAATTTATAAAGAGCTGGGGACTCAATTTATAAGTACTACCTATCACACAGGGTGAGTAAGCAGTAAGTATAACTCGAGGTCGTTCTTAAATCTGAGCGAATTGAAACGAAGTGATGCCAAAGATAGAGTTTTGCTTTTAGGATGGGTTTTGTGCAGATAGGTAGGTTTTGGGGATTTTCTAATTTAATTAACTAATTAACTAAAGACAGGAAAAGTAAATAAGATAATGAAGAATCGGTAGCTAGGTAGACAGATAGAGAATTGCGGCGGTTGAAACTTCAATAATTAGTTGCGGGGATGATGCTTAATATAAAGATAATTGGGGACATTTTTAGTTAATAAACAGATGCATTATGGGTGTAAACACTAGGACCCTATCATTCCAGTTATGTACCAGAATTAGTATGTCACGAGACCTAGGCTATCGTGATTCTGATCAGAACAGGCTGCTCAACCCCCCACACTGTCTTTGTGGACAAGTGACCCTTGAAGGGTGCAGGAATAAGGTAACAGACTGCCACGCAGGTAATTCTAACCGTTCTTAACACCTAAATGTAACTGCGATTTCCTAAACATGTTCAGATTATTAACTTGCTATTCTAAACTATCAGTTTTATAGAGTCTAGGGGTTTTAAGAATCCTGAACCACTGCTGGGCTTGACTTTCATCTCCGGACTCATTCCTTACGTTTGTTTAGTTCAACTACTTCTGTCATGATCTAGCCTCTCCTTTGCAATCAGTCATTCAGCCCTAGGAACACCAGCGGTGTACAATGCATACTCCTTCCACAGTGTACTAACCTAGGAACCGTTCATGATGTACAACACTTAGACAGTTCCACAGATTCATGTAACCAAGGATGTACTTTCGGTGTACTATGATGTTTCCACAGCTTTTCATCCCTAGGTACAGATACGGTGTACAATATCGAAGTGTTTCCATAGCTTCAGTTACAGGGGTAGCCAGACGGTGTACTGTAACATTTCCACAGCTATATTGGTTTTTAGGCCATATTCTAGGGTCTCTAGGTAATCCACAGTGTAGGCACAGACGGCTCTTTCCCGGGCATTTACCCAGTATTGCAGCCGGATTACAGTGACATACACGGCTTCTTTACTATAACACAAATAACTTCATACTGTACCTAGAGTTGATCAGGTTCTAAGCCTAAAGTAGTAGTCACGCGAAGGACTGGAAAGGGTGATCCATAGCTAAGTCTAGATGCATGATAAGTTTAGACATAATAAATATAACAATCCCTAATTATATAGATTTAAAGATTAATTCAACATCATCCCTACTTCTAACTATCTACATTTCAACAACCACAACAGCACATTTACTCAATAAACATGGCACTAACAGTAACATACATTATACAAACAGGCAGAAATAATTCGGACATAGTATAAGTATGAAAAGAAAGATATCACCAGTAAAATTGAGCAGAGTAACAGCTGAAAAGAAAATGCAGAGTCTTGCACCAAGAATGCTTCTTATTACACCGTGATTACAATACCAGCTTTTCTTCTCTCTCTACTGCTAACCAACTAACTATCTATCTCTCTTTCTAGAGAGAGAAACTATCTAAACTAATCTAAAGAGAGAGTAAAAATATAAAATGTAAGAAAACGAAGATTTGAAGTGTGAAATGTGTGTGTTGAATGAGAGATGTTTTGAAATGATGAAATGAGGCTCCTATATATAGAGATCGCACAACCGTATCCGTAGACCGTATCCAAACCTCAAAACGCACAACTGTATCACAAAGGCGAATAAAAATCAGATTTTTATCACCCAAACGCACGATACGGCTGAGCTAGGGTGAATACGGCTGAATTGGACCGTATACGGCTGTGCATAGGGTGAATACGGCTGAGCTGGACCTTATACGGCTGAGCACAGGCCGTATATGGTCTGCACAGGCCGTAGACGGTCTGTGTCCAGCCGTATACGGTCTGGCTCAGCTGTATACGGCTGTGTTCAGCCGTATCCTGGCCCTTCGGTTCTTCGTTTCTTCGTTCGGGCGTATCTTCTTCGTCGTTCATCCGTTTTGAGCATTCTTTATATCCACGCGTTCGTATTTTTCTAATGAAGAAAATGACATAAGTTAGAGGTCATAATTCTTTGTGTAGCTCAAAATGTATTGAAACGAGTGAACGGAGGTGCGATAAAGCAGTTTTGCCCAGTTTCTTACGTTTTTTATGCCATTTTTAGTGATTTTTCAAACATCGACTCCGTTTTGACTTAGTTAACAAAACTTTATGAATAATGTCCTTTTAAGTATGTTTTTGTTAACTTTGTGCCTAAAATGTGGTAGATAATGTACGTAAAAACATGACTTTTTACGTGTTATCACAAGACTACTTTTGTAGTTGTTCGTCCAACTAGAATGTCCAAATGATTTTGATTTGGTTTGTTTAACTTGTCCAAGTTACTACGACTTGGTTGATTTGATTATGTGTTGAAAACGTGTACGTCCCGTTGGTGACTGGTTGTAATAATAATCTCATTATTATTGTTATGATTTTTGAAGTGTTATACTTAAAAAGTATTTACAAATTTTAGGTGACGGGGGTCTGGGGGCAGCGCCCCTAGTTAGCTGGGTTCCAGGGGTGGCAACCCCTGGCGGGGTCCAATGGGCAGAGCCCCTGGTTGGGGTTGAGATGCCAAGTCAGCTCAAAATTTTTTTATTTTTACTAAATTGCTTTGGTGAAAAACGCATCTGAAACTTAAATTTGGGTGAAATCAAGTGTAGGTTCCCGTATCGGACCTAATCAGATCGTCACCTCAATTGAATGCGTGGAATACAAATAATCTAGTAATGAACATTTAACGAATCGAACACACAATTAATATAAGCTTTTGTATGTATTAACAACTGATTAACGAAGCTTTACAAACACAAACTCTGTCTCTCTCTCACTCTCTAGGGTTTGATCAACCCACAAATGAAATCTTACACTTCTATTTATACTCACACTCTGACCTACTAGCGACACAAGCATTGTGTCGCTAAACTAACCCTTGCGACATAAACCTTATGTCGCTATTGCGACACAAGCTCTCTGTGTCGCATGACTAATATTCTATGTATATTCTATAATTATATTTCGTTTACAGACTCGAATACACACACTAATCACATCACATACTAAGACTAATTGACTTTGACAATTACAAACGTTGACCAAGTGACTGACACACAAAATGCACCAACAACTCCCCCATGTCAGCAGCTTGGTCAAATGAGCTTCAATTAGTCTTCACCAACAAACTCCCCCAAGGAGATAGCTTGGTCAACTAAGTTTTCAACTAGTTTGAACCGACATAACTCCTTCATGTCTTCAACAATCAGAAACTCCCCCATTGAGATATCATGGTCTTCAATAAAATCTTGATGTCCATATTCATGTGACTGACACACATTTATCGTACAATAAGATCTTCAAACTCTGTGACCATCTCTCAATCAACAGCAGCTTCTCCGATAAAGTTTATCTTCAAAATCTTTGGAGAGTAACCGACATCCTTTACATCTTCAATATTTGACTTTAACAAGATATGTGATATTGAAGAAAATAACATAGAAATAAAATCTTTTTGTATTTTCTTTATAAGAAAAGTAAAGAACAAAGATTAAAATAAATTTGGGGATATGATTGTTTTAAGTCTGCTTAGAGATCATATCAAGCCAACATGCATTTATTAGGAAATAGTAAGTATTTCTTCGATTATTAGTATATTTGTCCACTTTAAATTTACTTAGCACACTTAAAGCACCTTTTATAAAAATTATTTCAAGACGATTACTGGTATTGTTTGTCCACTTAAACATGTTACATCCGGGTCTGTGAGTTAACCTTTTATTGTTAGAATGAATATTTCTCCATGGTCCCCACCAATGACATACCCTTGTAACCCAGACATGAGCATAGCTTCCAAATCCAGAGAGAATATAAGAGTATCATTTTTAAGAATCAAGTCAGCGGTGACAGGTCTGTACAAATGTCCAACAAAGCAATATAACTTGATTCAGGTTTAAGCAAAACCAGACTTGGTTAAACCATTTTGGTGACCTTGTTAGTATCTTATGATTTAAGACTTTTTCAATTTCATTGACTTGCGTTTGCTTAACTTTTAAGCATATACTAATTGAGACCAGGTCCGTACTTACGTACAACAGAGGAAACAATCAGTATAGACCCCCAAATGATTTCAGATAAACCTCAGGTATAGAAATATGTCATACTACATTAAGGAATTAAGACATTTAGTCGTACATCATATGGTGTTTACCACAAGATCGTAGACACGTATTAGAATTACTTCTTAAGAACCCCTGAAACCAGTGTGTATCATGCCTACCAGTACATCATATGATGAAGCTAATATTTATAAAAGCTATTTTAAACATGCCAGATAAATCTACTCACACATTAAACATAAACCTTAAAATTTCCATTTTGTGCATGTCATCTGATGTACAATCATTTCCCATGTTGTTTACAGACACAATCCAATATCTTTTTGAGGAATAAGAATCTTGTTGTTCACATTTCTGATCCAAATAATCAGAATTTTAATTACTCCCCTTGAACAGCAAATTCTTTTCAAAAATCCAATTCAAAGGTACTCCCCTTAAACATTAAACTAATATTTTTGTAATAATTTTTTTTGATTTAAGATATTTCCCAACATTGCATTTCTTTGATACTAAAAAGTATAAAGAATGACTGTTGCAAAATAACAAGTTAAAAAAATAAAAAGTTCCAAAATAAAAGTTTCAAAATCACATATCAAATCAAATCAAATGCCTTTTCAGCACTTTAACCATCTGAACGTCAGAAATTTCATCATTCCGGTCACCATTCTTTCAACAATATCCACATCCATGCAGTCACTAAAAAATATTGGCTAACAAGAAACTGACTGCATCACCACAAACAATCAAACATTAGAGTTTATGGGACACCCAAGCCTTGATAAACTTGGGTTGTCCATTATCATCCATAATCATCACATCCATGAGTTTATCATATTTTAAAAACTCAGTTGATTTCATAGATGTGTTGTTTGTGGATTTTGGTTTCCAAACCTGTTTAGGTTCGGATGATTTGTTTTCAACAATGTTGTGCTATTGAACTTGAGGTCTACTAGGCACAACTTTGTTTACTCTAGCCATAGGTTGTGGAGAGTTTGATGCACAACTAGATACAGGCGAATATGAAGGACGTCTAGAAAAAGATTTTGAAAAAGAATTCTTAAAAGAAGAAGTTCTTGGCATCCCTCTACCAAACCTATCTAGGGATGATAACCTATAATCCCTAATAATATGGCCCTATTGACCACAACGAAAGCAAGAACGTCTCTCAACATAAGATTGATTCCAATGAGTTCCCTCAAATCGTTTCGGTGGAGGACAGTACACAGAAGGTCTATTAACAGAAACATTTGTTGAACATGCACTTTTAGGTGAACATGTTGAAGTAGATGTTCATGAGGTTGAGTTAGTAGATTTAGAATCCCTTTTAACATTTTTAACTTTGAAAGATTCATTATCAACTTTAGCTTTGCCTTTGCATTTAAAACAGTCTGGTTTGACAGTTATTTTCTCAACCTTAATGGTAGACACTTCCGGTATATCTTCTACTGCAACAACCTTTTCAACACTGAGCGGAGGTTTATTTTCAGCTTTAACAAATGTAGGCCTAACAAGCTCGGCCTGTTTAACTTGCTCATTAACTGGCACATTAACAGAATTTGTGTCTACTTTTGAGGAAGAAGGCACAAAGTCTTTGATTGCATCCTTAACAGGCATTGGAAGATAGTCCATAGGAGGAGGTACATGGTTATAGCCAATACATGCCTTGCTTTTCGTATCAGACCTTTGCTTATCAAGGATGTGATCAAATATCATGTTTGACGTAGCAAAATTTGACATTTTTTGTTTAAGATCATCAGCTTCAGATTTAGAGTCAGCAAGCTCTTTGTTAAGCAAAGAAATTTCTTTCAAATAACTTTCTATTTCATCTTGTTGACTATAGATTTTAGCTTTGAACGCTTGAGACTCATCTTGATAGGCTTTGAATTTCTTTTCATAAGCTAATTCATTTTCTTTCAAAACCTTATTAGCCTCTGTCAAATTTTGGATATTTGATCGCATGGTTTCATTGTTATCTTTGTACCTGTTGTTAGAACTTGTTAATTGAATGCAAGATAAACATGTAAATGCATCAGAATCAACCTCTTTTGTTTGAGCCACAAATGCACTCTGTTGAGGTTCTTCTTCCTTGTTATAGCCACCGCAGCGCTTTTCGATGGCAGCCCAAAGATCATACGCATTTTTGTGATGATTAAACAACTGTAAGATCTCCAATGATAAGGATCCTTTAATTGCTTTGAAAGTCTTCCGTTCATCATCCCATGCTTTACGTTCTTCGAGAGTCATTGATTTATATGATTTTGCAGTTCGTGTTCCTTCCTTGACTGGCATTTCATATCTCTCAGTCAATGGAATCCACATGTCTGGATCATTAGAAAAGATGTAGGCCTCAAAATCTCTTCTCCAGCTTGAGTATTTGGTGGTTTGGGTGAACATCGGAAGGTTGTTGCGAACACTATGCAGGAGCGACATCTGTTAATCAAGAACTTTAACAAAACACAGACAACCAGATTTTCTCACCAAAATTCGGTTTGAAAATATTGAAAATCGGGTAAGCACAACTAAACTTTTCCCAAATTAGAATTATGAACTTTTAAGCTCAAAAACAAAATTTAGTACTACAAATTTTTTTCGCGAATTTCCCGTCAAAAATTCAACCGAAAACGTCCAAAAATGCCCAGGTAAAATGAAACTTTTTCTAGGCTAAAATTGAACAGTTTTAAGCCTATGAAGAAAATTTGAAAGCACAAAGTTTTTCGCGACTTTTCCCGCCAAAATAACTTGGCAAGTATTAGCGACACAAATGTTGTGTCGCAGTTCAGAAACTCCAATTTAGCGAAACAAATATTTGTGTCGCAGCTTATATCGCCTAATCAAAGGCTTATGTCGCAAATGTATGTCACGAACTTGTGTCGCACTTTGAAAACCCTAATTAGCCACACAAATCTTGTGTCGCAGGTTGTGTCGCAAAACGGCGCTGAGCAAATTCCAAAACCCAAAAATCGAAAATTTTCGAAACCCTAAGGATTTTCGAAAACCGATCGACGAACTAACCCAAAAAACACCTTCAGAAAACACAATCTTCAAGAAAACTAACCCAGAAATGAAGATTAATCAATAAAACCTTCGCGAATCAAACCGAAAACGTTCAAATCACGATCTGAAACCGTTGAATAACCGATTCACGACTCTGATACCACTTGTAGGTTCCCGTACCGGACCTAATCAGATCGTCACCTCAATTGAATGTGTGGAATACAAATAATCTAGTAATGAACGTTTAACGAATCGAACACACAATTAATATAAGCTTTTGTATGTATTTACAACTGATTAACGAAGCTTTACAAACACAAACTCTGTCTCTCTCTCTCAGACCACGCCTCTTTCTCACTCTCTAGGGTTTGATCAACCCACAAATGAAATCTTACACTTCTATTTATACTCACACTCTGACCTACTAGCGACACAAGCATTGTGTCGCTAAACTAACCCTTGCGACATAAACCTTATGTCGCTATTGCGACACAAGCTCTCTGTGTCGCATGACTAATATTCTATGTATATTCTATAATTATATTTCGTTTACAGACTCGAATATACACACTAATCACATCACATACTAAGACTAATTGACTTTGATAATTACAAACGTTGACCAAGTGACTGACACACAAAATGCACCAACATCAAGTGATGAAATTTTAGGTCTCGACACTTAGTAAAATCTGTGTTTTCTTGGTTCCGTTTCATGCGACACTTATAGCGTCACTTAAGAGTTTAGGCGACACTTAGAAAGTGTCGCATAAAATGGAATATTCTGTAATAAGGGCGTCACTTAGAGAAGTGACGCATAATAAGGCGTCACTAAGGTAGTGTCGGGCATAAGTGTCGGATATCGGGTTGGAGCGTCACTAGGGTCAAATGTCGGATGAAATCGGAATTTAATTATAGGCGACACTTAGACAAGTGTCGGTCTGAAGTGTCGGGCATTGAATTTGCGACACTTAGGTAACTTTCGGGAAAAAGGGGTTTTATGCGGCACTAGGGTAAGTGACGCAAAATTAGGGCTTTTAGCGACACTTAAGTGACGCTACGCTGCTTTGGCCTATGCGACACTTAAGTCTGGTGGCTGGAATTTGAGTTGAAAATGTGTTTTCCGGTTTCCGTTTGGCCCAAAACTTTTACCCAACCCATATTTAGACATTTTAAGCTAAACCACAAACAAGTAAAAATAAGTGAAATCGAAGAGTTTCGAGTTTTGTCAGAAAACTTACGAGTTGACGCCGGGAGAAAACGAAAAGATAAAAAGGTAGATCGCGACGTGGTGGTTCTTTTTCTCCAAATGGGCGTGAAGATTCGAGGCCATTTGGTGGTAGTTTTTGGTGAATTTTAAGATTGTGGTGGTGGTGGGTGTTTGAGAGAAGAAAGAGAGAAAGAGATATGGAGATGGAGAATGAGAATGAAAAGTGGGGTGGGGAGGTAGTGACCTCACCCCTTGGGCCGGTTTTGGTGGGGGCCCACCGAAGTGTGGGTCTCCAATTTTAATTCCGTTTTTGCGCTCCGTGCGATGTTCGTTTTCCCGATCGTTTAAACGTTAAATAATTATTTTATACGTTTAAATATACGTTTTAAAATAGGAATAATTACCCGGTATTTTAGTTGAAGTATTTCTTCAAATACTTAATTATTGAGTTATAATGATTATAACTTAACTTTGTTTCGGTTAGTTTGCGCTTTAAATATTTTAATCGCGAACTCCTTGTTTGTACGATGCGAAATAGAATTGAAATATTATCAAAATAATATTTTCGACATAATATTCGTATTAAATAATATTGTATTATTTAATAAATTTATTCACCAACGTCCGTATTAATTGAATCGAATTACATTCGATTTGAATTGGGGTTAATGTATAAATTCTTTACTGTACTTTGCGAAAAAGTTCACGTAGGTTACTAAACTTTTAAAATATGCAATTGGGTTACTGTACTTGTAAAAATTGTAAAAAATGTTCAATTGGGTTACTGTACTTGTAAAAAAGTGTCATCACGCCTATTTTGCTTAATTTTGGCTACAAGTTTAGTGACTCAATTGCATATTGTTACGTATATTTTTGCAAGTACAGTAACCTAATTGTACATTGTTGAAAGTTTGGTAACCTAATTGAACATTTCACAAGTACATTACCCCAATTGTACACTTTTAAAGTTTAGTAACCTAGATGAATATTTTCGCAAAGTACGGTAACCTATTTGTGTATTAACCCTTTGAATTGCGTACGATTTAGTCAAATCGCATAATTATATATATATTCAACAATATATATTTCGATACATTAATTAGTCTAACACAGAATTAATTACAAGAATTAACAGTAAATTAGGCACTAAACACTAGTCCTAATTTGGCGGGTGTTACAATATGGTTGCTTGGTTTATGTGGTTTATTGAGACCTGACACTTAAGTTCAGGTTGCTTCGTTGTTGGAGTATCGGTTACTTGTTGAGTTTGGTTAATTGAGACCTGTTTGTCAGGTTGCTTTGTTTCTTTGGTTGAGACCTTTTAAGGTTGCTTCGTTTCTTTGGTTGAGACCTTTTAAGGTTGCTTCGTTGGTTGAGACCCAAATGGTTGCTTCGTTCTTTAGTTTGATTCCAAGTCAGATTAATCATCCTTGCATTTGTTACAAGTTCTGGATTAGTGCTATGAGGAAGATTCAAGAGAAGATTAATTAGTTTTGGGTTTTCAATATTTGTAACAAGCTGGATGCTCCAGCTTGAGGGGAGTGTTAGAATAGTAACCCAGCCCAATAGTCCATGGGCTCTAGGGTTTAGTTTTAATACTGTAGACTAGCTTATATATTGTATATGTTTCTTCTCTTGTAAAAGCATCAGATTATCACAATGTAGTCCATTTAGTTCCTAGCGTTCCTTCACACGCTTTCTGCTTTCTACTTAATTGTTCATGTTATATTGTTTAGGTTAGCATCTGTTTACAAATTATTATTACCAGAAACCTAGAACGAACACTAATCAACCCAATATAGATCAATTATCTAATGAATACATTCATAAACTCACAATAGAACAACAATCATGTATCAAGATGATACTGATATAATCAGATGATGAACTAACAATGGAATACAGATCACAGACTAAAGCCCTAATTTATTTTTATTATTATCAATCATAATAAATAAAGAAAGAATAGAACGTTTATATATAAACAACTTTGATGTAATGGGAGAACTAGACCCTGCACTTTGACTCTTCAAACTTTGCACATCATTACTTCTCAATCACCTTATCAACTTATAATCTTCACACTTTTGACACCAAACTTTCAACCTGCACTTAAACATCAACAATAAGTAAAAACACAACACAATCCATAGTTAGATTGTCTATTTTAACACCATCCCACAATCGAATTATGGAACAAGTTTTGCAAACCCATTTGGTCACATAACAAGTTATGTTGAACACTACTTAAACCTTTAGTAAACACG
Source organism: Pseudognaphalium luteoalbum (assembly GCA_963422505.1). Lineage (NCBI taxonomy): Eukaryota > Viridiplantae > Streptophyta > Magnoliopsida > Asterales > Asteraceae > Pseudognaphalium > Pseudognaphalium luteoalbum. Next base: position 81,748,404 of record OY730197.1, read on the forward strand.
TCAACTATATTTTTGTTTGATTCAATCTTTTCAGTTTAAATCACACCACTTACAAGTTTTTCTCTAACAAAATGCAAGTCAATCTCAAAATGTTTAGTTTTCTCATGAAAAAACAAGATTAGCTGCAATTTTGATAGCAGATTTGTTATCAACATAAACCTTAACATGCATCAAGTTATTAGACCCAAACTCATTTAACAGTTTTAAAACCCATATAACTTCACATGTTACATCAGCTAGAGCTCTATACTCTGCTTCTGCAGAGGATCTAGATACAGTGCGTTGTTTTTTACTTATCCAAGACAATAAAGACCCATTTAAAAATAGACAATACCCTGTAACTGACCTTCGTACCATAATGGTTTTACCCCAGTCAGAATCAACATAAGCAGTTAAGTTCAAGATATTACCTTTTTCAATCATTACACCTTTACCTGGTGAGCCTTTACCCCAGTCAGAATCAACATAAGCAGTTAAGTTCAAGATATTACCTTTTTCAATCATTACACCTTTACCTGGTGAGCCTTTTAATTATCTTAGCACTCTGAAAGCCTGCTTCAAATGAGACTCAAATGGAGCATGCATAAATTGACTAAGAACATGAACAACATAACATATGTCTGGTCTAGTAAGAGTTAAGTAAATAAGTTTACCAACTAATTTTTGATATACACTTATATTACTTAATGCTGTATTGCCATTTTGACTTTATCTCAGTAAAGGTTGCATTCAGATCAATTGGTGTTTGATTTGGTTTGCAAGCAAGTAAACCAAATTCATTTAAAAGTTCTAAACAATATTTTCTTTGTGACAAGCAAATACCATGTTCAGTCTTAAGTACTTCTATTCCCAGAAAGTATTTAAGTTTTCCCAAATCCTTTATCATAAACTTTGAATCAAAAAAATCTTGAACTTATCAATTTCACTAATATTATTACCTGTGACGACTATGTCATCCACATAAACCAACAAAGCAATAAGCAAACCATCTTTTGATTTAATATATAAAGAGTAATCATTATTACTTTGTTCAAAACCATTTTCAATAAGAGCTGAAGTCAGCTTCTCATTCTATTTTCTAGGTGCTTGTTTAAGACCATAAAGGGACTTTTTTAATTTACAAACTCTATTATCATTTCCTTTAAAGTACCCCTCAGGTAAAGACGTGTATACATCCTCATCAAGATCACCATATAAAAATGCATTATTAATATCTAATTGAAACAATTCCCATCCATTCTGGGCAGCAACATTTATCAAACACCTAACAGTTACCATTTTTACAACAGGACTAAAAAGTTTCATCAAAATCTATTCCTTCTCTTTGATTATAGCCTTTGGCTACTAATCTAGCTTTGTATCTATCTATTTCACCTGTAGATATATACTTAATCTTATAAACCCACTTACACCCTATTGGTTTCCTATATTTAGGAAACTCAGTGAGCTCCCATGTACGATTTCTATACAATGCCTCCATCTCAGAGTTCATTACATCTATCCAATATTGACTTTTACAAGCATCCCAATAGGTGTTAGGTTCAATAGACTTATTCAAAGATACAAAGCAAAAATTATCATTAGATAACTTGGAATAGTTAACATATTTTTCAACCCCATACTTTACTTTACCTTCAACCACATAATCACCAAGTTTTCTTGGTAAAATTGACTCTCTGGTTGACCTTCTTGGCATAACAGAAGAATCCCGAGTTGGAGTATTTAAAGATGTATTTGTACCAAGATTGCCCTCAGGGATAATGTTATCACCATTAGATGTTGCAGATGTATTGTGCTCAAAAGTATGCTCTTGAGAGCTCTCTTCAGTAGCACTACAACTACCATCATCTTGGTTGTTGTCTTTCCCTTCATCATTGGGACTTCGAGCATGTTGGTTGTCATCAAATTTATCAAACAAAATTGAATGATCTACATCTTTATTTTCAAAAACATAATCTTGATCAATACTTTTAATTTTCAAAGGAAAAACATTTTTATAAAATTTAACATCTCTAAAGTAAAATACAATCTTTTGATCAAGGCTATATAGCTTATAACCTTTTTTAACAGGGGAATATCCCAACAAAACACATTTTTCACATCTACTTGTGAATTTATCATGATTATTTATGACATTGGCAAAAACAAGACAACCAAACACACTTAAGTGAGAAAGGCTAGGTTTTTTCCCATACACCAACTCATATGGACACTTACCATTTAGCACAGAAGAAGGCAACCTGTTAATAATATAAACAGCAGTCAAAATACACTCAGTCCACATATAAGGGAATCCCCCCTTGAAACATGAGAGTTCTTGCTACATTGAGCAAGTGTCTATGTTTCCTCTCCACAATACCATTTTGTTGTGGAGTGTGAACACAAGAAGACTGGTGCATAATACCATTTTTCAGTGACGAAAGAAAATATTTTATTATTTACAAATTCTGTACCATTATCACTTCTAAAAATTTTAATAGACACACCAAACTGAGTTTTGACAAGGTTATGAAACAAAACTATATAATCAAACACTTCTTCTTTTAAACTCAACAGAAACACCCACACGGATCTTGTATAATCATCAACAATAGTTATAAAAAATCTAAAACCTTCTCTACTTTTAATCTTATATGGACCCCAAACATCTAAATGAACTAATTCTCCCATATGAGTAGATTTATGATCATTCATTGGAAAAGGTTCCCTAGTTTGTTTTGCCTTATGGCAAATCTCACAAGGTTCAAATAAGTGTGTCTTTTAAATTCAAACTAGGTTGTAACACCTGCAAAACTTGATTTGCAGGATGACCCAATCTATTGTGCTACACAAGTTTAGATAGGTAACAATTTTTAATGACATTAGCAAAAGGTTTTGTACCTATTGCATGATTATTGAACACATATAGACCATCACATTGACTAACAGTCCCCAAAACTTGTTTTGACCTCAAATCCTGAATGTAACAAGTAGATTCATCAAAACCAGTAAACAACTTATTATCTCTTGCAAGACAATAGACAGATAACAAACTAACAGAATATTCAGGAACAATAAGAACATCATATAAGATGATTTTGTTATTTAATCTTAAATTTCCAATTTTCCAAATTTTAGCCTTTGTTCCATTTGTATGATTAACAAACAAACCTAGACCATAAACATCAACCACACTTTCTAGATTTTTATCAGTATTTATCATATATTGATTAGCTCTTGAATCAATTATCCAACCATAGTTTTCATTTTTGTTATTATTAGAATTTAAAGAAACAAAAAATTTATCGAAATTAAGATTAAAAAAACACACTATAGTTGTAAAAATCACCTGCCATATTGGAATGAATAGATCTGGAACCAGTATTCTCATCCAGCAAACTCAATAATCTAGTAAGCTGATCAATGGTCACGGATACTTGACCAGAGCTATTATTGCCTATAGTCTCATTAAACAAATTATTTGAAATCATCTTTGTATTAGCAAATTGACTTGAATTCTTCTTCTTAAAACCAGGTGGATATCCAACCACTTCAAAACATTTGTCAATAGTATGATTAGTCATGTCACACTTAGTACATTTCAAGTTATTATTTCTTGGTGGATATCCAACAATTTCAAAACATCAGTATGGCCAGTCCTATTACATTTAGAACACTTTAATTCTTTATTGGACACAAAAGACTTTGGTTTATTTGTGTTAACATAAAATGCAGAAGTTTCACCATGTAATTTCTGATTTAACTGAGTACCTCTATGTGATTCTTCTCTGGACACAATATTAAAAGTTGTTTTAACACTAAGTAATGGGTCTCTTGTTAATAGATTACTTTTTACTGGTTTATAAACATCATCCAAACCCATTAAGAATTGCATCAACTTTAGTAACTGTGTGTGATCCTTAAATTCCTTTGAAGCATTACAAGTACATGTGGGAAGTTTTAACATCATATCATACTGTTTCCATAAAGAGTTTAGTTTATGGTAGTAATCTGAAACAGATGAGTCATTCTGAGTTAAGGAATTTATTTTGTGATGTAAATTAAAAACAATAGACCCATCCACTTTATCATAAGTTTCTTTTAGCTCATCCCATACATCAGAGGCTTTTGTTAAAAAAATTTGACCATGATACAATTCTTCTAAGATAGATCCCAATATCCATGACAAAACTACAGCATTACATGAATCCCATTGTCTACCCAAAACATCATTTGTCAAAGACTTTTCAAAAGATCCATCAACAAAACCCATTTTATTCTTTGTTTGTAAAGCCAGAACCATTGCCAGTGCCCATGTTTTATAATTCTCTGTTCCCTTAAATTTAGTAGTTATTAAAGGTGTAGTACTAATATCACTAGCATGTAAGTAAAGAGGATCGCCAAAATACAAGTCACTAATCAACATTTCCTCATGATCACCCATTTCAAAAAGTATTCTTAAATCAGACTTACCAAGATACCAATTAATCATAAACACACGAAATAACACAAGAGAACAACAAACCACACAATACATTTAAATCAAGAACAACCAGATACCACTGAACAAACAAGTAGATAGTGAATCAATGAAACAGATAATCGATGAAGAATAGGGTAAGAAAACATAATACTCAGTACTCCTTGCTCGGATGTGATGTAAGAAGAGAGATAGCAGCGGAAGAATGTATCACCACGACTCTGGATCAGCCAAGAATCAATGAGAAGGATTCAAGATGAAACCCCCAAATATCCAAAAATTAGGGTTTAAAAAAAAAACCCTAATTCTTTAAACAACTTTAACCAGATCTCGCCTGAACAAACCAAGAATCAAAGCTTAATACACGAGATCAGTTCTTCGTGTAGCAAACCCTAATTCGAATCACAGAACCAATGAAGCCTTAGAAAAACTTCTTTCCAGTAATTCAACCGATTAAAAGTAATAAGATAATAGCTCTGATACCAAGAACAAAACTATGGAATCATAGACAAAATATTTACTCCAGAATCAAACTTAATAAACTTTAATTATTATTACCAGAAACCAAGAACGAACACAAATCAACCCAATATAGATCAATTATCTAATGAATACACTCATAAACTCACAATAGAACAACAATCATGTATCAAGATGATACTGATATAACCAGATGATGAACTAACAATGGAATACAAATCACAGACTAAAGCCCTAATTTCTTTTTATTACTCCCTCCGTCTTAAAATTATTGTCCACCAACAAAAAATACACAGTTTAATAAAAGTGAGACCACACCACTTTTCAACCACTCAAATATAATCTGCACCCATTATACTCTCTTCTCATTGGCTGAAATGAGAAATGGACAATTATTTTGGGACATCCAAAAAAGGAGATGAACTATAATTTTGGGACGGATGTATTATCAATCATAATAATGAAAGAAAGAATAGAACGTTTATATATAAACAACTTTGATGTATTGGCAGAACTAGACCCTAAACTTTGACTCTTCAAACTTTGCACATCATTACTTCTCAATCACTTTATCAACTTATAATCTTCACACTTTTGACACCAAACTTTCAACCTGCACTTAAACATACACGATAAGTACAAACACTACACAATCCATAGTTAGGTTGTCTATTTTAACAATTTATAATTACGAAAATAATTATGGGCTTTTAAAATATGACATTTAATAAATGGTTATTGATCTAGCGTTATTATTTACATTGCTCCTTTAATCATTTGGTTGTCGGTTCATATTCAAGATTGAACAAATTTATATATTTACGATGAGGGGCGGAGTTGGCTTCTTAGTTGAGGGCTGTATTTTGTTTGAAGACAAATCATGATAAAAAGAAGGGAAAAAAATACAAATATAGCTATCATCTAGCCTTTCAACAAAGTTTTGTTAAAATCAAACTACAAAGTATCCTATTATTCATAAATATGAATCCGTTATGTTGTGAACTAAAAACATACAAAAATTCAATTATTCTCTTCGTCTTAAAATGAGTGTCGTGTTTCAGTTTTCACGAAGCTTAAGAAATAACATTATCTAGTAGTGAAGATGAAACTATTATCTTTACCTTTTGCACAGACTCTCAGTTTTAGTTTTCAGAAAATGTATATCAAGGATAAAATGGTATAGTTAATATATTATTTTTAGAAGTATACACTTATTTTTGAGGCAAACTAAAATGGAATGATCGACACTTATTTTGGGACGGGAAGAGTATATATTTAGCCAATAATTTTAATTCTTATTAACAAAAATAAGAGATTAAATTCATAAAAATGTATACATCAACTTCTTAATAAGTTGATTTAGAGTTAACATATTACAAAGAGACTTGTTAATCTAAATCTAAAGTTTTAATAAACTACAAACATCATAAGGAAAGGTTACGAAAATAAAAGTAAAGAAGAAGATATATATTAATCAAAAGTCCCGTGACATTTTGCGATAATAACATTAATTATTATAGGTGGTCTAGAAAGGAATAAAAACACAAACACAACAAAAAAACAAAAAAAAAAAAGAAAGAAAAAAACTTAATAAGAATAAAGAAAATAATAAAGAATTCTTACATGAATGTAAAATTAACTAATTACGGGTTAAAGTTACGAAAATAATAAAGGATTTTGTAAACATGGCAGCCCGTCATCATAATTACCTAACTAGAAAAAAAATCAATAAATTTATTACCTACATTAGTAATAAAATCGGTTCATTACCTAACTTGATTAAAAGTTAAAAGTTCGTTGCCAATCCGTAGCTTTAACCATTAATTAATATAGCACTTTTCAGTTTTATGGCGGCATGTTTTTTAGTGAGGTTCAAATGTGTACAACAACATTTAGTGAGAATGAATGAACCAATAATAATGCGACAAATGTTACAATACCCACTTTTTTCACGTTTTTAAAAATTAAATATCTCACAAACTGTAAATCGAGAAATCATAAAAATTACATAAAAAATCAACGTTTTTTTCTCTTCAATTAGAGATTTACAAGCTACACTTTCGACGAATTTTTTATTTTAAAAACTACTAACACATGTGATACCGAAGAGTAATACATGTGATATCAACAACTAACACATGTGATACCAACAAATAACAAATGTGATACCAGCGAGTAACACATGTGATACCAACAACTAACACATGCGATATCAATATTGTACAATTTGTAAATTCCATTAAAAATAAGTTGCCGAAGGTATACTTTGTGAGATCTCTAATTGAAGAGGAAAAATCTGATTTTAATGATGCAATGTTTATAATTTTTCAACGGGAAATTAAATTTTTAAAAACGTGGTAAAAATTGGATTTTATGACACATGATACATTCTCATTAATTCTTTCATTTTTATCAAAAGTTTCATTCTCATTTAAATCTCACTCATTTTTTACTGTATGTATACAGTATAGGTAAATTCAAAGAGTCAAATGTAATAATAATATTGAAGTGTTGATAATGAGCTTCGGCAGTTAAGCTAAGACTGTATAGTGAATTGGGCTGAATAGGAAAGATGGTCACCCCTAAGGACCTAACCCGTAAAAAGGATATATATGAAAATTATTACCTTCATGTCTTTCAGAATAGATAAGATGCCTAAAATATAATGTCGCCGTTTGGAGCATCAATTTGCAATCTAATGGACCAAGTATATATTGTTACAGACGGACACACGGTATAACTAAACTAATGGAGTATATTATAATTATTCTAGATTTTAAACCCGTATATTCACACGGGTTGATAAATTTGTATTAGATTGATTTATATATTAAAATGATAAAGTTATAACGATTGTTGAAAATATGCAATAAAGTTTGAAATTAAATTATCTATGTTGTATGTATATATATTCATCATCTAGATGGTGTCATATTATATATAGTTTTTGCATTCGAATTTAATTATATATAGCCAAATAAATTGGTAAAACAAGTGAGAAGTTAAAATCTCACCTTATTCAATATTGTTAAAACGAATAGAAAAGTATGTAGTAGGGTAGGATTCTTGACTCCTACGTAGGCTAGGGTTCTCGTACAGATAAAAATAGAAAAAATAGTCTTATATAATGTTAATGTTGTAAAAAGTTAAGGGGTTTTAATTTAATTGAAAACATTTAAGAGACTTAATTGATCAATTAAATTTATTAAATTAATGATATCACATAGATGTTTCTTATATTATATTTACTAGATTATAAATCCGTATATGCACACGAGATATAAAAGAAAAAATAATATTGGTCTTTGTTAAAATGTACTCCATTATCATTAATTAAATAATCATCAAGGGTTTAATTGATTAATTATAAACTTTTTGATTTTAAATATACACGGGATGTTGCATAAAAGAAAATTAACATTGATCGATGCTAAATTGTATCCGTTAATTAAGTAAACATATTGTATATTATTTGATTTTAAACCCGTATGTACACACGAATCATGTACGGAGAAAAATATTATTCATTCAATTATAGAAAACGTTTGATGTATAATAAGTAACAATAATGCTAAGGGTTAAATTGTCTACATTTAAAGTATTTTATTAATGAACGTATAAAAAAGTACGTAATTAAAATTGAATTAAATTTTATATTTAGAAAAAGTTAAAACTATACACGATTAAACTGCATTACTAATAATAATAATAATAATAATAATTATTATTATTATTAGTTTCATCATTATAAGAATGTTCAAAATGGTTAGTTATTTTGGATCATATATGCATGTGATGTAAAGTTTATGAATTATGAAAATGTTTATGCAATAATCTTATATATTATTTATGCATTATGTATTAAAAATAAAATATAAAATACAGATATTACTTCTTTGAAGTGCTTATAAATATGTATAATTGAAATTTAATTGGTTAATAGTGTTTAATTTTTGAATAAATTCGTTGATAGAGGTTTTCTTTTATTTATATATAGTCCATTAAATGTAGATTTAAACCCGTACATATACATTAGCTTGTCTAATGTAAGTGTTATAACTATATTTAGTATACATATTTCATTTACACGGTTGTTTAATGTAGAAATGTCGATAAGATGAATTCTAATACTACATAAAACCTCGTAAAAACATTTAAGAATGTGAATTTAACTCTCTTTTACTTATTTAAATGTTAAACTCGTATATACCCAAGGATGTTGAATAAAACCATTTATTTATTTATTTTAATGTTAAACTCATGTTAAATGAGTGCATTTTATGGGTTAATTAGAAGATGTGTGAAATTTAAGCATTTGATTGGTTAATAGAGGACAATTTTTGAGTAAAATTTTCTTAGCAATGTCAATCAAATTAAGTTACAATGCTAAGTCGGTATATACATAAAGTCGAATCAAACTTTATTTCATTTATATGAATGTTAAACTCGTTAAAATATACACGTATGTCAAGATAAAACTATTTTCATTTGTTTGAATATAAAACTTGTGAATATACATGGATGCGGAATAAAATCGTATTTGTATATTTAAATGGTAAACCAAACTCGTAACATTAAATATATATAAATATAAATTTACATGAATGTTTTTTTATTACAGATGTATTTAGGATATAACTATGAAAATTTGTGAAATTAATTTAAGAAAAAATAAATATAGAAAAGAAAATTTTTGGAATATTTAAGTCATGGCAAGATTATTTTTTTTTGAACGGCAGAATTATATTAAATGGAAAACTAGCAAGGCGCTAGAAAACCAAAAAATAAATAGTACAATCTAGAAATATAACATAAAACACATCCTAGATCCTTCCCAAGATTTTGACTGTGAGGACTGTAAATAAAAAAACTCACACCGATTACAAATACACCAAGATGTGATAAAACCCCTATCCTGGGAGGCTGAATTTTCTGAGTTGTTTTTGATACAGTCCCAAACAAGTCTCGGAGAAATAAAAAACTTCACAAACTCTATGAGAAAAAACAATAACATAATAAGACTACGAAACAATTGATGAAGCGCAACTGAATATTCCATAATTAACATGAGAATAAACAAGCAACATAATTCCCAAACAAGCGGCGAAACAACATTAAACGAATAACAACGGATTTTTAATCCACTTATCCCAATAAATAGTCTTCTTCTTATATCTGTAAAAGTACCACTGAAAAAAAAAGTTAATAATCGAATCAACTAACACAAGATCTCTCTTTTTATGAGGTTGAAAAATCACCTCATTTCTGAATCTCCAAATTTCCCACGAAGAAGCATACATAATCGTGACAATGATACTTCCGCATGTGAATTCAGGTGAAGATTACTAACACCATCAATCATCTTGATCGGGGTAAGATGATAAGGCAACAATATCCCAAGCCATTTTGTCGCACCCCCAGCTTCATGATTAGCGGAAGCATACGTTTGGGTGCGACTAATCGGGTGATCAACAGCACAAAGATACATAATGAACGACTCTATATGCGTTATTTAACAAAATACATTGATTTGATAATTGTTTACAACATTGAAGCTATTACTATAGCTCGTGTTCTGAAAATTTGAGATTTCAATACATAATTACTTTTACAAAATATAATAATGCAAGAAAATATTTGATGTTTGCATGATGACTCGAGCTAAATGTATCCTAATGGGCAGTCCAACCTACTGCTGAGTACCTGAGAATACATGCTAAAATGATCAGCTAAAAGCTGGTGAGCTCACAAGTGTATCTGATAGAATAATGTATGAACCATAAGATTATATATGAGTTTGCAATCAAGAAAATAAAATGAAGGTATACTACTGCCATGAGTCCATAATTTAAGCTTAATTGAGGGGTCAGGATCCACATTCAAGGACCTGAGCGAGGTGCCTCCGAGCGAGTGCCTAATCTACACTCGTGTGAACAAATGATAATGTGTCCATTTGACATCACAGTCATAGTAGCGCGACTACCCTGGACAGGGATCGTCAATCCCATATGGTACCATACACTAATATTTACAATAAATCTATATAAACAAACTATGTGTGGAGGGCTTTCATGATTAGTCAATTGTCTCATGCAGTCAATATAACTAGTTTTTTATTTGTGTTCATATGTAAAACTGAAAACTGAGCATATATTCCCACCTCGGGAGTAAAAACAGTAATACGCGGGGCTATGAGACTCACCTGAGTCTGATGTGTTACTAAAAGCAAGTAATGATGTTGCACAAGAGTGATGTCGTCTAACGACTGTAACCTGCCGGACATCTTAAACGCGCAAGGTTATAAATATGAGTAGATGTCTCAACAGATCATCTATGCTAGTTGCTCACTCAACTAGTCATGCCCAAATGTTTGGTTATTGTTCGTGTTTTGAAAATATGTACGGCCCGTTTGTGACGGCTTGTAATAATAATTCCCAAGACATTATTATTATGTTTGACTCGTTGTATACTTATAAAGTATATGTATTTCATGTACAAGTTGTATCGTATAAGGTTTAGTTGTTACATGAGTTCAATAATTAGTGATTAAGTGTTTTCAAGTATCATGTGATGAGCTACACTAGTTAAGACCGTTAGTGTAAGTTGTGACACTCGTTATCACTGCTTGTTATAGTTTAGACTGCTAGTTATAGGTTACGACACTCATTAAAACTGTTTGTTATAGTTTAGAATGCTAGTTATAGGTTGCGACACTTGTTAAAACTGTTTGTTATAGTTAAAACTGCTAGTTATAGGTTGTGACACTCGTTAAAAATGTTTGTTATAGTTAAAACTGCTAGTTATAGGTTGCGACACTCGTTAAAACTGTTTTTGTAATTGAGAACTAAGTTAAAACTGCCTTTGTAAGTTGCAAACTCAGTTAAAACTGCCTTTGTAAGTCCCGAACTCAGTTAAAACTGCTAGTTATAATTTCCATAAAATCATACGTTTTGTCCATGCTTTTTAACCAAGTAAACGTTCGAATTACAATCCAAGAAAAATCATGGTGGTTCTTACGTCTTAAGTATTTTATTTAATTTTCCATGATTATTAGATACTTAGAAGTCAGCCAATTAAAATGGTAAATCCCATGAGGTCCAGTTTGACCAATCCGGCTACAAGTGCACTTATCGAATTTCAAGCCAAATTCATGTATTTTCAGGCGAGCCTATAGAAGAAATTTTTAAAGTTAATAATTTTTTTTGAGATTTTGGTACAAGTATCATGTGTTTTAGATGTGTGTATCCCGAGATATAGTCTCGATAAGTTGGTGAAAGTTTCTGTCCGCCGGAACAGTAACTACACGTCGCCGAAGAAAAATATTTCCGACTAGTAAACATAGTCAAAACATCACGAGACCAATTTTTTTGGAAATCTAACTTCTTTCACTTCATTTTAGAGCTAAGATTCATCACTTTTTGTTGAGAAATGATTTTTTTATAGATTGTTGAAGTTCAACCAAAAATCTGGACAGAAAGTTAACCTCAAAATTTTGAGTTTTAAAATGCGTTTCGGCTTATGTTTTGGACATATAATGGTTGAGTGAGCATATAATCATGATAATAAACATAATATAAGTATTTTAGAAGATTGATTAAGTTCTTACAAGTGTTGTAGACGAAGAGGAGAAGAAATGAGCTCAAAGGTCCGTTTTCTTGATTTTTCCGTTAGCGGTTCGTGGTGGCTGATGAACACCAAAATGTACTAGATTATAGTACTAATTACCCCTTTGTTAAATAGATTTCTTATGCATTTTATTTGAATATGATACTTATTTTATTCATATTTGCAAATAGGAGCTTATTGGAGCTTGAATTGAAAAAGGAACGGAAATCGAGCTTATATTGAAGGAAAGAATCTAAAAAGGTTGAAGTTTGAAGAAGAAAGTCGAATGGTTGAAAAGTTGAAATTTATCATCCATACGGCGTATGGAATTTCCATACGGCGTATGGATCGTTTGAGCCGGACCACCAGATACGCGGGCTTGGCCTGCTGGGCTTTAAATCCATACGGCGTATGGAAAATCCATACGGCGTATGGATTGATTCGACAGAATACTTAAAAAAACCCTAATTCACTTCATTTGGGGGAATGAATTCATATTTCTCTCCAGCCGATTTTCATACACTCCAGCACCATTTTAGAGCAATTTTCGAAGGTAGAAGCAAGGAGAATCGAAGCCTCTTTCGATTGTTCAATCGTTATTTCGGTTTCTCAGTTCGAATACTTTAATTCTTTTCATTTGATTATGATTTCGGTTATGTTTATAGATCTGAGTTTCTATAACAATATGATTGGCTAAGTCTTTTATGTATTTACTTAGATGATGATATTTAGATGATGGTTTGATTATTGATTTACGAAAACTATCGGATTTTATGAATGTTTATGTGTTTACTATTTAATCCTTGATTGTTGATTTATTATTAGTGGTTACCTAACGTGGTTTATGGGTTAGTTGAGATTGAGTTCCTTTTGATTAATAGATTATTGATGATTGTTGATTTTGGTTAGCAATTATTGCTGAATATATTGAGTTTGACAGGTTATGGTTAATAATCGGTATTAATCATTAATGAACAAGATAACTATTATTGGTTATAGACTTTGTTGATTCAAATCACAAAAGTAAATCACATAAACGGCGTAGGTTTAATATATAATACAATTTGGTGGGCAACGTTACTTGAATGTTAACGTGTTGAAATAAACTTTGTGTCTTTCTTAATTGTATTAGATTAACTTACCTCGGAAAGGGAGTTGTCTTATTTGTCATGTCGCAATAAAATCCATTGTTTGAGCAATTCAATAAAGTGATAACCGGATTCTAAGGAAAGTAATCTAAGTGCATTTCTTTTATCATTTGAATTAAATAATTTTAATTGAGTATTTGTTCTTTAATTATTTTCTTTTAATTTTTAATTGATAATTCGCTTTTCATAATTATTCGTCAATTGTTCGATCGGAACCAAAACGCCTCCCATTATTTACTGCTTTCATTATTTGTATCAATTTCCAATTTATTTAATTTGACATCCATTCTCTGTGTTCGACTTGGACTTATCAGGCTATACTATATTACGACCATGTATTCTTGCCTGTGTTGTGTATAGTAAGAAGGTATTTCTATTTATAAAACTTAACTCTGCTTACACAGCATCAAGTTTTTGGCGCCGTTGCCGGGGAGCGGTTGGATTCAATTCAATAATTTGGAAATTGTTTTAGTTGTATAGTTGTGATTTACCGTTAGTCTGTCGGTTTTAAGATGTGCTTTTGTTTAAATTTCTGTCTGTTCATACTTTTTCTTTTAACTAAGTCGGGATAGTTAGTATTACGCTGTGTTACCTAAGTAACATGTTCTACTGACTTGGTAAGTTTAATTGCAGGACGTTTATGACCCGAACATCGGATCCCAATCTTGTCGTTCCATTTGAAGAACCTGAACGCACGTTTCATTAAAAGAATACACGTGCATACCGTACCGCCCCATTCACCAATAATCAACCCATTCCTGAACGAAGCGGACGGGATATTAGACTGCAATCTTCACACACCACTGGTCTCCAACTAAAGTCGGATTTTGAGAACGAATACGGAGAGTATCGCGAAATACCACCAACCGAGTATCCCAGCGATCAATTGGAACCAGACCACGACATGGCGGATGACATTGCCAACATGACTCTAGAGCAATATTCAAGCCGAATGCACACCGATCTTGGGCCCGGAGTAGTAAGGCTCGCCATTGCGCGAGAAGTGGAGTTCGAAATCAAGGGACAATTCCTCAAGGAGCTTAGAGAGACCCCTTTCCTTGGCGAAGAAAAAGATGATGCTAACGAGCACGTCGAGAAGATCCTGGAAATCACCGATATGTTCAACGTTCCCAATGTTACGCGTGATCAAGTCATGCTCCGAGTATTCCCAATAACACTAAAAGGAGCCGCTAAGAGATGGATTTCCAACGAACCAGCTGGATCCATCACCACGTGGGAAGAGCTGCGCATGAAATTCTTGAAGATGTATTGCCCACCATCCAAAACATCGAAGATGATCGATGAGATTAGGAATTTCAAGTAGGATATCAACGAATCACTTCACCAAGCGTGGGAAAGATACAAGGATTTGATGCATAGGTGCCCACAGCATGACCTAAATGATCAACAAATAGTGATGGTGTTCTACAAAGGAGTGGATCGTGCAACAAGACAGCAGTTGGATGCTCAAGGATCTCTACCGAAGAAGGTTCCAAGAGACGCTTTAGAGGTAATTCGTGATCAAGCAAAACATTCTCAGCTTTGGGACGATGGAACCAGTCGGAGAAAAAGGTCGGTTGGCAATGAGGATGGACTCGCCGCCATCACTGCTAAGCTTGACAGCATGGGAAGAGATCTAAAGAAGGTAACCGAAAGTGTTCATGCAATCCAAGTCGGATGTGATAACTGTGGAGGATCGCATCTAGTCAAGGATTACCCTGAAATTGAATTTGGAGAAGCGAAAGAAGAAGTCAAGTTTGACAAAGCTCAGGGAAACTACCGCCAAGGCGGAGGGACCTTTTTCGACGACCTTATCAGGAAGGAAATCGCCCATGTCGCCAAGCTCAGCGGGGACTTTACACCAAGGAGAAACCTGCAGCACCTTTTCCCGAGAAGAAGACCAACCTTGAAGAAATGATGGGAAAGTTCTTGACCACTAATGAGCAATTTATTGCTAGTTCTGGACAACGTATGGACACTACTGAAGCATTAGTGAGAAATCAAGGTGCTGCTATTAAGCAGATTGAAGGAAGTATCTCGAACATTGCTAAAGTTCTCCAAGAGAGATTTCCTGGAACTCTTCCCGGATTCACCGAAACCAATCCACGTGCTTAGGCTAAAGCTATGATTACCAGAAGTGGAAAGGTTCATGAAGATCAAATTGTAAAGAAGAAGCCTGTATCTCAACCTCTGCCTGAAAAAGAGAAGGAGGTAGAAGTTGTTGGAAGCCCGAAGGTGGACACTAAGGATGATCAAAGTGCTAGGGATAAGCAATATGCGAAGAATCATGCACCTCCACCACCTTATCCAACGGCTTTGAGAAGAGGAAAGGATGAAGCTCATTATCACCAGTTTCTCGAGAACTTGAAGCAACTCCACATCAACATTCCGTTTGTGGAGGCCATTACTCAAATGCCTAAATATGCAAAATACTTGAAAGAATTGTTAACCAACAAGAGTAAGCTGATGGAGGCAACAACGGTGACAATGAACGAGAGATGCTCAGCGGTGATGCAAAATAAACTACCACCAAAGATGAAAGACCCTGGGAGTATTACCCTTCCTTGTCTTATTGGAAGTTTAGACATCACTAATGCGCTGGCTGACTTGGGAGCAAGCATATTGATAATGCCTTACACTATGTATGCTAGACTCAAGTTAGGAGAACCTAAACCAATCAGAATGTGCATTGAGTTAGCAGATCGTTCAATTCAATATCCTAAGGGTGTGATCGAAAATGTTTTGGTTAAAGTAGATAAGTTTGTTTTCCCGTGCGATTTTGTGATTCTTGACATGGTAGAAGATTCAAAAGTACCTATCATTTTGGGAAGACCTTTTCTAGCCACTTCAAGGGCATTGATTGATGTTTTTGACCGAAGGATCACATTAAGGGTAGGCGATGAAGAAGTGGTGTTTGATATTAACAAATCAATGCAATACCATGCGTCAGTAGATGATACCTGTTACTTTGTGAGTGCCAAAGAAATGACAGATGATGAGGAATTTCTACAAGGTCTCATGGAAGATGAAGATATTGATCAAATGATTCTGGAAGGTTGGACAAGAAGTCTTGAAGCTATTCGAGAGATTGAGGAGATCGATAAATTGCTCGAGGAAGGGAGTGAGACAACATGCGAAGATGAATTAGAGACTGAGGGAGTCAAACTGCAGGAGAGTAAAAAGTCCATTTTGGAAAATGGAGTGTCGATCATCACAGAGACACGAATTGCTATGTATGGTATTCCTTGTTCGAGGGAAGAGGTGTCGATGGTTAAATCTTCATTCGAAGAACCACCAAAGTTAGAATTGAAAGATTTACCGAACCATTTGGAATATGCATACTTGCAAGGAAAGTCGAACCTACCAGTAATTATTTCATCTCGGCTGTCAGCCAACGAGAAAGAAAGTTTATTGAAGGTTCTTAAGGAGCACAAGCATGCTATCGCTTGGACGATTAGTGATATCAAGGGAATAAGCCCCTCTTACTGCACACATAAGATCCTCATGGAATCTAACTTCAAACCTGTGGTGCAACCGTTGAGGCGTTTAAATCCTAAAGTGACTGATGTGGTAAGGAAGGAGATCATTAAGTTACTTGATGCTGAGTTAATTTACCCAATTTCTGATAGCCCCTGGATAAGCCCCATACATGTTGTGCCAAAGAAGGGAGGAATGACGGTGGTAGGTAATGAGAAGAATGAATTAATCCCCACGAGAACTGTCACCGGATGGAGAGTCTGTATCGATTATAGGAAATTGAATGATGCTACACGCAAGGATCACTTTCCTTTGCCGTTCATCGATCAAATGCTCGAACGTTTAGCCAGAAAAGAATACTATTGCTTTTTGGACGGATTTTCTGGTTACTTCCAAATTCCGATAGATGCACATGACCAAGACAAGACCACATTCACATGCCCATTCGGGACTTTTGCTTATCGAAGAATGCCTTTCGGTTTGTGCAATGCACCCGCAACATTTCAGCGGTGCATGATGGCGATTTTTGAAGATATGGTGGAGGATAGCATGGAGATATTGATGGATGATTTCTCCATTTTCGGAGATTCTTTTGACAAGTGTTTAGCAAATCTGAAAAAGATGTTGCAAAAGTGCGAGAGTTCGAATCTTGTTCTAAACTGGGAGAAGTGCCATTTTATGGTACGTGAAGGAATCGTATTAGGACACAAGATTTCAAGTGTTGGGATTGAAGTAGACAAAGCCAAAATTGAGGCAATAGCAAAGATGCCACCCCCAACAAATGTCAAGGGAATACGAAGTTTCTTAGGACATGCTGGGTTCTACAGACGATTCATTAAGGATTTTTCTAAAATAGCTCGTCCGATGAATAAACTGTTGGAGAAAGATGCTAAGTTTGAGTTTTCCAAAGAATGTCTTGATGCATTCAATCTTTTGAGAGAAAAGTTAGTATCAGCACCCATCATGATTAGTCCAAATTGGGACCTCCCATTTGAACTAAAGTGCGATGCTAGTGATTATGCTGTAGGAGCAGTGTTAGGGCAAAGGATTGATAAGAAGTTTCAACCGATTTATTATGCTAGTAAAACCTTGACAAATGCGCAAGAGAATTACACTACAACAGAAAAGGAATTGCTTGCAGTTGTGTTTGATTTTGATAAGTTTCGGTCTTATTTGATTCTATCAAGGACTGTAGTGTTTATCGATCATTTGGCGTTGATGTATTTATTTAGCAAGCAAGATGCGAAGCCAAGATTGTTAAGATGGATTCTGCTACTACAAGAATTCGATATCGAGATTCGTGATAAGAAAGGAGCTGAGAATTTAGCCGCTGATCACCTTTCAAGGTTGGAAAATCCCGAGTTAGATAAACTGGATGAAGCAGAAATTAAGGATACATTTCCCGATGAGAGTTTACTGAAGGTTATTATGAGTGGACTGCCATGGTTTGCTGATTACACCAATTTTCTAGTTACAAAAACTCTTCCCATCGAGATGAAGTACAACGAAAGGAAGAGATTTTTCTCGGCCTTACGATATTACTTTTGGGAAGACCCATTTTTGTTTATGGAATGTGCGGATGGTATGGTAAGGAGGTGCGTTCATGGAGAAGAATGCATAAAGATTCTAAGTCAGTGTCACAACGGTCCTACAGGAGGACATCATGGGCCATCACACACAGCTAGGAAGGTGTTTGAGGCAGGATTTTATTGGCCAACTGTCTACAAAGATGCATATGAGTTTCTGAAGGAATGCGATGCCTGCCAACGAACTGGAAGGATCTCTAAAAGAGATGAGATGCCACAAAATCCTATTATGGTTAGTGAGATTTTCGATGTCTAGGGAATCGACTTTATGGGACCATTTCCACCAAGCAACGGAAATAAGCATATAGTTGTGGTTGTCGATTATGTTTCAAAGTGGGCTGAAGCAAAATCATTACCGACTAATGACGCACGAGTAGTGATTACATTCCTCAAGCAGTTGTTTTCGCGATTTGGAACTCCTAAGGCGTTGATTAGTGATCGTGGAACGCATTTTGCAAATGCGCAATTAGAGAAAGTTTTGAAGAAATATGGAGTCAATCACAAGTTCTCTACTTCTTATCACCCGCAGACTAGTGGACAAGAAGAAGTGACCAATTGCGGGTTGAAGCGCATTTTAGAATGTTCAATTAATGGAAATCCAAAAGATTGGTCGAATAAACTGGATGAAGCATTATGGGCCGCAAGGACTGCTTTTAAAACATCCATTGGAACCACGTCGTACCGACTCATTTATGGGAAAGCTTGTCACCTACCGTTTGAGTTGGAACACAAAGCGTATTGGGCATTGAAGCAATGCAATCTCGATGATGATGCAGCTGGGAAAGAGCGACTGGCTCAGTTACAGGAACTAGAAGGTTTAAGGATAAATGCATATGATAATGCTCAACTGTATAAGGAACGCACCAAGAAATGGCACGATGCACGTCTTAGATCAAATAACTCATTTGAGAAAGGTGACAAAGTGCTCTTATACAGTTCTCGTTTGCATTTGTTTCCTGGAAAGTTGAAGACTCGTTGGACAGGACCTTTCGTAGTTGAAAAGGTTTATCCATTTGGTGTTGTTGATTTGAAAGGCCATTCTGGTACAACATTCAAAGTAAATGGAAGTCGTTTGAAGAAGTATTATGGTGATGTGAGAGACTCCAAACGTGATTTGGAGATGAATTTCAATTAAGTTATGGAGCACAGTGTCGAGCTTACCGACGTGATAAACAAAAGCGCTTTCAGGAGACAAACCGTTGTTTTTATTAATTATTTATTTTTATTTTGGTTTGTGATAATAAAGCTCTTGGAAGAGGTTGCTGGTTGATGGAAGGTTTCAGACTAGCTTGTACATTGCAGATAGCTCAGGGGAGTTTCTGTTCACTTCTTTTCTATTCCCTATATTATTTTTCAGTTTACAATGAGGACATTCCATATTTTTAAGTGGGGGATGGGGGAAAAGAAGTCTGTTTGTCCTTAAGATATGAATGGTAAATATTATTGGCAAATTTCAATTTAAAGGGCACTCTATATAGTCATTTTTCAAACCCAAATTTTTCTTTTAAAAGTTGTATTCTTTGTAAAGTTTAGCAAATCTTGTAACACATTTTGGGAATTCAATGGATGAAATGAACTTAATTTTAAATATTAGATACTTCATCATATGATGTATCGATAGGCAATCTATATGAATGTTATTGAGCTTTTAAGAAATTTAATGCATAAAGTAGGATTTTTCCTGAGAAAATCTTTCAGCAAGGTATGATATTAGTCTTAATTCTTATATGATAGCGTGTTATAATCCATAATTTTAGAATCCTGATTATCATTATTTGGGAATATACTGGGTGTTGTCTCCTCTGTTGTACGTAAGTACAGACCTAGTTTCCGTCAGTATATTTGATATATATATATATATATATATAAAATATAGATAAAAAGAAAAGAGTACAAAGAACTCATGAACTGAAAAACTAAAGCCAAGTTATGTCGCTCTGTTGTACTGAGGTACAGAACTATCACCAATGTCTTTGTTTGAAAAATGATTGATTTAATTGGATATTCACTATGTGGAGAATTGTGGCACGTTAGTTGTATGAGGGTATTTTGCTATTGAAAATCAAAGGAAAAGCCTACTAGAAGAATAATAAGTTTAGCTTAATTTCTGAATTATAGATTGTTTAGGTGGACAACAATATCGATAATCATTGTGAATTATCTTTTACGCCTAATAATAATATATTAGAAATTGTTTTCCTAGAAGAGTTTCTTGATTTCTAAGCTGTATAGTAGAAGCAATTTTAGGATAAGAATTTGGTTTGTGAAATGCTAGGGAGTATGTAAGTCCTTTTGCACTTTTATTTGCCGTACATATTGAAAGTTTTTGAAAGTCTTAATCGATACTCTACTTGAGGGCCAGTAGGATTCAAGTGGGGGATGTTTGTTGAACGCCAAAATGTACTAGATATAGTACTAATTACCCCTTTGTTCAATAGATTTCTTATGCATTTTATTTGAATACGATACTTATTTTGTTCATATTTGCAAATAGGAGTTTTCTGGAGCTTGAATTGGAAAAGGAACGAAAATCGAGCTTATATTGAAGAAAAGAAGCTAAAAAGGTTGAAGTTTGAAGAAGAAAGTCGAATGGTTGAAAAGTTAAAATTTCTCATCCATACGGCGTATGGAATTTCCATACGGAGTATGGATCGTTTGAGCCGGACCACCAGTTATGCGGGCTTGGCCTGCTGGGCTTTTAAATCCATACGGCGTATGGAAAATCCATACGGCGTATGGATTGATTCGGCAGAATACTTAAAAAAACCCTAATTCACTTCATTTGGGGGAATGAAATCATATTTCTCTCCAGCCGATTTTCATACACTCCAGCACAATTTTAGAGAAATTTTCGAAGGTAGAAGCAAGGAGAATCGAAGCCTCTTTCGATTGTTCAGTCATTATTTCGGTTTCTCGGTTCGAATACTTTAATTCTTTTCATTTGATTATGATTTCGGTTATGTTTATGGATCTGAGTTTCTGTAACAATATGATTGGCTAAGTCTTTTATGTATTTACTTGGATGATGATACTTAGATGATGGTTTGATTATTGATTTGTGAAAACTATCGGATTTTATGAATGTTTATGTGTTTACTTGTTAATCCTTGATTGTTGATTTATTATTAGTGGTTACCTAACGTGGTTTATGGGTTAGTTGAGATTGAGTTCCTTTTGATTAATAGATTATTGATGATTGTTGATTTTGGTTAGCAATTATTGCTGAATATATTGAGTTTGACAGGTTAGGGTTAATAATCGGTATTAATCATTAATGAACAAGATAACTATTATTGGTTATAGACTTTGTTGATTCAAGTCACAAAAGTAAATCACATAAACGGCGTAGGTTTAATATATAATACAATTTGGTGGGCAACGTCACTTGAATGTTAACGTGTTGAAATAAACTTTGTGTCTTTCTTAATTGTATTAGATTAACTTACCTCGGAAAGGGAGTTGTCTTATTTGTCATGTCGCAATAAAATCTATTGTTTGAGAAATTCAATAAAGTGATAACCGGATTCTAAGGAAAGTAATCTAAGTGAATACATTTCTTTTATCATTTGAATTAAATAATTTTAATTGAGTATTTGTTCTTTAATTATTTTCTTTTAATTTTCAATTAATAATTCGCTTTTCATAATTGGTCATCAATTGTTCGATCGGAACTAAAACGCCCCCCATTATTTACTGCTTTCATTATTTATATCAATTTCCAATTTATTTAATTTGACATCCATTCTCTGTGTTCGACTTGGACTTATCAGGCTATACTATATTATGACCAGGTATTCTTGCCTGTGTTGTGTATAGTAAGAAGGTATTTCTGTTTATAAAACTTATCTCTGTTTACACAGCATCAGTGGCACTATGGTGGCTCAAAGGTGGTTTTGTGGTGGAGTTGTTGGGCTGGGAATCTGTCAAAAAGAGAGAGGAAAACTAAGATAGAGAGAGATTGAGAGGGAGTGATGGGTGTCAAATTAGTTGAAAATGTGAGGTAGGTAAGGTGATGTTGGAGTGACTTGTAAGCAAGAGAGGGTGGGGGGTTTGGGTATGGTTGTGACACCCCGCAAATTTAAATGCAATTATGAACGTTAAACACTTGCATCTTTTAGGCTAATTCCCTAACTTAGAGTGAATTCACAACACTTTTGGAGGTAAGCCTAGGAAAGCCCAACTAGCTAATACGCGTGGTTTTACATATTTCGTAATTAGTATAATTACGTACAAAACATTCGGAACAAACACGAAAAAATATACGATCGTTGGCGAATGAAATTTATTTAATAATATGATATTATTAAATAATGATATTATTTATTAAATATTATGTTGATAATATTTATAAAGTATTTTGTATCGTACAAAACGTATTCTGCGCGACAAAACATATCCGTCAAACTGGGGTAAAACAAAGTTATATTTTCAATAACTTAGGTAAATTATTTTTATAAAATATTTCGATTAAAAATAGATTCGATTTCATATTTAGAAAATTTTCATATAAAAATATTATACTACTTAACGATCGGATACGCGAACACGGAGCGAAAGTACTGCAAAATGAGACAAGATCCACAAATTGTGGATCTTGCTCCAAATGAGCCGGCCCCAAACCCCCTCCCCTTTCCCCTCTTTCACTTCATTTTCTTCTTCATCTTTTCTCTATCTCTTTCCTTTTTCTCTCAAACAACAACAACAACTTCATCAACAACAACAACAATAACAATTGACAACAACAAATTAACAACAACAACAAAAGCAACAACAGCAGCGTAGCATCATCATCATCACCATCCTCATCTTCATCATCATATTCATCTTGTTCATCATCACCATCTTCATCTTCTTGAGTTTCACCTAAAAATTGGTAAGGAAAAACACCTCCTTTAACTTATTTTCATGTACTTTTACAACATAAACATGTTATTGTTCACTATATGAAAGAATCAAACTCAAAAACTTAGTTTTTCAAAGATTTCACAGTTACAGCGCCGACTGCGAGTTGAGATTCGTCTCGATTCGCAGCAATCGTGTTGGAACTGAATCATCTGCGAGTCGAGCCGAGCTGCGAGTCGAACCGAGCTACGAGCCGAGACGAACTACGAACCGAACCGAGTTTCGAATCGAACCAATGCGAACCGAACTAGCAAGTCGAGCTTGCGAGTCGAGTTTGTAAAATCGAAAATGAAATGATTTTTAATAATGATTTAACCAAGAATTATTATTACGAAAACCATCACAAACGTATCATAACTTCTATAAACAAAACGATCTTTCAACGAGTGAACAATTAACATAGTTTGGCGGGTAGCCAACTACTTATACCAATAATCTCATACATTTAAGGCGTTAGGAGATTAGTATTGGGAGAACATTTGGGCTTTAGGCTTTGCTAGCACTCGCACATTACTTAACTCAACAGGTGAGTTCGCAGCCCCTACATTTTAACTGTTTTACTGCTTTCAACTAGGGGTGGAAAACATAGTCAAACGTTTTAAAAACATGATTGTATACTGATTTTACTCGAGTGATTAGAGTACATTGAACTGTTAAACTGTTACACAAACTGATGTTTATGAATTAACGTTTTCATACTACAAACACTGTAAACGTATTAAACTTGTTTTGGAAACGCTGGAGAACGACCAACAATGCTTCTACGAAACTGATTTGGTAACTGATGGGTCCTTCTGACATGGACCAGATCCTACTGACATGGATCAAGGGACACTGACACTCCCTACCATTTGAACCCTACTGGCATGGGTACTAGATCCTTCTGACATGGATCTGTTATACTTGTAGAAAGGGGACACTGACACTCCCCACTAGGTGAACCCTACTGACATGGGTACTCGATCCTACTGATATGGATCCGTTAACAACTATTAGGATACTGACTTTCCTATGAACAACCATTAGGATACTTACAATCTTACAAATACTAATAGGCTACCGCTTTCCTACGAATCTTAAACTATATTTGGGTAACATCCCACGTAACTATATCTTTGGGCTACATCCCACTAAACGTACACTTTGGATAACATTCCATGAAACTTTATTTGATCGTGATGATGATAACTATTTGTGAACGCTTTGAAACAACCAACTATTATTGTGAACATAAACCCTGTGAATTCACTCAACCTCGTTGTTAACTTTTACTATGTTTTTCAGGGAATTAGTTGCACGTAAGATCCGCCTGCACATATGGAATATAGGCGACCCTCGAAGCAAATAGGATGCCAACTTTTGACAACGGAATTTCTTATATATAACTAATCTGTTTTAGTCATATTTACGAAATCTACTTTTGTAAACTTAACAACTTTTACATTTGAACGATTTAATGAATCGTAAAACTTTGTAATTATTACACTTGGCATCTTAATATATATATGTTCTGTTGTAATCATATACTCTGATACGTATGCATGTACTGTGTTAATGTGGCGCCCCCAGCTTTTGTCAATGCTTCCGCTAATCAAAATTAACGAATTTGGGGGTGTTATAGATTGGTATCAGAGCCATTAGTTATAGCGAATTGGATTTCTTATGTGACTTAGAGACCTAACCTAGACTATATCCTATGCTAGAACGCACATGCATACACACATTTGCATACGTCTAACTATCGTAACGACTCATCGATACGCGTAATCTATAATTTGAACCGTGCTACATCCGATTCATTCAAACTCACTCTGATCTCGTATGAACCAGATCGTATTAAGTTATTGATGAAAAGAAGTATGTATTTAGCATCATATAATGATGCCTGGCCAAGTGATTATATTATACCAAGTACATATGGGTGTTTCATAGTCGTAAGATACGTGATGGAGATCTTATCAATCCTTCTTAATGTTCTATAACTAAAAACATGTGAAACTTCCTTCTTCACATTCTTTTCATTGGCCTTGACTTCTGCATTTCCTTCATCGCAGAACGTCATCATGCCACCTAAACAAAGAAAGACCCGAAACAGTCGCCGAACGGATACACCTCCTGTCAACGAAACCACCGAACAAATTATCAAGCAACGTGTGGCAGAAGCAATTGCCCAATACGAGGCCAGTACCAATCGTGAAAATGTGGTGCACAATAATGGAACCACTCCCATCAACAGTGAAACACCGGCGAATACCCAACGAGGATGTTCATACAAAACCTTCCAAGCTTGCAAACCAAGCACCTTCACCGGGACTGAAGGGGCCATTGGCCTAATTCACTGGATCGAGAAAATGGAACCGGTCTTCGATATCAACGACTGCACTACTAACAACATGGTGAAATACGCCACGTGTACTCTCGCCAACAAGGCGTTAACCTGGTGGAACTCTCAGGTCCAAATCCTCAGACGCACAACTGCTTACTCCATCTCGTGGGAGACTTTGAAACAGATGATGACATAAGAGTTTTTCTCTTCTAACGAGGTTCAGAAACTCGAGACTGAACTTTGGAACATCCAAAAGACCGGCGCTGACATTACCGGTTATACAACTAGATTCCAAGAGCTTGCACGTCTTGTGCCCCACATAGTGACTCCTGAGAAGGAACACATCAAACGATACCTTAAGGGTTTGGCACCACAGATCAGAGGAATGGTGATGTCCTCCAAACCGGCTACTTTTGGCAGCGCAGTGGATCTGGCTCAAAGCTTGACTTACGACGCGGTCCTAATCGGAACTCTGAAAGCTGCGTCAGGGAAGAACGAACCTAGCCGCACTGATGCGGGCGAATCTGGAAACAATAAACGCAAATGGAACAACAAGGGTAATGACCATAAGGGTCAACGGAACAGGAATGTGGGAAACACCCGAGCCTACGCTACAATCACCAACACTGAAACGAAATCTTATCTTGGCAAGAGGCCCAAGTGTGGAAAGTGCGGAAAGCACTACGAGGGAGATTGCTTCTTCTGTGATAACTGCAACCGATTTTGGACACAGAACCCAAGCATGCAGAACCCATCCCACAAACAATGAGCAACGAAACAATGGGTGTTTCAGGTGCGGTGACATAACCCACTACCGAAACCAATGCCCACAACTCAACCACGCCAACAACAACGCCAACAACCCCGGGAATAATAACAACCCCATTGCAAACCTTCCACCAGCTCATGGACGCGCATACATCCTTCGTGCTCGAGATGCACCAGAGGATCCCTACGCTAACATTGGTACCTTTTAGTAAACTATTATTACGCTTTAATGTTACATTATTCGAATGTCGATTCGAACCTAACACTTGGTCAACTTTAACCACTTTTGAACGTACAATTAGATAAACCATACAACGAGTATACCAAAACTATTATAAGTGACGCGGTAACTTATGATGTCACATTAGTAACAACACGTCTTTTCGGAAAACATACGCAACGGTTAACATATCAGTAACTTATTTGGACTAATGAATGTAGATGCCTTTGGCAGACTGCTCAACTTGTACACCCAGAAAGAATGTAAGTTCCCCCATTGCACTCATCTCAAATTCAGACTTCATGAGATGCTCGAAGTCTTTACACATGGAATCTTTGGTAGAACCGAATATGATGTCTTCGACATAAACCTGTACTAGTAACAAGTCGTCACCGATCTCTTTTTGTGAATAGAGTTCTATCAATACTTCCTATGTCGAATCCATTCTTAATCAGATGAGTAGCAAGCCTCTCATAGCACAGTCTTGGAGCCTGATGCAGACCATATAATGCCTTATTGAGTTTACAGACATATTCCGGATGCAAAGGATCTTCAAAACCAGGAGGCTGCTCCACATAAACATCAGTATCAACCTGTCCATACAGAAATGCGCTCTTCACATCAAGCTGATAAACACGGAATTCCTTAAAGGACGCGAATGCCAAGAAGATACGAATCGACTCCAATCTTGCAACAGGAGCGAAAACCTCATCGTAGTCCAAACCCTCTACTTGATGAAAGCCTTGAACTACTAGCCATGCTTTCTTTATGATAACCACTCCTCGATCATCTTTTTTGATTCTATATACCCATCGAGTGCCGGTAGGATGTGCACCCTTAGGTAACGGTACCAGTTCCCAAACATGCAGCTTTTTGAATTACTGCAACTCCTCGTGCATTGCTTCAACCCAGTGTGGGTCTTTCAAAGCATCCTCTGTCCGTTTAGGCTCCACTTTAGATGGAAAACACGATTTTACCTCTGCGGCAAGATATGCAAGAGAGACAGGATCAGAAGAATCAGATGGGGATTCAGGATTCTCAACAGTAATAACTTGACTTCGTGTCTGAATCCCTTTATCCAAATGACCGATAATATTCTCCATCGGATGGTCCTTATTGATACGAGAACTTGGAATTTCGTCAGGCACAATGACAGAGTCCAAGTTTGTAAAATCGGCTTCCTGTGCCGAATCAAACTCAGCAGTATTCACAAGCAGTTCATCTTCATCATCAGACAACTCGGGAACATCAGTATATGTTTCTTGATTTCTTGTCGATGATTCAGGAACCTCAGCATTGGTTTGAGAAGGAGGTGGAGTAGCAGAAGCAGTCGGTGGCTTTGATGCTGATGGCGGAGATGTATCTGAAGACAAATCAAGGCCGTCGAGCAGTGTGACCACCTGATCAACTTCATCTTCTTCGTTAGGAAGATTGAATGAGTCAAAGATTGCATCATAGTTAAACAAACTGTGCGGGTCACTTTCCATGCGGATTTTAAGTATACCGAAAGCACGTGACTTCAAAATGTTCTTCCATGCGCTTAGTTGCCAAATTATACACTTGTTTGTTTGGAGAGTTATTTGAAAAACCCAAAAATAAACCTTCACTTGATTTTGCTCCAAATTTCACAACTCTCTCTTTTGGTGTACATAATTGTGCAGGGACACCCAAACGGTTCAAGAAACTGTAACGAAGGTTTTCGATTATTAAGCATCTCATATGACGTTTTATTGTGCTTCTTAACCATAGAAACCCTGTTAAGAATATAACAAGCGGTATTGACCGCCTCAGTCCAGAAGGTAATAGGCAGCTTAGAGTCTGCCAACATTCTCCATGCGGCTTCAATGAGTGTCCTATTTTGATGTTCAACAACTCCATTATGTTGAGGAGTTCGAGGAGCACTGAATTGATGATCAATGCCTTTTCTTAGACAGTACAACTCAATCGTTGAATTCTTAAACTCAGTCCCGTTATTAGATCGCAGTTTCTTGATCGACAAATTTCACAGGTTCTCTAGCTTATCAAATAGATATGTGAGAATCTCGGGAACTTCATCCTTAGTAGATAAGAAATACACCCACGAAAAGCGAGAATAATCATCAGTTACTACCAAGCATTATTGAGAACCTCCCATACTCTTCTTACTTACTGGTCCAAAGAGATCCATATGCAATAGCTCCAACGGACATGAAACGGAGTTCAACACTTTTGACTTAAGGGATTTCTTGTGTTGTTTCCCTTTTTGGCAGGAAACACAATGATCATTAATTCCAAAGGATTGCTTCGGAACTCCACGCACAAGATCGTTTTTCACCAAATAATTCATTTTCCGGAAGTGCAAGTCCCATACGTCTGTGACAAAGTAGTGATTCTCTTTCAGGAGCTCTTGAAAGTAGACACGTATGTTGAGTTGTTTCAACAGTCTTCATATACAAAATACGTGTCTTTTTGCCGAGGTAACCTCAGTAGCACCCAATCCTCAGGAATAAAGTATCCTGGTTTTAAAATGCAGCACTTAGTATTGGTAAATGCCGTAGTGTACTCTTTGTCGCACACTTGAGACACACTGAGCAGATTGTAGGTGAGCTGTTGCAAAAAATTAACTTTCTCAAAATTCACTTGCCCATTAGTGAGTGTACCATGTCCGGTTATAACACCTCCTTTATCATCAGCAAAAGTAACATATCCCCCATTGTAATCTTTAACTTCAGATAGCAGAGATAAGTCGCCTGTCATATGTCGCGAGCAACCACTATCGATATACCATCTACTGTTATGAACTGCTTCGGATTGTTGCGACATTATAAACACAAAAATCAATTAGTAAGGGAGACCCAAGCCTTTACAGGTTTGGGTAACCCCATAGCATCATCCACAATGATTACATCAGTCAGGATTTTATTTTTTAGCAAATCGAAAACATTGCCTGATGTATCATTGTCAGATGAAGAGTCAGAACATGACTCTTTGATCTTCCAAACCTTTTGAGATTTGGATGGTTGCTTGTTAACAACATTGAGCTTATCATGAATGACTTTGTTTGGCTCAATATTGTTAATCTCGGAAGCATGTGGTGGAGATGCAGAACCTCTCATGGATTTATGAGAAAAATTTTGAACTTTTAAGGTACGTGTAACTCCCCAACTGCCATACTTCTTAGCAAGCAATGGGCAGAAATTTATCAGATGACCTTGTTTCTTGCAGTAGAAACAAGATCTTAGCTCAACAACAATTTTGAGATTGAGGTATGAACCTTTGAGCTCAGCCAAAAGATGCATGTCCTGAGCATGCACACTGAGGTGTACAAGCAGAAGTTGAAACTTGTGAATAAGTTTTAGAAGATCTTTTATTAGATTTGTGATTAACTGGTTTTAGAATCTTCTTTGTAGGTTCAGCCTTGGCTTTACCTTTCATTTTATAAATCTCATCATAACCTTCACTAGTGAAGATATGATTGTCGTGGGTTACATTCTTCCTTTTTAAATAACCGTATTCTTCATCGGTTATATCCTCAATCTCAGTTACCTCCGTCAAACTGGCTGGAGGAATGGACTTATCGTTGACTTCTCAGACTCGGAAACCACAATAGGCTTAATAGGTTCAGCCTTAGATTCAGGTTTCTTAACAGACTCATTTACCGTGGGCTCAAACGGCTCAGCCCTAACATCAAGCTTCTTGACAGAGTCAACATTTTGAGCCTTCAATTTATCAGGCTCACTAGTCGATGCCTTAACTGGCTCAGGCATACTAGTTACAGGTTTTCGAGACTCATCTTTACCAATTTCAGCCTTATCTTCCTGTTCGGATATAGGATGATACTCTGTTGGTGGTGGGACATGGTGAAAACCAAGTCCTACCTTACCAAGCTCAGGCTTACTTATCTTTACTCTAACTGGCTTAACAGGTTTTATGTCTACTTTAGTGACAGTAGGCACAAAATCATTGATGACTTCCTGTTCAGGCATAGGAAGATAATCTTTTGGAGGTGGGACATGGTGATAACCAAGTCCTGCCTTACTTTTAGTATCAGTCCTTTGTTTCTGAAGGATTTCATCAAAGATCAGAGAAGACGTTGAAAAGTTTGATAGTTTACGATTTAAAGTAAGAAATGCAGCCTGGGAGTCAGCAAGATCTTTCTTTACGGAAGTTAGCATATCAACATAACTTCCTATTTCATCTTGCTGTTCAAAAATTTTGGCTTTTAATTCTTTATTTTCTTCAAAAATAGCTTTTAATTTCTTTTTAGAAGCCTTATAACTTTCAATTAACATTTCATTACTTTCCGTTAACTGCGTGATATTAGCATTAAGGCATTCATTGTCCTCTCTACACCTGTTAAACTGGTTAGTAAGTTTAATGCATGAAACATAGGATAACGGTTCATCATCTACCTCATGAAATTCAGCCATGAGAGCCGTATTTTCTTCTTCCTCATCCTCAGCTGCATCTGGCCAGCTGTTGTCCCATGGAGTTTCAGTCAGCATTAAAGCAGCTGACACCATTGCTTTCTCTTCAGCATTATTCGGAGAGGGTTTGGTTAAACCCGAAGGTGGAGTCTTATGCTTCTCACATTCACGAGAAAAGTGTCCATAGTTTTGACACTTGTAGGATTTTACCTTGCTTTTATTAAACCCAAACCCTTTTCTCCTGGATCATTCACCGATGTTCTGCTAGATTTCTTTAAGAAGTTCTTAACCCTTCTTGCCAGCACTGCCATGTTCCACTTTAAATCCAGCCTTTCCAGTTCCTCTTGATCAATCTGACCAAAGTCTTCATCATTAAAATCACCAACAGAGGCTAGAAATGCCAAAAATGTGGAGGAGTACTCTTCACCAGATGACATTCCTGAACTTTGAAAATAGGTACCACCAGATGGAATATTTGTGGTTACAGTACCACTAGATTTGCTAGCTATAAATGTGGTACCTGTAGACTGACTTGTTGAGACTGGAACATCTACACCATACAGTTTTGGATTTTGAAGGTGAGAAGTGGCCTTAGTCTCTTTTCTTTGCCTTCCAAGAAGCTCTGCCTCAATATGACCTATAAAATCTTCAAGCTCCATATCCATGATATCCTCATCCCTTTCCATTAAGAGGATGCGAGTATGCCACTTCTTGGGAAGTTAGTCAAGAAGTTTCTTATTCACGTCTGTCTTATTGAGTGTTATACCTCCTTCTAACAACTCAGTAACCAATTGAGAATATCTGCTGCACAGATCTTCCAGTGATTCATTAGGTAGCATATCAAAGACTTCATATTGTTTCTTGATCAAGTCTATTTTTTTCTTCTTATATTGTTCACTACCACCACACTTTTTCTCAAAGGCCTTCCACAAATCATATGCAATCTATTGTTGCCGTAATTGTCTAATGATAGGTTGAGGAAATGCCATAGTGATTGCAGAATGGGTTTTCCGTTCCATATCAAATGCCTTACGTTACTCAGGAGTCATGGATTTAATTGACTTTTCAGGAACTGGACCATTAAAGACTCCGGTTCTAAGAGGACGCTCATATTTTTCCTCTAAGTAGATCATCATCTCCGGATCATTAAGACCAACATATGATTCAAAGCATTGACGCCAATCTGCATAGCTCATTCCTGGCATATACATGGGAGGCTTATTTTCTGATCCCACCTCATTATTTTGCTTCAACATAGCTCCAACCGACTGAATAGAATGTGATGTAGAAGCTGACATTTTGAGTTACCTGCAAAATAATCGAATACACACAAAGAAAACACACTGTTATGCGACACAAGTATGTGTCGCAAAGAGGTCAAACGACACAAAGATTATGTCGCGGAAACTGTTGAATTCCAAAGTGCCTAGCGACACAAAGGTTGTGTCACAAAGTAGTAGCAACGGAAGAAAACCGTGTCTTATGTCGCAAGGTTGTGTCGCAAGCTTGTGTCGCCTAATCAAAGGCTTATGTCGCAGAGAACAGAAAGCGACAAAAAGATATGGCGCACCAACCCTAATCGCGACACAAGATTTTGTGTCGCAGCTTGTGTCGCAAAAACGGCTGCAGAAGCAATCAAGAAACCCTAAAATTCGTAAGATTCGTAAACCTAACGAATTTTCACGAATGAAGGATGAACAATAAACCAAAAATCTTCCAGAGAACTAATAGAATACAAATATAGCACCTTTCTATGAAGATCTAAACACAAAACAAGTTATTTTAAATCGAGAGATGTCCTAAATGGATTCAATAACGCAAAATCCTGAGATTTCGGCACTGATACCAACTATAGATCCCCTGTGGTCGGACCTAATTGAACCCTAAGAACCAATCGATGTGCGGAATCCAACGATTGATAATATAAACGTTTAAATGATTAAAACACAAAAAACATAAAGTATATGAATACTTAAAAGATTACCGATCAGATTAATTGCTGAAGCACGAGTACAATATACTGAAACTTTACCTAGGTTCGTCAACCCTAGAAAATGAGCCGAACACATCTATTTATACTCGACACCTAATCTGATCTATGCGACACAGGTTGTGTCGCCAAGCCGACTCATGCGACACAAGTTATGTCGCCAAGTTGACTCTTGCGACACAAAACCCTTGTGTCGCCAAAACACAAAATGTAATTACTTTCTAAATGCAAACGTCATAACTAATGTAATTACATATCTAACACATTACAGACTTAGACCAACTGACAGACACACTAAGATACACCAACAAGGCTACCGAATCCAAGGCCCCCTTTATCTTTGCTAGCGAGCACCAAGACCCACTTAATCTAGTGAATATTATTAGCCTCGTCATCCTCACCCTAAAAAAACTTAGCACACATCGATTCCAATTTCTTAAAAATCGTAACAGGCATTCTAAACAAAGACAAATAATAAGTAGGTAACGAACCCAATACGAAAGAAATAAGTACAAATCTACCCCCAATCGATTGAAGGTTGGCTCTCCATTTAGACATTCTTTTATAAAACTTATCAACAACATGATACCACGAATTAACTCGGTTCATATTAGCGCCAATAGGAATCCCTAGGTACATAACCGGAATTTTTTCCCCTTTACATCCCGCCATTTCAGCAATCCGTGAAATTTCAGTGTCCAAGACACCGGTACCGTATAAATTGGATTTCACAATATTCATTTGCAGACCTGAATAAAGATAAAAACAGTTGAAAATATCACAAAAATTAATGAAGTTCAATTGAGACCATTCACCTAAAACCATCACATCATCCGCATATATCAAATGAGATAATCTAATATCTCTAATGTTAATACCATTGAATTTATCAGCTTCTTTCGCATCTTCCATAGCCACATGAAAACCTTCCTTGGCAAGGATCAAAAGAAAAGGGGCCAGCGGATCTCCTTGGCGGAGACCGCGACCCAGCAAGAATTCTGATGTCGGACTACCATTCATGAGAACCGAAGACCGAGATGAACTGAGGCATGTAGTAATCCAGCCCACACATTTATGACCAAAACCCATATTACTAAGCACATAAATAAGATATTCCTAACTCAATGTACCATATGCCTTTGTGATATCCACTTTTAAAAACATAACTTTTTCTTTCTAGCTTTAAAAGAATTAACAATTTCATTCAAGATCATAGGACCATCAAGAATCTGTCGATTCTTAATAAAAGATGATTAAACCGGATCAACCAGCTCATCAATCAACATAGCAATACGAGATGCCAATATCTTATCAATAATCTTGTATAGAATTTCAATTAGGCTAATAGGTCTAAAGTCATTAACCAATAGAGGAGACAAGAACTAATTTATTAATATACATTCAAATAAGTTGTTAATGGAGAGCCAACCTTCACGGGTTGTTCGATGCATAATTTTATTTTATATAAATACGGTGTTAATGTCATTTTATATATTAAGAAATAAAATAGTTCAAATTTTATGATTAATAATAGGGTTTTTTTATCGAAAAATGAACAACTTATTCTCGTTTTTGTGTTTTGGGGTATAAGATATTCTTAACTTTTTAAAATGAACAACTTATATTAAAATTGGGATTAAAGGGTATATGGCTAAAAAGTTCGGAATATTTGATACGCGAAAACACGCTAATGTCAGTGATTCGGTAAATATGACATAGATTGGAGGATGGTTAAATGCTTCTTTGGGAAAAACAAGAATTATTGACTCATTAATCTTCCACAAATGGTTAAAAATTCCGAACTTTTTGGTCATATACCCTTTAATCCTAATTTTAAAATAAGTTATTCGTTTTAAAAAGTTAAGAATATTTGATACCCCAAAACACAAAAACGAGAATAAGTTGTTCATTTTTCGGCAAAAAACCAATTAATAATATATAATTGTAGAGTTTGTTAGTGAAAGCTTTTAATTAATAAATATATGTTAATATTGTGGCCTTCTGATCTATAAGATAATTTATTTAGTATAAGTTAAAAGTATTATCTGTAGATTATAATATGTTAACATACATCTCGGCTATATCTATAATTTTTTTGACATGATGTTTAAGTTATTTTTTCTTTGATAACATAACTTTTGAATAATAATTTTTATATTGAGAGAAATAGAAAGGTTAGTTAACAAATTTTAAAATAAGATGTATGATGTATGAATACCATGATTCAATTCGAATAGATTTTAAGTTGAGGAAATACCATTAAATTTTTAGTCTTGATGATGATTTAGGATGAAAAAAATATTAATACCAAGTGTTTTCATCAAGTTTGGTGTTAAAAAGGTGGGAATTACGTACGCAAAAACGTGACTTTTTACGTCCAATCAAATATCCCACACTTAGCCGTTGCTTGTCCTCAAGCAAAACTTCAAATATCCTCACTAAAAAATGTTTTTAGGCCAAACTTTTACAAATTAAAACATTTCTAAGAACAACCATTCTTCATACAAGTAACCTGTTTCAGAAAATCGAGATAAATAAGATATTTGTTCCAGAAATAAGAAATGAATATCTTTGGGCATGCTTCTGATTCTCGTGATCTTTGGCATACACATGACTAGGCGATCTCACCAGGTGGTCACTCAATTCACTCAACGGTGTATCGGGTTTCCTATCATTCTAAACAAATGAAACCGCTCAATAGCCAGTCATGTAGCATTCATCGTCATAAGCTTGATCGAGAATCAAATCTCCACCACTTAGGTGAGGATGGTGCTAATTATCCCATGACATTTATTGGGTTTTTATGTGAAGTGAGGGTTAAAAGGTATGAATAGTGGTTGTTTTCAGGGTTGAAGGGTTATGCGTATCTCAAGACTTTTAAACTTATGAAAAAATTTATTTAGATATAATTTTTAATGAAAAAGGAAACGGATAATGATAAGGGAGGAAGATAGCTATTTTGACTTCTATCTTTTTGAAAAGAAATGGAAGATTTTATATTTTTCAGAGATCGAAGTTTTCGAGAGATTTGAAGCACTTAGCTTTATTTTGGATGACATATTTTTGGCTTAGAATTTCTTTGCCAAGGAATTTCTAAGGGATTTTTATTTTTCTAACTACCTTTTTGAGATTCTTTCTTACTTTCATTTTTTAATCTTTTGATATTTCGAATTTCACTTGGTGCCAATTTTTCGCACCTCAGAATTCTCGATCATTTTGAGATTTTGATTATGAAGCTTTGAGTAAAACAAGAAATTTATGATTTTTGAGTGAAAGCAATAAGAATATCTAAATAGCGTTTTTCAAAAATTTAAAATTTCCAAGATAATATTTTGGTGGGTATAGAAGTGAATGGGTTTAAAACATGGGTTTTCAAGAATAAGACTCAACAGGGTTTACTAAGCGGATCATCGATACTAAAAATGAGTATTGGAAGGGTTAGGCTTGAAGATGTGACACCCCGCAAATTTAAACGCGATTACGTACTTTAAACACGTGCATACTTAGAGCTAATTCCCTACATAAGTGAATTCACACTATTTTTATGAGATAAGTCTACCAAAGCCCAACGATTTAATACACGTAGTATTACTTATTTCGTAATTAATTATAATTGTGTACAAAACAATCGGAATGAGTCCGACAAAACAAATATGCACGTTGATGATACGAAAACTTATAAATAACGTAAAACTATTTTTATAGTAGTTATTTGCATTGGAATATTGTCTAAACAATTATAGCATAATGAAAAACAAAACAATTATACGTTTTATATAAAACATAACCTACATGATTAAAATAACATTAACAAACTAAATAATAATACACATTTTAACGTATAACGATCGGGTAAACGAAATAATGCGTGCACGAGACCCAAAGGGGTCGGCCTGAACTCGGTCCACGGACCCGAACCGACCCACCCCCACGCATTTCCCTTTTATTTCTTCTTCCTTCTTCCTTTTTTCACACACACCATCACCTACCTTACTCTCTCTTCTCTCAACCTGCGAACACAAAACGCAACCCAAATCATCCCAAAAACACACCAAAAACGCAGCAATTTATGAATAGGATTCAAAGAAAATCGATCTCCACATCACGAGTTTCATCCCCATATTCTTCATTTTTGATTTTGTGGTAAGAAACGTTATCTCTCTTTTAAAAGTACTAGAAAGCTTATATTTACATGCTAGTTGTTTACATAATGCAATTATGTCCAAAAATCAACTTAAAATAAGTTCTTAAAAATAAAAGTTCGATCAGTTCGTCCTGCGAACTGAGATCTCAGTTGCAGTTCGTCTTGCAAAGCAAACCGAAACCAGCGAACCAAAAACCTTGACTCGTGAAGTCAAACTGCGAACCGAACCGACTTGCGAGTTGACCTGCGAACCAACTGCGAGTCGAGACTTGTGAGCTGAAATTTGTTCTGCGAACGCAATTCGGTTCGCAGCCTACCTTGTCTTGCGAACTGAATCTCAATTTGCATAGCGACCTCAACTCGCATCGCTAAGTCAATTCGCATGGCAGTTTCAGTCCACAACCAGACTTGGTCAATTTTCCCGGATTTGAATTTTAGATGCGTTTTTATTAAAGCAATGTAGTGTAAATAAAAATTTTCCCAGCTCGAAGTCCCAGCCAGGGGATATGCCCCTTGGACCCCGCCAGGGGTTACCACCCCTTGGACCCCGCTACCAGGGGCTCTGCCCCCGAACCCCCGTCATCCTAGTATACAAGAATTTGAACATAATAACAATACTTGGAAATTATTATTACAACCATCACCAACGGACTCAAACATGTTTTGTAAAACAAACTTTAGACATAACTAGTTGTGTAGACAACTAGCCTAGATGTTCTTGCGAGACTTCTACTTATATTACTACTTCTTACGTTTAGGACGTTAGGAACTTTACTTGGGCACACGCTTTGCTAGCTCTCACTACTTAGCTCACGAGGTGAGTTCACAGCCCCACTTTCAACTGTTTTACTACTTTTTAACATGGGGTGAAAAACATAGCCAAACTCTTTTGCTACATGTGCAAACTCTTATATAATTGCTTTTAGTGCTTTTATACAAAATTGATTATGACTGCGATCATACTATTACAACTATTGTTTATGAAATTGTGTTTCATTACCAAAACTATTGCCAACATGTAAGAACTATATTGGTATCTTACCAGAGAACGACCGGTACTATTTCTATCTAGTTGGAGAAAGACTAGTTGTGTATCTTACCGGAGAATGACCGGTACTTATTGTGTATCTTGTCTGAGAACCACCGACACTAACTTGGTATCTTATCGGAGAACGACCGGTACTAACTGTGTAACTCGTCGGAGAACGATCGGTGCTAACTTATGTATCTTACCGGAGAACGACCAGTACAATTTGGTAACTTGCCAGAGAACGACCGGTACAAACTTGAAAACCGCTGGAGAATGACCAGCAACATATTTTCAAACACATGTTTTGGGTAACATCCCACTAGAACTATATTTTGGGTAACATCCCACAACTCTTACATTTAGACAACATTCCAAACAAAGCTATTTGACTTTTAGGTCAACCAAAACTTATTTGAACATGGTTTAATAGTTGTGATTATAAAAACCTGTGAATTCACTCAACCTCGTTGTTGACTTTTTACTATGTTTTTCAGGGAATTAGCTGCACGTAAAACTGCTTACACACATGGAATCTAGGCGACCCGCGAAGCTTTTAGGATGCCAACTTTTTGAAACATATGGATTTCCTTTGTATAACTAATCTGATTTTGGTCATATTTATGAAATTCACTTTTGTAAAACTTAACTACTTTCATACTCATATGTTTCGATGAATCGTAAACTTTGTAACTATTTCTTATGGCATCTTCATTTATTGTTCTGCGATATCCATATGCTCTAATATGTATGTATGTACAATGTATACGTCTGCGCCCCCACTCGATCTAATGCTTCCGCAAAACATTCTGATAATCATAATTAACGAATTTGAGGGTGCGACAAAAGAGATATGAGAAAATGGTTTATTTCCTAGGGAATATCAAGGTCATCTAGTTGTACCTATACCACGTACGGTACTCACCAATGAGGTCTCGAAATGCATTCCAGGAGCAAGTTCTATTTCAGAAATGCATATATAGGCACACACAACAAATGAATAGTGAAACATTTAAAATGAATGCTTTTATAAGCTCAAGATACCTCACTGCAATTAATATGGGTTGTATGTGCTTAGCCATGCGCTGCCCCTAAGATTATCATTTCTTAATTTGAGAAATTCCTATGTTATTTACACTACTTTCCAAGATTACTTACTTATATTAAAAATGGCTCCTCTTAGAATTATTAAAATTCAAAGAAATAGCAGAGCTTAGCTGAATAAGTAGCATATCTACTATCGAAGTTAAGCTCATGCTTTTCTTTGTTTTACGAAATTTTTTTGATAATTTTTGATCAATTTTTAAAGTGAGGAACATATTCTGAGTTTCTATTTAGATATAAAAATCTATCTAAGGTATTCTATACTGCTATCCCACACTTAGAGGAACATTGTCCCTAATGTTCTCTTTAATGGAGATTATACTAGAAGTATAATCCCACACTTAGAGTTTAAACATGTAAGAAAATGTTTCTTAAGTGTTTGTTTGGGCTGGAATCCCACACTTAGTGATAAGCTTAGAATATTGTATTGATTACTTTTATTAATTAACGGTACTACGTAAAGCAAAAAGATAAAACATAGAAAGGATGAAGACACTCCCCAGATACCTAAAGCTGAAGATCTGAATATGTGCCGAAAAGCAGAAAGTCTTTGAACTTGACGTCTTTGTTTTGCGGCAACTCCATGAGGATTATTCAGCTTTTTAGGGGGCTTCTAAATATGAACCGAGCCTTCCATTTCAACCATATCTTGCGAATCAATTTCTTAACTGTGAACACTTTGGATATACCCCTTTTAATTCAACTCCACATTTTTGCAATGAAAAGGAATCACTGTCTCAGAATGAAGAGATGTTTTCTATTACAAATCATTTTGTAGAACATATGTTTTAAACAAGTTCGAGCATAATGCATAAAATTAGTATGCAAGTACCTCACATGCTCGAAACATATAAACTAATTTCCCGAAAGTATTTTATGAGACCAGTGATTTTGCAAAAGATGAGTTGTGACTTAAAAATATTTTGAAAATATTTTTTGAGGTATATCCAAGTGTGAAGGATATTCAGAGATTTTCTTCACTTATTAACACACAACCACTAACACGTCTTATTGCATGGGTTGCCTCCTGAGAAGCGCTACTTTTAGAGTCGAGAGCTCGACTTTCCTTCCTTCAGAATCAGTGGGTGATATAACTTCCAAGGCCAATGGTGCTGGAAGGTGGAATCCTGGAATAGAGCCTTAGGAAATGGTAGGTGATGACATGAGTGATATTTGGGATCCTTTCCACATGAAGAGGGAAGCTTTCAAAGTGTTTTTCAGCAACCCTTTGCAAGTGAAGGAGATCCCACGTGATATCATCGACTGACTTAGAGATGACTCCGTTGGAATCAAAGATGAGGACCCCATTGTACCTGATAACCTCACGCTCGGGACGTTCTTGCCTCAACGAATCCATGAAACCAAAGAAGCGAAGATGTATATCTTCATGATCAGCTGTGCTGGGGTTTCTTCCTAGTGCATGGATGGATCCTTGAATACCCTGGAGAAGTTGTTTTTGATGATCGGAATATGTGAGGTTTGAATTTTGAAAGATATTCATAATTGTGTAGTAAACCTCACGTAGACTTTCATGGAACAGCTGTCTTGGGTTCTGAGGGAACAGTACCAAAGATTTCTGAGGGTCGTT
Source organism: Pseudognaphalium luteoalbum (assembly GCA_963422505.1). NCBI lineage: Eukaryota > Viridiplantae > Streptophyta > Magnoliopsida > Asterales > Asteraceae > Pseudognaphalium > Pseudognaphalium luteoalbum. Next base: position 81,789,634 of record OY730197.1, read on the forward strand.
CCGTGACAAAGTTCGCAGTGTTGATCATCGTTCCATTTGGTATGGAAGAAGGGATGGCATGCGTCCTTTCGTCTAAACTCACGTACTCGAGCTTCTCGATAATGTTGTGGCGTGGTGTTTAATGGTTCAGTCGATGTAAAATCTATGTGGTGAGGTATCATCAATGTGGTCATTATCGGCTATGGAATCCTTCAATCCTTTTAGATCATTCATGATTTGAATTTCTACTTCCTCCTCAGGGTTTCCCGATGCATAGTCCAAATTATACCTATAAGAATGTAGCAAACTAATTTGCTGATTAGAATATGGAGACCTGATTAGGGCTTCATAGACCTTGCCATATATGACTTTTTATTCCTCAAAGAGTTCTAGCTCGTCTACAGCAGGTGTGTTATCAATATGATGTTCTTGCAGAACGTGAGTCGCTATATCTTCGGCGAAGGCATGAATGCAGTTTTGTAGGAATTGAGGAATCCTAGAATTATTAGCGTGATAGAACCGTATATTCGGCGTTGATTTCCTCAATTAAGTCTCTCTGTCTCAGAGTGTACTCATTGATCGAATCTATGATGATAGTCATTATTATTCAAAAATCATCCTCAAATCTTGCAATAGCACTGATCATCTCTTCATGATTAGAGACGACCTGAACTTGGATGATCTTGAGAGGAGGGTAAGGAATGGCATGAGATTCTTGTAGGTGGATAGAGCGAACATCTATCAGAATATCCATGAAGAAGACGTCATCCTCATCACTGTCCTTTGCTGGAGTATCAGAATCCTGAGAATCAGGGAACTCAACAGTACCGGGTGGTGGCTGGGTTGCGTCGATGATTTGTGATATTGGCTGAGAAGAGTCCATCTCGATGTCTCTTTCATTCTCAGTGTCAGAAAATAAGTGAGAGTGATCAATCAGTGGGTCTTCTTCTGAATCATCATTTGACAGAATGATTGGATTTTGAATGTACTTGAATTGCAAGATCTCTTCTGTCGGGGAGTGAGAATCAAGGAAGTACTCATGAGGTGGTGTAGATTGATATACATCCTCTTCTTCTGGTTCTTCTTCTTGTTCATCCTCTTCTTGCTCTTCTTCGGATACCTCCATTTCCTTTTCTGAATTGGCTTCTAACTCTGAATCTTCCATCTCTTCTGATTCGGATTCCTCCATTTCAGAGATGAGACAGGTATGGTTATCGGGTACGTATGAGTCTAAAGGTTCTGACTCAGATGTGTCATCATCGAATGTGATTCTGCTAGTGGATATTGTGTATATCTCAGCTTGCTCTAGATGAGAACTATCAGCCTAATCAACTTGGAAGGATATAGTCTCTCCGTTTGCTCGAAGGCTTATAGTCTGCGAGTATACATCAATGATAGCTCGGGAAGTGTTCATGAAAGGCCTTCGTAGGATGATTGGTATATTGATATCTTCATGTATATCCATCAAAACGAAGTCAGTGGGAAAAAAGAATTTATCAACCTTAACCATTATGTTTTTGGCTATCCCTCATGGATATCGAATAGATTGATCGGCGAGTTGCATGCTCGTTTTTGTAGGCTTAAGGTTCCCTAATTCTAGTCTGACATATAGAGAATAAGGCATGAGGTTGATGTTGGCTCCAAGATCGGCCAAGGAGAGGATATTGTCAGACTGATAGATATAACAGGGCAAGGTAAAACGACTAGTGTTTCCTAATTTTTCGGGCATGTTGCTTATGACGGCTGAACATTCCGTGTTCAGAAGGATAGTAGATACGTTGGGTATCTTTTAATGGACAACATTCGTCTAATGTGCTTAGCACTAGTAGGGATTCTAGACATGGTGTCTAAGAATTTTGCATCAAGTTTGAAGAAGTTGACCTTGTACTTTTGCTTTAGACGATTAGGAAATGGGAATTTTACTTCTCTTTCAGGAGTGGGTATGGATGGGGTCTCGTCTGCCTTTGGGACAGGAGATTCTTCCTTCACCGGAGAAGGAGTATTAGGCTGGCTCGGTGCCACCTTTGGGTTTGTAGAGGTAACTTGTTTGGCCTCTTTCACGTGTGGGTTGTGAATAGTGTTACTTGGAAGGGTTCCTTGAGGTCGAGTATCAAGACGCTGAGCCAACTGACCAATCTGGTTCTCAAGACTCTTATGAACCGAGAGTTGGTTTCTAAGGAACAAGTCAGTCTGGTCTTGCCTTGCAGTAATTTGGCGAGATTGTCATCCGAACTAGTGACGGGTACAATGGTCTTTGTAGCATCACTAGGTGAGCTGACATCTGGTGCAGTTAAGGATAAGGGTTGGTTGTAGGTAAGTTGTGGTTGTTGTGGGTAGGATAGGTATCTTGGTTGGTATTGGGTTGAAAGGTTGGTTGGTTATTTCGTGGAGGGTATTCAGTGTTTCGAGTCCTAGGTGGAGATTTTCAAGAGAAACCGGGTGGATTTTGTGATCGAGTTGGGAATTGTGCGTAGTAGACCATGTCGTTAGCTAGATCTTCATACTCAACTTGATATTCTTCCGTAGGAAGGTGAGCACAGTTCTGGCAAGCCTGAACTTGGTGGATTTGCTGCGGTTGTTTCTTTAGCTCTCCCAACTGTTTCGTGAAAGACTCAATCTGCTCACTCAAGGATTTGATTGTCTTAGGTTGGATTTGGTTGTAGGAGGATAGAGGTAATGATGAGGATTACTCATTTGTCTTCCAGTCATGATGGTGCATCATCATATTCTCGAGCAGGTTCCAAGCTTCATCGTCTGTGAGTTGCATGAAGTTACCTTGAGCAACGACGTCAAGAGTTATGCGGTGGTTTGGAACAAGACCGTTGTAAAACGTGCATAACTGGGCAATCTTTTCGAGTTGGTGGTTTAGGCATTTCTTTAGAAGGATCTTGAATCATTCCCATACCGTGTAGATAGACTCATCATAAGCTTGATGGAAGTTTGTGATGTCATTTTTGGACTTGGTTTGTTTTGATGGAGGAAAGTACTTGGTTAGGAATTTAGTAGCCATATCCGTCAATGAGGTGACTGAGCCGGTCTCAAGTCCCTCAAACCATGTATGGGCATGAAGAGCGAGAGAATAGGGGAACAAGTATAGGCGAACTACATCATGCTCAACCCTGTTCTGCTTATAAGAGTTGGAAATCTGAATAAATTTGTCGATACGGGCGTTAGGGTCATCACGGGGTAAACCGTGAAATTGAAAGTTGTCTTTGATGAGTTGAACAATGTGGTGTTTAAGTTCGAAAGATGCGCCTTCGATTACCGGATAGCTGATGGGTCCTTCTCGTCCTTCGATAGACGGTTTGCTATGGTCGGCGAGAGTGATCCGTGCGGCCATCTGTTGGAAGCGAGAGCGTCTTACTTTGCGGTTTGTTCGGATAATTGACTCAGGATCAGGTGTGTAAATGAGTGGTTCAGTTCTGGATGATCTGGTCGATCGTCGTTGTGTGTTGTAGGAAGGAATTTTCGGTTGGAACAAGGAAAAGAAAACTACGGGTATTTACAAGTGGTACTAAATACAAAAGTTCGTATAGATGCCTTAGAGTCATACAATTGATTCCCCGGCAGCGGCGCCAAAAACCTGATCGAGCCCCAGCGGTCGATTCAGGAATCGCTTCCAGTCATCGCGAAACTTCCTGATATCGTGTAAAAAGTCACGTTTTTACTACCGATATCTCTCTCATTCTGGAACAATACTTGGCAAATAAACTCATATAATGTTCAAATAAATGGAACTTTGCTAAGAAGGTTAAAATAGAGTTGCACGAGAAAAATCAAGCAAATCGGACGAAAAATGAAGATTCCACACACGTTTGAAGATTCAAGACATCAAGACAAGATTTAGAGGCAAAGTACCCATCACTGATATCCATCTTATCCAAGATGTTCGTTTTCAAAATACGAACCTAACAGAAGAAGAATTAACAATAATGGATGAAGAATGAAGATTCTACATACGCCGGAAGATTCAAACGATTCGTATGAGACATCCAAAGATAAGTGACACTTTTCAGGGATTTCTTTTCTTCAAAGTCTTCGTTTTTGAAAAATAAATCCAACGCAAAAAGAATTGACGAAAACGGACGTATAACGAAGAAGATACGAGCGATTTAAGAAACGAAGCGAAAGACGGCGAACCAGGACGGCAACATGGCAGCCGCCGCCGGCCACCATGCCACCGCCGCCGGCTGCATGGGTGGCAGCGCCGGCCACCATGCCCCCGTCCCCCATCCGCTTTTTCGTCCTTGCTCGTACTCGCAGGGTACACGTGCTAGGCCTTTTCCACAACTCTAGTGTACACGTGCTAGACCTTTACGCGCTTTAGGTTACATGTGCTAGAAACTTTTCCACCTTTTGCTAACATATGCCCCAAGTTGCTAAAATGCACCAATTTTCTCCTATAAATAGGAAGCTCAATGGATCATTTCAAAACACACCTTCCTAGCTTGTTTTCTCTCACTCTAGAAATAAGCTCCAAGTTTCTCACTCTACATTCTTTCTTTAGATTAGTTTTAACTAGTATTTAAACTAGTTTAGGAGTTTAATTAGGAATAGAAGGAAAGTGCGGAACGCATTATAATCTTCGGTGTGGCTCAGAATTGTGTCAATTAATTCAAGTCTATTCTCTCTTGCATTTAATCCTGGTTCTTTCTATCCTTATCTATCTTAATTAATTACGTTTATATTAATTATACTAGATTTAGTTATTGCCATGATTAGAGAGTAGTATACTTGTTGTGTTTGCTTGCGATGTAGTTAGTTAATTATGGGATGATTTATAATTAAATATTAAAGATCGGTAGTATTGCTTTGATCGTCTTATTGCATGTTCTTGTTTGATTGTTGCCTTAGGATCATCATAGTAGTAAAATATAAACGGTCTTAATTATCGTAAAGTAAATGACGGCCCTATTCGACTGTTACTCGATATAGTACTGGAAACACTTCAAGGTGGAGTACAAATGTATGGAAGTCGAGGAACGACCGAAGGTAGTCATATTACGAAACGGTACAATATTACGAAGTAATATGACGGCCCCTATTCGACTGTTATTCGATATAATACTGGAAACACTTCAAGGTGGAGTACAAATGTATGGAAGTCGAGTAACAACCCAAGGTAGTTATATTACAGACTAATATATAAAATGAGAAACCTAGTTTAATCAACTGATGTCGTGTAAACGAAGCTCTAGCTTTAAAAGTGGAATACACCTTACTTACTATAAACAACTAATGCAAGAATACCTGGTCATATGATAGTATAGTATGATAAGTCCGAGTCGAACACGAGGAACGGATGTCAATAGCAAATAAAATGGATATTGTTAGAAGTAATGAAAGCAATTAAATATGGGGGCGTTTTAGTTCCGAACGAACAATTGACTAACGATTATGAAAAGTGATTTTAATATTAAAACTTAATTAAAAAGAATGAAATGATAAAACAATTAATCAAATAAATTTACTTGATTCAAATGATAGAGGAAATGTATTCACTTAGACTACTTTCCTTAGATTCCGGTTATCACTTTATTGATTTGCTTCAAACATGAATTTTATTGCGACGTAACTAATAAGATAACCCCCTTTACGAGGTAAGTTGATATAATACAATTAAGAAAGACACAAAGTTGTTTTCAACACGTTAACATTTAAGTAACATTGCCCACCAAATTGTATTCTAGATTAAACCTACGCCATTTATGTGATTTACATTTATGACTTGAATCAACAAAGTCTATAACTAATAGTTATCTTGTTCATTAATGATTAATATTGATTATTAACCCTAACCTATCAAACTCAATCTATTCAGCAATAATTGCTAACCAAAATCAACAATTATCAATAATCTCTTAACCAAATGGAACTCAATCTCAATCAATCAAGAAACCACGTTAGGTAATCAACAATAATCAATCAATAACCAAGGATCGTCAAATAAGCACATAAACATTCATAAAATCCAATGTATTCCGCAAATCAATAATCAAACCATCATCTAAGTATCATCATCCAAGTAAATACATAAAAGACTTAGCCAATCATATTGTTACAGAAACTCAGATCCACAAATAAAACTGAAATCATAAGCAAATGAAAAGGATTAAAGTATTCGAACTGAGAAACCGAAAGAATGATTGAATAACCGAAAGGACTTCGATTCTTCTTGCCTCTACCTTCAAACGTGCTCTGAAAATGGTGCTGGAATGTGTGAGAATCGGTTGGAGAGAAATGATAAGTGGTAACCCTCAAATGAAGTGAAATTAGGGTTTTATATTTTTTTCTGTCGAATCAATCTATAAGCCGTATGGAATTTCCATACGCTGTATGGATGCGAAAGCCCATGGTCCAGGTGCGTGTAACTGGCAGCCCGGCTCACTCAATCTATACGCCGTATGGATGCAAAATTCCAACTTTTCACCATTTCGACTATCTTCTTCAAACTTCAACTTTTTAGCTCGTATTCTGATTCTTTTCCGATTCAAGCTCCAATTAACTCCTAAATGAAAATATGAACGAAATCAGTATCTTATTCAAACAAATTGCATAAGAATTTAATTAAATAAGGGGTAAATAGTACTATAATCTAGTACATTTTGGCGTTCATCAACATCCCCCACTTGAATCCTACTTTTCCTCAAGTAGACTTATGATTAAAACTTTCAAAAACTTCAATATAAACGGCAAACAAAAGTGCAAAAGGACTTACATACTACATAGCATTCCGCAATTCAAATTTTTATCTTAAAATTGCTTCTACTATAAGCTTTAGCAATCAAGAAACTGGAAAACAATTTCTAATATATTATTATTAAACATAAAAGATGATACACCATGATTATCGATATTGTTGTCCACTTAAACAATCTATAATTCAGAAATTGAGCTCAACTTTTTATTATTGTAGCAGGCTTTTCCCTTGATTCTCAATAGCAAAATACCCTCATACAACTAACGTGCTACAATTCTCCACATAATGAATATCCAATTAAATCAATCATTTTTCAAACCAAGACATTGGTGACAGGTATGTACCTCAGTACAACAGAGCGATATAACTTGGCTTTGGTTTTTCATACATGAGTTCTTTGTACTCATTTCTTTATTTTATTTTATTTTATCAAATATACAGACGGAAACCAGGTTTGTACTTATGTACAACAGAGGAGACAACACCCATCATATTCCCAAATGATGATAATTAGGATTCCAAAATTATGGATTATAACATGCTATCATATAAGGATAAAGACTAAGATCATACCTTGCTAAAAGATCCTCTTAGGATAAATCCTACATTATGCATTAGATTTCTTAAGAGCTTAAAACCTTCATATAGATTGCCTATCAATACATCATATGATGAACTATCTAATATTTAAAATTAAGTTCATTTCATCCTTTAAATTCCCAAAATATGTTACAAGATTCGCTAACTTACACAGAATACAATTTCAAAAGAAACATTTAAACTGAAAAATGACTAACATAGAATGCCCTTTATCTTGCCAATATGCCGATATTTACCATTCATATCTTAAGGACAACAAACTTCTTGAGACTTCTATTCCCCCATCCCCCACTTAAAAATATGCAATGTCCTCATTGCAAAAAGAAACACAAATAAAAGGGAATAGAAAAGAAGTGAACAGAAAAACTCCCCTGATCTATCTTCAAATTGAAGTCTTCCAACAGCATCCTCTTACAAGAGCTTATTAACAAACAAAAACAAACAAAATAAATAATTAAGAAAAACAACGGGTTGTCTCCCGAAAGCGCTTTTGTTTATCACGTCTGTAAGCTCGACACTTTGCTCCATAACTTAATTAAAATTCATCTCCAAATCCCTTTTGGAGTCCCTTGCATCACCATAATACTTCTTCAATCGACTACCATTCACCTTGAACGTCATCCCAGAATGACCTTTCAGGTCAACAACACCAAAAGGATAAACCTTTTCAACTATGAAAGGTCCTGTCCAATGAGTCTTTAACTTCCCAGGAAACAAATGTAGAAGAGAACTGTATAAAAGCACCTTGTCACCTCGTTCAAATGAATTATTTGATTTAAGGCGTGAATCATGCCATTTCTTGGTGCGCTCCTTATACAGTTTTGCTTTGTCATAAGCATTTGTCCTCAACTCCTCTAACTCCTGTAACTGTGCCAAACGCTCCTTTCCTGCCACATGATAATCATGATTGCATTGTTTCAATGCCCAATACGCCTTGTGTTTCAATTCAAAAGGTAGGTGACATGCTTTCCCATACACCAGCCGATAAGGAGTAGTACCAATGGAAGTCTTAAAAGAAGTCCTTGCAGCCCATAATGCATCATCCAACTTATCTGACGAATCCTTCGGATTTCCATCAGTTGAACGTTCTAAAATACGTTTCAACCCGCGATTAGTCACTTCAACTTGTCCACTAGTCTGTGGATGATAAGCAGTAGAAAACTTTTGATTGGCTCCATACTTCTTCAAAACTTTCTCCAATTGCACATTTGCAAAATGCGTTCCACGATCACTAATCAACCCCTTAGGTGTTCCAAATCGTGAAAATAAATGTTTAAGGAATTTTATCACTACTCTCGTGTCATTAGTAGGTAATGCTTTTGCTTCTGCCCACTTTGAACCATAATCTATTTCCACTACGATGTATTTGTTTCCATTGCTTGGTGGAAATGGTCTCATAAAGTCGATTCCCCAGACATCGAAAATCTCACTAACCATAATAGGATTTTGTGGCATCTCATCTCTTTTAGAGATCCGTCCAGTTCGTTGGCAAGCATCGCATTCCTTTACATACTCATATGCATCCTTATAGACAGTTGGCCAGTAAAATCCTGCTTCAAACACCTTCCTTGTTGTGTACGATGGCCCATGGTGTCCTCCCGTAGGACCGTTGTGCACTGGCTTAGAATATTCATGCATTCTTCTCCATGAACACATCTCCTCACCATTCCATCAGCACACTCCCTAAACAAAAATGGGTCTTCCCAAAAATAATGTTGTAAGGCCGAGAAAAATCTCTTTCATTCATTATACTTTATCTCGGTAGGAAGAATTTTTGTAACTAAGAAGTTGGCGTAATAAGCAAACCATGGAAGCTCACTCATGATAAACTTCATTAAACTCTCATCGGGAAATGTATCCTTAATTTTCGATTCATCTAACTTTTCTAACTCCGAATTTTCCAACCTGGAAAGGTGATCAGCGGCTAAATTCTCATCTTCTTTCTTATCACAAATCTCTATGTCGAATTCTTGCAACAAAAGAATCCACCTTAGCAATCTTGGCTTCGCATCTTGCTTGCTAAACAAATACCTCAACGCTAAATGATCTGTAAACACTACTGTCTTTGATAGAATCAAATAAGATCAAAACTTATCAAAGGCAAACACAACTGCAAGCAATTCTTTTTCGGTTGTAGTGTAGTATCTTGCGCGTTTGTCAAGGTCTTACTAGCATAGTAAATCGGTTAAAATTTCTTATCAACCCTTTGCCCTAACACTGCTCCTACAGCATAATCACTAGAATCGCACATTAGTTCAAAGGGAAGATCCCAATTTGGACTAATCATGATGGGTGCAGATACTTACTTCTCTCTCAACACATCGAATGCATCAAGATATTCTTTGGAAAATTCAAACTTTGCTTCCTTCTCCAACAGTTTATTCATCGGATGAGCTATCTTGGAAAAATCCTTAATAAAACGTCGATATAACCCTGCGTGTCCCAAGAAACTACGGATGCCCTTGACATTTGTGGGAGGAGGTAACTTTGCTATTGCCTCTACTTTAGCCTTATCCACCTCGATTCCAACGCTCGAAATCTTATGTCCTAATACAATCCCTTCACGGACCATAAAATGAAATTTCTCCCAGTTCAACACAAGATTCGAACTCTCACACCTCTGCAACATTTTCTCTAAATTAACCAAACATTCGTCAAACGAACTCCCAAAGATGGAGAAATCATCCACAAATATCTCCATACTATCTGCAATCATGTCATAAAAGATTGCCATCACGCACCTTTGGAATGTTGCGGGTGCATTGCACAACTCGAATGGCATTCTTCTATACGCAAATGTTCCAAATGGGCAGATGAATGTGGTCTTATCTTGATCGTTAACATCTATTGGAATCTGAAAATATCCGGAAAAACCATCTAGAAAACAGTAATATTCTTTTCCGGCCAGACGCTCGAGTATTTGATCAATGAAAGGTAGGGGAAAGTGATCCTTGCGCGTAGCATCGTTCAACTTCTTGTAGTCAATGCACACTCTCCACCCAGTGACTATCCTTGTGGGGATCAATTCATTCTTCTCATTTGCAACCACCGTCATACCTCCCTTCTTGGGTACAACGTGAATGGGGCTAACCCATGGACTATCGGAGATGGGATATATTAACCTAGTAAATTAATAATTTCTTTTCTCACCACATCCATGACCTTCGGGTTTAACCGCCTCAAAGGTTGCACCACAGGCTTGAAATCAGACTCCATAAGAATCTGGTGAGTGCAATAGGAGGGGCTTATTCCCTTGATATCGCTAATTGTCCACGCGATAGCCTGCTTGAGCTCCTTAAGCACCCTTAATAAACTTTCCTTTTCCGTAGGTGAAAGAGTTGCCAAAATGATTACAGGCAGATCTGATTGCCCTTGCAAGTAAGCATACTCCAAATGAGCTGGCAACTCCTTCAACTCTAACTTCGGTGGTTCTTCAAATGAGGATTTAACTGCAAAAACATCCGATCTTGAACATGGAATACCATGCATGGTAATACGCGTTTCCGTTTTGATGGAGATTCCATTCGTCAAGATTGACTCTTCACTCTCCTTAAACTTGACTACTTCATTCTCTAACTCCTCATCTCACGTTGTCTCAATCTCCTCTAGCAGTTTATCGAACTCCTCAATATCACGGATTGCCTCGATGCTCCCCGTCCATCCTTCCAGAATCATTGGATCAAGATCTACGTCATCCTTTAGACTTTGCAAGAACTCATCATCGTCAGACAGTTCTTTCGCACTAGCAAAGTAACAAGTATCATCCACAGAGGAAGGGTATTGCATGGACTCATTTACATTGAACACAACCTTCTCATCCCCAACTCTCATGGTGATTTTCCTATCAAAAACATCGATCAATGCTCTTGAAGTGGATAGGAAAGGTCTTCCTAGAATAATTGGTACCTTGGGATCTTCTACCATGTCGAGAATCATGAAGTCGCAGGGAAACATGAACTTATCAACCTTGACTAAGACGTTCTCAACCATCCCTCTTGGATATTGGATAGAACGATCAGCTAACTCAACGCACATTCGAATGGCCTTGGGTTCTCCTAGCCCAAGTCTAGCATACATAGTATAGGGCATAATAGATATGCTAGCTCCAAGATCCGCTAGTGCATTTGCGATGTCCAATTTACCAATGAGACAGGGAATAGTGATACTCCCAGGATCCTTCATTTTTGGTGGTAACTTGTTTTGCATCACAGCAGAGCATTGCTCATTCATCGTTACAGTGGTTGCCTCCGCCAATTTTGACTTATTAGTCAAAAGCTCCTTCAAGTATTTCGTATACTTAGGCATTTGGGCAATAGCTTCTACAAACGAAATGTTGATATGAAGCTGCTTCAAATTTTCAAGGAATTGATGATAATGAGCTTCATCCTTTCCTCTTCTCAAAGCTTCAGGGTATGGCGGGGGTGGCATATGATCCTTTGCATATTGCTTATCCTTCGCAATTTGATCAGCTTTCATGTCCTCCGTAGGACTTTTAACAACTTCCACTTCCTTCTCCTTTTTCGACAAAAGTTCAGATACAGGATTCTTACCGAAATAAGGGTCTTCATGAACCTTTCCACTTCTGGTGGTAACCGCTTTAGCTTGATCTCGTGGATTGGTTTCGGTGAATCCATGTAGGGTTCCTGGTAATCTCTCTTGGAGAACCTTAGCTATGTTTGAAACTGTTCCCTCAATTTGCTTTAGTGCGGCACCTTGATTTCGTTCTAACGCTTCAGTAGTGTCCATCCGTTGTCCAGAACTAGCAATAAATTGCTCGTTAGTAGTCAAAAACTTCCCCATCATTTCCTCCAAACTAGTTTTCTTCTCGGGAAAAGGTGTCGTGGGTTGTTCCTTAGAATAGAAGCCTGGCTGAGTCAGGCGGAATTGGCGACCTCCTTCTTGATATGGTCTTCGGAAAAAGGTTCCACCGCCTTGGCGGTAGTTTCCTTGAGCTTCGCCAAATTTTACTTCCTCTTTCGCTTCTCCAGATTTAATTTCAGGGCAATCTTTGACTAGATGCGTTCCTCCACAGTTATCACACCCTACTTGGATTACATGAACAGTCTCGGTTACCTTCGTTATATCTCTTCCCATGCTGTCAAGCTTAGTAGTGATGGCGGTGAGTCCATCCTCATTGCTAACCGACCTCTTTCTCCGACTAGTTCCATCGTCCCAAAGCTGAGAATGCTTTGCTTGGTCACGAATTGCCTCTAAAGTGTCTCTTGGAATCTTCTTCGGTAGAGATCCTTGAGCATCCAATTGATGTCTTGTGGCACGATCCACTCCTTTGTAGAATACCATCATGATTTGTTGATCGTTTAGGTTGTGCTGTGGGCACCTATGCATCAAATCCTTGTATCTTTCCCATGCTTGGTGAAGTAACTCGTCAATGTCTTGCTTGAAATTCCTAATCTCGTCGATCATCTTCGATGTTTTGGATGGCGGGCAATACATCTTCAGGAATTTCGTGCGCAGATCTTCCTACGTGGTGATGGATCCAACTGGTTCGTTTGAAGTCCATCTCTTAGCGGCTCCCTTTAGTGTTATTGGGAACACTCGGAGCATGAGTTGATCGCGCGTAACATCGGGAACTTTGAACATATCGGCGATTTCCAGGATATGCTCGACGTGCTCGTTAGCATCTTCCTTTTCTTTGCCTAGAAAAGGGTTTTTCTCTAAGCTCCTTGAGGAATTGTCCCTTGATTTCGATCTCCACTTCTCGCGCAATGGCGGGCCTCACTACTCTGGGCCCAATATTGGTGCGCATTCGGCTTGAATACTGCTCGAGAGTCATGTTGGCAATGTCGTCCGCAATGTCGAGATCTGGTTCCGATTGATCGCTGGGATACTCGGTTGGTGGTCTTCCGCGATACTCTCCTTGTTCGTACTCAAAATCCAAATTGTAATTGGAAGCCAATGGTGTGTGAAGATTGTAATCTAATATCTCGTCCTCTTCGTTCGGAAAGGGTTGATTATTGGTGAATGGAATGGTGCGGAATACGTGCGTAATCTTTGATGAAACGTGCGTTCGGGTTCTTCAAACGAAACGGCAGGGTTGGGATCCGATGTTCGGGTCATAAACGTCCTGCAATAAACTTACCAAGTGTGACACCCGTCAAATTAGGACTAGTAATTAGTGCCTAATCAAGTGTAATACATGTAATTAGTACCGTGTTAGGCTAATTAATGTATCAATGTATATATTGTTGAATATATAAAAGTATGCGATTTGATTAAATCGTACAAGTTTTAAACCGAATGCAATTCGGTTCAATTAATACGAATGTTGGTGAACAATTTTATTAAATAATATAACATTATTTAATAACTCTATTTCATCAAAAATATTATTTAGATAATATTTCAACTCAAATTCGTATCGTGCAAACTACAATTATGCGATTTAAACAATAAACGCGCGGACAACCAGAACAAGAATAAGTTATATTTTATAATATAACTCAAGTAAAAGTATCTAATGAAATACTTCAACAAAAACCTTAGTAAATATTCGTATTTAAAATAAATATTTACACGATTAAACGATCGGGGAAACGAACATCGCACAGAGCGTAAACGCGGGGGATTAAAATTTGGGAGATTCCCTCCCCCTTTTCTCCAAAAATCTGCCAAAATCCCTCTCTCCCCTCCTCATTTTCATCATTTCACTCTCTCTCTCTTTCTTACTTTCTCTCTTTTCTCTCTAAAAACAACCACCACCAAAAACCACCACCAAACTCACTTGAATCACTACACTCGTTTGGAAGAAAAGATTCATCGCGACACGATCTACATTTCCATCTTTCCGGATTCCTTCGGCGTTAAGTTTGTTAGTTTCTGACAAAACCCGAAACACTCCGATTTCACTTATTTTTACTTGTTTATGGGTTCTTTAAGCTTGTAATGTTCAAATATTGGTTGCGTTAAAGTTTCAAGTCAAACGGAAACTGAAAAACACCTTTTCGGCTCATTTTCCGGCCAACAGCTCGTTGTATCACAGGGGCTCCACGCCACCTGCGACACAAGGCCTTATGTGACACCCGTAAAATTAGGACCAGTCATTTATTCCTAATCATTGAGAAATACATGTAATTAGTACTATGTATTAGGCTAATTGTATGTATCAATATATATATCGTTGAATATATATCAGTACGCGATTAAATTTAATCGTGCATTTTCAAATCAGACAAATTCCGATTTATTTACACGGGCGTTGGTGAAAACAAATATTAAGTAATATGAAACTATTATTTAATATACTCAGAATTTATTATATATTAATTCGATAATATATAAAGTATTGGTATCGTACATTGTTTTACATTCGCGACAAAACTTATAAATAATGTATTATTATTGGAAATAATAATTATTATTTACATTAGACAAAAATAAAACATATTCATTTTATTCAATCTTACTCAAACGCGACGAAACCATTCAAACCATATCCGTCATTCAAACTTGAAACGAAGATATATTTTTATATCTCACTAAAAGTATTTTTATAAAATACTTCGATTAAAAGTATATACGATTTCATTTTTAGAAATTTATCATTTTAAAATATTATACTAGTTATCGATCGGGTACAAAAACACGGGTATTTTGTGCTACGCGTGGGAGCCAACCAACTCCAATAATTGGAGTTGGCCGGCTTACTTCTTCTTCTTCTCCTTCATTTCATCTTCATCATCAGTCCATCTCTACTCTCTCTCGGTCTCTACTTTTCAAAACAACAAACAACCATTTCATCATCAACATCAACAAGAGGAGCAGCAGCAGCGTGATATTCATCATCACCACCATCTTCATCTCCATCATCTCCATCAACATCATCATCACCATCCGACCTCTATTTTAATTGTATGGAATCAAACACTTTTTCATTAAGTTTTCGTGTTTAAATAACATATATCTTCATGTATTAGTGTTCTATTAAGTAGATTATGTCCAAAAATCGAACCTATACTCGTTTTCCCAACTGATTTCACAAAAATACCTGAAATTGGTCCCTGAGCCGAACGGCTGGAAATCATCAGTCGAACAGCTGGATTTCATCAGCCGAACGGATGGATTTCATCATCCGAACGGCTAGGTTTCCTTAGCCGATTGACTAGGTCCTCCATAGCCGAACGGCTGGACTTTCATAGCCGAACGGCTAGGTCCTCGATAGCCGAACGGCTAGACCTTTATAGCCGAACGACTAGATTACTCAAACATAATGTTTTTTTGTAAAAATGTCAGGGTAGCTTCTCGATGAAAAATTTATTATAATGGATTGGGGTAAAGGTCACACGGTCACTCGAAAACGGCCCAATGATCAAGGCTATTTACCATAGCCTAGGCGGTTTTTGGCCTTTCGAGGTCATCTAGGGGTCGAAAATGGCATATTTCAGTTTTCGGACCTGTACCAAATTTCATAACTTATGAAATAAATTTAACGGATATAACGAACTTGAGTAACAACTAAACTTATACGATACGACCTACACACGAAACCCATATACTTTTATAAGCACAACAAATCATGTATAATAATAATAGTTTGAAATTATTATTACAAACCGTCACCAACGAGCCGTATACCTTTTCACAAACTCAAATATAAACATTAACCAAATCAATTTGGACATAACTAGTTAACAGAACAAGTAGCATAGATGGTTTGTTGAGACCTCTAATCATTTAAAACCTTGTGCCTTTAACACGCCCAGCAGGTTTCCACATCTAATCATTAAAACCTTGCGCGTTTAGGACGCCCAGCAGGTTTCAGTCGTTGGAGACGACATCATTTCTCTTGTAAACCATCATTTGTGCTTGATAGCATCTCATTAGACTCAAGTGAGTCTCATAGCCCCTCATTTTACTGTTTTTAACCCAGGGGTGGGAATACATGCTTGTTTTGTTTTACATGTGAACGCAAGTATAAACATATCACCATATACTACATGAGTTGTTTTCTCTAATCGTTTTAAGTCCTCTAGCATATTTTGGTAATATTTTTGTAGCGTGAATGTTAGTGTATGGTACCATATGGGACTGACAATCCCCGTCCGGGGTAGCAAGCACTAACTGGTCAAACGGATACATTATCATTTATTCATACGTGTGTTGATTAGGCACACGCATAGAGGCACCCTCGCTCATGCACTTTATTGTGATCCTGACACCTCAGTTAAGCTCAGACTATGTGCTCATGGCAGTTATATACATCATTTATCATTTATCAATTACTTATTTATTTAATTACAAATATTCATACTTAAATCTTGTGGTTCATACAGTACACTTTATCATTAAACCTGTGAGATCACCAGCTTTTAGCTGACCATTTTAGCGTGTATTCTCAGGTTCGCAGCAGTAGTAGGTCTGCACACACAAGATGCCCATTAGCTCGAGTTGCATTCAGACATCAAGAGATTGTCATGCATTACTATATTTTGTATAATTTAGTTATGCCATAGAATCTCTACCATTTGGCCCAAGAGCTTTTGTAAACTATATTATAACAGTGTAAAACTTTTATAATATCAATGTATTTTGTAAAACGACGCATATAGAGTCGTTCATTGTATGCCTTGTGTGCTTGATATTTAATTAGTCGCGCCCCGAACCGACCCACTTCCGCATCATAATTTGGGGGTGCGACACCTTATGTCGCTAAATCATGGCCTATGTCGCATATAGTGACACAAGCCTCTATGTCGCAATACCTTCAGATGTCGCAGATAGCGAAACAAAACACTATGTTGCAAAACTTATTCCCATCGCACATGGCGACACAACACCTTATGTCGCATTAAATTGCGGATGTCGCACTTAACGACACAAACCCTTATGTCGCAGTCATGATCTGCGACACAACAGACTATGTCGCACTTAGCGACACAAAGTTGTATGTCGCACACTGTGCATAAAACATAACTAAGAAAACACAGATTTTACTAAGTGTCGAGACCTAAAATTTTATCACTTGATTTCACCCAAATTCAAGTCCAGACCTAAAATTCTCGACCCCAACCAGGGGCCAGCCCCTTGGACCCCGCCAGGGGTTGCCACCCCTGGAACCCCGCTTACCAGGGGCGCTGCCCCCGGACCCCCGTCACTTAGAGTTTGTAAAATACATTTCACACCAAGTGTCAAACTTGTATAACATCAAACACGAATACGATATGACTTCTAAAAACACATTGGAACATACCTTTTAAGTATAACACTTCGAAACATAATAATAATAGTTGAGATTATTATTACAAATAATCACCAACGGGCCGTACACATTTTCAAAACTCAAGTTAATCAACCAAATCATAGTCATTTGGACATTCTAGTTGGACGAGCAACTACAAAGGTAGTCATTTAAGATACCTAATCAATTAATAACCATCGCGTGTCGTGGACACCCTCAGTTACAAGTCTTCGGACATCACTACTCGGCTAATCAACTCAAGTTTATTTAGATAAACACTTCAAGACTCAGGTGAGTCTCATAGCCCCTATTTTACTGTTTTACTCAGGGGTGTGATATCATTGCTCGTTTTATTTTAACTATATGAACGCAAGTACGAAAACAAATAATTACTACATGAGTTATCTCACAAATCTTTTAAAGCCCTCCTCAGCATAGTTTGGTAATACGTTGTAACATGAATATTAGTATATGGTACCATATAGGATTGACCCTCCTCGTCCGGGTTAGCATGCACTAACTGGGTAAACGGATGTACTAATATTTGTTCAGACGAGTGTAGATTAGGCACTCGTGGGAGGCACCTCGATCAGGATTCCTTAAATATGGACCTGACACCTCGAGTTAAGTTCAGACTATGTGCTCATGGCTATATAACTTTTATTTTGCTTAATTGCATTTTAAATTCAATTTAATCTTGCGATTCATACAATTATGTGTTGACATACAAACCTGTGAGCTCACCAGCATTTCACTGACCCATTTTAGCATGTATCACAGGTACTCAGCAGTAGGTTGGCTGCCAAATCAGGAATCATTAACTCGAGTCTGCAATCAATCAAATCAGAGATTTAATTGCATTATTATATTTTGTATAGATTAATTATGTAATGTAAATCTCTCAATTTCAAGTAACTGAGCTAATGTAAACAATATTTTGATGTAAACTTTGGTTTTATCAATGCAACGTAAAATGACGCATTTAGTGGTCGTTCATTATATCTTATGTGCTGTGTATATTGATTAGTCGCGCTCTGACCCGATTCGCTTCCGCAACCCAAATTTGAGGGTGCGATACCAAGTCAGTAGAACATGTTACTTAGGTAACACAACTTAATACTAACTATCCTGACTTTAGTTAAAAGAAAAAGTATGAACAAACAGAATTTTAAACAAAAGCACACTTTAAAACCGACAACCTAAAGGTAAATCACAACTATACAATTAAACAACTAAACAAATTCCAAATTATTGAATCGAATCAAACCACTCCCCGGCAACGGCGCCAAAAACTTGATGTCGTGTAAACGAAGCTCTAGCTTTAAAAGTGGAATATACCTTACTTACTATACACACCTCAGGCAAGAATACCTGGTCATATGATCGTATAGTATGATAAGTCCGAGTCGAACACGAGGAACGGATGTCAATAACAAATAAAATGGAAATTGTTACAAGTAATGAAAGCAATTAAATATGGGGGCGTTTTAGTTCCGAACGAACAATTGACTAACAATTATGAAAATAAATTTTAATATTAAAACTTAATTAAAAAGAAAGAAATGATAAAACAATTAATCAAATAAAATTACTTGATTCAAATGATAGAGGAAATGTATTCACTTAAACTACTTTCCTTAAATTCCGGTTATCACTTTATTGATTTGCTTCAAACATGGATTTTATTGCGACATAACTAATAAGATAACCCCCTTTACGAGGTAAGTTGATCTAATACAATTAAGAAAGACACAAAGTTATTTTTAAAACGTTAACATTCAAGTAACGTTGCCCACCGAATTGTATTCTAGATTAAACCTACACCGTTTATGTGATTTACTTTTGTGACTTGAATCAACAAAGTCTATAACTAATAGTTATCTTGTTCATTAATGATTAATATTGATTATTAACCCTAACCTGTCAAACTCAATCTATTCAGCAATAATTGGTAACCAAAATCAACAATTATCAATAATCTCTTAACCAAATGGAACTCAATCTCAATCAATCAAGAAACCACGTTAGGTAATAAACAATAATCAATCAATAACCAAAGATCATCAAATAAACACATAAACATTCATAAAATCCAATCTATTCCACAAATCAATAATCAAACCATCAACTAAGTATCATCATCCAAGTAAATACATAAAAGACTTAGCCAATCATATTGTTACAGAAACTCAGATCCACTAATAAAACTGAAATCATAAGCAAATGAAAAGGATTAATGTATTCGAACCGAGAAACCGAAAGAATGATTGAATAACCGAAAGGACTTCGATTCTTCTTGCCTCTACCTTCAAACGTGCTCTGAAAATGGTGCTGGAATGTGTGAAAATCGGCTGGAGAGAAATGATAAGTGGTAACCCTCAAATGAAGTGAAATTAGGGTTTTATATTTTTTTCTGTCGAATCAATCCATACGCCGTATGGAATTTCCATACGCCGTATGGATGCGAAAGCCCATGGTCCAGGTGTGCGTAACTGGCAGCCTGGCTCACTCAATCCATACGCCATATGGATGCAAAATTCCAACTTTTGGCCATTTCGACTATCTTCTTCAAACTTCAACTTCTTAGCTCGTTTTCTGATTCTTTTCCGATTCAAGCTCCAATTCACTCCTAAATGCAAATATGAACGAAATCAGTATCTTATTCAAACAAATTACATAAGAATTCAATTAAATAAGGGGTAAATAGTACTATAAAGAGTACATTTTGGCGTTCATCATTAACCTTTCTAAATAGACTTTTAATCTTGAAATTGATTTAATCGCCTTTCCACCAATAAACGTGATTACAACACCTTTTTAACGACGTCCAATTCAAAGGTAGTCAGTCATCTGTGTCAATATAATTTGTCAAAGGTATGAATCTATGGAACCGCAAGGCTACATGGGGGATTATCATATGACAAGACATGGCCAAAGTTTGAAGCGGCGAAACCACCTTAAGTGAGGAACGATGTGGATAATTAGGGGATTTATTGGGTAGTCTTAAGCAAGGGCTGGTTAAAAGTCATAAATGAACTTTTAAATATACGAATCTGTTAGGATGAAGAGGAATCGTTATATGATTCATTTTTGTCTAATACCTTTAGATTTTGTTCCCGTTCATATGAAAGTATTATTAAACCATAATTAAGATTTTGCTTATTATTCTAAATACTTTCTAATGTTACCATAACCTAGCTCCCGGTGTGACATGCTAATGGGATTTTAATTAGTAGGGAATCTAGTGTTTACATACATGTATTCAAGAATGATAATTAACTAATATCTTTCAAAACAGTTTCTCCAAACATCATCCCATAACTTATTTAACGAAGTCTCAACAAACACTATCTTTATCTTATCTGTTTTACGTTTTATTTTTGTTTCACTTTTATTTATTTACTTGCCTAAGTTAGTCAATAGAAAAAACCAAAACTCCCCCACTATTTTATAAACCCTTCACTAGTTTGAAAGCCCTAATCTGCCACGCCTTAGTTTCAATTCAGTCGGTTTGAAGAACGACTCTAGGTCATACCTACCACTTTCTCACCCTTAGGATTAGCATTGTCATAGAAAACTTAGGCCCCGCAATTACAAGTTTAAAACACCCATTGATGCCCGTCGCCAGTAGCCAGTGCAACGACAAGGGTAAAATCCTTACCGACCACTGGTGACGCATCAAGTTTTTGGCGCCGCTGCCGGGGAACCAACTGTACGATCCTTAGGCGATAAGACGAACTTACTTACTAGTGAACCTTTAGGATTTCTTAAACCCCTACGTTTTTCTTTGTTTTTCCTTCGTTTTACTACTTTTAGAAATTACCACTATCCATTCAACTAGTCAACCACCTGCCAACGGGACTATGACAGCTGCACGTATCACTCTGGCTGATGACTCTAAACCTTTGATTGAAAGCCGAGGAGGACCAATCGTCTATCCGGAAACCGATAGAGGATCATTTGAATTAAAGCCCCATATTGTTCAGTTATTCCAAAACCTCTGTCAATTCCATGGCCTACCAAATGATGATCCCAACTCACACCTTGACAAATTCATTTCCTTATCCAACTCCTTTAAGCCGATTAGGGTTAATCAGGACATAGTCTATCTATACCTATTTCCCTATTCACTCACTCTCAATGCACAAACCTGGTTTGAGGGATTAGAGATTAACTCTATAACCTCTTGGGTAGAATTAGCAACCAAATTTTTGGCAAAATATTTTCCCCCATCAAAACAAGCCACGCTTAGGACCAACATCATAAACTTCTGCCAAGTTCATGATGAATCAATCTATGATGCATGGAATCACTTTAAGGGATTGCTTAAGAAATGTCCAAATCATCGATTTGAGCGTTCAGACCAATTGCGCATTTTCTACAATGGTCTCTTCCCACATCACCGTCCTTCACTTGACACCGCCTCTCGAGGCAGTTTCATGAATTGTACGACCAATAAAGTTTGGAGACTTATTGAGGAAATGACAATGCACAACCATGATTGGAACAGTGAAAATCACCCCTTAATAGTGAATCCACCTACTACAATCGGGAATGAAGCTATCGAAACCCTCACTTAGCAAATGGCAGACCAAACCAAGGAGATTAAGGAATTAAAAAGCCAACAACAACAAGTCTGTCAAGTTCAAACCTGCCTTAATTGTGCTAATCTGAACCGCTCAGCCCAAATTCCTCACTCTCATCTAACTCCGCCCAATACTAACCCTTCCTTTAATAGCCAACTAACTTACCAACCTCAACCTTCCAAACCTCTCCTTCACAAACCTCTAGTTTTGATGACACCTTGATACAAGTCATTCAAGGAATCTCAGCTAGACAAGACCAAGCTAATCTCATCTTAAGAGACCAACTAACTTTGTTAAAAGCTTTCGAATCCCAATTAGGACAATTAGCACAACATATTAATGCTAAGCCCCAGGATAGTCCAACTAGTTGCCATAAGGAGGCTTCCCATATTCAAAACTCTCAGGTAGCACAAAGCCCACCTACGATGTCTTCTCCGGTGAAGGAACCACCTATTATCCCATCGACAATAGATTTAGAGTCTACACAAAATAGGAAAGTAAACATTCCATTTTCGGCTCGTCTTAAACAATGACCCGACAAGCTTAAGTCTTTTAAGCTTGGTAGGAAATTCCTAGATAACGCATCTGAAGTTCATTCCAAAAAGTACTTCATAAAGCTTCTTACAACCAAGGATAAGGTACCCGAAGTACCAAATGTCCCGCTAAACGAGGAATGTTCAGCTATGTTGAAAAATACCATTCCATAAAAACTCGGAGACACCTGACGTTTTACTCTCCCCTGTTCTATCTACAATTCAGGCATCATCTGTTCTCTTGCCGATTTAGGAGCTAGTGTTAATTTTATGCCATACTCGCTTTTCAAGAGGCTTGAGTTAGAAAATCTTCGACCTACCAAAATGACCATACAGCTTGCTAACCACTCGGTCAAATACCCCAAGGGAATAGCTGAAAATGTTTTAGTTAGGATTGACAAATTTCTTTACCCAGCAGATTTTGTAGTAATGGATATGCAGGACGACGTACACATCCCAATCATACTAGGGAGACCTTTCATGAATACGGCCAAGGCAATCATCAACGTCTTCACACAAACCATCAGTTTGCAGTCTCAGGGAGAAACCATCACTTTCCATATCGACAATCCTAACGCTGGAGACCAAGCCGATATGTACATGATCTCCATGAACAAGACCACAGAGGATAAACAAACTGCAAGGTCAACAAGTGAAAGTAAATCTAGTAAGGAAATGGCAATCACGCCATATTTCCTGATTGACCTCCGACGAATAGGACAAGAGATGAAAAATGCATCTCCATCAGTGAAAAACTCAACGATGGAAGAAATTAGGATGAGGAAGATGGAATAAGAAAACAAAAGAAGCATACCGCCAACTAATCCGTTTACTGCTAAAGAAAAGCCGGGAAGTAACCAAAATCATCCCACGAGAGGAGAAACCTTGGAGGAATATTCCAAATGCACTGGATACCAACCACAAACCATTGCAGATCCCAAAGTGCTCATCCAAAGATTCGACAAAGCAGTAGGAGGAATAAGCAGCAAAATCAACATGCTTTCCCTTTCCCCTGCTGAACTGCAATTCTGTCAACAACAGAAACGGACTTACGCTAGGATCTACAATGCCCTTAAAAGATCTAACATCCCATTCACCTCAACGCAATGGGAGATGTTAGGATCGGTTAGAGCGCATGTGAAAGAGACTACTGGACTTCCGAGCAGTCGTGCCGATATCTTGACGATGAATGACCTCACATCATTGCTTGACTTGCTAAATAGAGAAGATCACCTTAGTTCCAAAGAAAGCGGATATATGGTTATCAACTTCACTATTGAAAAACAAGTTGAGTTATTGATTGAAGAACTTAGTGATCTTGTTTGGGAGGAATCAAGGCGCGAACGACCTTTTAGGGCCACACATGAATCACCACTTGATATCGCTACTTTTGTTACGATCCATCTACGGGTGATTCAACAACGGAAAAGTAACTCCAGAACGAAGTTCATATTCTACTCAGGATGCAAGGAGATACTTCGTCAGCTTGTTCTAGTTTTCTCAGAATCCGACTTTCCATTCAACAACCATCAGCACCGACAAATAGAGGACCTGTGCACGTCCATCAGAAGATTCAACGGAGACCCCAAGACTGAAAATTATGAAGACATAAAACTGCAACTATTGGCGTTTGTATGCTCTGTCTGGCAAAACCCACCGCCAAGAGAGGTTGTTAAGATAGACACAACCACCATGACCGACCCTAGTGGGCCTGTCACTAAAGCAGTTGACTATATCACCTTCGGACTTCATGGCCTTGCGAGGACAACTTCAGAGCATCTTCAGAACTACAAGGTAGAATTGAGAGATAGTCCATTTGAATTGATTATGACAATAGTCAATCATTTCATGAAAATCTATCCACCTCGTTACACTTTTCCGCAACCTAGGGCCCACAACATCAACACAGTGGATCCCATGGATGCATCCATCTCCATCTAGCTAGGAGAAAAGAAGTCGATCTCTCAACTTTAAAAGAGCGCTTCTCAGGAGGCAACCCGTGCTTTTACATTTCTGCAATTTTAATTTCCAAGAAGTGATGAAGTCTCCAACTCTCTTTCACACTCGGACATACCTCCTCTTTCAAGGAATTATAAGCATCTTATATCCGACGTGTTCAGACCTACGAGACCAATCACAAGAAGACTTGATCAAGAGTGAACCCAGCAAGATGAAGTTCGGCAAATGCATACCATAGAACACTGCAACTACTGGGGAGTACCTCTTTACCAATCTTTTTCCTTCTTTATAAATATACCATATCCACTATGCTTATCACTAAGTGTGAGATTCAAACCCAACACACACCACTAAAAGAATACGTCTTAGATGTTTCAAATTCTAAGTGTGGGATTTTACCCTAGTCAGAGCTTAGAATAACATCGATGACGATGTTCCTTTAAGTGTGGGATAGCAGTAGTTACACTACGGTAAAATGGACAATGGTATATGCTTGATTATAAGCTCGTTGCTCTTTAGACCATCATTCTCCAATAAGTAAACAAAAATTTTCAAAATAGTGTTAAAAATATGTTGAAAATGAAAAAATTTAGATAAAGAATGATTTACTTTGGGGAAGAAGGATAAATAAAATACAAATTCCTTTGGAAAATTAGTTTAGTAATCCCATAAAGAGCATCGCATGACTAGGCACACAACAAACCAACTTTCGATTCGTGAGGTATTTTCAGCCATATAAAGCATTCATTTTTAATGCTTCACTTATTCGATTCTTGAGTGTGCCGATGTATGCGTTTAGAATCAGAACTTGCTCATGTTATGCATTTCGAATCCGAATTGGTGAGTGAAAAGGAGATTGAATCATATCATTCTTAAACCCATCCATACACCCAGAAAATGAAAATACGTTATCCATACCCTCTCAAAAACATGCCTCAAACTTCATAGAAAGTTCCAAAGATGAAAGAAGAGAAGCTACAAAGATATGATGTCGAAAAAAAATCAAAAGAAAAGAATTCGAAGAAAAAAAAGTCAAATGGAGAAAAATACTCCTACCAAAAATCATGAGAAAAGAGCGTCAATCCTCCCAAAAATTCCAGCTTTCCTCTTCACAAGAAATACATAAACCTATGAAAAACCAACACAACCCCCTCTCATACCACCAACACTCCACTCCAAAAACCCCACATCACTTCTCTTAGAATGATTGTGGCAAGATCGACTTCGCACTCACTTAAAAGGTAACGATTTGATTCTCGATCAAGCCTATGACGATAAACGATACATGACTGTCATTCTGAGTGATTGATAAAATTAGAATAGGAAACCCGAAACACTTTGAGTGATTGGAGTGACCACCGTGAGAGGATCGCCTAGTCATTTATCCAAGATCAACGATCAAAAGTATGCTCCAAAAGATTACAATGCCACTTTTTCAAAAGCACAAATATTTTTTTTTCCAAAACCCTCGCAGTAGAAAGTTCCGCCTCGAAATATTTCATTATCTACTTATTTCTAACCATGCTTGAAATTCAAGTTTGCTTGAGGACAAGCAAAGTTCTAAGTGTGGGATACTTGATATCGCGTAAAAAGTCATGTTTTTACTACCGATATCTCTCTCATTCTGGAACAATACTTGGCAAATAAACTCAGATAATGTTCAAATCAATGAAATTTTGCGAAGAAGGCCAGAATAGAGTTGCACGAGAAAAATTAAGCAAATCGGACGAAAAACGAAGATTCGACACACCTTTGAAGATTCAAGACATCAAGAAAAGATTTAGAGGCAAAATACCCATCACTGAGATCCATCTTATCCAAGATGTTCGTTTTCAAAATACAAACCTAAGAGAAGAATAATCAACAAAAAACGCATGAAGAATGAAGATTGTACATACGCCAAAAGATTCAAACGATTCGTACGAGACATCCAAAGATAAGTGACACTTTTCAGGGATTTCTTTTCATCAAAGTCTTCGTTTTTGAAAAACGAATCCAACGCAAAAAGAATCGACAAAAACGGACGCATAACGAAGAAGATACGCGCGATTTAAGAAACAAAGCGAAAGACGGTGAACCAGGACGGCAACATGGCAGCCGCCGCCGTCCACCATGCCGCCACCGCCGGCTGCATGGGTGGCGGCACCGGCCACCATGCGCCCGTCCCCCATCCGCTTTTTCATCCTTGCTCGTACTCGCAGGGTACACGTGCTAGGCCTTTTCCGCAATTCCAGGGTTAACGTGCTAGACCTTTACGCGCTTTAGGGTACATGTGCTAGCAACTTTTCCACCTTTTGCTAACATATGCCCCAAGTTTCTAAGATGCACCAATATTCTCCTATAAATAGGAGGCTCCATGGATCATTTTAAAACACACCTTCCTAGCTTGTTTTCTCTAAATCTGGAAATAATCTCCAACTTTCTCACTCTACATTCTTTCTTTAGATTAATTTTAACTAGTATTTAAACTAGTCTAGGAGTTTAATTAGGAATAGAAGGAAAGTGCGGAACGCATTGTAATCTTTCATGTACGCTCGGAATTGTGTCAATTAATTCAAGTCTATTCTCTCTTGTATTTAATCCTGGTTCTTTCTATCCTTATCTATCTTAATTAATTACGTTTATATTAATTATGCTAGATTTAGGTATTGCCATGATTAGAGAGTAGTATACTTGTTGTGTTTGCTTGCGATGTAGTTAGTTAATTATGGGATAATTTATAATTAAATATTAAAGATCGGTAGTATTGCTTTGATCGTCTTATTGCATGTTCTTATTTGATTTTTGCCTTAGGATCATCATAGTAGTAAAATATAAACGGTCTTAATTATCGTAAAGTAATATGATGGTCCCTATTTGACTGTTACTCGATATAGTACTAGAAACACTTCAAGGTGGAGTACAAATGTATGGAAGTCGAGGAACGACCGAAAGTAGTCATATTACGAAACGGTACAATATTACGAAGTAATATGACGACCCTATTCGACTGTTATTCGATATAGTACTAGAAACACTTCAAGGTGGAGTACAAATGTATGGAAGTCGAGTAACGACCAAACGTAGTTATATTACGGACTAATATATAAAATGAGAAACCTAGTTTAATTAACCTTTCTAAATAGACTTTTAAACTTGAAATTGATCTAATTGCCTTTCCACCAATAAACGTGATTACTACACCTTTTTAACGACGTCCAATTCAAAGGTAGTCAGTCATCTGTGTCAATATAATTTGTCAAAGGTATGAAACTATGGAACCGCAAGGCTACATGGGGGATTATCATAGGACAAGACATGGCCAAAGTTTGAAGCGGCGGAACCACCTTAAGTGAGGAATGCTGTGGATAATTAGGGGATTTATTGGGTAGTCTTAATCAAGGGCTGGTTTAAAGTCATAAATGAACTTTTAAATATACGAATCCGTTAGGATGACGAGGAATCGTTATATGATTCAGTTTTGTCTATTACCTTTAGATTTTGTTCCCGTTCATATGAAAGTATTATTAAACTATAATTAAGATTTTGCTTATTATTCTAAATACTTTGTAATGTTACCATAACCTAGCTCCCGGTGTGACATGCTAATGGAATTTTAATTAGTAGGGAATCTAGTGTTTACATACATGTATTCAAGAATGATAATTAACTAATATCTTTCAAAACAGTTTCTCCAAACATCATCCCATAACTTAATTAACGAAGTCTCAGCCAACACTATCTTTATCTTTTCTACTTTATTTTTTATTTTTATTTCGCTTTTATTTATTTACTTGCCTAAGTTAGTCAATAGAAAAAACCAAAACTCCCCCACTATTTTATAAACCCTTCACTAGTTTGAAAGCCCTAATCTGCCACGCCTTAGTTTCAATTCAGTCGGTTTGAAGAACGACTCTAGGTCATACCTACCACTTGCTCACCCTTAGGATTAGCATTGTTAGAGAAAACTTAGGCCCCGCAAATACAAATTTAAAACACCCACTGATGCCCGTCGCTAGTAGCCGGCGCAAAGACAAGGGTAAAATCCTTACCGACCGCTGGTGACGCATTACTTCCCGTCGGGGCACACGATCGGATGGGTGGTTTTAAATTTGTAGATCTGGGGACCTAAGTTTTACTTATAACTACGAATAGTGGTAAGTAATGACTCAGGGTCATTCTTAAGATCAACCGTATTGTGAAACCAAGCAGTCAGGACGATCGATTCGATTAAGTAGGGTTTGTAAACAAGAGATTTGATGATTTTTTTGGGGGGTCTTTAATTACTTAGGTCCTAAATTAAACAAAATAAACATCAAAATAAAATAATAGGTGATAATCGGTATGGAGAGAAGTGTTTGTTTTGATTTCATTAACCTTAAGGGGAGATGATGTGTGGATTGATGTTTTGAAAATGTTCTTTCTAAATATTTGTGTTCTATTTGTTTCAACTACTTATGGTGTAAACACTAACACCCTACTATCCGATTTCTCAGACAGTGTGTCACTGAGTACTAGGCTATCATGATTCTGATCAGATCAGGCCGCTCTACCCCCAACACTGTCTGTGAAGACTAGTGACCCTTCTTGGAGATAACTCCTGGGTGCATGAATAAGGTAACCGACCGATATTTAATCTCTGACCGTTCTTAACACCATAAAGTATTCAAATTCAAGTGGAGCATTTAAGACCTAATTCGGAAAGCATTTTTTTAAATTTTCATCGATGGTTTTGTTAGGTTCAGAGCTGGTGGTTGACCCAGTAATGCTTAGAATGTGTACACCGACGTCCGTTCCATAGCTTGGGTGTATGGGAACCGTTCCAAAAGGATGGTTCCGACACTTACACGAGGTATGATATCACGTAAAATTCACGTTTTTACTACCAATATCTCTCTCATTCTGGAACAATACTTGACAAAATAAACTCAAATAATATGCAAATCAATGAAACTTTTCCAAGAAGGCCAAATAAGAGTTGCACGAGAAAAATCAAGCAAAACGAATGAAAAGGAAGATTTTACGCACGATCGAAGATTCAAGGCATCCAAGACAAGATTTGAGACAAAGGACCCATCACTGAGGATTTCTTATCCAAGATCTTTGTTTTCAAATTACGAATCTAACAGAAAAAGAATTAGCAAAAATGGACAAAGAATGAAGATTCTACGTACGCCAAAAGATTCAAACGATTCGAACAATACATATAAAGTTCAAAGACACATCTTAGGATATCTTTTCATCAAAGTCTTCATTTTTGAAAAACAAATCCAACGCAAAAAGAATCGACGAAAATGGACGCATAACGAAGAAGATATGCACGAAATAAGAAACAAAAGAACGGACGGCGAACCGGGGCGGCCAGCTGATATCGCGTAAAAAGTCACGTTTTCACTACCGATATCTCTCTCATTTTGGAACGATTCCTGGCACTTTAACTCAAAAACATTACCAATCAATAGTATTGTCGCACCCCCAAATTCGGGTTGCGGAAGCGAATCGGGTCGGGGCGCGACTAATCAATATACACAGCACAAAAGATATAATGAACGACCACTACATGCGTCGTTTTACATTGATATTGATAAAACAAAATTTTACATCAAAATATTGTTTACATTAGCCCGGTTTGAAATTGAGAGATTTAAGTACATAATTAATCTATGCAAAATATAATAATGCAGCTAAATCTCTGATTGGTTGCATGCTGACTCGAGCTAATAGTTGTTTATTGAGCTGTCCAACCTACTGCTGGTCACCTGTGATACATGCTAAAATTGGTCAGCGAAACGCTGGTGAGCTCACAGGTTTGTATGTCAACACATGTTTGTATGAACCGCAAGATTTTATAATTGAATTTAAAATGCAATTAAGCAAAATAAAAGTTATACAGCCATGAGCACATAGTCTGAGTTTAACTTGAGCGTCAGGTCCAATTAAGGAAACCTAACTGAGTTGCCTCCTACGAGTGCCTAATCTACACTCGTCTTCCCAAATGCTAATACGTCCGTTTGACCAGTTAGTGCGTGCTAACCCGAACGAGGATTGTCAATCCTATATGATATCATATACTAACATTCACGCTACTACGTATTACCAGACTATGCTATGGAGGGCTTTAAATTGATTAGTTGAAGTAACTCATGTAGTATTTGATTTTGATTTGTACTTGCGTTCAACTTGTAAAACAAAACGAGCAATAATATCACACCCCTGATTGAAAAACAGTAAAATAGGGGCCATGAGACTCACCTGAGCCTTGAGTGTTTAAATTAATAGACTTGGATTGATTAGCGGTGGATTGATGTCCGAAGACTTGTAACCTGAGGGTGTCCAAGACACACAATGGTTATAACAGGAGTAGGCATCTCGAAAGACTGCCCTTGTAGTTGTTCGTCCAACTTAGAATGTCCAAATTACCGCGATTTGGTTGTTTGTTTAAGTCTTTGAAAATGTGTACGGCCCGTTGGTGCTTGCTTGTAACAATAATCCCACATTATTATTTTGATGGTTTTGAAGTGTTATACCTAAAACTAAGTTCCAATGTGTTTTAGAAGTTGTGTTGCATTCGTGTTTGATGTTATACAAGTTTAGCACTTTGTGTGAAAGTTTGGATGTAACACCGTTACTTGTGAACCTAGGGTAAGGGCGAAGCCCGTTAATGACGGGGGTCCGGGGGCAGCGCCCCTGGTAGCGGGGTCCAAGGGGCAGAGCCCCTGGCTGGGGTCGAGCTGGACTTGAATTTGGGTGAAATCGAGTGATAAAATTTTAGGTCTCGACACTTAGTAAAATTTGTGTTTTCTAGGTTCTGTTTCATGCGACATAGCATGCAACATAAGGCTTGTGTCGCTAGGTGCGACATAGTCTGTTGTGTCGCAGATCACCTCTGCGACATAAGGGCTTGTGTCGCTAAGTGCGACATAGTCTGTTGTGTCGCAGATCACCTCTGCGACATAAGGGCTTGTGTCGCTAAGTGCGACATAATTCAAATTATGCGACACAAAGGCTTGTGTCGCAGGTGGCCTGGAGCCTCTGCGACACAACGAGCTGTTGGCCGGAAAATGAGCCGAAAAGGTGTTTTTCGGCCTCCGTTCGACCTGTGACTTCTACCCAACCCATATTTGGACATTTTAAGCTTAAAGAAACAACTAGAACTTAAAAACACTTGAAATCGAAAGGTTTCGAGTTTTGTCGGAAACTTACAAAGTGATGAATCGAAATTCCGAAAAGGTAGGAGTGTAGATCGTTGCGTGGTGATCGTTTTTCTCTAAATGGGTGTGACGATTTATGGTGGTTTGTTGGTGTTATTTGGTGGTTTTAGATGATGGTGGTGGTGGTGAAAGTTGAGAGAAAATGGAAGGAAGAAAGAGAAAGTAAGTGGTGGAAATGAGGGGGAAGAAAGGAGGGAGGTGGGGTTTTGGTGAAAGCCTCACCTTTCCAGCCCCAGCAATTGTGCTCCGTGCGGTGTTCGTCTTCCCCAGTCATTAAATCATTATTTTGTATGTTTACAATGTAAATTTTAAAATACGGGAGTTCATTAAATTCATTTATTGAAGTATTTTACTAATACTTACCAATTCAATTGGTTTCGTTTGTTTGTGTTTTTAAATGTTTGAGTCGCGTAGATGTTTATTATGCGATACAAAATGTAATTGAAATATTATTAAAATAATATTTGTGACATAAAAGTGTCCTTAATTAATATTAAATTGTTTGATATAAATGTTCACCAACGTCCGTATTAATTGAACCGAATTACATTCGATTTGAAAATTGCACGATTTAAATCAAATCGCATAATTGTATATATTAAACAATATATATATATATTGATACATTAATTAGCCTAACACAGAACTAATTACATGGATTACACTTGATTAGGCACTAATTACTAGTCCTAATTTGACGGGTGTCACATTCTCCCCCTGTTAGGAGAATTTCGTCCCGAAATTTAGTTTGAAGTCGTGTTTGAAGTAGCGTCAGCAATTAACTGAGGATACTTGAGTCGCATCTGGTCCTCCCGTTCCCAGGTGAATTCCGGCCCACACCGCGAATTCCACCTGACTTTGACAATGGGAATACGACTTTGTTTGAGTTGTTTGACCTCACGGTCCATGATTTCTGCAGGTTCTTCAACAAAGTGAAGCTTGTCGTCAATACGAATTTCATCGAGTGGAATGATGAGTGTCTCATCAGACAGACACTTTTTCAGGTTTGAAATGTGAAAAGTGAGGTGCACGCTGCTGAGTTCGGATGGCAGCTGCAATCGATATGCCACTGGACCTATCCTCTCGAGGATTTCAAAAGGTCCAATGTATCTTGGGTTCAGTTTACCGCGTTTGCCGAAACGAATGACACCTTTCCAAGGTGAAACTTTGAGTAGTACTCGATCCTCAACCTGGAACTCGAGTGGTTTGCGTCTCACGTCAGCATAACTTTTCTGACGATCACGTGCGGCTTTGAGTTTGTTTTGAATCTCGAAGATTTTCTCGGTTGTTTCGTGAATGATTTCCGGACCCGTGAGTTGGCTATCCCCAACTTCGGTCCAACAGATAGGTGATCGGCACTTACGACCGTACAGTGCCTCGAAAGGTGCAGCCTTGATGCTGGTGTGATAACTGTTGTTATATGAAAACTCGCACAACGGTAGGTGCTTTTCCCAGTTTACACCGAAGTCAACTACGCAAGCCCGTAGCATGTCTTCCAGTGTTTGAATCGTTCGTTCACTTTGGCCATCGGTTTGAGGATGGTATGCGGTACTCATATCAAGACGGGTACCCAATGATTTTTGAAGTGATCGCCAAAAGTGAGAGGTGAATCGACTATCCCTATCGGAGATAATCGAGATTGGAACACCATGTCGAGAAACAACCTCTTTGATGTAGATTTGTGTGAGGCGTTCCATTTTGTCGGTTTCCTTGATTGCCAGGAAATGAGCAGATTTTGTGAGACGATCGACGATCACCCAAATGGTATCGTAACCGCTCGATGACTTTGGTAGTTTGGTTATGAAATCCATGGCAATTTGTTCCCATTTCCATTCAGGAATGCTGGGTTGTTGGAGTAAACCAGAAGGTTTACAGCCTTGACTTTCGAGCAAGTGTAGGGATTCTAGATTTGATGATTACAAAACAAAATATGCATAAATAAAGAATGATGAAACTATAAGGACTTAATGTGTAATATTAAGTTTAATTCCTATGCAAGTTAGGTTTTCTTGTAACCCTAATATCTCTAGTATATAAAGAGATATAGGGACGTAGGAAAAGTGGTGCACACATAATGTAGACGTCTAAGGGTTTGTTTAGCCTCAAGATCAAGGTTTCTTGATCCTGTTATATTTGTATAACCGTTTTATTTTGATCAAATAAAATTGGGGCTTGTTGTGATAACATTGATTTGTTCTTATTCCGATGCATATTATTATCTTTGTTATCATTGATCCTAGATTAGACCTAAAAAGTCTAGAGCTTGATCGTTATTACGTTTTCACAATTGGTATCAGAGCAAGGTGGCTCGTTATCTAGGATCTACAAGTTTTACAAGCAAGAGAAGCCATATCGAAGAAACCCTAGAAGATTGCAAGAAAAACTCGTAATTCGTCACCTTCTGCACATCCATGGTAAAAAATTCGTATCTCCTTCGTTAACCGTTAGATCATCGTAAAATTTGAACTAGAGTTTTTTAACATATTGTCGCACATTCTGACTGGAGGAATTTTTGATCTGAGCTTTTGATTGAGAGATATTCATTGTCGAAATTGGTTGCTGAAAGTTTAGGGTTTTTCAGAACGGCAGAAGTAAAACGGTCATTGTGTCTTCGTTATCCAACGAAAGTTTATGATTTTTGGATATGTTATAGAAGACATATATTTCTACAGTGTGTAAAATTTTCATCATGATCGGATGTTTATACAAAGAGATATTGAAATTCGAATCTGCTGCAGTACGTTTTTGGTTTCTGTTTGCGCAGCTGCTGTAAATTAATTTCTGTGTGTTTGTTAACCGTTGGATTGACTTGATTTTTGGATATGTGGTTAATGAAACATTGATGAACTTCGTGTGAAAATTTGAGCATGATCAGATTCGTAATCAGGGAGATGTGTAATTCTTAATTTGTCTGTCACTGCTCGTTAGATGTGCTAGTCACTGCTCAGCCACTGTTTGTACAACGTTGCCACTGCTAAAAGGTTTGTACCACTGTTAGTACAAGCTTACCACTGTTAGTACAAGCTTCCCGCTGCTAGTACAATATTACCACTGTTAGTGGATTTTGAAAGCTTACCACTGTTAGTGGATTTTGAAAGCTTACCACTGTTAGTGGATTTTGAAAAGCTTGCCACTGTTAGTGGATGTTTAAATATTGCCACTGTTGATGAATTTTGAAGATTGGCACTGTTAGTGGAAAGGAGATTACCACTGTTAGTACAAAATAGTTTCCACTGTTCGTATTACTTGGTTACAACTGTTGGTTGAACTGATAGTTTGGATCTCAAATGAAATTGTATTGATTTAATGGCTTGTTCTTGAAGATGTGATTACGAAGAAGATTGATTATAGCTTATTTGATATTGTAGTTGAGTTTG
Organism: Pseudognaphalium luteoalbum; assembly: GCA_963422505.1. Taxonomy (NCBI): domain Eukaryota; kingdom Viridiplantae; phylum Streptophyta; class Magnoliopsida; order Asterales; family Asteraceae; genus Pseudognaphalium; species Pseudognaphalium luteoalbum. Next base: position 81,824,753 of record OY730197.1, read on the forward strand.
ACAGATTTGTATCTTATCATATCTCAAAGTGGAGGATGAAGAGCTTTGAAGATAACTTGTTTGGTTTGTATGGTGACGACGAAGACTTGACAAAATCTAGCAAACGTGTGAGATTAAACTTAGGATGCTCAATGCTCACATTTGCTATCACTCGAAAGAGTTATGGTGGGCTCGATGACTTATTATGGAGAATAAGGATTTTTGTCAAAGAGATCTTAAGGGGAGATTGTGATCTACTTATACATGGAATATAAGTTCGACGTCGTGAATAGTACAAGATATAAGGTACAGGTTTGGAAGATTCGACTTCTTCATCAAGTTTGTTATACTCTATTTTCTTCATCCGTGATTATTACATAGAGCCGATAGAATTTGAGATTCAAGAGATGGTGAATATATTTTAGGGGAAGCTTACTGTTTAAAGTTTCATCATCTACATGTACCACTTGAGGGAAAGTGTTTACAAGTTGCAAAAGATTCATATTTGATTATTACAAAAAGGGGAAGAAGTATATTGTTTAGTGATTTTGCAGCTTAGTATGGGTGGTGACATGTTCAAGAAGATATTAAGTCAAGGGGAAGCATTGAAGATGGTTTCATTTATCGAGATTGTTTTGTAATATCAAATAGGGGAAGATTGTAGGGATTCTAGATTTGATGATTACAAAACAAAATATGCATAAATAAAGAATGATGAAACTATAAGGACTTAATGTGTAATATTAAGTTTAATTCCTATGCAAGTTAGGTTTTCTTGTAACCCTAATATCTCTAGTATATAAAGAGATATAGGGACGTAGGAAAAGTGGTGCACACATAATGTAGACGTCTAAGGGTTTGTTTAGCCTCAAGATCAAGGTTTCTTGATCCTGTTATATTTGTATAACCGTTTTATTTTGATCAAATAAAATTGGGGCTTGTTGTGATAACATTGATTTGTTCTTATTCCGATGCATATTATTATCTTTGTTATCATTGATCCTAGATTAGACCTAAAAAGTCTAGAGCTTGATCGTTATTACGTTTTCACAGCAAGTAAGACACTTGCTGACGTATGTAGCGATTTCAGCTTTCATATTCGGCCACCAATAAAATTCCTTGATGCCGTGATACATTTTGTCGGATCCAGGATGGATAGAATATTTGGACTTGTGAGCTTCATCCATCACCAAGTCTCGTAGGTTTTCAAAACTGGGTAACCAGATTCGGCTTGAGAAATACCTAACCCCGTTAGGTTTGATTTCGAATTGTTTGTCCATGCCTCGCAAGGCTTCGTTCTTGATGTTATCGGGTTTCAGAGCTTCGAGTTGAGCAGTGAGAATCTGAATGTTTAGATCATTGTGAATAGTCATGCTGAGGGCTCGGACTCGAAGTGGTTTCGTTCGTTCTTTTCGACTGAGGGCATCGGCAACAACATTCGCTTTACCCGGATGGTATTTGATCTCACAATCGTAGTCGGTAAGCAATTCGACCCACCGGCATTGTCTCATGTTGAGATCCTTTTGATCGAATATGTGTTGGAGACTTTTGTGGTCGGTAAAGATTTAGCACTTAGTGCCATAGAGGTAATGTCTCCAGATTTTGAGGGCAAAGACGACAGCTCCTAGCTCGAGATCGTGGGTGGTGTAGTTCTTTTCATGAATTTTGAGCTGTCGTGAAGCATAAGCAATAACTTTGTCTCGTTGCATCAGCACGCAACCGAGACCTTGATGAGAAGCATCGCAGTATACCACGAAGTCATCGGTGCCTTCGGGTAAGGATAGAATTGGAGCACTGCAAAGCTTTTGTTTCAGAAGTTGAAATGCCGACTCTTGTTTGTCAGTCCAATCAAACTTTTTGTCTTTCTGAGTCAGGGTTGTGAGTGGTTGGGCTATTTTCGAAAAATTTTCAATGAATCGCCGAAAGTATCCGGTAAGACCCAAGAATTGACGTACTTCGGTTGGAGATGTTGGTGCTTGCCAGCACTTGATGGCCTCGATTTTCGATGGATCGACATGGATTCCTTGACTATTAACAACATGTCTAAGGAATTGAACGGATTGTATCCAGAACTCACACTTGGAGAATTTGGCATATAACTCCTCGTGTCTTAGTAGTTCTAGGACGGTTTTGAGGTGTTGCGCGTGTTCTTGTTCGTTTCGCGAGTATATGAGAATGTCGTCGATAAAGACAATGACGAACTTATCAAGATATGGCTTGCACACCCGATTCATAAGATCCATGAATACAGCCGGTGCATTGGTTAGGCCGAATGGCATTACTTGAAATTCATAATGCCCGTAACGAGTTCGGAAAGCAGTTTTCGGGATATCGGTGTCACGAACTCGAAGTTGATGATAACCTGACCGAAGTTCGATCTTTGAATAAATACTTGACCCTTGTAGTTGGTCAAACAGGTCATCGATGCGAGGGAGCGGATATCGGTTCTTGATGGTCAATTTGTTCAACTCTCGGTAGTCGATGCACATTCGGAAAGAACCGTCTTTCTTCTTCACGAATAAGACCGGAGCTCCCTAAGGTGAAGAACTCGGTCGAATGAATCCTCTTTCCAGGAGTTCCTGTAATTGGGTGGACAGCTCCTGAAGTTCGGATAGGGCTAATCGATATGGTGCTCGGGCCACAGGTGCGGCACCCGGCACAAGTCCGATTGAGAACTCAACCTGTCTTGATGGTGGTATACCAGGTAGTTCTTCGGGAAAGACTTGTGGAAAGTCTCGAACGATGGGCACATCCTCAAGTCGCTTCTCCTCCGACTTTTTCTCCATGATGTGTGCGAGGATTGCTGGATAACCTTTTCTCAGGAACTTCCGAGTTTTCAAGTAAGATATGATGTTTAGTCTCGTCCCATCGGTCTCCCCCTGTATGACCAAGGTTCTACCGACGGCGAGAGGAATACGAACGAGTTTATCATAACAAATGATTTCAGCGCGATGTTTGGACAACCAGTCCATACCAATGATGACGTGGAAACTTCCAATTTCAACAGGCATAAGATCGATTGAAAAGATTTCGTTGGCTAGGTTTAAAGTGCAATGAGGTATCACCCTATCGGTTTCTATGAGTTTACCATTTGCAAGTTCTACGGTGTACTTAACATCTAGAGCAATAGGTGCAATATCAAGTAGAGGGCAGAACTCATCGGAAATAAAACTTCTATCGGCACCAGTATCAAACAGAATAGAAGCAGATAAGTTGTTGAGGAGGAACATACCCGTGACCATATTTGGGTCCTGATGGGCATCCCCAGAATTGAGTACAAACGCTCTTCCCCTTGCGTTGTTGTTGTTGTTGTTGTTGTTGTTGTTGCCCTTGTTCTTGTTTTTAGGACATTCGTTCTTGAAGTGTCCTGTTTCTCCACACCCAAAGCAGGATTTGGGTTGGTTTGAATTGTTGCGAGAGGTGTTGTTGTTGGATTTGGGGGCTCGGCAATCTCGGGTCAAGTGCCCATACCTCCTGCAGTTGTTGCAAGGAGTACTGCATGGACCGTCGTGGTGGTAGTTGCACTTGGAACAATATGGCCTGTCCCCAATGTAAGCACGTTTGGGTTCAGAGTTGGTGTTGTAAACTTGGATGGTGTTGGATTTCTTGTTTTGGTTGTTGTGGTGTTCAGAAGGTTTGCGTTTGTTGTTGTTGGAGGAGGATGTATTGGATTTCTCACGACTGACAACCATTGCCATGAGTTCATGTGCTAGCCGGATAGCACTTTCGGTAGTGGTTGGCTTGGATGAAGCGACATTCCCCTGGATATTTTCCGGGAGGCCGCGGATGTATCTTTTAATGCTCTTCTCCTCCGGATCAACCAAACCCGGGCATAACAGCGCAAATTGCTGGAATTTGGTGGTATATCCAGCAATGTCAGTTCCCTGCACAGTCAGGTGCCAGAACTCTTCCTCCAACCGATGCAGTTCTTCTTCGGGGCAGTATTTTTCCCTTAGCTTCTTCTTCAATTCAGCCCAGGGGAGTTGGTTTGCTATTTCGATGCCTACAGAGTTGGCGTGGGTGTTCCACCACGTAAGTGCACCTTCCTGAAAGGTGTAGGCAGAGAATTTGACCTTGTTTTCCTCAGCACAGTTGCAGAGGTTGAAGACGGATTCCATACGTTCAATCCATCGGATCAGACCAATGGCACCTTCCGTGCCTTTGAAGTAAAGTGGTTTACAGCTGAGAAAATCCTTGTAGGAACAAGGCTTGATGACAGGGGTAATGACTGGGGTTTCGTCATTACTTTGGGAGTTTCGAGGTGAATCCCGAGCAGCCAAAGCATCGGCCACTGCTCGAGATACGATAGCAGCAAGTTCGGCATCACTGTAACTTTTCTTCTTTGGCGGCATGATTCTTCAAGAAAGAAACAAGAGGTGCATGAGAAGTTGTACCGGAATGATAATTCAATAGATGTATATATATTTAAGCGGTAATATACAACATCACACAGTGAAAGTTAACAATGTAAAATAGTCGAGAGAAATTGCTGATTGATATTACGATGTTAAATGATTACAGACAATTCCAAATCACAAGTTTCAAAAGCTACAGACTTAGAAGTTTTACAAAAGTTCCGGGAATTGTTACATCCGGTCGAATTACATAGGTCCTATGAAATCATAATAGAGTACAGGTTCAACCTAAGCTAATCCTGACGTAGATTGAGTTGTGGAAGTAGTGTGGTGAGATGGTCCACAGATTCTGCAAGTCTGCTAACCATTCGGAGGGCGTCCTCGGTTTCCCTTAGACGTGTCTTGCACTGGTTCAACCTTGATTGTAGGATGGAAATTTGATTTCGGTTGCCAATCACTTGGTTGTGGACAACCTCCATAGTTCCGATGGTTTCACCCAGACGGTTGTCAAGGGTGTCCATGTGGTTGACTGTATTTTCGTGGTCTTCGGAGACTTGATTGATACGTTCGAGTGATGTAAGTCTCCAGTTTTCGTTGGTTTCTTGGAGTTCGATATCCATAGTATCAAGTCGTTGCTCATGTCGGTGTAGCCTAGTGGCTAAATCTGACAAAGTGAAGTGAGTGGGGTATGGGTCAGCTCGAGGCAACCTGGTGCTCCTCCTAGCCACCCTTGGGTTTCTTGATCCATACGGATGAGAGCGTGACGAATTGGGTGGTGTGTTTGCCATTCTGAGACAAAGCGTTAGAAAGAATGAGGCCTATATTGATATAATACATATATAATATAGCCTAAGATATTGAGCGTGAGAGAGGCCTATCTATGTATATATATATATATATATATATATCACATAATAGCCTAAAGTGTCTAACACAGACATGTTTGAGTCCCGGTTTCTCTCGTGGTCAGAGTCAGCTAATGTATCCTGTTCAGTCATGACTCTTTTCAGGTCTCACATCATATTCTTTTAATTGTACATAGTTGATCAGGCTATGTTAAATTAAACCAATATCATGTAGTCACTGAACCTAATCATACTTAATAAGGAATACTGCCTAACAGTCATAGTCTAGGCCCACTAAATGCAACCTAGTTCACTATAACCTTAGGCTCTGATACCAATCTGTCGCAACCCCAAATTCGGGTTGCGGAAGCGAATCGGGTCGGGGCGCGACTAATCAATATACACAGCACAAAAGATATAATGAACGACCACTACATGCGTCGTTTTACATTGATATTGATAAAACAAAAGTTTACATCAAAATATTGTTTACATTAGCCCGGTTTGAAATTGAGAGATTTAAGTACATAATTAATCTATGCAAAATATAATAATGCAGCTAAATCTCTGATTGGTTGCATGCTGACTCGAGCTAATAGTTCTTGATTGAGCTGTCCAACCTACTGCTGGTCACCTGTGATACATGCTAAAATTGGTCAGCGAAACGCTGGTGAGCTCACAGGTTTGTATGTCAACACATGTTTGTATGAACCGCAAGATTTTATAATTGAATTTAAAATGCAATTAAGCAAAATAAAAGTTATACAGCCATAAGCACATAGTCTGAGCTTAACTTGAGCGTCAGGTCCAATTAAGGAAACCTAACTGAGTTGCCTCCTACGAGTGCCTAATCTACACTCGTCTTCCCAAATGCTAATACGTCCGTTTGACCAGTTAGTGCGTGCTAACCCGGACGAGGATTGTCAATCCTATATGATATCATATACTAACATTCACGCTACTACGTATTACCAGACTATGCTATGGAGGGCTTTAAATTGATTAGTTGAAGTAACTCATGTAGTACTTGATTTTGATTTGTACTTGCGTTCAACTTGTAAAACAAAACGAGCAATAATATCACACCCCTGATTGAAAAACAGTAAAATAGGGGCCATGAGACTCACCTGAGCCTTGAGTGTTTAAATTAATAGACTTGGATTGATTAGCGGTGGATTGATGTCCGAAGACTTGTAACCTGAGGGTGTCCAAGACACACAATGGTTATAACATGAGTAGGCATCTCGAAAGACTGCCCTTGTAGTTGTTCGTCCAACTTAGAATGTCCAAATTACCGCGATTTGGTTGTTTGTTTAAGTCTTTGAAAATGTGTACGGCCCGTTGGTGCTTGCTTGTAACAATAATCCCACATTATTATTTTGATGGTTTTGAAGTGTTATACCTAAAACTAAGTTCCAATGTGTTTTAGAAGTTGTGTTGCATTCGTGTTTGATGTTATACAAGTTTAGCACTTTGTGTGAAAGTTTGGATGTAACACCGTTACTTGTGAACCTAGGGTAAGGGCGAAGCCCGTTAATGACGGGGGTCCGGGGGCAACGCCCCTGGTAGCGGGGTCCAAGGGGCGGCAGCCTCTGGCGGGGTCCAAGGGGCAGAGCTCCTGGCTGGGGTCGAGCTGGACTTGAATTTGGGTGAAATCGAGTGATAAAATTTTAGGTCTCGACACTTAGTAAAATTTGTGTTTTCTTGGTTCTGTTTCATGCGACATAGCATGCGACATAAGGCTTGTGTCGCTAGGTGCGACATAGTCTGTTGTGTCGCAGATCACCTCTGCGACATAAGGGCTTGTGTCGCTAAGTGCGACATAATTCAAATTATGCGACACAAAGGCTTGTGTCGCAGGTGGCCTGGAGCCTCTGCGACACAACGAGCTGTTGGTCGGAAAATGAGCCGAAAAGGTGTTTTTCGGCCTCCATTCGACCTGTGACTTCTACCCAACCCATATTTGGACATTTTAAGCTTAAAGAAACAACTAGAACTTAAAAACACTTGAAATCGAAAGGTTTCGAGTTTTGTCGGAAACTTACAAAGTGATGAATCGAAATTCCGAAAAGGTAGGAGTGTAGATCGTTGCATGGTGATCGTTTTTCTCTAAATGGGTGTGACGATTTATGGTGGTTTGTTGGTGTTATTTGGTGGTTTTAGATGATGGTGGTGGTGGTGAAAGTTGAGAGAAAATGGAAGGAAGAAAGAGAAAGTAAGTGGTGGAAATGAGGGGGAAGAAAGGAGGGAGGTGGGGTTTTGGTGAAAGCCTCACCTTTCCAGCCCCAGCAATTGTGCTCCGTGCGGTGTTCGTCTTCCCAAGTCATTAAATCATTATTTTGTATATTTACAATGTAAATTTTAAAATACGGGAGTTCATTAAATTCATTTATTGAAGTATTTTACTAATACTTACTAATTCAATTGGTTTCGTTTGTTTGTGTTTTTAAATGTTTGAGTCGCGTAGATGTTTATTATGCGATACAAAATGTAATTGAAATATTATTAAAATAATATTTGTGACATAAAAGTGTCCTTAATTAATATTACATTGTTTGATATAAATGTTCACCAACGTCCGTATTAATTGAACCGAATTACATTCGATTTGAAAATTGCACGATTTAAATCAAATCGCATAATTGTATATATTAAACAATATATATATATATATATATTGATATATTAATTAGCCTAACACAGAACTAATTACATGGATTACACTTGATTAGGCACTAATTACTAGTCCTAATTTGACGGGTGTCACAAGTATTATGCCAAGATGGTCAAAACAAGGTTGCACGATAAAATCAAGCGAAACGGATAAAAGCGAAGATTCCACGCATGTTTGAAGATTCAAGACATCAAAACGATAATTCAAGAAAAAAGTGCCCATCACCAACATCCACCTAACCCAAGATGTTCGTTTTCAAATTACGAATCCAACAGAAGAAGAATCAACAAAGACGGACGAAGAACGAAGATTCTACGCACTCCGGAAGATCCAAAAGATTCGTACGACACATCTGAAGTTCAGAGACATATTTTTTGGATTTCTTTTCATCAAAAGCTTCGTTTTTCAATTATGAATCCAACGCAAAAAGAATCAACGCAAACGGACGCATAAAGAAGAAAACACGCACGAATCGAGAAACGAAGCAACGGGCAGCAGGCTGGTGCAGGTAGCAGCCAGCCGCAATCGGCCAGCCACCAGGCCGCCGCCGGCTGCCACCTGGCCGCCACCGGCTGCCACCACCCCGCACGGATTGCACTTTTTTGTCCTTCTCGTACCTGGTGCCACTACCTTTTTCACCTTTTCGTACTTGGTGCCACCACCTTTTTCACCTTTTCGTACCTAGTGTCACTACCTTTTCCACCTTTTGCTAATGTGTGTTTCCATTTGCTAAAATGCACCAAAACTCCCCTATAAATAGGAGGCATGAGGCTCATTTGAAAGACACACCAAGGGCACTAGGATACCAACATACCTAGGCACTTTCTTCTAGCTTTTCTTTCTTTCATTATTTTAAATTAGTATTAGGCTAGCTAAAAATAGAAGCAAGGAACGTGTTTGTAATCCTTGGTGAAGAACGCATTTGTAATCATTGGTGTACGCTTGGAGCAACTCTTATTAATTCAAGTCTACTCCTTCTAGCATATTAATCTCGGTTATTTCTATCCTTATCTATCTTGATTAAATATGTATGCTTTAATTATTCTAGAGATAGTTTGTGCCATGATTAGAGCGTAGATTACTATTGTGTTTGTTGTGATGTAGTTAGTATATATAATTGTGGGATGACTTTAAATATGTCGTGACATAATATGACGACCCCTATTCGACTGTTTACTCGGTATAGTGCTGGAAATGCTTTTAAGCAAAGTACATACGTATGGAAGCCGGTAATGACCGAAGGTAGTTGTATTATGGATCGACATTATAAAACGGAAACTTTATGAACGGACTTATCTTATGATTTTAAACCTAAAAATTACATTCGCCTTTCGATTAACAACCGTGATTGTAACCTTGTAAAGAGGAGTCGCGAACCTTACTACTTGGTCAATAGTTATCTGTGTAAAACTATGGTTTCAATTGTAACGTCATGCGAGCATCATAAAATGCAATGTGATTACGTGGAATTGCCATGAGTATTGTACACTTGAAATCACAATGTACTTATCATGTAAACATCACGAAGCAATTGAATTCACAATGGAAACATCGGTAAACGATTAAATACATTGTGGACTACCATAGCATTTTCCGACATGGTCTGGGTTTAATTTTATGCAAAAAGCTGTCGGCATTTTAATTAGGGCTTAGTGTAGGGAAATGTACCAAACTAAGGCTCGAAGTCTATTGTATGCATCCATCAAAAATTTGCTCTATTGTGTGTACCGAACCCGGAAAATCAAAATTTGTGTGCACTTTACCTGATTTGGGAAGTCAAACCGGTTAACCCTTGACCAAATGCCACATAGATTGGCCACGTGTATTGCCACATCACGTGTTGATACCAGGTGTATTGCCAGGTGGAAAACTAGATATTTTGTATATTTTTTAATGACAAGTTGATGGTCCCCTCCTTCTTAAAAGTATTCGACATGCACATTCAAACACACAAACACACAATACACTCTCGTTCAAAGTCTGATACACACAACTACCTTGTTTCTGTGGGAAAAAAACCAAAATTAAGGGTCGGTTTTTGCTTGTTTTTCTATTCCGAAAGTGCTACAAGGTAATACTCTTCATCTTCGTTAACCTCGTTGCCATATTTTCGATCATATCAGTGCGTAAAACTAGGGTTTTGGGCTAAAATTTTAATTTCTGAAATTTTTTACTTGAATTATTATGCCTCTGATTTACTGGATTTCGTAAAGTTTAAACATTTATGTTACTTATTTTATGCAGAAATGGAAGGCCATTATCGAGGTTTTCCAATAGGTGTTCATTATGATGGAGCTTTCTTTTTCGCTCCACTTAGGTATGTTGAAGATAATGTTATCTCTTTGCTAGTTAGGAGAATGAGCTTTGATGATTTTATTGCTCACCTAATTACTGAAACTGGTAGCCCGATGAGTAATGCTTACTACATACTACCAGACTGTGGATTTGATAAAATGATGATCATAGCAAATGATGATGATATTGACGTGTTTTTTGATCTAGTTGAAAGCTATGGTAGACTGCATGTGTATATAGATCACTTATGTTTGGAACTAGATGATTATATTTGTAATAAAGATGCTAACTTAAGTGGATTGGATATTGAGACTGATGAAAACCAAATAAAAGATAATGGTGGTAGTAGTAAAGGGAAAGCATTGTTAGATGAAGTGGTTGAAGAAGTGAGTGTTGATCACAGTGTCTTGGAAGGTGTTGGTAAGTTGACAATGCAGGATTCATTGATAGAAGATGAACGTGGGAATACACAAGACCATGGTGCATCAAGTCAAAAGACAGGGAATAAAGATGAAGATGAGGGTAACTTGAGTGAAAGTGCGGATGAGGATTATGATCCAGATGATGAAAGTGATGATAGTGATGATGCTGCTTCACTAGATCATCTCAGTGAGGGTGAAGATGAAGTCATGGAGGTTAGGAAGGGCAATCCAATAGTGAAGATACCTAGTGAAAAGCATCTACCACAGTTAGGTGGTTCCATTTGTCATGATGAGGATGAGGAAGTTGATGTGAAACAGGCTGTGTTTTCTGAGCATGAAGAGTTTATGGCTGAATTGGTGAATGCATTGGAATCAAAGGATGGTGAAGATATTCCCAGTGATCCCATGACTATCCCTAATCTACAAGTTGAAAAGTTTCCTATACATGACACTTCCACTCACCGAAGACTGAGAGAACCTAAGGTAATTTACTTGTTTTATCAATCTTGTATATTTACTTGTTAATGATTCAGTTTTATTAATAAGCATGTCCAATATGTAATTGTTATATAGGTTGCTGAAAGGTATGAAGGGACACAACAATTAAAACAGTGTCTGTCATATTATGCTTTAGCAAATGGATTTTCCATTTGGTATGAAAGGAGTAGCAAAACTAAAATCATTGCTAAGTGTGGTACAAGGCCTCCAAGGATTAAGGATGTATCTAAAGGGAAGCAGAGGAAATGTAAAAGGTATCCCAAGACAAAAAAGCCCAAAGGTAAATGATGTCAGTGGAGGTTAATGGGTAGATGGATGGCTGAGGAGGAATCATTTCAAGTGATTTCATTGAAGAACAAGCACATATGTTCTAGGAATTATAAGTACGGTTCATTGATCAATTACAAATGGATTGGGAAGCATTTTGCAGACAAAATAAGGCTGAATCCAGAGATTAGGTTAGTTGATATTGCTGACATGGTCTAAAAGAAGTATAATTGCACTGTGTCAAGTCATCAATGTAAACATGCAAGAACTTATGCTCTAACTGAGTATGAGAAAACACTGGAAGAACATTATGGTATGCTAAGGTCTTATGGTGATGCATTGGTACAAAGTAATCCAGGTTCAACTGTACAACTAGGGGTTACAGTTAATCCTGATGATGTCACATATTTTGAGAGATTCTATGTTTGTTTGAAGGGTCTTAAAGAAGGTTGGTTGAGGGGATGCAGGAAGATCATAGCTTTAGATGGTTGCTTTTTAAAGACAACATGTAATGGTGAGTTGCTTACTGATGTGGGTAGGGATGCCAATAATCAGATATACCCAGTAGCTTGGGCTGTGGTGAGTGTGGAGAATAAAGATAATTGGGCATGGTTTTTAAGGTTATTGTCTCATGACTTAGAAAGTCCATCTGGAAATGAGTTGACCTTGATGTCAGACCAGCACAAGGTAAGAACTACTTGTATACTTTATATTAATACAGCTGAATTATATATCTTACATTTTTTTTAATATATAGGGTCTTATTGAAGCTGTTAAGGAGGTGATGCCCAATGCTGAGCATAGGCAGTGTGCCAGGCACATATATGAGAATTTCAGGAAGCAATATAGTGGAGTGGCATTCAGGAATCTATTTTGGAGAGCTGCAAAGGCAACATACCCTGTTGAGTTTGAAGAGGTCATGGATGAGGTAAGAAGAGCTAATCCTAATGCTCATAAATACTTAATGGATAAGAACCCACAGTCTTGGTCTAGAGCATTCTTTTGGTTATATATTGGGTGTGAGGCAGTTGAGAATGGTTTTAGCGAATGTTGGAACTCAGTTCTATTAAGGGTTAGGAATAAACCAATCATTACCATGTTAGAGGCAATTAGAGTTATAGTGATGATAAGGATGGAAACAATTAGGGAGATAAGTAATAAATGGGAACTTGATTCACAAGATATCACTCCTAACATCAAAAAGAGGTTAGAATGGATTAAGAAACAGGTAGGTCAATGGCTATGTATTCATGCTGGTGGAACTCAGTTTGAACTCAGGAATAAATATGGGAAAGCATTTGTGGTTGACATTGGGAAAACAACTGCAAAATGTTCTTGTAGAATGTGGGAGCTTAGTGGAGTCCCTTGTGTACATGCTGTTGCTGCTATCTTAAAGTGTGATGATGATCCAGCAGATCATGTGTCTGCTTGGTTTAGAATGGATATGTATTCTAGAGCATACACAAGTCATTTGAACCCAGTACCTGGAATGGATATGGGGCCAAAGAATGATCTGAACAAACCTTTGCCACCAAGACCCAAAAAGATGCCTGGAAGGCCAAAGAAAAAGAGAACTAGAGCAGCACATGAGCCAAGAGTTTATGCAACAAGGGTATCTAAACATGGTGTGGTAATGACATGCCAAAATTGTCTGGAAAAGGGTCACAATGCTAAGGGTTGTAAAAATCCAGCAGTAGAAAAGGTGAAACCACCAAAAAAGAAAGTTGGAAGAAAACCAAAAAATAAGGCAGAGCCAAGTAGTGCATCACAAAGAAAAGGAACTCCATGTGCACCACCATATGGTTTAATGGATGGTGCTTCTACTTCACAGACTTCTGCAAAGGCTGCATCACCAAGTGGATGTAAACTTGGTGTGACAAGAAGTGGTTTTAGATGGGCTTCCAATTCATCTCCAACCAATATTGTAGAAACAACTGAAACAGGTATGAATGACACTCTTTTATGACAGAAACAACTTAAATTTATTACAATATATCATATACTATATATACTATATGACATTTTGTATATATATGCTATAGTTGCTGGTACAATAGGTGGCACAAGTGGTGGAAGTAGTGCTAAAGGTGGTGGAAGAGGTGGTGGTGCTGCAAGAGGTGGTGGTGTTGCTGCTAGAGGTGGTGGAAGAGGTAGTGGTGCTACAAGAGGTGGTGGTGTTGGTGCTAGAGGTGGTGGAAGAGGTGGTGGTGCTGCAAGAGGTGGTGGTGTTGGTGCTAGAGGTGGTGGTGTTGTGACTAGAGGTGTTGGTGCTGCAAGAGGTGGTGGTGTTGTGACTAGAGGTGGTGGTGCTGCAAGAGGTGGTGGTGCTGCAAGAGGTGGGGGTAATGCTAGGGGAAGGAAGAAGGTAGATTTTGGAAGGACACTTAGTTGGTTTAGCTCTGGTTTAGGTGCATCTGGTGTTGTGTTAGAGAACAATGGGTCAAACCAACCAATGGTGGGCACACAAAACTCTGTTAATAATACACCTGCACACTCTCAGCCTGGAAAGAGAAGGAAATCAAGTGAACGTATTGCAAAACAGAAGTTGGCCAAAATGGTGCCTGGACCTGGTAGCACACAACATGAAGCAATGGATTTGGATTAGGTAGTTTAAGTAGTTTGATCCCAGTGAATATTTTGTTGCACATATTGTGTGTAGTTATGTTTATACTCTAACTGTCTTTTGGTGCACAAAAACTCATCTTTTGGTAATTTAGGGTACTCAGTGTATGGATCAAAGTATGTAGGTCAATGTGTGTAAAAGTTGATAGGCCTTAGTGTGTAAAACTTGATAATCATGTTTCTGCTTCTTGATGTAATGTATATGTGACTTTGAATGTTATATATTAATATGCTTGTATTTTGGTCAATTTTTTTTTAGTTTTTGCCCATGAATTCAAAATGTCATACATACAAGCAATTGAAATAAGAATTACACAGAGTTGCAAATGTTATTACAAAACATAAGTTTTAGATGTCATTACAAAAGCTAAGTTTGCAAATGTCATTACACAATTAGAGTTACAATTACAAAAAGATAGGTTTCTAAAACTTCTTATACACCTTGTTATTAAACTGCTAATTCATTACTACCCTTACTTCAGGACTATAACCCCTATGACAATACACAACATTGCTACCACTCCAACTAAAAGTATGAACACTTGGTCAAACATTTTTAATTTTGACTTCAATAAAGTCAACTCTTCCATCTGCTTCATAGCCTCGATTTCACCTTCCAATTGCTGGTGTTCACTGGGTAATCGGGCATGCCTTGACTGGTTGAGTGTTTGTAACCTCAATTCATACATAACTTTCTTGTAGTAATCACTTGGGAGTTCATCATCCAATAATCGGTATTCACAACACAATCCTGATTTAACCTAATATATACCCAATTGCATAACAAAAAGTCAAATATGATCAAACATTCATGCTAACACTAAACTCAATTGAAGGGAAAAACGTGCTGAGAAATTAGGTTAAACTACGTTCAAACTTACATCAGGGCATTTTACAAATCGTCTAGCTGGGTTTTTGACGGTCCATGATGTTCTAACAAACATCCTCGCTCCACAGTAGCAATAGTACGCTCATTTATTTGATTGTGAGAAGATGAACCAGAAGATGACGCCATGGGAACCCGAGAGAATTGGAGGGAAAAGTGATGTATGGGGAAAAGTTATCTGTGTGAAATAAAATGAGAGGGAAAAAAAGGGGATGTATAATATCTAGCAATACACCTAGTATCAACATGTGATGTGGCAATACACATGGCCAATCTATGTGGCAGTTGGTCACGGGTTAACCGGTTTGACTTCCCAAATCAAGTAAAGTGCACACAAATTTTGATTTTCCGGGTTCGGTACACACAATAGAGCAAATTTTTGATGGATGCATACAATAGACTTCGAGCCTTAGTTTGGTACATTTCCCTACACTAAGCCCTTTTAATTATGTTTTAATTAGATTAGTTAGTTTAGATTAGATTAGGTAGGTTATAGACTAAATAACCATTTACAAAAACCTAGGGATTTGTTAATTGTATTAAGAAAGGCAAGTTTAAAATCCAATTTAAATCGATACTTTTCCTTAACCTATGAAATTTAAAGTAAGGTACGCAAGAAACCTCAACACTTTCCTTTGCTTACAGTGCTTAAACTTCATTAATGGGAATTGATCAACTAAGTCCGAACATATTTGCTAAGTTAGTTGTTTGCTAAATTTATAGTCTTTATGGTATTAAGAACGGTTAGACTTGTTGTAGACTTTCTACTCTATTCCTTCGCCCACGAGTAAATGTGCTCAATAACAAGGGCCACTGACTCCCTCACAGGAGAGTGTGGGGAGTTGAGCATTGTCTGTCTGATCGGAATCATGACACCGTGGTTCCTCGTGACATATTAGTTGATAACTGACTAATAGGGAATCTATCGGTTATACCATAAACTACCAAGTCTAGTGAACATTCCAAATTTAGTAAACGTTTTCCCTACAAATCATCGTCCCACATTATAAGCTAATGAACTCACAACAAATACTCCTCTTATTATCTGAATTATCATTATCTTTTATTCGCTTTATTTAGTTTACTTAATTAACTGGACCAAAAACCCCCAACGCACTCTTTTAAAACATTTACTAGAAAAGAAAGGTTGATTGGATCACCTCTGTTTCAATTCAGTTTCTCTTTAAGAACGACTCTAGGTCATACTTACCATCTACTAGCCTTTTGTTCAGTATTAGTAAGTCACACTTAGACCCCAACAAATACAAATTTAAAACAAACCGATTCGACGAGAAAACCCTTAGGATAAAACCTTAGGATAACTGTCTGAAAACAAACCGATTCGATGAGAAAACAAGCCGCTGCCGGGGAGACTAACTGTCTGATACAGAGGCCCAACCAATCCCAATTCTAGTAAACCCTTAGGATAAAACCTTCTAAAAAAATATTTTCTTTATTATTAGTTTCACTCTATTTTCTGTTTCTCTTTAGTGTATGACCTGTTCCCCTAGATCTGCACCACTGTTTAATTTCCCTGATCCAGAACTTATAATACGTACCATTCGACGAGAAAAGAAGCAATCCACACTTAGACAAGTAATAGCTGAACGCATCACTCTCGCTGACAACAGTAAACCCTCTATCGAAGGAAGAGGAGGACCAATTCTCTACCCTGAAACCCCTGGTCAATCTTTCGAGCTTAAACACCACATTATCCAACTAATCCAAAACCACTGTCAATTCCTTGGATTACCAAGTGATGATCCCAATCTCACCTCGAAAAGTTCATATCTCTTTCAAATTCCTACAAACAAAACGGAATTAGTCATGACACGATCCGCTTGTATCTTTTCCCTTATTCGCTCACTCATCATGCGCAAACATGGTTTGAAGGTTTAGAGACCGGCTCTATCCCTTCATGGACGGTAATGGCGACAAAGTTTCTAACCAAATACTTTCCGCCTTCTAAACAAACCAAACTTCGAAATGACATCATGAATTTCCGACAAGCTTTTGATGAGTCATTATATACTGCATGGGAACGATTCAAAGGAGCCTTGAAGAAGTGCCCCAATCACTGTCTCGACAAATCCGTGCAATTGTGTACCTTCTACAATGGTTTAGACCCTAACCACCGAACCATCCTCGATGCTGCTGCACAAGGAAGCTTCATGGCAAAGACCGACGAAGAAGGATGGAACCTTATAGAGAACATGACTATGCATCACCATGATTGGAACTCTGGAGATCACGCAACATCTTCAACACCTATCGCTGCATCAAATCCAGTTCCAGTGGAAGCACTTAAAGTATTTACAGAGAAAATGGACTCACTTGTCAAACAGTTTGGAGAACTTAAGAAACAACAGCACCAAGTACACCAAGTGCAAGCCTGTCAAAACTGCACCAACTTGCAACCATCTGGTGAATACCAAGTTGAATATGAAGAAGTAGACGGCACCGTTTACTACGCTCAATATCCCGCTCGACAACAAAATTTTCCACCCGGTTTCAATAACAACCAACCTAGAGGACCCCCATTCCAACCAAGAAACAACCAACCACCATACCAACCCCGATACCCACCTAGATACCCACCTTACCCATAACAATCACAACCTTCTTATAACCAACCCCTTGCACTTCCTGCACCAACTTCCGACACAAACCAAACCCCTGAACAACCTGCAAAGACAAATGCCCCAGCTTCAAGTTCAGATGACGCCTTCACTCAGTTCATGCAAGGTCAACACTTGTTTAACCAAAAGACGTCCGCTAGACAAGATCAAGCCGACCTCTTTATGAGAAACCAGTTGGTTGTGCTGAAGAATTTGGAAGCTTAGATTGGACAATTGGCACAACGTCTTGATAACAGACCTAGAGGAAGTTTGCCTAGCAACACGGTTCACAACCCACATGTTGAGGAAGCAAAGAAACTCACTACCACAAATGAAGCAGCCACTCCACCTCCTACTGCTGTACCAGTAAAAGAAGAACCAAAAATTAAGATACCAGCTGTGGAAACCACTCCGACCATGAACAAAGAGGTTAGGATCCCTTATCCCGCTAGACTTAAAGCCCCACCTAAGAAATTATCATCCTTTAAGCTAGATGGAAAATTTCTCGATACCATGTCTAGAGTTCCCGGTCGAAATAAATATATGAGGAAATTGCTATCCACTAAGGATAAACTGCCCAAAGTAAACAACATTCCCCTTAGTTCTGAAACATCAGCCCTACTTAAGAATAGCCTTCCTAAAAACTAGGAGACACCGGTAGATTCACACTCCCTTGTTCTATTTACCAATCCGGAGATATCAGCGCCTTAGCCGACCTAGGAGCTAGCATTAACCTTATGCCCTACTCCCTGTTTAAGAGGCTAGAACTTGAAAATTTGAAACCCACTAAAATGACTGTCCAGCTAGCTGACCAATCTGTTAGATACCCAAAAGGAATAGCTGAGAACGTTTTAGTTCAAGTTAACAAATTTTTCTTTCCGACAGATTTCGTGGTAATGGATATCCACGAGGACATAAACATCCCGATTATCCTTAGAAGACAATTTATGAACACAGCCAGAGCAGTGATTGATGTGTATAACCATACGATCGTTCTACAAGCACATGGTGAAAGCATCGCTTACAAGATCGACCAACCGGACTATACACCAGAACAAGAAGAATGCCACGCTATATCAACAGGCAGAATTTGTTCCGATGATGAATCAGACCCCGAAGAAGAACGATGCTTCACTCGACCAACAACCTTGGTCTACGACACTGAAACAGACCGAGATGAGGACGAGGAGTACCAAGACGCTAAGGAAGAAGAAGAATCCGAGGAGGACGAATCAGAACCTGAGGAAGAAGAAGAAGAACCCGATGAGGAAGATGAAAGAACGGAAGAAATGGAAGAAGAAGAACCTAAAGAAGAGGAAGAAATGGAGGAAGATGAAGATCAAACTGATTCACCACAGATGGCTGAAGTCAAGAGAATACAAGACTGCAAAGACTACACTTCATCAGAAGATTCCTTTGATTATGGAGCCATCCACCAAGAGCTTAGATCCACTTATCTCAAAAGAATGGGAAACATTCTCGACTCTTATCTCGATCCATCGAAACCCTTTACCAGAACCCGACTCCGAGACATAGATACTTTTGAAGAAGAACTCTGAACATCACAACACCCTGACCTGTATGCTAAACTCCTACAAAGAATCTCTGCATATAAGGCACGACAACCAGGAAGCTTTGCTGAAGAAAACCTTCAAAACACCATCACGGAAGTCAGAACCATCAAAGTCGACAGTACTCAACCTTTCAACAATGCACCCTCAGACAAAGAACTCCACCAATTCCCAGACTCGTGAGACGAAGATTCCGACTACCAGAGTGTCGAATTTGACGGTGATTTTATTGACGTCACTATCAATGAACGCTCTATTCCAAAAACCCCTCTTGCTCCACCAAATTCACCCATCATCACAACTGAGAGATTAGAGATTCCGCTCATAGATACTCACCAAGACATGATCGAACTAATTGATGAATACACCGATGTGCGCATCATTGTAGAAGCTATCAAAGAGTCAACCAATGAATACAACACCGCTCAGAGACACCTGATAAGGCAGATTGAATGAGAATATGATTCGTATCTCGCCAATTATGGAGAACCAGTACCCCAGACTTTACTCAGAACTATCCAAGAATTCTCCGATTCCCTTCACGAACAAGTCACCAGAGAAGCTCAACAGCCAGAAAGACCAGACTACCCAATGGGAGAAATCGAGTTCTGCAGCAACCAAAGGCAAATATACCAAAAAGTATATTGTGCCTTAGCCGGATCAGCTTTTCCCTACTCATCAAGTCAAAAGGCTACACTAGCATCCATGAGGACCCAACTTGAAAGAGCAACTGGAAATCCACATAATTATGCTGACATAAGAATGGTAGGAGATCTTAGAACCCTTCTAGATCTCATCGAAACTGGAGAACATCTCACAACTCCACAAAACTTCAGGATCGTCATTCACTCAACTATAGGTCATCACGTTGAACTAATAGTTGATGAACTGAATCAAGCGTCATTCGAAGAAAACACTCGTGACATTCCAACACGTTATTGGCACATGTCACCAGTCAACTTAGCATCCTATGTAATAGATCAACTGCGTGGAATGTACGAGGAAGAAGACATTGAAATTGAGGCTTACCGCAAAGGATATCGTGAAATATTCAGCAACTTAATCTACGTCTTCACAGACTCAGATTTTCCCTTCAACCGTGAACAACATCAACTCATCAGACAAGTATGCCAAGCAACCCGATCTTTTGGAGGAGACCCTTTAGCTGAAGACTTTCAAGAAGTAAAGACCCAATTCATGGCCGTAATCACCTCAATAGGCAGAAACCACCCACTGCGTGAAATTGTTCAAACTCACACCTGCACTCGAATCGACCCTAATGGACCAGTCACAAGGGCAGTTCGATACATCAGCTATGGGATGGCAATCCTCGACAGATTAGCCACTGATCACTTTAGAAGCTTCAGAATGGAGTCCACCACTCCACCAACTCTCATTGCCGATATGATAGAGCAATTTCTGTGATACTTTCCTCCACGCTACAGCTTACCTAGGAACTACAGTGACCACTCTAGCACTACGGACACATCCAGCATCATCTGAAGAAGAAAGGACTAAGTCGAGCTCTCGACTTTAAAAGAGCGCTTCTCGGGAGGCAACCCGTGTTTTTACATTTCTGCAATTTTACTTTCCAAGAAGTGATGAAATCTCCGACTATCTTTCACACTCGGATCATACAAAGCATGCTCCAGCCTGCAAGGAAGCATCAAGACCAGAAGAAAAGTATATCCGAGGTGTTCACACCTATGAGACCAATCACAAGAAGACTTGATCAAGACTGCACCAAGGAAGACGAAATCCGGCACATGCACCAAAGGAACACTACAACCACCGGGGAGTACTTCTACACCGTCTTTTTCATTCGTTTTAAATATACCATATCTAATATACTTATCACTAAGTGTGGGATTCAAAAAAAAAACACACTGAAAGAATGCGACTTAGATGTTTAAAACCCTAAGTGTGGGATTTTACCCCGTTCAGAGCTTAGTATAACATCGAGGACGATGTTTCTTTAAGTGTGGGATAGCAGTAGTTGCACTACTATAAAATGGATAATGGTTATGCTTGATTCTAAAATCGTTGCTCTTTATAAGACCATCTTTTTCCAAAAAGTAAACAAAATTTTCAAAAATGTGTTGAAAATGAAAATTTTTAGACAAAGAATGATTTACTTTGGGAAAAAGGATAAATAAAATACAAATTAGTTTTGTAATCCCATAAAGAGCATCGCATGACTAGGCACACAACAACCTAACTTTCGATTCGTGAGGTATCTTGAGCCATAGAAAAAGCATTCACTTTTAATGCTTCACTTTTTTGATTCTTGAGTGTGCCGATGTATGCGTTTAGAATCAGAACTTGCTCCTGTTAAGCATTTTGAATCCAGATTGGTCAGTGAAAAGGAGATCGAATCACATCATTCTTAAACCCAGCCGTACACCCATACTCCCAAAGAAAAATAGATACATTACCCCTACTTTCTCAAAAGCATCCCCCAAACTTTGAAACAAAGTTTCAAAGATGAACAAAGAGAAATCGCAAGGAGATGACGTCGAAAAAAAAAAGAGATCCAAGAAAGAGAATTCCGAAAAAAAAGAATCAATAGGAGAAAAAGACTCCTTCCGCAAAAATAAAATAAAATAAAATAAAAAAAGGTGTCAATCCTCCCAAAAACCTCCAACTTCAAAAAAGAAACTCACCAACACCCCAACAAAACCCTCTCATTCTACAAACACCCCATTTCGAAAAACCCTACATCACTTCCCTTAGAATGGTTGTAGCTAGATCGACTTCGCACTCAACAAAAAGGTAACGATTTGATTCTCGATCAAGCCTATGACGATAAACGATACATGACTGGCGTTCTGAGTGATTGATAATATTAGAATAGGAAACCCGAAACACTTTTAGTGATTTGAGTGACACCTTGAGAGGATCGCCTAGTCATGTATCCAAGATCAAAGATCACAAGCATGCTCCTAAGGATTACAATCCTTCTTTTTCCAAGAACAAGTATTTTACTTTCCCAAAACTCCTTAGTAAATAGTTCCGCCTTAAAACTGTTTTATTTTTAACCATGTTGAAAATCGAGTTTGCTTGAGGACAAGCAAAGTTCTAAGTGTGGGATACTTGATATCGCGTAAAAAGTCACGTTTTTACTACCGATATCTCTCTCATTTTGGAAAGATTCTTGGCACTTTAACTCAAAAACATTACCAATCAATAGTATTATGCCAAGATGGTCAATACAAGGTTGCACGATAAAATCAAGCGAAACGGATGAAAAGCGAAGATTCCACGCACGTTTGAAGATTCAAGACATCAAAATGATAATTCAAGAAAAAAGTGCCCATCACCAACATCCACCTGACCCAAGATGTTCGTTTTCAAATTACGAATCCAACAGAAGAAGAATCAACAAAAACGGATGAAGAACGAAGATTCTACGCACTCCAGAAGATCCAAAAGATTCGTACGACACATCTGAAGTTCAGAGACATATTTTTGGAATTTCTTTTCATCAAAAGCTTCGTTTTTGAATTATGAATCCAACGCAAAAAGAATCAACACAAACGGACGCATAAAGAAGAAAACACACACGAATCGAGAAACGAAGCAACGGGCAGCGGGCTGGTGCAGGTAGCAGCCAGCCGCCGCCGGCCAGCCACCAGGCCGCCGCCGGCTGCCACCACCCCGCACGGATTGCGCTTTTTTGTCCTCCTCGTACATGGTGCCACAACCTTTTTCACCTTTTCGTACTTGGTGCCACCACCTTTTTCACCTTTTCGTACCTGGTGTCACTACCTTTTCCACCTTTTGCTAATGTGTGTTTCCATTTGCTAAAATGCACCAAAACTCCCCTATAAATAGGAGGCATGAGGCTCATTTGAAAGACACACCAAGGGCACTAGGATACCAACATACCTAGGCACTTTCTTCTAGCTTTTCTTTCTTTCATTATTTTAAATTAGTATTAGGCTAGTTAAAATAGAAGCAAGGAACGTGTATGTAATCCTTGGTGAGGAACGCATTTGTAATCATTGGTGTACACTTAGAGCAACTCTTATTAATTCAAGTCTACTCCTTCTTGCATATTAATCTCGGTTATTTCTATCTTTATCTATCTTGATTAAATATGTATGCTTTAATTATTCTAGAGATAGTTTGTACCATGATTAGAGAGTAGATTACTATTGTGTTTGTTGTGATGTAGTTAGTATATATAATTGTGGGATGACTTTAAATATGTCGTGACATAATATGACGGCCCCTATTCGACTGTTTACTCGGTATAGTGCTGGAAATGCTTTTAAGCAAAGTACATACGTATGGAATCCGGTAACGACCGAAGGTAGTTGTATTATGGATCGGCATTATAAAACGGAAACTTTATGAACAGACTTATCTTATGATTTTAAACCTAAAACTTACATTCGCCTTTCGATTAACAACCGTGATTGTAACCTTGTAAAGAGGAGTCGCGAACCTTACTACTTGGTCAATAGTTATCTGTGTAAAACTATGGTTTCAATTGTAACGTCATGCGAGCATCATAAATTGCAATGTGATTACGTGGAATTGCCATGAGTATTGTACACTTGAAATCACAATATACTTATCATGTAAACATCACGAAGCAATTGAATTCACAATGGAAACATCGGTAAACGATTAAATACATTGTGGACTACCATAGCATTTTCCGACATGGTCTGGGTTTAATTTTATGCAAAAAGCAGTCAACATTTTAATTATGTTTTAATTAGATTAGTTAGTTTAGATTAGATTAGGTAGGCTATAAGCTAAATAACCATTTACAAAAACCTAGGGATTTGTTAATTGTATTAAGAAAGGCAAGTTTAAAATCCAATTTAAATCGATACTTTTCCTTAACCTATGAAATTTAAAGTAAGATACGCAAGAAACCTCAACACTTTCCTTTGCTTACCGAGCTTAAACTTCATTAATGGGAATTGATCAACTAAGTCCGAACATATTTGCTAAGTTAGTTGTTTGCTAAATTTATAGCCTTTATAGTATTAAGAACGGTTAGACTTGTTGTAGACTTGCTACTCTATTCCTTCGTCCACGAGTAAATGTGCTCAATAACAAGGGCCACTGACTCCCTCACAGGAGAGTGTGGGGAGTTGAGCATTGTCTGTCTAATCAGAATCATGACACCGTGGTTCCTCGTGACATATTAGTTGATAACTGACTAATAGGGAATCTATCGGTTATACCATAAACTACCAAGTCTAGTGAACATTCCAAATTTAGTAAACGTTTTCCTACAAGTCATCGTCCCACATTATAAGCTAATGAAATCACAACAAATACTCCTCTTATTATCTGAATTATCATTATCTTTTATTCTCTTTATTTAGTTTACTTAATTAACTGAACCAAAAACCCCCAACGCACTCTTTTAAAACATTTACTAGAAAAGAAAGGTTGATTGGATCACCTACGTTTCAATTCAGTTTCTCTTTAAGAACGACTCTAGGTCATACTTACCATCTACTAGCCTTTGGTGCAGTATTAGTAAGTCACACTTAGACCCCAGCAAATACAAATTTAAAACAAACCGATTGCGGTCCGAGCACCGTCTTCATACGATGTTTCGGGCAGCGCAACAGCAGCCCCCAGGCCACCACCGGCTGGCAGCCAGGAGCCGCCGGCTGGCTGCCGCCCATCTCCTCCCCCTTTTTCTGTCCTTGTGCGTACTCGTATGTTACATGTGCTAGCATTTTCCGAAACTTTATGGTACACGCGCTACCACTTTCCACGCCTTTAACGTACATGTGCTACCACTTTCCGGGAAAGGACCACCCCCCAAAAACATGCTAACTTGCACCTTGGATGGCTAACATACACCAGATTTCAAGTATAAATAGAGACCTCATGGTTCATTACAACACACACCTTCCACATCTTACAAAAATCAAGAATACTTCTCTATACTTTGTTAGTTTTACTTTCTCATTCTATTAGGCTAGTTTAGGAAACTTGTTTAGAATAGAATGAAAGCAAGGAATGTGCTTGTAATCTTTGGTGTACGCTTGGAGTAGCGCACATTTGTTCAAGTCTATTCCTTCTCGCATATTAATCTTGGTCCTTTCTATCCTTATCTATCTTAATTATAAATGTATATATTAATTATGCTAAAGATAGTTTGTGCCATGCTTAGCGAGTAGATTACTATTGTATTTGTTGTGATGTAGTTAGCATAAGTAATTATGGGACCACATTAAATATGGCGTGAAGTAATATGACAGCCCCTATTCGACTGGTTACTTGATATAGTACTGGAAACGTTGTTAAGCGGAGTACAAATGTATGGAAGTCAGTAAATGACCGAAGGTAGTTGTATTATGGATCGACATTATAAAAACAGAAACTTTATAAACAGACTTATTTTATCCTTATGATTTTAAACCTAAAACTTATATTCGCCTTTCGATTAACAAACGTGATTGTAACCTTGTAAAGAGGAGTCGCGAACCTTAATACTTGGTTAATAGATATATGTGTTGATATCGCGTAAAAAGTCATGTTTTTTACTACCGATATCTCTCTCATTCTGGAACGATTCTTGGCATTTTAAACTCAAAACCAATAAAAATCAATGATATTATGCCAAGATAGTCAAAACAAGGTTGCACGACAAAAATCAAGCAAAACGGATGAAAAATGAAAGATTCCACACACGTTTGTAGATTCAAGGCATCAAAACGAGATTTCAAGACAAAAGTGCCCATCATCAACATCCATCTCACTCAAGATGTTCGTTTTCAAATTAAGAATCCAACAGAAGAAGAATAAAAAAAACCGGATAAAGAATGAAGATTCTACGCCCGCCAGAAGATTCAAATGATTCATACGCAATATCTGGAGATAGGATACATATTTTTGGGATATCTTTACATCAAAGTCTTCGTTTTTGAATTACGAATCCAACACAAAAAGAATCAACGCAAACGGACGCATAACGAAGAAGATACGCACGAATTAAGCAACGTAGCGAAAGACGACAGACCGGGGCGGGTGGCAGCCAGCCGCCGCCGGCCAGCAGCCAGCCGCCGCCGGCCTGCAGGTGGGCGGCGCCGGCATCCACCCCCCGGTCTCTTTTGCACTTTTTCGTCCTTCCTCGTACCTGGTGCAACACCTTTCGCTACTTTTTCGTACCTGGTGCAGCACCTTTCGCTACTTTTTCGTACCTGGTGCACCACCTTTCGCTACTTTTTCTAAGTTGAGCCTAGGGATGCTAATGTGAGCCATATTTTCCCTATAAATAGTAGCCCCTAAGCCTCATCATCACACACACCATTCTTGGAACAATATATTTCTCTTAAGATATTGCTTTAACTTACATTCTATTTTCTTACTAAAAATTAGTTTTAGGCTAGTCTAGGAGATTGTTTAGAATCGAAGGAAAGTACGGAACGCATTGTAAATCTTCGGTGTAAGCTTGGAATTGGGTCAATTAATTCAAGTCTACTTTCTCCCGCATTTAATCCTGGTGCTTTCTAATCCTTATTTATCTTAATTAATTACGTTTATGTTGATTATGCTAGATTTAGTTATTGCCATGATTAGAGAGTAGTATACTTGTTGTGTTTGCTTGCGATGTAGTTAATTAATTATGGGATGATTTATAATTAAATATTAAAGATCGGTAGTATCGCTTTGATTATCATATTGCATGTTCTTGTTTGATTGTTGCCTTAGGATCATCATACTGGTAAAATATAAACGGTCTTAATTATCGT
This sequence comes from Pseudognaphalium luteoalbum, assembly GCA_963422505.1. Lineage (NCBI taxonomy): Eukaryota > Viridiplantae > Streptophyta > Magnoliopsida > Asterales > Asteraceae > Pseudognaphalium > Pseudognaphalium luteoalbum. The sequence goes on from OY730197.1 coordinate 81,851,518, forward strand.
AAAGTAATATGATGCCCCTATTCGGCTGTTACTCGATATAGTACTGGAAACACTTCAAGGTGGAGTACAAATGTATGGAAGTCAAGGAACATCCAAAGGTAGTCATATTACGAAACGGTACAATATTAGGAAGTAATATGATGGCCCCTATTCGACTGTTATTCGATATAGTACTGGAAACACTTCAAGGTGGAGTACAAATGTATGGAAGTCGAGTAACGACCGAAGGTAGTTATATTACGGACTAACATATAAAATGAGAAACCTAGTTTAGTTAACCTTTCTAAAAAGACTTTTAAACTTCAATTTACTCTATCGCCTTTCCACCAATAAACGTGATTACAATGCCTTTTTAACGACGTCTAATTAAAAGGTAGTCAGTCATTTGTGTCAATATAATTTGTCAAAGGTATGAAACTATGGAACCGCAAGTCTACATGGGGGATTATCGTAGGACAAGACATGGCCAAGGTTTGAAGCGGCGGAACCACTTTAAGTGAGGAACGTTGTGGATAATTAGGGAATTTATTGGGTAGTCTTAAGCAAGGGATGGTTTAAAGTCATTAATGAACTTTTTAAATACATGAATCTGTTAGGATGACGAGGAATCGTTTTATGATTCGGTTATGTCTAGTACCTTAAGATTTTGTTCCCGTTCATATGAAAGTATTATTAAACCATAATTAAGATTTTGCTTATTATTCTAAATACTTTGTGATGTTACCATAACCTAGCTCCCGGTGTGACATGCTAATGGGATTTTAATTAGTAGGGAATCTAGTGTTTATATCACGAGTATTCAAGATTAATAATTAACAAATATCTTTCAACACAGTTTCTCCAAATATCATCCCATAACTTAATTAACGAAATCTCAGCAAACACTATCTTTATTTTATCTGCTTTATCTTTTATTTTTATTTCGCTTTTATTTATTTATTTGCCTAAGTTAGTTAATAGAAAAACCAAAACTCCCCCACTATTTTATAAACCCTTCACTAGTTTGAAAGCCCTCATCTGCCACACCTTAGTTTCAATTCAGTCCGTTTGAGGAACGACTCTAGGTCATACCTACCACTTGCTCACCCTTAGGATTGGCATTGATAGGGAAAACTTAGGCCCCGCAATTACAAATTGAAAACACTCACTGATGCCCGCCGCCGGTAGCCGGTGCAACGACAAGGGTTGAAATCCTTACCGACCGCTGGTGGCGCATCAAGTTTTTGGCGCCGCTGCCGGGGAACCAACTGTACGATCCTTAGGTGTTAAGACGAACTTACTTACTAGTGAACCTTTAGGATTTCTTAGACCTCTACCTCTTTCTTTATTTTTCCTTCCTTTTACCACTTTTAGAAATGACCACGCCTATCCATTCAACTAGTCAACCACCTGCCAACGAGACTATGACTGCTGCACGTATCACTCTCGCTGATGACTCTAAACCACTGATTGAAAGTCGAGGAGGACCAATCGTCTATCTGGAAACCGATAGAACTTCATTTGAATTAATGCCCCACATTGTTCAGTTAGTTCAAAACCTCTGTCAATTCCGTGGCCTACCAAATGATGATCCCAACTCCCACCTTGATAAATTCATTTCCTTATCCAACTCCTTTAAGCCGATTGGGGTTAATCAGAACATAGTCTATCTATACCTTTTTCCCTATTCACTCACTCTCAATGCACAAACCTGGTTTAAGGAACTAGAAATCAACTCTATAACCTCTTGGGTAGAATTAGCAACCAAATTTTTGGCCAAATTTTTTCCCCCATCAAAACAAGCCACGTTTAGGTCCAACATCATAAACTTCCACCAAGTTCACGATGAATCAATCTATGATGCATGGGAACGCTTTAAGAAATTACTTAAGAAATGTCCAAATCATCGTTTTGAGCGCTCAGACCATTTGCGCATTTTCTACAATGGTCTCCTCCCACATCACCGTCCTTTACTTGATACCGCCTCTCGAGGCAGTTTCATGAATTGTACGACCAATGAAGCTCGGAGCCTTATTGAGGAAATGACAATGCACAACCATGACTGGAACAGTGAAAATCACCCATCATTAGTGAATTCACCTACTACAATCGGGAATGAAGCTATCAAAACTCTCGCTCAGCAAGTGGTAGACCTAACCAAGGAGATCAAGGAATTGAAAAGTCAACAACAAGTCTGAAAGTTCAAACTTGCCTTAATTGTGCTAATTTGAACCACTCAGCCCAAGATTTCCAATCTCATCTAACACCACCCAATACTAACCATTCTCCTTACCCACCTACGAATAGCCTACCAACTCACCAACCTAAACCTTTTGAACCCTCTTCCTCACAAACCTCTAGTTTTGACGACACCCTGATACAAGTCATTCAAGGACTCTCAGCTAGACAAGACCAAACTGATCTCATCTTAAGAGATCATTTGACTTTGTTAAAAGCTTTCGAATCCCAATTAGGACCATTAGCACAACATATTAACTCTAAAACTCAGGATAGTCCAACTAGTTTCCATAAGGAGGCTTCTCATATTCAAGACTCTGAGGTAGCATATAGCCCACCTACGGTTTCTTCTCCGGTGAAGGAACCACCTATTGTCCCATCGACAATGGATTTAGAGTCCACACCAAATAGGAAAATAAACATTCCATTTCCGGCTCGTCTTAAACAACGACCCGACAAGCTTAAGTCTTTTAAGCTTGATAGGAAATTCCTAGATACCGTATCTGAAGTTCATTCCAAAAAGTACTTCAGAAAGCTTCTTACAACCAAGGATAAGGTACCCGAAGTACCCAATGTCCCGCTGAACGAGGAATGTTCAGCTATCTTGAAAAATACCATTCCAGAAAAACTCGGAGACACCGGACGTTTTACTCTCCCCTGTTCTATCTACAATTCAGGCATCATTTGTTCTCTTGCAAATTTAGGAGCTAGTGTTAACCTTATGCTATACTCGCTTTTCAAGAGGCTTGAGTTAGAAAATCTTCGACCAACCAAAATGACCATACAGCTTGCTGACCACTCGGTCAAGTACCCTAGGGGAATAGCTGAAAATGTTTTAGTTAGGATTGACAAATTTCTTTACCCAACAGATTTTGTAGTAATGGATATGCAGGAAGACGTACACATCCCAATCATACTAGGAAGACCTTTCATGAATACGGCCAAGGCAATCATCAACATCTTCGCACAAACCATTAGCTTGCAGTCTCAGGGAGAAACCATGACTTTCCATATCGACAACCCAAACCCTAGAGAGCAAGCCGATATATACATGATCTCCATGAACAAGACCGCGGAGGACAAAGAAACAGCAAAGCCAACAACTGAAAGGAACTCTAACACGGAAATGGCAATCATGCCATATTTCCCGATTGACCTCCGACGAATAGTGCAAGAGATGAAACATGCATCTCCGTCAGTGAAAAACTCAACGATGGAAGAAATTGGGATGAGAAAGATGGAAAAAGAAAACAAAAGCAACATACCGCCAATTAATCCGTTTACCACTGAAGAAATGGCGGGAAGTAACCACGACCATCCTACGAGAAGAGAAACACTGGAGGAATATTCAAAACGCACAAGATACCAACCGCAAACCATCATAGATCACAAAGTGCTCGAAGAATTGATCCAAAGATTTGACAAAGTAGTAGGAGGAATAAGCGGCGTAGTCAACATGCTAGCTCTTTCCCTTGCAGAACTGCAATTCTGTCAACAACAGGATCGGACTTACGCTAGGATCTACAATGCCCTTAAAAGATCTAACATCCCATTCACCTCAACGCAATGGGAAATGTTAGGATCCATTAGAGCACATATGAAAGAGACTACTGGACATCCGAGCAGTCGTGCCGACATTTCAATGATGAATGACCTCACATCATTGCTTAACTTGCTAAGTAGAGAAGATCACCTCGGTTCTAAGGAAAGCGGATCTATGGTTATCAACTCCACTATTGAAAAACAAGTTGAGTTATTGATTGAAGAACTTAGTGATCTTGTTTGGGAGGAATCAAGGCACGAACGACCTTTTAGGGCCGCACATGAATCACCACTTTATATCCCTACTTTTGTTTCGATCCATCTACGGGAAATTCAACAACGGAAATGTAACTCTAGATTAAAGTTCATATTTTACTCAGGATGCAAGGAGATACTTTGTCAGCTTACTCTAGTTTTCTCAGAATCCAACTTTCCATTCAACAACCATCAGCTCTGGCAAATTGAGGACCTGTGCACATCCATCAGAAGATTCAACGGAGACCTCAAGACCGAGAATTATGAAGACATAAAACTGCAATTCTTGGCGTTTATATGCTCTCTCTGGCAAAACCCACCGCCAAGAGAGGTTGCTAAGACAGACACAACCACCATGACATACCCTAGTGGACCTATCACTAAAGCAGTCGATTACATCACCTTCGGACTTCACGGCCTTGCGAGGACAACTTCAGAGCATCTTCAGAACTACAAGGCAGAATCGAGAGATGGTCCATTTGAATTAATTACGACAATAGTCAATCATTTCATGAGAATCTATCCACCTCGATACACTTTTCCGCAACCTAGGGCCCACAACATCAACACAGTGAATCCCATGGGTGCATCCATCTCCATCTAGCTAGGAGAGAAGAAGTCGAGCTCTCAACTTTAAAAGAGCGCTTCTCGGGAGGCAACCCGTGTTTACATTTCTACAATTTTACATTCCAAGAAGTGATGAAGTCTCTGACTATCTTTCACACTTGGATATACGAAGAAGATTGACGCATCAAGTTTTTGACACCGCATCAAACATCAAGTTTTTGGCACCGGAATTAAGAAAAGTATATTCAACGTGTTCACACCTACGAGAAAAATCACAAAAGACTTGAATAAATCGGAGCACACAACAGCAACGAAGGGTCTCTATGGAAAAGTCAGCAATCATGTGCTACAGAGCACTCCTCATCATCACCAACAAGCCATATATATAAATGGGGAGTACTTTTGTTCTAAGCTCTTTTTCGTTATAAATATACCATATCCACTATGCTTATCACTAAGTGTGGGATTCAAACCCAACACACACTGCTGAAAGAATACGTCTTAGATGTTTCAATTCTTAAGTGTGGGATTTTACCCCAATCAGAGCTTAGAATAACATCAAGGACGATGTTCCTTTAATTGTGGGATAGCAGTAGTTACACTATTGTAAAATGGATAATGGTATATGCTTGATTCTAAACTCGTTGCTCTTTAGACCATCCTTCTCCAATAAGCAAACAAAATTTTTTAAAATTGAGTTAAAAATATGTTGAAAATGAAAAAATTTAGACAGAATAATTTACTTTGGGGAAAAGGATAAATAAAATACAAATTCTTTTGAGAAATTAGGGTAGTAATCCCATAAAGAGCATCGCATGACTAGGCACACAACAAACCAACTTTCGATTCATGAGGTATCTTGAGCCATATAAAGCATTCACCTTTAATGCTTCACATCTTCGATTCTTGAGTGTGCCAATGTATGCGTTTAGAATTCGAACTTGCTCCTGCTATACATTTCGAATCCAGATTGGTTAGTGAAAAGGAGATTGAATCACATCATTCTAAAACCCATCCATACAGCCAAACACCAAAAAATAGACACATTACCCCTGCTTTCTCAAAAGCAACCCCCAAACTTTAAAATAAAGTTCCAAAGATGAAAGAAGGGAAATCGCAAGGAGATGACGTCGAAAAAAAAAAAGAGAAACGAAGTTCAAGAAGAAAAATTTGAAGAAAAAAAAATCAATTGGAGAAAAAGACTCCTCCCGCAAACACCAAAAGAAAAAGGGCGTCAATCCTCCCAAAAATTCCAACTTCAACAAAAAGAGACCCACAAAAAACCCAACAAAACCCCCTCTCATATCACCAACACTTCACTTCGAAAAACCCTACATCACTTCCCTTAGAATGATTGTGGCTAGATCGACTTCGCGCTCACCAAAAAAGGTAACGATTTGATTCTCGATCAAGCCTATGATGATAAACGATACATGACTGACGTTCAGAGTGATTGATAATACTAGAATAGAAACCGTAAACACTTTGAGTGATTGGAGTGACCACCTTAAGAGGATCGCCTAGTCATGTATTAAAGATCAAAGATCAAAAGCATGCTCCCAAAGATTACAACCTCGTTTTTCAAAGAACAAATATTTTATTTTTTCCAAAACCCCCTTTAGTAAAAAGTTCCGCCTCAAAATATTTCATTATCCACTTATCTTTAACTATGTTGAAATTCGAGTTTGCTTGAGGACAAGAAAAGTTCTAAGTGTGGGATACTTGATATCACGTAAAAAATCATGTTTTTACTACCGATATCTCTCTCATTCTGGAATGATTCTTGGCATTTTAAACTCAAAACCAATACAAATCAATGATATTATGCCAAGATGGTCAAAACAAGGTTGCACGACAAAAATCAAGCAAAACGGATGAAAAATGAAGATTCCACACACGTTTGAAGATTCAAGGCATCAAAACGAGATTTCAAGACAAAATTGCCCATCATCAACATCCATCTCACTCAAGATGTTCGTTTTCAAATTACAAATCCAACAGAAGAAGAATCAACAAAAACGGATAAAGAATGAAGATTCTACGCCCGCCAGAAGATCCAAATGATTCGTACGCAATATATGGAGATAGGAGATATATTTTTGGAATATCTTTACCTCAAAGTCTTCGTTTTTGTATTACGAATCCAACGCAAAAAGAATCAACGCAAACGGACGCATAACAAAGAAGATACGCGTGAATTATGCAACGCAGCGAAAGACGACGGACCGGGACGGGTGGCAGCCAGCCGCCGACGGCCTGCTGGTGGGCGGCGCCGGCCTCCACCCCCCCCCCCCCCCCCCCCCGTCTCTTTTGCACTTTTTCGTCCTTGCTCGTACCTGGTGCACCACCTTTCGCTACTTTTTCGTACCTGGTGCACCACCTTTCGCTACTTTTTCGTACCTGGTGCACAACCTTTCGCTATTTTTCTAATGTGAGCTTCGGGATGCTAATGTGAGCCATATTTTCCCTATAAATAGCAGCCCCTAAGCCTCATTTTCACACACACCATTCTTAGAACAATATATTTCTCTTAAGATATTGCTTCTACTTTCTTTCTATTTTCTTACTAAAAATTAGTTTTAGGCTAGTCTAGGAGCTTGTTTAGAATAGAAGGAAAGTACGGAACGCATTGTAAATCTTCGGTGGAAGCTTGGAATTGTGTCAATTAATTCTAGCCTACTTTCTCCCGCATTTAATCCTGGTGCTTTCTAATCCTTATCTATCTTAATTAATTACGTTTATGTTGATTATGCTAGATTTAGTTATTGCCATGATTAGAGAGTAGTATACTTGTTGTGTTTGCTTGCGATATAGTTAATTAATTATGGGATGATTTATAATTAAATATTAAAGATCGGTAGTATCGCTTTGATCATATTATTGCATGTTCTTGTTTGATTGTTGCCTTAGGATCATCATAGTGGTAAAATATAAACGGTCTTAATTATCGTAAAGTAATATGATGGCCCCTATTCGACTGTTACTCGATATAGTACTGGAAACACTTCAAGGTGGAGTACAAATGTATGGAAGTCAAGGAACGTCCGAAGGTAGTCATATTACGAAACGGTACAATATTAGGAAGTAATATGATGGCACTATTCGACTGTTATTCGATATAGTACTGGAAACACTTCAAGGTGGAGTACAAATGTATGAAAGTCGAGTAACGACCGAAGGTAGTTATATTACGGACTAACATATAAAATGAGAAACCTAGTTTAATTAACCTTTCTAAATAGACTTTTAAACTTTAATTTAATCTACCGCCTTTCCACCAATAAACGTGATTACAACGCCTTTTTAACGACGTCCAATTAATAGGTAGTCAGTCATCTGTGTCAATATAATTTGTCAAAGGTCTGAACTATGGAACCGCAAGGCTACATGGGGGATTATCGTAGGACAAGACATGGCCAAGGTTTGAAGCGGCGGAACCACTTTAAGTGAGGAACGTTGTGGATAATTAGGGAATTTATTGGGTAGTCTTAAGCAAGGGATGGTTTAAGTCATTAATGAACTTTTTAAATACATGAATCTGTTAGGATGACGAGGAATCGTTATATGATTCGGTTATGTCTAGTACCTTAAGATTTTGTTCCCGTTCATATGAAAGTATTATTAAACCATAATTAAGATTTTGCTTATTATTCTAAATACTTTGTGATGTTACCATAACCTAGCTCCCGGTGTGACATGCTAATGGGATTTTAATTAGTAGGGAATCTAGTGTTTATATCACGAGTATTCAAGATTAATAATTAACAAATATCTTTCAACACAGTTTCTCCAAACATCATCCCATAACTTAATTAACGAAATCTCAGCAAACACTATCTTTATTTTATCTGCTTTATCTTTTATTTTTATTTCGCTTTTATTTATTTATTTGCCTAAGTTAGTTAATAGAAAAACCAAAACTCCCCCACTATTTTATAAACCCTTCACTAGTTTGAAAGCCCTCATCTGCCACACCTTAGTTTCAATTCAGTCCGTTTGAGGAACGACTCTAGGTCATACCTACCACTTGCTCACCCTTAGGATTGGCATTGATAGGGAAAACTTAGGCCCCGCAATAACAAATTGAAAACACTCACAGATGCCCGCCGCCGGTAGCCGGTGCAACGACAAGGGTTGAAATCCTTACCGACCGTTGGTGGCGCATCATGTGTCAAAACTATGGTTTAATTGTAACGTCATGCAATCATCATAAAATGCAATGTGGTTATATTGAATTGCCATGAGTATAGTACACCTCTAATCACAATGTACTTATCATCTAAGCATTGCAAAGCAATTGAATTCACAACGGAAATATCGGTTAACAATTAAATACATTGTGAACTACCATAGTATTTTCTGATATTGTCTTGGTTTAACTTTATGCAAAAAGCCGTCAGCATTTTAATTAGATTAGTTAGTTTAAATTAGATTAGAGTAGTTAGGCTATAAGCTAAATAACCACTCACAAAAATCTATGGATTTGTTAATTGTATTGAGAAATGCAAGTTTAAAATCCAATTTACAATGATACTTTTCCTTAAACTAAGAAACCTAAAGTAAGGTACGCAAAAAACATAAATGCTTTCCTTCGCTTATCATGCTTGAGTTTTACTAATAGGAATTAATCAAGTAAGTCCAAACATATTTTCTAAGTTAATTGTTTGCCGGAATTGTATTCTTTGTGGCATTAAGAACGGTTAGACTTGTTATGGACTTGCTACTCTGTTCCTTCGCCCACGAGCAAATGTGTTCAATAATAAGGGCCATTGACTCCCTCACAGGAGAGTGTGGAGAGTTGAGTATTGTCTATCTGATGACACCTTAGTTCCTCGTGACATATTAGTTCAAAACCGACTGATAAGGAATCTATTTGTTATACCATAAGCTATCAAATCTAGTAAACATTCCCAATTTAGTTAAACGTTTTTCCCTAAAAAGTCATCATCCCATATTATGAGCTAACGAAATCACAACAAATACTACTTTCCATTATCTGATTTACTATTATCTTTTATTCGCTTTATTTAGTTTACGTAGTTAATTGAACCAAAACCCCCAACGCACTCATATAAAAACCCCTTTACTAGAAAAAGAAAGATTGATTGGATCACCTCCATTTCAATTCAGTTTCTCTTTAAGAATGAATCTAAGTCATACTTACTACCTACTAGCCTTTGGTTCAGTATTAGTAAGTCATACTTAGACCACAACAAATACAAATTTAAACTTTCCACACCTATCGGTCAAGTCGCGGCGTTGCGATTACTATTAACGTGAACATAACGGGCCCCAACAAGTTTTTGCCGTCGCTTCCGGGGAGACTAACTGTCTGATACAGAGGTCTAACCAATCCCGTTTTCTAGTAAACCCTTAGGATAAAACCTTATAAAAAAAAGAAGTTAGTTTCTTTTTTTTCTGCTTTTTCCTTTAGTGTATGACCTGTTCCCCTAGATCTGCACCGCTTTTTAACTTTCCTGATCCATAACTTATAATACGTACTATTCGACGAGAAAAGAAGCAATCTGCACTTAGACAAGCAATGGTTGATCGCATCACTCTCGCTGACAACAGTAAGCCCTCTATTGAAGGAAGAGGAGGCCCAATCCTCTACCCAGATTCCCCAGGAAAATCCTTTGAGCTTAAGCACCACATCATCCAATTAATCCAAAATCACGTCAATTCCATGGATTACCAAGTGATGATCCAAACTCTCACCTCAACAAGTTCATATCTCTTTCGAACTCCTACAAACAGAATGGAGTCAGCCAAGATACAATCCGCTTGTATCTCTTCCCTTATTCGCTCACGCATCATGCGCAAACATGGTTAGAAGGTTTAGAAACCGGATCTATTCCTTCATGAACGGTGATGGCGACAAAGTTTCTAACCAAGTACTTTCCACCCTCTAAACAAACCATACTTCGAAATGACATCATGAATTTCTGACAAGCTTTCGATGAGTCATTATACACCGCATGGGAACGATTCAAAGGAGCCCAGAAGAAATGCCGCAATCACCGACTCGACATATCCGCACAATTGTGTAGCTTCAATAATAGTTTAGACCCTAACCACCGAACCACCCTCGAAGCTACCGCATAAGGAAGCTTTATGACGAAGACAAATGAAGAAGGATGGAACCTTATTGAAAACATGACTATGCATCACCATGATTGGAACTCTGGAGATCACTCAACATCTTCAGCACCTCTCGCTGCATCGAATCCAATTCCAGTCGAAGCAATTAAGGTATTAACAGAGAAGATGGACACACTTGTCAAACAGTTCGGAGAACTTAAGAAACAAGAGCACCAAGTACACCAAGTGCAAGCCTGTAAAAACTACACCAACTCGCAACCATATGGTGAATATCAAGTTGCATATGAAGAGGCAGACGACACCGTTTACAATGCACAGTTTCCCGCTCGACCACAAAATTTCCACCCGGTTTCAACCAAAACAACAACCAACCTAAAGGACCTCCATTCCCACAAAGAAACAATCAACCTTTCCAACCTAGATACCCACCTAGATACCCACTTTACCAACAACAACCACAACTTGCCTACAACCAACCCCTCGCACTTCCTGGACCCACTTCCAACACAAACCAAACCACTGAACAACCAAACAAGACAAATGCCCCAGCTTCAAGTTTAGATGATGCCTTCAACCAGTTCATGCAAGGCCAACACATACTCAACCAGAAGACGTCCGCTAGGCAAGATCAAGCCTACCTCTTCATGAGACATTAGTTGGCCATACTAAAGAACTTGGTAGCCCAAATTGGACAATTGGCACAACATCTTGAGAACAGACCCATAGGAAGTTTGCCTAGCAACACAGTTCACAACCCACATGTTGAGGAGGCAAAGCAAGTTACCACCACCAAGGAAGCAGCCACTCCACCACCTGCTGCTGTCCTAGTAAAGGAAGAACTAGAGATCAAGATACCAGCTGTGAAAACCACTCCGACCATGAACAAAGAGGTTAGAATCCCTTACCCCGCTAGACTTAAAGCCCAACCTAAGAAATTATCATCCTTTAAGTTAGACGGAAAATTCCTTGATACCATGTCTAGAGTTCCCGATTGTAATAAGTATATTAGAAAATTGTTATCCACTAAGGATAAACTGCCCGAAGTAAACAATATTCCCCTTAGTTCTGAAAGCTCGGCCCTACTTAAGAATAGACTTCCCGAAAAATTAGGAGATACCGGTAGATTTACACTCCCTTGTTCTATTTACCAATCCGGAGATATAAGCGCCTTAGCCGACCTAGGAGCTAGCATTAACTTTATGCTCTACTCCCTGTTTAAAAGGCTAGAACTTGAAAATTTGAAGCCTACTAAGATGACTGTCCAGCTAGCTGACCAATCCTTTAGATACCCAAAAGGAATAGCTAAGAATGTCTTAGTTCAAGTTAACAAATTCTTCTTTCCTACGGATTTCATGGTAATGGATATCCACGAAGACATAAGCATCCCGATTATCCTTGGAAGACCATTCATGAACACAGCTAGAGCAGTGATTGATGTGTATAACCACACGATTGTCCTACGATCGCACGGTGAAAGCATCACTTACAAAATCGACCAACCAGAGTGCACCCCAGAACAAGAAGATTGTTATGCTATATCAACAGGTAGAATTTTCCATGATGATGAATCAGAATCCGAAGCAGAACGACCTTTCACTCGATCATCAGCCTTCATCTCTGATACTGAAACTGACCAAGAAGAGGAAGAGGAATATCAAGAAGCAGAAGAAGACGTAGAATCTGAAGAGGAAGAGCCTGCAGAGGAAGAAGAAGAAACTGAAGAGGAAGAGGAAGAAATGGAGGAAGAGACCAAAGAAGAAGAGGAAAGATCTGAAGAAATGGAGGAAGAGGAGAATCAAATTGATTCACCATGAATGGCTGAAGTCAAAAGGATGCAATGCTCCGAAAACAACATTTCATTAGACGAATCCGTTGATTATAAATTCGTTCGTCAATACTTCAGATCCACTCATCTCAAGAGAATGAAAACCATCCTAGACTCTTATCTCGACCCTTCAAAACCTTTCACCCAAACCCGACTCCGAGATATAGATAGTTTTGAAGAAGAACTTCGATCCTCAAGCTACACGGACCTATATGCTAAACTCCTACAAAGAATCGATGCGTATAAGGCAAGTCAAACGGGTGGCTTTATTGAAGAAAACTTTCAAGATTCAACCACCGAAGTCAGGACCATCGAAGTCGATAGTTCCCAACCTTTCAATAACGTGCCCTGAGATGAAGAATTCGACCAATTACCAGATTCACGTGACGTAGATTTTGAAGATGAGAGCAAATATGACGATGATTGTATCGACGTCACTCTTGACGAACGCTCTATTCCACCAACTTCCCCTGCTCCAGCAAATTCTCCGACCTCCTCAACTGAGATAATACGAGTCCCCCTCGTAGATACCCCCCAAGAGATGATTGACTTGATTGATGAATACGACGATGTCCGCATCATCGTAGAAGCTATCAGAGAATCAACCAATGACTACACCACCGCTCAGAGGCACCTGATAAGGGAGATTGAACGAGAATACGATTCATACATCGCCAATTATGGAACGCAAGAACCTCGCGCTCTATGCAGACATATCCAAGAACTATCAGATTCCCTTCAAGCTCAAATCACGAGAGAAGCTCAACAACCAGAAAGACCTCACTACCCGATGGGAGAAGTCGAGTTCTGTAGCAACCAGAGGCAAATATACCAAAAAGTATATTGTGCCCTAGCAGGATCAGCTTTTCCCTACTCATCGAGTCAGAAGGCTACGCTTGTATCAATGAGAACCCATCGGGAAAGAGCTACTGGAAACCCGCAGAATTATGCTGATATCATAATGGTGGGAAATCTTAGAAGCCTTCTAGATCTCATCGAGACCGGAGAACACCTCACAGCCTCATAAAACTTCAGGATCGTCATTCACTCCACCATTGGTCATCATGTTAAGCTGATAATTGATGAACTAAACCATTCAGTATATGAAGAAGAAACTCGTAAGGTACCAAGATTCATTCCGCACTTGTCACAAATTAATTTAGCAACCTATATGACAACTCGACTACGCGCAATGTACACTGAAGAAGATATAGAGCTTAATGTTTATCGCAATGGATATCGCGAAATATTCAGCAAGCTAATCTACGTCCTCACAGACTCGGACTTTCCCTTCGCCCATGAGCAACATTAACTCATTAGACAAGTATGCCAAGCAACCAGATCCTTCGGAGGAGACCCTTAGGCTAGTGACTTTGAGGAAGTAAAAATTCAGTTCATGGACCTAATCGCCTCGATAGGTCGAAACCACCCCAGCGTGAGATCATTCAAACTCATACCTGCACAAGAGTTGACCCTAATGGACCAGTCAAAAGGGCAGTTAGATACATCAGCTACGGAATGGAAATTCTTGACCGATTAGCCACTGATCACTTCAAAAGCTTCAGGATGGAATCCACCAACCCACCAACTCTAATTGCTGACATGATAGAGCAACTCCTTTGATACTTTCCTTCATGATACGCACCACCTAGGAGCTACGGTAACAACTCCAGCAACCTGGACGCATCCAACATCATCTAAAGAAGAAAGGACTAAGTCAAGCTCTCAACTTTAAAAGAGCACTTATCGGGAGGCAACCCGTGTTTTACATTCCCGTGAATTTTACTTTCCAAGAAGTGATGAAATCTCCAACTATCTTTCACACTCAGATATGCAAAGAATACCTCCTTGTTCAAGGAAGTACCCGCATCCAAGAAATCTTATACCTGACGTGTTCACACCTACGAGACCAATCACAAGAAGACTTGATCAAGAGTAAATCCAGCAAGATGAAGTTTGGCAAACGCATACCAAGGAACACTGCAACTACTGGGAGTTCTCTTTACCAATCTTTTTCCTTCATTATAAATATACCATATCCGCTATGCTTATCACTGAGTGTGGGATTCAAGCCCAACACACACTGCTAAATAAATAATTCTTAGATGTTTCAAATCCTAAGTGTGGGATTTTTACCCCAGTCAGAACTTAGAATAACATCGAGGACGATGTTCCTTTAATTGTGGGATAGCAGTAGTTACACTACTGTAAAATGGATAATGGTATATGACTGATTCTAAACTCGTTGCTCTTTAGACACCCCCTTCTCTAAAAAGTAACTCGAAAATTCTACAAAATCTTTCAAAATTGAGTTAAAAATATGTCGAAAATGAAAATTTTAAAGAAAAAATGATATACTTTGGGGAAGAAGGATAAATAAAATGTGAATTCCTTTGAAAAATTAGTTTAGTAATCCCATAAAGGGCATCTCATGACTAGGCGCACAACAAACCAACTTTCGATTCGTGAGGTATCTTGAGCCATATAAAGCATTCACTTTTAATGCTTCACTTCTTCGATTCTTGAGTGTGCCGATGTATGCATTTAGAATCAGAACTTCCTCATGTTATGCATTTCGAACTCGAATTGGTGAGTAAAAAGGAGATCGAATCACATCATTCTTAAATCCATCTGTACACCCAAAAAGAAATACGTTATCCCTACCCTCTCAAAAGCATCCCTCAAACTTCATAGAAAGTTCCAAAGATGAAAGAAGAGAAGCTACAAGGATATGACGTAGGAAAAAAAATTCAAAGAAATTTGAGGAAAAGAAATTCAAATGGAGAAAAAGACTCCTTCCAAAAGTCATAAGAAAATGCCGTCAATCCTCCCAGGAATTACAGCTTTCTTCTTCACCAAAAAAGAAACCCATAAAAAACCAAAACAACCCCCCTCTCATATCATCAACACTCTACTTCAAAAACCTTACATCACCCCTCCTAGAATGATTGTGGCTAGATCAACTTCGCTCTCACTTAAAAGGTAACGATTTGATTCTCGATCAAGCCTATGATATAAACGATACATGACATGACTGGCGTTCTGAGTGATTGATAATACTAGAATAGGAAACCCTAAAAACATTGAGTGATTGGAGTGACCACCTTGAGAGGATTTCCTAGTCATATATCCAAGATCAAAGATCAAAAGCATGCTCCCAAAGATTACAACCCTACATTTTCAAAGCATAAATATTTTATTTTTCCAAAACCCCTTAGTAAAATGTTCCGATTTAAAATATTTCATTATCTACTTATCTTTATCCATGCTTGAAATTCGAGTTTGCTTGAGGACAAGCAAAGTTCTAAGTGTGGGATACTAGATATCGCGTAAAAAGTCACGTTTTTACTACAGATATCTCTCTCATTCTGGAATATTACTTGGCAAATAAACTCAAATAATATGCAAATCAATGAAACTTTTCCAATAAGGTCAAAATAGAGTTGCATGGGAAAAATCAATCAAAACGAACAAAAAAGGAAGATTCTACACACAATTGAAGATTCAAGGCATCTGAGACAAGATTTAAGACAAAATACCCATCACTGAGATTTTTCTTATCCAAGATCTTCGTTTTCAAATTAAGAATCTAACTAAAAAAGAATCAGTTAAAACGGATGAAGAATAAAGATTCTACGTACGCCGAAAGATTCAAACGATTCGTACAAGACATCTAAAGTTCAAAGACACATCTCAGGGATTTCTTTTCATTAAAGTCTTCGTTTTTGAAAAAGAAATCCAACGCAAAAATAATCGATGAAAATGGACTCATAACGAAGAAGATATGCACGAAACAAGAAATGAGCGAACAGATGGCGAACCAGGGCGGACAACCACCAGGCCGCCGCCAGCTGGATGCCGCCCGTCTCCTCCACCTTTTTCCTTCCTTGTGCGTACTTGTATGGTACATGTGCCAGCACTTTCCGAAACTTTAGGGTACACGTGCTACCACTTTCCGCGCCTTTAAGGTACATGTGCTACCACTTTCCGGGAAAGGACCACCCCCCAAAAGCATGCTAACTTGCACCTTGGATGGCTAACATGCACCGGATTTCAAGTATAAATAGAGACCTCATGGTTCATTACAACACACACCTTCCACATCTTACAAAAATCAAAAATACTTCTCTATACTTTGTTAGTTTTACTTTCTCATTCTATTACGCTAGTTTAGGAAACTTGTTTAGAATAGAACGAAAGCAAGGAACGTGCTTGTAATCTTTGGTGTACGCTTGGAGTAACGCTCATTAATTCAAGTCTATTCCTTCTCGCATATTAATATATGCCCTTTCTATCCTTATCTATCTTAATTAAATATGTATGCTTTAATTATTCTAGAGATAGTTTGTGCCATGCTTAGCGAGTAGATTACTATTGTATTTGTAGTGATGTAGTTAGCATAAGTAATTATGGGATGACTTTAAATATGTCGTGAAGTAATATGATGGCCCCTATTCGACTGTTTACTTGATATAGTACTGGTAACGCTGTTAAGCGGAGTACAAATGTATGGAAAGCAGTAAACGACTGAAGGTAGTTGTATTATGGATCGACATTATAAAAACGGAAACCTTATGAACGGACTTATCTTATCTTTATGATTTTAAACCTAAAAGTTATATTCGCCTTTCGATTAACAAACATGATTATAACCTTGTAAAGAGGAGTCATGAACCTTAATACTTAGTTAATAGATATCTGTGCAAAATTATGGTTTAATTGTAACGTCAAGCAATCATCATAAAATGCAATGTGATTACGTGGAATTTCCATGAGTATAGTACACATCTAATCACAATGTACTTATCATGTAAACATTGCGAAGCAATTAAATTCACAAAGAAAACCTGGGAATTTGTTAATTGTATTGAGAAAGGCAAGTTTAAAATCCAATTTACAATGATACTTTTCCTTAAACCAAGAAACCTAAAGTAAGGTACACAAGAAACCTAAACGCTTTCCCTCACTTATCATGCTTGAGCTTCACTAATAGGAATTAATCAAGTAAGTCCGAACATATTTTCTAAGTTAATTGTTTGCTGGAATTGCAGTCTTTATGGTATTAAGAACGGTTAGACTTGTTATGGACTTGCTACTCTGTTCCTTCACCCACGAGCGAATGCGTTCAATAATAAGGGCCACCGACTCTCTCACAAGAGAGTGTGGAGAGTTGAGCATTGTATGTCTGATCAGAATCATGATACCTTAGTTCCTCGTGACATATTAGTTGATCACTGACTGATAAGGAATCTATTGGTTATACCATAAGCTATTAAATCCAGTAAACATTCCCAACTTAGTTAAACGTTTTCCCTTAAAAGTCATCATCCCATATTATGAGCTAACGAAATCACAACCGATACTACTTTCCGTTATCTGATTTACTATTATCTTTTATTCTCTTTATTTAGTTTACGTAGTTAACTGAACCAAAACCCCCAACGCACTCTTATAAAAACCCCTTTACTAGAAAAAGAAAGATTGATTGGATCACCTCCATTTCAATTCATATTCTCTTTAAGAACCACTCTAGGTCATACTTACTACCTACTAGCCTTTGGTTCAGTATCAGTAAGTCATACTTAGACCCCATCAAATACAAATTTAAAACTTTCCACACCATATTGGTCAAGTTGCGGCATTGCGATTACTATTATCGTAAACGTAACGGGCCCCAACGAGGTACTAGGACATTTTACGGCATTCCATGCCTTATGCACTAATGCAAGTTAGAGTGTATACACCAACGGCCGTTCCGTAGCTTCCATGCATTTGTACTATACTAGAGGTGGTTCTAGCACTATACTAAGTAATGGGACGTTTTACGGTGTTCCACGCGTATTGCACATTCGGGTCACTCTGAACCCATTTAACTAAGTTTGTATTAAAGTCTATCCATCTATGATATAAACCAGCCCTCACTTAATATTACCCAATAAATTCCTGATTAATTCACGTTGTACTAGACATTAAGTTTGACAGTATTTCCAAAGCTTCGAAATCAGACCATGCATAGATAAGACAGATAATTAATTACTCTCAGAACAAGGTTCGCCACTCCTTGTCTTTCAGAGTTTTAACCACGTTTATTGGAGGAACGGCGATGGTTTTGAAAATAGTTTATAATCATAGATGAAAAGTTAAACATAACATAGTTTTCAATTATAAATTAAATTACCATCATCCCCCATTATAACAACAAATTACATCACAACAAACATACAAACTAACTACTCACTAATCATGGTAACGAATCCTAAATCTAGCATAATAACAATAACATGCATTATAACGGATAAGGAAAGAGATAACTGTGATAAATGAGTAGTCTAAATATAAGCTAAAAGATTACAACGTGCAGAGCCTCGAATATTACAAAAGCACCCCTCCAAGTATCTCCAACAAATATTACAAAGTAGCCCCTCCATTAGTCCCATTAAATATTAACGAGAAACTAACTACTAACTAACTAACTAACTAACCTAGAGTGAGAAACTAGTGAGAGAATGTGTGTAAATTGTGTGTTGTTGAAATGAGGAGGATTGATCCTCTATTTATAGACTAAGGCTCCAAACACAAGTTTCCACAACTTGACACCCAATTCTTCCGATTTACACTGAAATTACACCCCTAGCTCAGAAATTCAGCACCATAACAGTAGTATCGGACACCAAAAAGGGGGTATCAGTTAGTCTTGGGGTAGTATTCAGCACCATAAGTGTCATGAAAGTTAACTTAATTGATATGATAAGTAAGGTTGAACGTGTAATTGATACTTGGCTACATGATTATGTGATTAGGTGATAAACATGTTCAAAGTGCTATTGGAAGTGATTTAATACGTGGGCTGATATCGCGTAAAAAGTCACGTTTTTACTACCGATATCTCTCTTATTCTGGAACGATTCTTGGCATTTGAAAACAAATAACACTTAACTCAATGAGAATCTGCCAAGAAGGTCAAAATAAGGTTGCACGAGAAAAATCAAGCAAAATGGACGAGAAACGAAGATTCCACACACGTTTGAAGATTCAAGACCTCAAAACAAGATTTAAAGACAAAAGAGCCCATCAGCAAAATCCATCTTATCCAAGATGGTCATTTTCAAAATACGAGTCTAACAAAAGAAGAATCAACAAAAACGGATAAAGAATGAAGATTCTACGCCCGCCGGAAGATTCAAATGATTCGAACGCAATATCTGGAGATAGGAAACTCATCTCCGGGATTTCTTTATATCAAAATCTTCATTTTTGAATTACGAATCCAACTCAAAAAGAATTGATGCAAACGGACACATAACGAAGAAAATACGCACAAACTAAGAAACGGAATAAAAGACGACGAACCGGGGCGGGGGTAGGCCAGCCACCGCCGGCCACCTACCAGCCGCCGCTGGCCACAGGTAGGGCGGCTCCGGCCACTTGCCACCCATCCCATTTCTACTTTTTGGACCTTTTGCGTACCCGGTGCCACACCTTTACGCGATTGTACGTACTCGGTGTTACACCTTTACGCGAAAGTACGTACCTGGTGCACCACGTTTTTCACCTTTTCTAATGTGCTCCCCAAGATGCTAACGTAAGCCGGATTTCACCTATAAATAGGAGGCATGAGACTTCATTTCAACACACAGCTTCCACACCTTTCATATCTTTCTTATTTCTTTCTAGCTTTTATTTTCTTTTTCTCTTTACTTTCTTTCTCTAAGCTAATTTAATTAATTTAGTGAGAGATAAGTAGGAGATTAATTATTTAGTAGTTAGTAGTAGCTAGCTTAGCAATGTAACGCTTGGGAATATTCGGAAGTAATATAAGCATCATTTTGCTCGCAATAATTACGAGTAATATCTATCCTTTCTTTTTTAAAATTATTTGTAATGTTCTTGTCCGATGTTTACGATTTATTAACATTAGAAATGTCTATTGCCATGATATGCGAGTAGTTGTTTATATGTTTGCCATGATTTAGATAGTTATAATGAGATGATATTAAATATTGTAAAGTAATATGACGGCCCCTATTCGACTGTTCCCGGATATAGTGCTGGAAATGCTTTATGCGGAGTACAAACGTATGGAAGTCTTGGACCACCGAAGGTAGTTATATTACGGATCAATATTATAAATGTGCTAAATGAATTTATGTTTTTAGTTTAATTATAATATTATGAACGAATGACGGCATGTTTGGCCAACCCCTTATGACCAGACTGCTCCTACTTATTCTGGTAGGGTAAAACCTATTCATGCGACTGTTTATTTAACAGACCATGCCATGATACGGACATCTCCAACGATCGAGATTGGGGAATAGGATTCGAGGGTAGTCGTTGGCCGATGTGTTCAGTACATTTGGGAGAACTTCCGATGTATTGTAATTGTTTGTGTTTACTATCCATGTGACATATCTTCTATCTGATTGCGGACAACTCTATGTTAGTTAGGATCGTAAAAACAACTCATTCCAACATAGTTTAAATTTATAAAGAGAAACTTATTTGAATGGGAATTATTATGCTTTGTTATTGTTTAAATATATGACACCAGACCTAATTTATGGAGTACCCTTTCCAGTTATCCACGTGACTACAACTTAGATATTAGGGAGTCATGAACCTTAATTGTGGTAAGTAGTTATCTGTGCCCATAACATGCAATAAGTAAGACACAGTGAAACCACTCGTTGTATATATTAGGTTTACATATCTACACTGCTTTACACTTAGTTAGTTTAGAGTGTCACTTTCACTATCAATTACTCTTGACCGCATGTTGGATGTAAGAAGCCGTGGAACTACCATGTAAAGTACACTGTCTGATTACTGAAAGGCATGGTCTGCATATGAAACACGTTTTAACAAACTGCGAATAATCCAGGGATGTATAACTGTTTGAAAAGGAGTGGTCTAAGTCATAAATCAAAGTAATTAGAGTTTTAAAATGGTATTAACAAGATCTAGGAAAGCAATGTCCAAGTGACCTAGGATACATCAACCTCCTAGATCTTACGTATTTGATTCTTTAAACATAACAAGTTAATAATTAGATACACACTTAGAAGAACGAGAGATAAGCTTAGGTGTTAAGAATGGTCGGGCCTATGAGATGATACGCTACTTTATTCATGTACCTCGGTGTCTAACCAAGATAGGTTGCTTATCTTTCAACTAGTTAAGTATTGGAAGTCTAGCGTATTGCTCCGATCAGAATCATGATAACCTAACTCCTAGTGACATGCCAACGGGAATTTAGTTGGTTAGGTTCTAGTGTTTACACCAAGTTCTGTCAATCTATTAATCTGAAAGTGTCCCCATCATAAACACCTTCCCGACGTTATATTATCTCAAGTCAAGGTAAACCACGTCTTCCTTTTCCTTAGTTGTTCCTTATATGCTAGCTAGCTCATTTTAGGTTTATTGCTTTAGTAGTTTAAATTAGATAAAACCCCAAACAAAACCAACCATCTAAACCCTATCTTAAAGACTTAATTATCCAAACGAGCTTCGCTTCAAATTCAACCGTCTGGAGATGACCCTGTTCATCCTTACCACGTACTAGTATCAGGTACTTATACCTCGTGCCAGTAGGTAGTTCGGAAGCTTAGGCCCCAAGCAAAATAAATTTTAAAAGTCCCTGATCGCCCCCTCAGTCGTTACAACAACACCAACGACACTGACGGCTGGGGTCGCACCATGGGCTATCGCGAGGTAAGTTAATGGATGATGCTATCATATGTCAAGTAAAGCATATTCCAATTACTTGGAAGGACCGGTATTGTATATGGTATCTACTTGATTAGTTGTGATTATATACCGGGGTGTAGGCCCGAAGATGTTAATTCTTGCGGGAATTAGCATATGATATTATGGATCCTTAATATACGTATGTTGAATTGATATTAATTATCATTGATAGCCCATTACTTACTAAGCTTTATGCTTCCTCTATCATGTTTATATGTTTTTATAGGTGAGCCAAGTGGGACCCAAAGGGATTCAGGAAAGAGGCCCGAGAAATGCTAGTGGTGGAGCTTGTTAAGTTGTTGGTAACAAGCTATTTCCTTTAATCAGGCTCTTGATATGTATATGTTCACCCCTTTTGGTCAAGAAACATGGTTTTGTCATATAAAGTTGAAAGTCAAAGTTTGGTTAAGCTTATGGTCAAAGTCAATGTAGTCAACGAGTTATGTATGGCCGTTCACAATTTCGGAAAGTCTATATGGACACTTATAGTACTTGATGTATAAATCATAGTTTTATGTGAAAATGATACGATATGGTTATAATACAATTCT
Source organism: Pseudognaphalium luteoalbum (assembly GCA_963422505.1). Taxonomy (NCBI): domain Eukaryota; kingdom Viridiplantae; phylum Streptophyta; class Magnoliopsida; order Asterales; family Asteraceae; genus Pseudognaphalium; species Pseudognaphalium luteoalbum. The sequence goes on from OY730197.1 coordinate 81,874,324, forward strand.
GATAGTAAAAGTGACTTGGTTTGACTTACAAACGTCAATGATATGTAAAATGAGTGTTGGAATGATAGTTATATGGGTTTAGACTCAAATGGGTCATAAAAGTGCCTAAACTATCACTTGAAGGTTAAACGGGTAAAATAAGTTGTAGTTTGGGTATGAAGGATGTTAAAGTAGCTTTAGGTCTTAATTGTAATAGTGGGCAAGTGGTAAAAATATTGTGACCTGAAGTCTTGTGATTTGAAAGTTGATGTGTCAATGGATTGAGTTAAAAATGGTCAATTTCGAGTCAATGGTCCAAATCCCGATAAACATGAATTTGAGAAAAGTGGAAATTGGGAATTGTTTCAAATGTTATTTTACACGTGCCTACAAAGTTTCGTATTCTCAGGTTATGTAGATTAGAAGTTATGCGCATCCAAAATTGGTATTTTGGGTCAAAAATGTGCGGGTAGGTTATGATCTGACCATTTGATGAACTACCCGGCGGGTAGGTTAAGTACCCGATGGGTATGAAGTTTCATATGATATCAGAGGTGATCCAGAGTTGAGTACCCGGTGGGTACTAAAGTAGTATGCAGGGGGTACTAAGAGTACGCAGGGGTACTCTCTCAGCATCTTGAACAATTGACTTTTAAGGTTCTAAACATATATTTAGGGTGTGTAAACATATGTAAAAAAATGGTTCAAAATTTTGGGGTGTTTCAAGTTGATATCAGAGCTTGGTTTAAGAGATTCGGGTATCCACCATTAGTGGGTACTTGATCTTAAGCCATTATTATTTATATTGAGCATGATATTGAACTGTTATATGTTATAATTGTTATAGTTGATTAAATTGCTAAGATTAATCAAAATGTCAAGTGGTAACCTTGGAAGCGTATAATTGTGATATGATAATTAGTATGTTTGGCTAACATAATAATTATCATATAGCATTGTACGAAGCCAAGGAAGTCACGGGATGTTGAGAGGATGAAGTCTTGGTGATTGTTGACTGTTATGTGATCTTGTCTATATAAAGTAGACATGTAGTATTTAAATGAACCTTTGTATTGAATAATTTGTCTACTTTCAGTATTAATATGGATGATCAAGCAATAGAGCTAACTCTTGGGCCGCGTCCACGGGATCAAGCCCATAATGTAAGAACTGGAGGTGATGATGATAGACAAAGACCTCCAGACGATGTTAGATTATCTTTGATCGAGTTAAAAACTTTAATCTCAGCTGAAGTAGCAAAGGCTCAAGAGGCGTCCCTTCCCCTCTTATTGGGTTGTATGTCTGAAACCATTCGCGAGGTTGTTGCCAATATATTTCAGCGGCAACATGAGGAAATTGAAATTGATCTTGAAAGACCACCTCCGGGTGTTGAACGAAATGAAGAAAGACCACCAACACCTGTCCATCAAAGGGTGGTACAAATTTTGATGAAGATCGAAAATTCAGTTATAAAGACTTTTCTGTTTGCAAACCACCCGATTTTGAAGGAGACATGGATCCTATTAAGTGTCACCGGTGGTTATCTGAAGTTGAAGGGGCATTTGCCACAGCAGAAGTCCCTAACCGATTGAAGGTAAGATATGCTATGAATCTCCTTAAGTCACGTGCCAAAAATTAGTGGGAAGTCCAATGTCGTACATTAGGTAATGAAGCTATTAAAAACATGACTTGGGAAGAATTACGGAAGATGTTTGTGGAAAATTTTTCTCAAGATGCAGATTTAAAGAGAATTCGTCATGAGTTCCTTTCTATGGAACAAACGACTGAATTGATTAATGAGCTTGTGGGGATTTTTCTGGACCGAGCCCAATTTTGTCCAGAATACATGGCTGATCCTAAAATGCTCATGGATCATTTTCACACGATCTTGAAGAAAGAAATTTGACAGTTTGTTAGGCTAAAGCGGTGTGCTACTTTTTCTAAATTAGTGGATGACGCTCGATTTCAAGAGCTTGAATTGAAGAAGGATGAGCATGTTTCCTCAAAAAGAAAGAATGAATCTACTTCTATTTCTTCTAAGAAGTTTAAATCTGGTGGAAGTTTTAAAAGAGATGATCGAACTGAAATCCCAGAATGTAAGACATGCCACAAAAGGCATCGTGGAGAGTGTAAGAGCGGGACTCTTAAATGTTTTTCTTGTGGAAGACCGGGACATTTTAACAAAGACTGTCCCAATCCAATCAGAGTTTGTCATCATTGTCTGAAACCGGGACATATCCGACCTGATTGTCCTGATTTGAAACCTCAGCCTACTCCTTCTGCATCTCGTAGAAACACTGATAGGAAGGTGGTGGAAGTTCCAAAACCAAAGCACCGTTCCTTCCAGATTACTGCAGAGGAAGCTTAGAGAGCTCCCAATGTTCTGACAGGTACCTTCTTTGTAAATTTTAGACCTGCGTATATCCTTTTCGATTCGGGTGCTTCAAGATCATTTGTATCTGAAAAGTTTTGTCTATATTTCTCAATTCCTCTTACTGAGTTAGATGCTCCACTAGATGTGGAAGTGGCTGATGATAGGATTATATTTGTGACAAATGTGTATAGGGGTTGTCAATTAGTGATTAACAATGAAACCTTCGTTATAAATTTAATCCCGATGCAAATGGGTGAGTTCGACGTAGTTGTGGGAATGGATTGGTTAGGCAAACATAACGCCATAATCCAATTTGAGAAAAAGATTATTCGTGTCAATTCGCCTAATGGGGGGAGTAATAGACATTTATGGGGAAAAGAGAAAACCATCCCTTTCCATATGCACTTTTGCTCGTGCTAAACATCATTTATCAGATGGTTGTCAGGCATTTTTGGCACATGTGATTGATACTCCGAAACAAACTCCCAAATTATCTGAAATCCCTGTTGTTAATGAATTTCCTGATGTGTTTCCCGACGAGCTACCCGGTATTCCGCCCGATAGGGAAGTCGAATTCCGTATTGATTTAGTACCAGGAGCTACACCTATAGCTAAAACACCTTATAGGCTTGCCCAAAATGAAATGCAAGAATTGATGAAACAATTGCAAGAATTACTCGATAAAGGTTTCATTCGTCCGAGTAGTTCACCTTGGGGAGCACCGATTCTGTTTGTTAAAAAGAAGGATGGCACTATGAGAATGTGTATTGATATAGAGAATTAAACAAGGTTACCATCAAGAATAGGTACCCATTACCTAGGATTGATGACTTGTTCGATCAGTTACAAGGTGCTAGTTTCTTCTCGAAGATTGATTTACGTTCTGGTTATCATCAGTTAAAGGTTCGAGAAGAAGATGTTTCTAAACTACCTTCAGAACAAGTTATGGCCATTATGAATTCGTGGTTATGCCTTTTGGTCTGACCAATGCTCTTGCATCCTTTATGGATCTCATGAATCGAGTATGCCGACCTATGCTCGATAAGTTTGTAATTTTTTTTATCAATGATATCCTTGTATATTCTAAATCTGCTGACATTCACAATGTTCATTTAAGGCAGGTATTACAAACTTTGAGAAATGAGAAACTTTATGCCAAGTTCTCCAAATGTGAATTTTGGCTACATGAAGTTCAATTTTTGGGCCATGTTGTAAATAACCAAGGTATTATGGTTGATCCTGCAAAGGTTGAGGCAGTGATGAAATGGGAACCTCCAACCAATGTAATAGAAGTTAGGAGTTTTCTGGGTTTAGCTGGCTATTACAGACAGTTTATCCAGGATTTCTCTAAAATTGCTACATCTCTCACAAAGCTTACTTGTAAAAATATTAAGTATGAATGGAATGATGCAGCTGAACAAACCTTCCGTACTTTGAATTTAAAGCTTAGTCAAGCTCCTGTCTTAGTACTTCCTGATGGTACTGATGACATTGTAGTTTACTGTGATGCTTCTTGGAATGGTCTCGGTTGTGTCCTTATGCAGAGAGGTAAAGTAATTGCATATGCTTTGATATCGCGTAAAAAGTCACGTTTTTACTACCGATATCTCTCTCATTCTGGAACAATTCCTGGCATTTGAACTCAAATAACACTAAAATCAATGAGAATCTGCCAAGAAGGTCAAAACAAGGTTGCACGATAAAAATCAAGCAAAACGGATGAAAAACGAAGGCTCCACGCACGTTTGAAGATTCAAGGCATCAAAACAAGATTTAAAGACCAAAGTGCCCATCATCAACATCCATCTTATCCAAGATGTTCTTTTTCAAAATACGAATCTAACAGAAGAAGAATCAACAAAAACGGATAAAGAATGAAGATTCTACGCCCGCCGGAAGATTCAAATGATTCGTACACAATATCTGGAGATAGGAAGCTCATATTTTGGATTAATTTTCATCAAAGTCTTCATTTTTGAAAGAGGAATCCAACGAAAAAAGAATCGACGAACACGGAGGCATAACGAAGAAAACACGCGCGAATTAAGAAACGCAGCAAAAGACGGCGAACCGGGCGGGTGGCAGCCAGCCGCCGCCGGCCACCTGGAGGGCGGCGCCGGCCTCCCCTCCCCCATCTCTTTTCCACTTTTTGGTCCTTTCGTGTACCCGGTGCCACACCTTTACACGATTGTACGTACCCGGTGCCACACCTTTGCGTGATTGTACATACTTGGTGCACCACCTTTTCTACCTTTTGCTAAAGTGCTCCTCAAGTTGCTAACGTAAGACGGATTTCTCCTATAAATAGGAGGGCTTTGGTTCATTTGAAAGACACACCAAAAAAACACCTACAACACACACCTTCCATACTTTGAAAAACACACACTTTCACTTTTTCTTTCTTTATTTGTAATTCTTCCTTTGTTAATTAGATTATCTAGTTAACTGTGAGTGCCCTATTCGATGGACCTAAGTGATGATTAACAGCAATTGAATGGTGGAAACAATCAATTACACAAATCACTAATAAACACAAACCGAAACAATTGATTTAAACAAAGTGAACGAGTTTATTAGCTTGAATAACGTAATAGAACTGATTACAATTGAGTTTGGTCGACAAATGGTGCTAGGGTTTCGTCAACCCTAGCCAAAAACCCGTAGGTTTGTATTTAAACTAAAATTCTGGCAGACATGCGTCACTTGTGGAAGTGTCGCATGTAGCCGCCTTCATGCGTCACTTACCTAAGTGTCGCTATGCGTCACTTAGGCAAGTGTCGCCTAAACTAAAACTTAAGTGTCGCATAATACAAAATCTATATTTCTATTCAATGACTAACGACACTTTTACAACTCAATAGACCAACTGACAGACAAACTAATATGCATCAACAAACTCCCCCGTGTCTTCAGCTTGGTCTTCAAAATCTTTAAACTTCAAAACTTTACTCAGAACCAACCATCTTGGAATGTTCCTCCAGCATGTATTCCCACTTTCAAACAAATCTCGACCACCCTTGTAAACTTTGAAGCTTCCTCTAAATCAACTTGATTGTACTGAAGTTTATTCTTGTAGAGAGCTTTCAAATCTTTCTTTGTCAAATTTATTAGGCTGATCGGATCAAAAACTCGAACAGACTTTCCCACAAACTCCTTAACTGGCCATTCTCCCCATATATCCTGTGTTTGTACCACAGCAGTCTTGGTAGAATATTCAATTACAGGTTCTTGAGTGACAGAGTCAAACCACCAATACTTTAAATCTCGTAAGAAATCCAGTGGTAACTCTCGTAGGGGAACAGTCTTGAGACTAGCAGCTGGTGGATAATGATATTTCATAATCGGTTGTTGAGTTCTCAAATCAATCTTCTTCTTGTATGAATACCGAACTCCTAGCTCTGGTCTAATCCACATATATTTCTTGCTGTAGATTTCGATTCTCAAAATTTTCTGAAAAAGAACTCCTCGAGTATCTTCAGAATGATTGACAATATTTAACTGAGCAAGACAATTAAGTTCGACCTTTGGCAATGTGCTGATATGATTGAATCTAGGCTTGAAGTATTGCACGCCATCGCTTCTCTTGATCAAAATAAGAAAGTTATCAACATCAAATTTCCAGCTTCTGATCAAACCAGTCAATTCACCTTTAACAAGATAAGTTTTACAAGTCTTCAAATCAGGTGCAATTGATTTGTATACCACTTGTGGTTTTGAAATTCCTGAAGATGTAGACACAGGAACTGATTCATCAGTAGGTTATTCCATTGCAGGTTCTGCCTCATCCTCAGAAGAATCTGTCTCAATAACCGGAGCATCAAAGTTGTATGCTTGAGCAGGTTGTCGTAACACTGGCTCCGGTTCACGTTCAGGTGTCGGTTCTTGATTTGGATTATCCATATATTCCTCATTCGACCCTGGATCCTCTGCGTCCATTTCTATATCATCGGGATCAAAAGATCTATCTATTTCATCAAATTGATTAACCAAACTCTGCAGATATGTCAGATTGACATTTGAATAATCGGTTGCAATCGGAGTTGGTTGTCCCGGAACATCAACGAAGTAATCTAAAGCAATATTTTCATTAATATCTGAAGATTGTACATTTTCTGGTTCTGGGGGAGGAGTTACATTTGTTTCTAACTCCCTGGGAATATCCTCCCCCGAAACAATTGTGACTGACTCCAACTCTAAAACCCTAGACGACAGATTCGTCACTTGAAGCTGGAGATTGTCAACCTCAGCAGCTTTGAGCTCCAAATCCTTTATCTGGGAAGCCTGAGCTGCAATAATAGCCTGTTGGTCATCAAATCGTTTTGACAAAAGCTCCATCTGAGCAAGTATCATCTGAATCGATGGCATGTCAGACTGTGGTGGAGGTTGTGATCGCTGAGAAGTATGCGAAGTTGGTTCCTCGATCACAACAGTGGTCCGCTGGCGTCTTCGAAGAGGTAAATCAGCATATGAAGGAGAAGACCCAACAGGACGTTTTCCTGGATTCCTCGGAACGTGGACCCTGCCAGCAGAAATCCGTCACAAGATACGCTTAAAGCGTCGAGGATCAGCCAGTTAAATCCCATCCAAAGCAGTTTGTGGGGGCATGTCACCCTCAGAATCGGGTGGAGTGGGCCCACCATCATCAGAATCATCATCAACCCGGTCAACACGATCAATATCGTCTAAATCCTGAGCTATCTCAGTGTCAACCAGGTCATCCTCATTGACCGGAGGAATCACAGCATCCTCAAAACCATCATTGAGCGGCGCAACATAGTTCTCATTGACTATATGCCCGAAGAGTTCACGATCAGCCAAAATTTGTTCACCCTTTGGCGCTAGTTTGCAGTCATTGAAGACTCGAAGAAGCATAGGCGTTGGCACCAAGAGGGATCGCTGATCTGGGGCAATCTCAAGATTTAAATCATACAACAATAGCTGCACAAACCTTGGATATTGCAGCCACTTATCCTTACCAGCTCGAATATTCTCTACCATGTTGCCAAATATATAACTGCTGAAGTTAGACGGCTTGTTGTAGATAAGGGCCAACATAATAGATAACGTCAGATGACTGGCGGCGTCATATCCTCCCTTCCTCGGAGATAAGCAAACAATCACGATATGACATAAATACCTCCAAACCCTGCAGAGATATTGCTTGCGAAAATCAGAAAGTTGATTCGCCGGATAGCCCATGCGCTGAAGTCCCCCGTAGATAAACGTTGTTGGGAACATAGTCGGCATCGTAGCATTGTCATTGAACTGGAGAAGAGTTCTCGGTTATCTCGATTTCTTCACCAAACATTTTTGAGACAATCCTCGGGACATCACCCTGAGTCCAAATGAACGCATGATCATAAAAATCCTCAACCTGATTCATATAAACAGGAGTAGATGCAGTAATAGCATAATGAATCCTCGATCGGCGGAGGAACTCGATCATAGGCCGGAAAGGAGCCGAGTTGGCGTGTGTTGACTCCAAGAACGTCGTGATATTGTGACGTGTGTTGGTGCGACGATAGTAATTTTGTAGATCAGCCATCTGTAAGCTAAAATACGAAACAAAAATAACCAAAAGCGTTATAGAATTAGCACGAACACTTATAACCTAAAAAACGAAAATCTGATTTAGGCGTCACTTAGGAAGTGACGCATAGCCACAACCGACACTTAGGAAGTGTCGTAGAAAACAGTGCTCAAAATCAGAAATTAAGTATAGCGTCACTTATGGTAAGTGACGCTATCATGCGTCACTGGTGTAAGTGACGTTGCCATATCATGAGTCATTATATACGACACTTAAGAAGTGTCGGGTCAATATCATGCGGCATTTAATAGAGTGACGGTATCCTAAGTGAGTCACTTAGGAAGTGACGGTATAAGTGTCGGTATAGACAAGGGCGTCACTAAGTAAGTCACTTAAGAGAGTGACGCATAAGTGGGCGTCACTAAGATGAGTGACGGACTAACAGATACTACAAGTACATGCGTCACTAAGAGAGTCACTTAAGAAGTGACGCAATAATAAGCGTCACTTGTGAAGTGATGGTATGGGTTCTTAATTACCAAGTAGCGTCACTTGAGGTAAGTGACGCATGAAGTGAGGCAACGATGAAGATCATCGTGTCACTGTTCATACCCAGAAACCAAATTTGGGGGTTTTGAAAATCGAAGTTATTAAAACGTACGCATGATAAAAACGAGTGAAACACACCGTTTAATACCATAAAACATTTACAAATCAAGCCCCAAATCTTATGATTTCAAAGAAACCCAAAACCCGTAAACCTAATTCGTAATTAAAACATGAATACAGAAAGATATAGGTGAAAATTAGTACCAATCGATTCGTAGGAATGAAGAGAATAAGAATAGCACACTGGAATGCGCAACCAAGCTCAATAAGTCACGAACAGATCAACAAAAATCGCACAGAGTAAGTGACGCAGAGAAACAATGAGTGACGGTATGTCAGAGAAAGTGACGCTATGTGAATTTGAAAAGTGGTGAGGTTGAGTGTCGTTGGAAAGGGTATTTATACGAAAACCCTAGTATGCGTCACTCAACCCGGCACTTATAGCGTAGCTTACCCCGACACTTACAGCGTCACTAGTGGAAGTGACGCAATATCGTATGCGTCACTGGTAGCGTCACTTATGAAAGTGACGCAACAGGTCTCTTGTAGTGAAAAGTTTGCGATTTTATCGATTTTTTTTCGTTGTGATTTCGGTACTCAAATGTGAAAAGGTAACTGTAACTTGGAGAAAATCAGAAAATTAAACTAACTTAGAGAAAAATAAGAACACATAACGGAATGTAAATTTACAAATAGGAAATTAACACATTCTTTTTGGTGACGGAGTTGATATAATCTGATTAGGGATCATATCGGAGTAACATGCATTTATTAGGAACAGTAAGTGTTATTTCGATCATCAGTATATTTGTCCACTTTAAATTTACTTGACATGCTAAAAGCACTTTTTATAAAAATTATTTCAAAACAACTATTAGTATATTTGTCCACTTAAACATGTTACACTCATATCTAGGAGCTAATATTATTATTATTCGCACGTATATTTCGTTGTGGTCCCCACCATAGATATACATCTTAACTTAAGACATAGACCATGTTTCCATTTACAGAGAGAATATAAGAAAATCTAATTTAAGAATCAAGTCAGCGGTGACAGGTCTGTACTTACGTACAATAGAGCGACATAGCTTGATTCAGGTTTAAGCAAAACCAGACTTGGTCAAACCATTTTGGTGACCTTGTAAGGTATCTTAATTTTAAAGACTTTGCAAGTACTTTGACTTGTGTTTGCTTAAGTTTTTAAGTAGATATTAACATAGACCAGGTCTATACTTACGTATAACAGAGGAAACTGTCAATATATACCCCCAAATGAGATCAAATAAACTCCTTTCACGAAAACATGTCTAGCATAAGTAAGAAATTAAGACTTTTGTCATACATCTAATGATGTTGTACCACTTGAAATAGACACTTAACTTTTAGGAGAGCTCAAAGAGTTTTGCATAACATGCCTACTAATATATCGTATGATGAAGACAATGTTTATAAAAACTGTTGTTAACACGTCAGATAAATCTACTGACACATCCAAGATAAATCTTAAAATTCCATTTTATGCATGTCACCCGATGTACTATTATATCCCAAGTTGTTTACAGACACAACTTCAACGTCTATTTTAAAATGTAGCAACGGTGCATTTCTTTAATACTAAAATGTATAAAGAGTGGCTGTTGCGTTTTTTTTTTTTTTTAAATTAAACATACATAAAAGAAATAAATTACGTTCCAAGTTACAAATTACTTTTTGGCGATAAAGAACCTTAAACTAATCATGTTGATTAGTTCATCAAATCGAGTACGCGAAAAAGCTTTTGTGAAAAGGTCGGCATTCTGCTTTAGGGTGTCTATGTGGACAAGGTCTATCAGGTGTTTTTCATAGCAATCCCGTATAAAGTGGAACCTAAGTTCAATGTGTTTAGTCTTAGAGTGCTGTACGGGATTGCGTGTGATAGAAATAGCAGTAGTATTATCTATGTGAATAGGAGTCATAGAAAGATGTAACCCGTAATCACGTAGTTGATGCTGAATCCATAGAACCTGAGAGCAGCAACTCGCAGCCGCAACATACCCAGCTTCTGCAGTTGAAAGAGAAACTGTAGTCTGTTTCTTGCATTGGCATGAGACCAATCGAGATCCTAGGAATTGGCATCCACCAGTGGTAGATTTCTTGTCTATGTTGCAGCCGACATGATCCGAATCCGAATAGGCAGAAAGAGCGAATGATTTCTCGTTTGAATACCATAGACCAAGATTGGGTCTATGTTTGAGTTAACCGAAGATTCGCTTTACCGCCTTCATGTGAGACACCTTGGGTTTGGCTTGAAAGCGTGAGCAGACGGATACCGCAAACACAATATCCGGTCGAGAAGCGGTCAAATACATCAAAGAACCTATCATTGATCGATAGTCCTTTTCTTTGCAATCTTCCTCATCGTCAGCAAGTCTGAGATTGTGATTAAGTTCGATAGGAGTTCCATAGGTTTTACAATTTAGCAGATCATATCGAGTCAACATGTCTTTGACATACTTTGACTGATGAATATAAATACCTTTTGGAGACTGCTCAACTTGTACACCTAAAAAGAATTTGAGCTCCCCCATCGCACTCATCTCAAACTCAGATTTCATAATCTCCTCAAAATGCTTGCACATTGCTTCATTTGTAGAGCCAAAGATAATGTCGTCCACATACACCTGCACAAGTAACATATCTTCTCGATCGCCAATCCGTTCTTTACGGATGAACAGAGTACTATCGATATTCCCGCGAACAAAACCATGTTTGATTAAGTGGGTAGTGAGCCTCTCATACCAAAGCCGCGGAGCTTGATGAAGACCATATAACACCTTGTTTAACTTGCAGACGTATTCTGGATGCTCAGGGTCTTCAAAACCTGGAGGCTGTTTCACGTACACATCCGTATCCACTTGTCCATATAAAAAGGCGCTTTTAACATCGAGTTGGTTAACACGAAACTCTTTGAAAGAAACGAACGCAAGAAAGATCCGAATAGACTCAAGTCTTGCCACAGGAGCAAAGACTTCATCATAATCCAAGCCCTCGATCTGACTAAAACCTTGAACAACCAATCGAGCTTTATTCCGAATCACGATACCGCGATCATCCATCTTATTTCGAAATACCCATCGAGTGCCGGTTAAATGAGCACCTTTGGGTAATGGAACTATATCCCAAACGTGCAGCTTGTTGAACTGCTGCAACTCTTCTTGCATGGCCTCGACCCAGGATGGATCTTTTAAGGCCTCATCAACTTTCTTAGGTTCAATTTGGGATAAATGACAAGAATTTATCCGAGCAACCAAATTTAACATCTCTTGATTTGGATTTTGCTTCACTTGTTGCCTTGTTTGAACAGCAGCATTAGGATCACCGATAATATTATCGATGGGGTGATCCCTGTGTACACGTGTGACTGGGATTAACTCTGGTGCAAGTACTAACTCCAAATTGTTCATATCCCCTTCAGTAACGGGAACAGTGTTAGTCGCAGGAGCAGTAGAACTTTCAGGTTGCACAGGTGGTTGAAGTTCCGTATCATCTTCATTAGAGAAGAGGTGAGAATGAACCAATTCTTCTTCTTCCGCGTCTTCCTCTAAAGGTGGCTTATTGGGATCATTAGGATGTTCTGTTGCATTAGTCATTCCTGAAGTCGAAGGAACATTCAAAGGTGGGATAGTAGGAGATGGTGTGGATGTAGTAGGTAGTGGTGTGGGTGTTGGAGTAGGTGTTGGAGGTGATGGTGTGGGTGTTGGAGTAGGTGTGGCTATAGGTTTTGAGGTAGATGTGTCTTGACACAGACTGATGCCATGAAGTAAGGTAACAAACTCCTCCTCTTCATCAGCTTCTTCGGGTATTTCAAACGAATTAAACACATCCTTATAGTTGAATAACCATTCTGGACCCGTTCCTTGAGGAGGATCCGTGTAACGCAGGCATTTTACCTCAAAATGCTCTTCCACCTGGTGTGCTGATTTAATGTGGAATCTTTTGTTCGAAGAGTTGATTGAATAGCCAAGAAAAATTCCTTCAACGGCTTTAGCTCCAAACTTCGAGACCTTTTCTTTTGAGATCATAATCAAACACGGACACCCAAATGGTTCTAGAAACTGCAAAGTGGGCTTACGGTTATTGAAAAGTTCATAACAGATCTTGTTCTTTTTCTTAACCGTGAGCACGCGATTCAGAACATAACAAGCAGTACTGACTACTTCTGCCCAAAATATAATAGGAAGCTTAGAATCGGCCAGCATAGTCCGAGATATCTCGATAATAGTCATATTCTTACGCTCTGCAACTCCATTTTGTTGAGGAGTTCTTGGGGCACTGAAGTGATGATCAATACCTTTCGTGGCACAGTATAACTCAAGAGTTGAGTTCTTGAATTCAGTTCCATTGTCACTTCTCAGTCTCTTCACCTTTAAGTTGCACAGATTTGCCAACTTATCCAACAGATACACCAAAATATCTGCTGTTTCACTCTTCGCACCTAGAAAATATACCCACAAAAATCTCGAGTAGTCATCGGTGACTACTAAGCAATAAGATCTACCACCGATACTCTTAGTTAAGATAGGACCAAAGAAATCCATATGTAAGAGCTCCAGTGGTGCAGCAATGGAATTCACTATCTTCGACTTATGGGATTTCTTGTGGAGTTTCCCTTTATGGCATGCAATGTCGTCATCTTTTAGGGCAAATGACTATTTTGGAACTCCATTTACCAAATCATTGTTTATTAGAAAATTCATCTTGCGAAAGTGAATGTGTCCCATTCGTCTATGCCACAGTAGTGATTCCTTTTCCGAAGCCTTTGACAGGAGACAGGTGTACTCATCTGTAGTCTCCACAGTTCGCATATTCATTACATAGGTGTCGTTTCTCCGTGGCACCCTCATAAGCACCCATTCTTCAAGGATAACGAAACCAGGTTTCAGTATCACACATTCCGTCTTTGTGAAAGCAGTGGTAAAGTCCTTATCACAGACTTATGAAATGCTCAGCAAGTTGTGAGTAAGTTAAGCCACATAGTTCACATTCTCAAAGCTAACTTTCCCGTTAGTTAGCGTTCCCTTTCCCGTAATGGTTCCTCCTGTATCTCTAGCAAAAGCAACATGTCCTCCAGCATGTGGTTTAACATCCGTCAAAAGAGACACATCTCCAGTCATATGTCGCGAACAGCCACTATCCATAAACCATTCACTATCTTTAACGCGTTCTGACTGCTGCAACACATAAAGGTAAGGAGATTAGTGAGAAACGGTGACCCAAGCCATTACAGACTTAGGTCTACCAAGGTCATCAACAATAATCACATCGGACAGAACTTTATTTTTTAACAAATCAGAATTTTCATCTAATGTGTTATTGTTGATGACAGAAGAGTCACTAACAAACTCCTTTCGTTTCCAAACTTTAGTTTGTTCGGAAATTGGTTTGGGAGTAATGTCAGGCTTTTGTTTTGGCAAAGGTTTTTGCCCAACATTACTCGGCCTATCAGCAGGCTTGGGAGAGATTGAATAACTCCTAGGTTGAGATTTTGAAAATGAATTTTTGTAAACTGATGTCCTAGGCATCTCTCTCCCATAGTGCTGATGAGACAGTTTGGGACATTCACGAATTAAATGTCCTTGTCTTTTACAATAAAAGCATGATCGAGTCTCAACAAAAAGTTGAGGCTGAGGACTTACCACAGGAGTAGGAGAAGCATTTCTAGAACATGAACATTTCGTGCACGTCTTAGAAGATGCTTGTTTTGGTTGAGAGGTTGAAGTGGAAGGTTTATCACAAAAATCGTTTGCACGTGTAGCTTTATGTTGCAAAATCTTTACAGGTGACTGTAAAGTTTGAGATTTTGTATTTAAAACCTTGTCCTTTTCCTTTTTAGGTTGAACCTTAATTGTAGGTTCAACGTTTAAAATCACATTTTCAGAGTTCACTTCAACCTTCTTTTTAAATTCAGGATACTCCTGATCAGTAATATCCTCAATCTCAACAATCTCCTCAACACTAACTGGAGATTCACATTTAGACTTAACAAACTGAGGCGAAGGATACTCTGGCCGTTTGGTTTTCTCCTTTGCCTGTTTGTTTTGATTATTGACCTTAGACTTGACCCCATATAACAGTGCATAGTCAACTGGAATCTCTTCGGTGCCTTCCTTAACTGGCATAGGACAGTATTCAGTGGGAGGCGGGACTACAGTATAACCTAGTCCTGTCTTAGTTTTATTATCTGTCCTTTGCTTGTTAAGGATTTCGTTGAAGGCAACCGTAGAAGAAGAGGAACCTAGAATCTTACTTTTATATTTGTCATATTCAACTTTCAGATCAGATAGTTCATTTCTCAAAAATTCTATTTCAGCAAGATAGCTATTAATAGCTTCCTGTTGACTAAAAACCTTAGATTTATACCTAAGCGTGTCCTGTTGATAAGCCTCAATTTTCTTATCATACAATTGTTCATTGGCCTTTAGGTACTTATTTGACTCACTAAGTTTTTCAACCTTTTTTCTTAAGTCTACGCTATCTTCTTGAAAGCACTTTAAAGATTCAGTTAACTTAATGCACGAAATACAGTTCAAAGGTTCTTCTGGTTCATTGCGTACCTCATTAGAAATGTGAGCCATGAGACACTGTTGATACTTATCAGCATACATGCTCCAGTCGGTGTTGGTAGGCTCAAAGACAACTAGTGCATCAGCTGTCGCTTGCTTCACTTCATCTTTCTCTGGAGTTCTGGGAGCATCAGGCTTCGTGAAACCCGATGGAGGAACTTTGGGTTTTTCACACTCTCTCGCAAAATGTCCAGATTCTGATAGTTATAACAGCGAACCTTGCTCTTATCAAAACCAAAACTGGTTTTGCCATCTCCTTCCAAACTCTTGCGACCAGTCCGTTGCAAAAATTTATGAACTCTCCTTGAGATCATGGCAATATTCCAGTTTAAGTCCATTTGCTCAAGATCATCGTCATCTAGTTGAGCATAATCTTCTTTAGCAAGTTCTAAAGTAGAATTCGGTTGTGAAACCAAATCCTTGTAGGAGCTGAGAAAGGCTGTATAGATAGCAGTCTGTTCTTGAATAGCAGGGGAAACTGGAACTTGCTGTTGTGACCCTTGTGAGGGTCCAGAAGCATACACCGGATGATGAACACCGGTAGATTGCAATGAAGGTTGTAATGAAGAACTCGTAGAAGAAATGAAAGCCATTCCACCATAAGTCTTTCCGGTGTTGACTTTTCCTCCATATAATGTCGGGTCTTGAACAAAACCACCTGATTTGCATTCCTTCTTCTTCAACTCCATCGCATGGGCTTGAAGAACACCCATTAGCTCATCCAAGTTCATTGTAGCTAATTCTTGACTCTCTTATAAATTGCACTTTCACGTCCCAACTGCTAGGTAGAACGTCCAACAGCTTCTTATTTATTTCAATCTGAGGGAAATTGTAGCCTCCCTCGGTCAACTCACTAACTAACTGTGAGTATCTTGTAAACACACCCGAAGCTGTTTCATTTGGAAGAGAATCAAACGGATCATACTGTTTCTTGATCAGTTCTAATTTAGCCTCCTTGTACTTCTGATTTCCACCACATCTTGTCTCAATAGCCTTCCAAAGATCATATGTTATGTCATGTGTTTTGAAGAGGCGTAAGACATCTTTAGTAAGGCACATACAAATGGCCGAATGAGCCTTTCTTTCAATATCGTACTCCTTCTTCTCTTCAGGAGATATGGCTTTGTAAGTTTTGGATGGAGGGATACCCCGATAGTCTCCCTCAGCTACTGGAGCTTCATATCTTTCTCTGAGCGGACCCCAGAGCTCCGGACAGTGGAAATCTACGTATTGTTCAAATCGATCACGCCAATATGCGTAATCCATATCAGCAGTGAATAAAGGAGGTTTATTATTAGAACCGACATCATTATTTTGTTTAATCATATCCCTGATTCCCCGAATATCTTCTTTATCAGCAGCAACAGCCATTAAAGATTATCCAGAAAATTAACTCAAAAACAAGAACTTGCAAACTAATTAGTACCAAAGGCGTCACTTAGTAAGTGACGCACTCAAGTGTCGCAACGACTAGCGGTACTTGGTAAGTGACGCTATCGTGTGACGGATGAAGTGACTGATGACACTGTAAGCAAGTGTCGCTCAATCTAGCAAGTGACACACTCAAGTGTCGTACTTGAGTGACGCAATAAAACAAATAGGCGTCACTAGTAAAAGTGACGCAATAAATCAAAAGGCGTCACTAACAGAAGTGACGCAAGAAATCAAACAGGCGTCACTAGCAGAAGTGATGCTTGGCACTCAATTGACGTGCTAAAGTCACGCACGTGAGTGACGATGGATTAAAATAGACGACACTTAAGTTAAGTGTCGTATAAACCCCAAATGACGCTCCAAGTGACGCGTTCAAGTGACGGTAAAACCCTAATTTGGACTTACGAAGTGCCGCTCTAAGTGACGCGTTCAAGTGACGCAGCAAGTGTCGCGGAAACGGCTGTAAAATCCCAAAAACCCTAAAAATCGAATTTTCGTAAACCTAACGAAAATTCCTCAAACTCTAACGAACGAAACCTATAGTAAATGATGATAATCGTCTGGAAAGCACCTTATCAACTCGAAATCCGTAATAGTTCTCGATTCTTTATCCGAACGAAACCGAAATCAATCCAAAACATCTTCAAAACGTCAATCTAATCACCTAGTAGCTCTGATACCAGTTGTGAGTGCCCTATTCGATGTACCTAAGTGATGACTAACAACAATTGAATGGCGGAAACAATCAATTACACAAATCACTAATAAACACAAACCGAAACAATTGATTTAAACAAAGTGAACGAGTTTATTAGCTTAAATAACGTAATAGAACTGATTACAATTGAGTTTGGTCGACAAATGGTGCTAGGGTTTCGTCAACCCTAGCCAAAAACCCGTAGGTTTGTATTTATACTAAAATTCTGGCAGACATGTGTCACTTGTGGAAGTGTCGCATGTAGCCGCTGTAACATCCTCAAATCGGGCCTAGGAGAAACAGGTATTTCTTTAGCTTTTATAAGTAATATATATTATTATATGTGTTTGATTGTAAATTCAATAGGAAAATAAGTTTCAGGTAATGTTGTGTCTAATTAAATATTGTTTACTTTAAATAAATTTAGGTGACGGTAAAATAAAAGAATTTTCTCGTATTTAAAATTTAGGTTCCAGACAATATATTTAAGACGGATATAAAATACCCGTATAATTGGGTCGGCTAAGTAAAGAGGCTGACCTCCTCTTTTCCTTACTTCCTAAAATTTGTAGTAAGTTCAAGAACACCCAACTACCATTCAAAACCCTATTCAAGATTTAAAATCAAAATCATATTCAAGATAATCTAATCTGGAGTTGTGATTACTTCATTGCCATCATCATCATCAGTGAATCTTTTCTTTGAATTGATTATGTAAGTGTTCTTGTTAGTAAAAATAGGTTTTAACCTTAATAATGTATTTGTTGATAGTTATGCGAATTAGAAGTTTGAATTAGGTTAAGAGATGGTATATGATGTTACTTGAAGTTATTTGAGTCTTTGATAGCTTTCAAATTCGAATTTGATGTCATTTTGATGATGAATTGAGTTTTGGTTCGAGCTGGACAATAACAGGTCTGTTCTTGAGCTGAAGAACAGCTCAACGCGATCCCTAAACCCTAGCTATGATCGCGTTCACTAGCTATAAATGAATTATGATGAATTTTATTCTTAGGAACGTGATCCCAAGCATTTACCTGGATCGCGTTGCCAAGTGCAAATCAATCACAGAAAGTTTTCAAAGGACGAACGCGATCCAGCCTATTGTTCATGATCGCATTGCTCAGTGTAATTCGGTAACAGAAACTTTTCTTAAGGGGAACGCGATCCCACTCAAACCTAACCCGGATCGCATTTGTCTGTTGTATTTTGATGATTAAGTTAAACTGTGAACTTAAAAATATACCATATACATATGTATTATATGGTTACTTATGTGTGAGATTTATCAATATTGTAAATACTATTTTGTTAATGACAAGTTACTAATTTGTTATTATGTGATATTTCAGATAAAACAAAGACTCAGTGATAAGAAACTGAGTGTTACAACTGCTGAAGTGTCGGTGAGTGGACTAATTCTTACAGTTTCATTTTGGTGTTAATAGTTAATTACATCAATCTTAAGTTGATAGTATTGATTGATTTATTGATAAGTTGATGATAGAATTATTGATTGAACTTGTTGATTGATGGATTAATTGATTGCTGGTGAATAATTCCATGATAGGTTGGAATGATAGAGGTCAATTATATTGGGTTTAGTTGCTATAGGTTAATTCTTATGGGTTGGATGAACATTTGTTGTGAATTAGCCCATATCAATTAAAGATAGCAATAAACTATCGGTAAAATCTCTGTATTGGCCTGCAGTTGATTATTAAGTGTTCTTGGAGGATCACCACGGACTGAGGATACCTCAAGAACCACCGATCCTCTATTTGATTGTTTCTTGAAGTTAATTGTTGTGAATTGATTGTTATACTAAGTTAGATTGTAAGACTTAGTTTATTCACTTAGCTTAGTGCTAATCCCCCACAATACTTTTGCAGGTTAACTTTTGGGATATTTGGGCAATTAGTGATCGTTAGAAGAAATGTTTGACGGCTGAAACTCTGATCATTTTGCGGATTAAAATATTTTAGAAGTAATACCCAAATAGAAAAACTGTTTTGTAACTATATATGTTTAAGTTGTAATAGTATAATACTTAGTAATGGTTTAAAGTTTATATAAATGCTTTAAACTTTATAGAATGGGATAACGCTTCCGAAATAAAAAAAAAATATGTGATGAAATCTTGGGGTGTTATAAGTTGGTATCAGAGCATGGTTTAGGTGAATTGAACATTTTAAAGTGTTCAATCCTAAACTTAGTTATGTGGGTCAAACATTTCTTGTGATGGGGAATTAGTCATGATAGGATATTCGGTTAATTTGCCAGTACTAACAATTAACGAATGTTGAGATGTGATGTCATTTCAGATATGGCGGATAATGAGCCACCTTCCCATACTCTTAACAATACTTCGCAAGCAAATGCACCATCAGAGAATCAGGGTCATAATGGTACATCTAATTTAGCTGGTGGGGAAACTGAAACTGATCATGAGTATATTATGAGATTGGAGAATCGGGTGTTGGAACTTCAGAGGGAGCAGGCTGGGTCTTCTCAACAACCTATTCATACTCACCCGTCGATTGAGACTAATGTTCCTCCTATTGTATCTTCTACACGGATTCCGGTATCTATACCTTTTGCTTCACAGCAGCACCAACAGGGTTATACTTATCAGACTTCGGGTCCTTTTTCTTCGTCTGGTTTCTCTGATTATCAAATACCTGTTGTTTCATCATTTCAGCCGTTGAGGAAAGGTTGTTCTCTTAAAACCTTTATGTCTTGCAATCCTTCCGTATATTCTGGAAGTAATGATCCTACAGTCACTTTAGATTGGTTACGTGATGTAGAGAGAAAATTGAATGTATGCCATTGTGAGGAGGAGGACAAAGTACCTTATGTGATACAATTGTTAAAAGGTCAAGCTATGTCATGGTGGGATTCGATTACGGCACCATTATCTCCACAACAGTTGAGTGCTATTAGATGGCCGGATTTTCATGCCGAGGTTTGTAAGCAATTCTGTTCCGAGTATAATCTTTCCCGTATTAGACAAGAATTTCTGGACTTACAAAAGACTGATCAGATGACAATTGATGAGTTAATTAAGCAATTTTCTGATAAATTGCGATTTGTACAACAGTGGGTTCCGACTGATCGGACTAAGATTGATCATTTTGTGAAAACTTTACCCCCTGATTACCGTACCTCAGTTAGGTTAGCAGGTTCACTTACTCAAGCTTATGATTTAGCTCGTTCGGTTGATGGTGATATTTTAGCTAAAAGAGTCTTGAATAAAGAAAAGTATTCACAAAGAAATAAAGCAAATTCTTCTGCTAAGCAGAAAGGGCAAGGTAGTCAACAAAATAGGAGATTGAATTCTGGTATTCCGACGGATAGTAATTATTGTAATAGTTGTCGAGCTAGGCATAATGGTCCTTGTACTCCCCAGACATCTAGGTGTGTTAAGTGTGGAATTTTTGGACATGCTGCAAAAGATTGTACTTATCCTAATAGCGTGTGTTTGGAATTTCCATAAAGAGGGTCATCGTGCAGGGGATTGTCCAGTGATGAAAAGACAGAGTATGGGTGTGGGTAAAGGTTCGTCATCCTCAGGTCAAAAGAGGAAGAATCCACCAGTAGCTGCTAGTCGAGCTTTTCAAATGACAGTTGATGAAGCTGTCATCACTGAAGATGTTATTATGGGTACTTTTCTCATTAATTCTGTACCAGCTCGTGTATTGTTTGATTCTGGTGCCAACTGTTCATTTATATCTGCGAAATTTTGTGATAGACTGAAATTGATTCCCTCTTTGATTGTTAAACCTTTAGAAGTTGAGATTGCCGATGGTAAATTAGTTCGTGTTACCACATCGGTAGCTAGAGCTAGTATACTTATTGAGGGTCATAACTTTCTAGTTTCCTTTTTGTTAATGTCAATTCTTAGTTTCGATGTAGTTATTGGTATGGATTGGTTAAGTTTGAATAAAGCCACAAAAAGATTTTAAGAATTCCGATTTCTAACGGGTAATACATCATGGCTCGAGGAGAACGTGAAAGGGGTAGTTTACCGTTGATTTCTTTGTTGAAAGCTAGGAAATCTCTATCTAAGGGATGTGATTCTTATTTGGCCTATGTGATAGATAGCCAGTTAGAAAAGAAAATTTTGTCTGATATTTCGGTGGTTTCTAATTACCCGGAAGTTTTTCCTGATGAATTACCTGGGTTGCCTCCTGTAAGGGAAGTTGAATATCAAATAGATTTAATTCCTGGTTCGACTCCTGTAGCTAAGTCTCCTTATAGATTAGCTCCTTCTGAAATCCGTGAGATGATGGGTCAAATTCAAGAACTGTTAGATAAAGGGTTTATAAGACCTAGTTCTTCTCCGTGGGGTGCTCCGGTTTTGTTTGTTAAGAAAAAGGATGGTACTCTTCGAATGTGTATTGATTATAGAGAGCTTAATAAGAGAACAGTGAAAAATAAATACCCGTTACCCAGAATCGATGAGTTATTTGATCAGTTGCAGGGATCATCTTATTTTTCTAAGATTGACTTGAGATCCGGTTATCATCAGGTGCGAGTTCGTGAAGAAGATGTTTCTAAAACCACTTTTCGTACCCGGTACGGTCACTATGAATTTTTAGTTATGCCTTTCGGATTGACTAATGCTCCTGCTGTTTTTATGGACTTAATGAATCGAATATGTCGACCTTTTCTAGACAAGTTTGTGATTGTATTTATTGACGATATTTTGATTTATTCTAAGTCTGAATTTGAACATGAACATCATTTGAGATTGATTCTTGAGATTTTGAAAAGAGAACATCTTTATGTTAAATTTTCTAAGTGTGAATTTTGGCTTCGTGAGGTACAGTTTCTTGGTCATATTATTTGCAAGGATGGTGTCAAAGTAGATCCTTCTAAAGTAGAAGCAGTTATGAATTGGAATGCTCCTAAGTCTCCGTCTGAGATTAAAAGTTCTCTTGGTTTAGCGGGTTATTATCGTAAATTTATTAAAGACTTTTCCAAAATTGCTGGCCCGTTAACTAAGTTAACTAGGAAAGATATTAAATTTGAGTGGGGTGATCAACAAGAATTATCTTTCCAAACTCTTAAACAGTTGTTGTGTCAGGCTCCAGTATTAGCCCTACCTGACGGTTCTGATGATTTTGTGGTTTATTGTGATGCTTCTCGTGTTGGGTTGGGCGCAGTTTTAATGCAACGTGATCGGGTTATTGCTTATGCTTCTCGCCAACTTAAAATACATGAGAGAAATTACCCTACTCACGATTTAGAGCTTGCAGCTGTGGTGTTTGCGTTGAAAATTTGGAGACATTATCTATATGGTACTAAATATATTGTATATACAGATCATAAAAGTCTCCAGTATATGTTTTCTCAAAAAGAACTTAATATGAGACAGTGTCGATGGTTAGAGTTAATTAAAGATTATGATTGTGAAATCCGTTACCATCCGGGTAAAGCAAATGTGGTTGTCGATGCTCTAAGCCGAAAAGTACCTCTCGATCGAAATTACTTCATGCGTTTGGAAATTTCTTGTGATTTGATTTCTCAATTGAAAGTGGCGCAGTCAGAGGGTTTGTTGGATCATAATTTAAAATCTGAGATTTTATTGAAACGAAGAATTTATTGGTTGATGATTCTCGTGGATTAAAAACTTTTCAGTCTCGGGTGTGGGTTCCGTTGATTGGGGGACTTCGTGATTTGATTTTGACTGAGGCACACAAATCTAGATTATCTGTTCATCACGGTAACACAAAGATGTATAACGATTTGAAACCATTGTATTGGTGGCCGACAATGAAATTGGATGTTGCTCGAGTTGTTGAAACATGTCATATATGCTCTCAAGTAAAAGCTGAACATCAGAAACCGTATGGTTCTTTAAAACAGCTTGAGATACCAGAGTGGAAATGGGAACATATTACCATGGATTTTTTCACCAAACTTCCTAGAACACAGAAAGGTAATGATATGATTTGGGTGATTGTTGACAGACTGACGAAAAGTGCTCATTTCTTAGCCACTAGTGAGACAGCATCGTTGACTAGACTTGCTCAATTGTATATTCATGAGATTGTTTCGAGGCATGGGATTCCATTATCGATTGTGTCAGATAGGGATTCCAGGTTTGTTTCTGGATTTTGGCAGAGTTTGCAGCGGGAGTTGGGTACCAGAATTAATCTCAGTACAGCGTATCATCCTCAGACTGACGGTCAATCAGAACGTACCATTCAAACTCTTGAGGATATGTTGCGAGCATGTGTATTGGAGTATGGCGGTTCTTGGGATTTTCATCTGCCATTAATAGAATTTGCATATAATAATTCATATCATTCCAGTATTGGTATGCCACCTTATGAGATGTTGTATGGACACCGTTATCGAACACCTACGTGTTGGTTAGAAGCGGGAGAAAAACAGTTTGCGGGCCCCGATATCGTCCAGATTACTGCTGATAAGGTTACCATTGCTCGTGAGAAGTTAAAAGCAGCTCGAGACAGACAAAAACAATATGCTGATCCACGCAGACGACCAGTTACTTTTTCTGTTGGTGAGCTTGTTTATTTGAAAGTTTCTCCATGGAAGGGTGTTATTAGATTTGGTAAACGTGGGAAGTTAGCTCCCCGATATATTGGTCCATTTAAGATCCGACAAGTAATTAATGACCAATCGGTTTCTTTAGATCTTCCACCTGATTTAGCTGGTATTCACGATACGTTTAATGTTTGTTATTTAAGAAAATGTAATGTGGAGGATCAATCCCAAATCCTTCCTTTGCAAGATCTTCGTGTTGATTCAAGTAAGAAATTGGTAGAAGAACCTGTTGAGCTTTTAGATAGAAAGGTTACTACATTAAGAAAGAAAGAAATTCCTATGATATTAGTTAAGTGGAAACATAGTTTGGGTGCGGATCTCACTTGGGAAACGGAGGAAAGTATGCGAGCTAGATACCCTAGTTTGTTTGCTTCCAGTTAGATTTCGGGGACGAAATCTTCTTAAGGAGGGGTGATTTGTAACATCCTCAAATCGGGCCTAGGAGAAACAGGTATTTCTTTAGCTTTTATAAGTAATATATATTATTATATGTGTTTGATTGTAAATTCAATAGGAAAATAAGTTTCAGGTAATGTTGTGTCTAATGAAATATTGTTTACTTTAAATAAATTTAGGTGACGGTAAATAAAAGAATTTTCTCATATTTAAAATTTAGGTTCCAGACAATATATTTAAGACGGATATAAAATACGCGTATAATTGGGTCGGTTAAGTAAAGAGGCTGACCTCCTCTTTTCTTTACTTCCTAAAATTTGCAGTAAGTTCAAGAACACCCAACTACCATTCAAAACCCTATTCAAGATTTAAAATCAAAATCATATTCATGATAATCTAATCTGGAGTTGTGATTACTTCATTACCATCATCATCATCAGTGAATCTTTGCTTTGAATTGATTATGTAAGTGTTCTTGTTTGTAAAAATGGGTTTTAACCTTAATAATGTATTTGTTGATAGTTATGCGAATTAGAAGTTTGAATTAGGTTAAGAGATGGTATATGATGTTACTTGAAGTTATTTGAGTCTTTGATAGCTTTCAAATTCGAATTTGATATCATTTTGGTAATGAATTGAGTTTTGGTTCGAGCTGGACAATAACAGGTCTGTTCTTGAGCTGAAGAACAACTCAACGCGATCCCCAAACCCTAGCTAGGATCGCGTTCACTAGCTATAAATGAATTATGACGAATTTTATTCTTAGGAACACGATCCCAAGCATTTACCTGGATCGCGTTGCCAAGTGCAAATCAATCACAGAAAGTTTTCAAAGGACGAACGCGATCCAGCCTCTTGTTCATGATCGCATTGCTCAGTGTAATTCGGTAACAGAAACTTTTCTTAAGGGGAACGCGATCCCACTCAAACCTGACCCGGATCGCGTTTGTCTGTTGTATTTTGATGATTAAGTTAAACTGTGAACTTAAATATATACCATATACATATGTATTATATGGTTACTTATGTGTGAGATTTATCAATATTGTAAATACTATTTTGTTAATGACAAGTTACTAATTTGTTATTATGTGATATTTCAGATAAAACAAAGACTCAGTGATAAGAAATTGAGTGTTACAACTGCTGAAGTGTCGGTGAGTGGACTAATTCTTACAGTTTAATTTTGGTGTTAACAGTTAATTACATCAATCTTAAGTTGATAGTATTGATTGATTTATTGATAAGTTGATGATAGAATTATTGATTGAACTTGTTGATTGATGGATTAATTGATTGCTGGTGAATAATTCCATGATAGGTTGGAATGATAGAGGTCAATTATATTGGGTTTAGTTGCTATAGGTTAATTCTTATGGGTTGGATGAACATTTGTTGTGAATTAGCCCATATCAATTAAAGATAGCAATAAACTATCGGTAAAATCTCTGTATTGGCCTGCAGTTGATTATTAAGTGTTCTTGGAGGATCACCGCGGACTGAGGATACCTCAAGAACCACCGATCCTCTATTTGATTGTTTCTTGAAGTTAATTGTTGTGAATTGATTGTTATACTAAGTTAGATTGTAAGACTTAGTTTATTCACTTAGCTTAGTGCTAATCCCCCACAATACTTTTGCAGGTTAACTTTTGGGATATTTGGGCAATTAGTGATCGTTAGAAGAAATGTTTGACGGCTGAAACTCTGATCATTTTGCGGATTAAAATATTTTAGAAGTAATACCCAAATAGAAAAACTGTTTTGTAACTATATATGTTTAAGTTGTAATAGTATAATACTTAGTAATGGTTTAAAGTTTATATAAATGCTTTAAACTTTATAGAATGGGATAACGCTTTCGAAATAAAAAAAAAATATGTGATGAAATCTTGGGGTGTTATAGCCGCCTTCATGCGTCACTTACCTAAGTGTCGCTATGCGTCACTTAGGCAAGTGTCGCCTAAACTAAAACTTAATTGTCGCATAATACAAAATCTATATTTCTATTCAACGACTAACGACACTTTTACAACTCAATAGACCAACTGACAGATAAACTAATATGCATCAACATTAACTAATCTAGGAAGACTTGTACGGAGGTGCTCCAGGACCCAGTTGTAGCTACGAGTTATTGTACGCCTATTTCATATTTTAATCTATCTTTCATATTTAATTATGTTTGTTCTTTCTATAATAAATTTAAATATGCATGCTAGAATTGCCATTATTAATTAGATAACTCAATTGTCTGCTATGATAGTCATTTAGAAAGTTTTAATATGTAATTGTGTTGTATCGTTTATCTGCCCAACTCATGTTGTGGCTAAAACCTTATCCAAAAATGAACATAGCTAACTCATAGGATATAGGTCACTTAGTTATACTATGTTAGATTGAATCATTGAGCTCGGCATGGCCGGTGTTCTTTAGTCCAAAATAGGATCCAAGAGATACGGAATATGGGAATAGAGGTAGATTAAGATTAAATTCATATAGACGATATTTTTGAGACAACTTTTGGAATATCCTCGACTTAAATAACACCTTTGCATGCTTATACTGAACTATTGCTTTGAGCGTCTTATTGCATGTTCTTGTTTGATTGTTGCCTTAGGATTATCATAATAGTGAAATACATATGGCATTAAATATCGTGACGTAATATGACAGGCCCTATTCGACTGTTCTCTGATATAGTACTGGAAACGCCTACGGCGGAGTACAAATGTATGGAAGTCGAGAACGACCGAAGGTAGTTTTATTATGAATCGAATAACAAACGTGTTACTTAAGTTTCCATTTGTAGTACAAACCATCCCAGTATTCTTGCATACCTGAGTAATGTTGATAAATCGTACGAATAAGTGATGACATATTATCCGACCGCCTAGACCAGTTAGTCCAACCTATTCCGGTGAGGGTAAAACCTCGTTCATAAGATTGTTTATTCAACAAACTATGCCATGATTCGGACATCTCTGATGACCGAGATTGGGGAATAGGATTCGAGATTAACTGTCAGATAATATGGGTATACATTTGACAGAACTTTTGGTGTATGCTTTAATATATTCTGCAACCCATGTGACATTCTATTTTCCTGATTGTGGACACCTCCGCGTTAGCCCGATAGAAGGACTGCAGTAATAGCTCACATTAACTTACGAACTTATCTTCATTAGAACTCTATATATATTCAACAACTCCTAAACCGCTTCATAGTAGACAATCGCTTTAATTGTTGAACGCCCGAAGTAAACCTCCACCTTTTAGTTTATCTTAATTTAATTTAGAGTAGAAAATCTAAAATCAAAACAAAAAAACCAACTCTTTTCTCCCTAGCTAAATACATAAAAGTTTCTAAATCCCCTAGCTTCAATTTGCCGCGCTTTGAAGAACGATCCTAGGTCATACTTGTCCTTTGCTAGCCCTTTGATTAGCATAATAGTAACCCTAGGCCCCAGCTCTATAAATTTAAAACCCACTGCTGTGCTGCATCTCCATTAGAAATTCCAACGACCGGTGTGCAGCGCAACAAGTTTTTGGCGCCGCTGTCAGGGAGCATCAGCAATCGATTTTAGGAATTTAGCAACTTTAGTGTTTAGTGATCCTTTTGAAAGATTAACATCAATCAAAAGTTACCTTTTTACCGTTAGAATTAGTTAAGATTTAGTTTAACCACGCTTGACCAATCATGTCAACACCCTATTTTGATATCCCCACACCAAATGGACCTTTAACCCAACTTTTGGCTGCTTCCTCACCTACAAACCACTTACCTTCCTCAAAACAATCTTTATCAGATTTTATGTCCGAACAAAATGTTATAAACAAAAGAGTAACCGGATTTCAAGATAACATTGACGCCATGATAAAAATTTCAGAAAAATAAATCTCTAACATGGAATCTATTTTGAAAAATTTAAGTTTTATTGAGGAAAGTACGTCGGCAAGCACTAATGACACCACTCATCCACCAAGTGATGATGTGTTAATCGTGACGAGAAGAGGAAAAGTAACCAAAGTTGATCCTCCACCATCCGATAACACCCCCAAAAACACTTCTTTGCCAAAACCTACACCTAGTGAAAATGTGTCAATTGATATCACTATCACAACATCTGACCCACCCAAAACTCCAGATAATGTACCTCACATGAGAATACCTTATCCTGGTAGACTAAAGAAGGAAAAGCAAGAAGCCCAATTCGGTAAATATCTGGAAATATTTAAAAGCCTGCACTTAAATGTTAGATTATTAGATGCTTTAGTAGAAATGCCCTCGTGTGCCAAATTCTTTAAAGAACTCCTTTCAAACAAAGAAAAACTTAGGCAAATAGTTAGTTTACCCTTGAATGCTGAATGTTCTTCAATTGTACAACATGGTCTCCCACCTAAATTAGGCGATACTGGACGCTTCACTATACCCTGTTTTCTCCAAGGAATTCAAATTAGTAACGCCTTAGCAGACCTAGGTGCTAGCATTAATCTTATGCCTTATTCCCTTTATAAGAAATTAGGACTATATGACCTATTGCCTACTCGTATGACCATCCAATTAGCTGACAGATCAGTTAAGCTCCCTCGAGGAATTGTTGAAGATATCATGGTCAAAGTCGATAAGTTCGTCTTTCAAGTAGACTTTATTGTCATGGACATAGAGGAAGACACCCATATCCCGCTCATCCTTGGCAGACCATTCCTAAATACTGCCAAGGCCGTAATCGACGTTAACGAAAAATCTTTAAAATTAAGAGTTGGGAAAGAGGAGGTCACCTTTAATGTCGATCCATTAATGAAGCACCCTCTGGAAGAGGACCTTGGTTTGTGTGATACCATGCAGGATATTTTTGATGAACATCTCCACAAAGTACTAGCACTATCTATCCGGGATCCGATACCTAACACCATAATCACCGTTCGGAAGCTATATAATGAAGACCTTGGGCGACATTCCGCAATCACTTCGCCAACAACATCCAATGAACTACTATTTCCCCTGTTTGAAGAAATCCTCTCGCACTGATGGCAAAGCAATCGCTATTCCATTAGGATGCGGTACACCGATACCTTGGCTAAAAAGAGATAAACCTACATTCAACAGACCAAACCCATTTCCTTTGATTGAAGAAATACTAAATTCATTCAAGGAAATGAGTGTTGAGCCACCGCCATTTGAACCACAATTAGACAACCAACCCATACCACTACCACTTTCAAACCCTGAAATCACCATAAACCAATCTTCATCCGCTCAGTTTCAAGAATTCCAGTTCACCGGCAACGGAGAGATCATTCTCATAAGAAATGATGAAGTTTCCTCATCATCAGTCAACAAATATGAGCTAAAGACGGACGGATTCTCAAATACAACCGAGTGGGTTGAAATAGCATCAATCACCACATCTGAACCCGAGATAGACGAGGCACCATTCCAGGCTTTCTATGAGAAACTGAATAGAGACGAGATAGCTAGAATGAAGCCGTCTATTGAAGAACCACCAAACCTGGAATTAAAAGAATTACCACCTCACCTTGAGTACGCTTACCTACAAGGAACATCCCAACTCCCGGTGATAATCTCAAAAGAGTTAAAACCCGAGGAGAAATCTCAACTCATCAATGTTCTGAAATTGCACAAGAAGGCAATCGCATGGAAGATTTCTGGTATACAAGGAATCAGTCCCAACTATTGCACACACAAGATACTCATGGAGAACGATTTCAAACCCTCCGTACAAAGGCAGAGAAGGGTAAACCCAAAGATTCAGGACGTGGTTAAGCAAGAGGTTATCAAACTCTTGGATGCTGGATTGATTTACCCAATATCCGATTCACCTTGGGTTAGCCCTATTCAAGTCGTCCCGAAGAAGAGAGGAATGACGGTCATTACAAATGAAGAAAATAAGCTTATACCAACTCGAACGGTTACCGGTTGGAGGGTTTGCATCGATTACCAAAAGTTAAATGAAGCAACTCGCAAGGATCACTTCCCGCTTCCATTTATTGACCAAATGCTCGAAAGGCTATCAGGGAACGAATTCTATTGTTTCCTTGACGGTTTTTCTGGGTATTTCCAAATCCCACTCGATCCAAAGGACCAGGAAAAGACAACATTCACATGCCCGTACGGAATATTTGCTTACCGACGAATGCCATTTGGATTGTGCAACGCACTTGCGACATTTTAGAGATGCATGGTAGCAATTTTCCACGACATGATTGAACAATGCATGGAGGTCTTTATGGATGATTTTTCGGTCTTTGGAGACTCTTTCACATCATGTCTATCCAACCTCGATAGAATGCTCGCCAAGTGTGAAAAATCAAATCTTGTCTTGAATTGGGAGAAATGTCACTTTATGGTGAAGGAAAGAATAGTTTTAGGGCACCGAATATCAAGATCAGGAATCGAAGTAGACAAAGCAAAAGTCGAAACCATTGCCAAACTACCACCACCAACCAACGTTAAGGCCATCCGAAGCTTTCTAGGACACGTTGGGTTCTACCGCCGTTTTATCAAGGATTTCTCCAAGATTTCTCGACCTATCACCAACCTTCTAGGAAAAGACATCAAGTTCATATTTGATGAGAACTGCATGAAAGCCTTCAACTACTTGAAAAAGGAGCTAACAAATGCACCAATCATGGTCGCTCCAGATTGGAATCTACCATTTGAAATCATGTGCGACGCAAGTGATTTTGCAGTTGGGGCAGTTCTAGGGCAAAGGAAAGATAATCATTTTCGACCAATCTACTACGCCAGCAAAACACTCAAAGACGCTCAAGAGTACTACCCAACCACCGAAAAGGAGTTGTTAGTTGTAGTGTTTGCCTTTGACAAATTTCGATCCTACCTAATACTGTCCAAAATGATAGTGTACACGGATCACTCAGCTCTAAAATACCTCTTCAAAAAGCAAGACGCAAAACCCAGATTATTACGATGGATTCTACTCATACAAGAATTCGACATCGAAATAAAAGATAAAAAAGGAGCAAAAAATGTCACCGCAGATCAATTAAGTCGACTTGAAAACCCATCAATGGAACTACTTGCAGAAAGAGATATTAAAGATCGATTTCCAGAAGAGCAATTAATGAGTTTAGGAGAACAAATGCAAGGTTCGCAATTCACTGACGATCCTTGGTTTGCGGACATCGCCAATTTCGTAGTTGGAGGGATCACAAGAAAGGGGATGATATCATCGTGAAGAAAAAAATTCTTCCGCGACGTCAGACATTATTTTTGGGATGATCCCTATTTGTTCAAAGTCTGTCCCGACCAAATTGTGAGAAGATGTGTCGATGGAAAAGAAGCCGAACATATACTTCACCAAAGCCATCACGGACCTACCGGAGGACATCACGCAGCCAATTTGACAGCAAAGAAAGTTTACGACTCAGGATTCTATTGGCCCACTATTTTCAGAGATGCACAAGACTTGATGAAACGCTGCGATATTTGCCAAAGGTTTGGAAATATCACAACGCGTAACAAAATGCCGTTAATGAATATCCAAGCATGTGAAATATTTGACATATAGGGATTAGATTTCATGGGACCATTTCCAAAATCATACGAAAAAGAATACATTCTAGTAGCTGTCGACTACGTATCCAGATGGGCCAAAGCTCAAGCCTTTCCAACAAATGACTCAAGGGTCGTAACCAAGTTCTTAAAACAGCTATTCTGTCGGTTTGGAAACCCTCGGGCGATCATCAGCGATCGAGGCACGCACTTTTGCAATACCCAGTTTATGAAACTATTGCAACAATACGGTGTTACCCACAAGACGTCTACGGCCTACCACCCACCGACAAATGGGCAAGCAGAAATTACAAACCGGGCATTAAAAAGGATCTTGGAACGAACAGTTGGTCAACACAAGGAGAGATGGATAGATAATCTAGACGATGTTTTTATGGGCATTCCGGACAGCTTACAAAACGCCATTAGGAACAACCCCCTATAGGCTCGTTTATGGAAAAGCATGTCATCTCCCGATAGAACTCGAATACAAAGCTTACTGGGCATTGAAAAACTGTAGTTTGGATCCTACGATAACGGGAACACACTGAAAAATGCAACTGAACGAGCTAGCAGAGTTAAGAGATCAAGCCTATGAAAGCTCCTACAAATTCAAAGAAAGAACCAAGTTGCTCCACGATTCAAAGCTTCGCCCTACACGCTTCAATCCAGGTGATAAAGTTCTACTCTTTAACTCAAGATTTAAGAAGTTTTCTGGCAAATTCAAAACACGGTGGAGCGGTCCATTCACGATCTCTAAAGTATTTCCTTATGGTGCCATCGATCTTGAGGCCCCAGACAGGAATTTCAAAATAAAAGGTAACCGTTTAAAACACTACGTAGAAGACTTTCCACAACCGAGGAAGTCTATAACTACGAACCACCCTAATAGAATAGTAGGTATGAATGAGTCAAGCTACGAGACTCGATAAACAAAGCACTCTTGGGAGGCATCCCAAGCCTATCTTATATTTTCAAGCATTAATTTTACTTTTGTGTTTGATCTAATCCATTCTTATGCAGTACCTCGCCTTATGAAAGGCTAATGATTATGTTTGGACCATTGACCTTTTGTATTTTGCAGGATGAGTTCGCATATAGCTAGAGCACTTAGTCAGAGACGCTCACGTGCCATGTATCACTCCCAGAGTTCTTCAACGGGTAGTAGCATGAGGACTATCAGGGGATCACAGTCACCGCCTCCTCGATTGGACGAGACCTTGGCAGACTTGGTGGAGGTGAATGTTCAGGAGACCTTCCTTTTGCGTTCCATCCATGCCAGTTTACCTTCGTCTCACCAATCCGAGGGACAGACCGCAGGGCCCTCCCGAGTACCCACCTTTCAGCATGGGGTGACTACTGCGGACCCTGCTGTCACTTGGTCGATACTGAGAGCCCTCAAGGTCCAGCACGCTGCCATCACTGAGATCCACACTGCTCTAGGCCTTCCTTCCACACCTGTGTGCCCTTTTCAGATGGGACCTGATCCCGCTCCGCACATTCCACCGTGGGACCTATTTCTACCTTGGAACCTGACTGCGCAGGACCATCCCACTATTACGGACCCACTAGAGGAGGAGATCGCCGCAGTAGATGCTTGGATTATGGACCCAGAGGATGGCACTGCATCTCCAGTCTATACCATCATGGAGTCAGCATCTCCTACAACGGTCATGGAAAACATGATCTTTACGGATGATGACTTCACCGACTGGGAGGCGCTCTATGCTGACATGGATTAGTTATTATCAGTTATATTATTTCTATTTAGTTTTAACGTGTATTGACATTCGTGTTTCTTGAAGGATATTTATTATGCAGAACTTGACGTGGAAATTATGGAACAAGTTCATTTCTAATGAGCCTGGTCCATTTCCAGCAATTTCACACACTCGAACCTGGTCCATAAAATCCAGTGGCTACGCACGCAACATAAGGAAGTATCTCTTCTAACCTTACTTTGCTTGATAAACACACTAAAACTCTAAGTAAAACTCTAAAGTGTGGGATTATGACTCACAAACAGAGAATGACTTCGAAAATATTAACCCTCATTCAAAATTCTAAGTGTGAGATTAACTTAACTTAGAAATGGAACATTAGGGACAATGTTCTTTAAGTGTGGGATAACAGTAGTATTCACTACTGGCGTGCAACATAAAACTTTTTGATCAATCTTTTTAGAGAACTCAGATTCTCAGCGAAATTTTCAAATTTTTGAATCAAGGAAAGTCCAAAAAGGGTATTTCTTGTCAACAAAATTTCAAAGGTTTGGGAAATCGATAATAACGGGCAAAACTCTTTGAAAATCTTCCAAACTAAGTTTCAAAATAAGCGATTGCATGACTAGGCACTTAACCACCAAAACAAGTGAGGAATCTTGAGCCATATAAAAGCATTTATCTTTAATGTTTCACTTTTCAATTGAGAGTGTGCCAATGTATGCCTTTTAAGTTAAAACTTGCTTGAGCAATACATTTCGAAACTACAAAGATGGGCGTCATACGTGACGAAGGTGAAATTAGAGGATCTTGACATTACCTAGGATAAAACTCTCTCCTAAAAACCCTGTTTTCAAGCCTAACCAAACCAATGCTCACTTTCAGCATTCAAGATCAAGTAGAAAACCTGTTGAGCCCTAGCCTTTTCATTTCGAAAATTCACTTCAAGAAACCAACCCTTCATTTACATCTCTTGGTCGTAGCCTAAGTTTCCGTTATGTCAAGAAGAATTACTGCAATAAACACATTGAAATCCTCGAAGGAAAAAAAATTACCATCCAAAAAGAGAATGGGAACTCCGAAGAAAAGTAAAATTCAGCAAAGACAAAGCTACCAGGAGGAACCAAAAAACTAAAAGACCCAAGGATCATTTAATGCCAAGGGGAAGGTTCCTCAAATGAAAACATGAAAAGAAGGCTCTCAAAGAGAGAAATCCAAAAAGAGGTATCACTAAAACGTCAAGGATAAGTCATCACATACAAACTCTTAGGCTATATCAAAACCCCACAAAACCACCTAAAAACCCTTCTTCCATAACCATCTCTACCCTCTTACAAATGTCTAGGGATAATTAGCACCGTCCCCATTTAAGTATTGAAGATCTGATTCTCGACCAAGCTTATAACGACAAAAGAACTACATGACTGGCCCCTGAGTGAATTAGAAATTAGGAAACCCGATACACTTGAGTGAATTAAGTGACCACCTGTGAGAACCTTAGTCATGTATATCTTACATCACAAAGATTGAAAAGAGAGCTCGTCAGAACCAGTAGTTTAGGAAAGCATCAAAGGTTAAAACCCCGTTTAAAATCTTTTCACCCAGCCTGCAGGAATCAAAGTTCTCCAAGATACGAAGACACCCTTCCAGACTTTCAAAGCAGTTTTTTTCTGAAAATTTGCTTGAGGACAAGCAAAACTCTAAGTGTGGGATACTTGATATCGCGTAAAAAGTCACGTTTTTACTACCGATATCTCTCTCATTCTGGAACGATTCCTGGCATTTGAACTCAAATAACACTAAAATCAATGAGAATCTGCCAAGAAGGTCAAAACAAGGTTGCACGATAAAAATCAAGCAAAACGGATGAAAAACAAAGGTTCCACGCACGTTTGAAGATTCAAGGCATCAAAACAAGAGTTAAAGACTAAAGTGCCCATCATCAACATCCATCTTATCCAAGATGTTTGTTTTCAAAATACAAATCTAACAGAAGAAGAATCAACAAAAACGGATAAAGAATGAAGATTCTACGTCCGCCGGAAGATTCAAATGATTCGTACGCAATATCTGGAGATAGGAAGCTCAATTTTGGGATTACTTTTCATCAAATTCTTTGTTTTTGAAAAACGAATCCAATGAAAAAAGAATCAACGAAAACGGATGCATAACGAAGAAAACACGCGCGAATTAAGAAACGCAGCAAAAGACGGCGAATCGGGGCGGGTGGCAGCCAGCCGCCGCCGGCCACCTGGAGGGTGGTGCCGGCCTCCCCTCCCCTGTCTTTTTTCCGCTTTTTGGTCCTTTCGTGTACCCGGTGCTACACCTTTACGCGATTGTACGTACCCGGTGCCACACCTTTGCGCGATTGTACGTACTTGGTGCACCACCTTTTTCACCTTTTGCTAAAGTGCTCCTCAAGTTGCTAACGTAAGCCGGATTTCTCCTATAAATAGGAGGGCTTTGGTTCATTTGAAAGACACACCAAAAAACACCTACAACACACACCTTCCATACTTTGGAAAACATACACTTTCACTTTTTCTTTCTTTATTTGTAATTATTCCTTAGTTAATTAGATTAGCTAGTTACCTAATCTAGAAAGACTTGTACGGAGATGCTCTGGGACGCAGTTGTAGCTACGAGTTATTGTAAGCCTATTTCAGGTTTTAATCTATCTTCCATATTTAATTATGTTTGTTCTTTCTTTAATAAATTTAAATATGCATGCTAGAATTGCCATGATTAATTAGATAACTCAACTGTCTGCTATGATAGTCGTTTAGAAAGTTTTAATATGTATTTGTGTTGTATGTTATGAGATTGCGAATGGTTTATATTACAAATAGATGTAGGAATTAAATTTTTATCGTTTATCTGCCCAACTCATGTTGTGACTAAAACCTTATCCAAAAATGAACGTAGCTAACTCGTCGGATATAGGTCACTTAGTTATACTATGTTAGATTGAATCATTGAGCTCGGCATGGCCGGTGTTCTGTAGTCCAAAATAGGATCCAAGAGACACGGAATATGGGAATAGAGGTAGATTAAGATTAAATTCATATAGACGATATTATTGAGACAACTTTCGGAATATCCTCAACTTAAATAACACCTTTGCATGCTTATACTGAAGTATTGCTTTGATCGTCTTATTGCATGTTCTTGTTTGATTGTTGCCTTAGGATTATCATAATAGTGAAATACATATGGCATTAAATATCGTGACGTAATATGACGGGCCCTATTCGACTGTTCTCTGATATAGTACTGGAAACGCCTACGGCGGAGTACAAATGTATGGAAGTTGAGAACGACCGAAGGTAGTTGTATTATGAATAGAATAACAAATGTGTTACTTAAGTTTTCATTTGTAGTACAAACCATCCCAGTATTCTTGCATACCTGAGTAATGTTGATAAATCATACGAATAAGTGATGACATATTATCCGACCGCCTAGACCAGTTAGTCCAACCTATTCCGGTGAGGGTAAAACCTCGTTCATAAGATTGTTTATTCAACAAACTATGCCATGATTCGGACATCTCTGACGACCGAGATTGGGGAATAGGATTCGAGATTAACTGTCAGATAATATGGGTACATTTGAGAGAACTTTCGGTGTTGCTTTAATATATTCTACAACCCATGTGACATTCTATTTGCCTGATTGTGGACACCTCCGCGTTAGCCCGATAGAAGGACTGCAGTAATAGCTCACATTAACTTACGAACTTATCTTCATTAGAACTCTATATATATTCAACAACTCCTAAACCGCTTCATAGTAGACAATCGTTTTAATTGCTGAACGTCCGAAGTAACCTTCACCTTTTAGTTTATATTAATTTAATTTAGAGTAGAAAATCTAAAATCAAAACAAAAAAACCAACTCTTTTCTCCCTAGCTAAATACATAAAAGTTTCTAAATCCCCTAGCTTCAATTTGCCGCCCTTTGAAGAATGATCCTAGGTATTACTTGTCCTTTGCTAGCCCTTTGATTAGCATAATAGTAACCCTAGGCCCCAACTCTATAAATTTAAAACCCACTGATGTGCTGCATCTCCATTAGAAATTCCAACGACCGGTGTGCAGCGCAACATGCTTCTTGACAGTTGAAGGAACACGAGAAAGGATATCCAACTCATGATTTGAAAATGGCGGTTGTTGTTTTTGCTTTGAAAATCTGGAGGCATTATCTTTATGGTGTGAAGTGTACCATATACACTGATCACAAGAGCCTCAAATACTTCTTTGATCAGTGTGACTTGAACATGAGACAACGATGTTGGCTTGACTTGGTAAAAGATTATGATTGTGAAATTCTTTATCATCCATAAAAAGGCTAATGTTGTAGCTGATGCTCTTAGCAGAAAGGAAATGCATCATGCTTTAATTGTTAAATCACTTCGTATCACTGTTCTTCCTGATTTACTTGATCAGATTAAAGAAGCTCAAAGGTTAGCATTTCATGATCATAATGTCAAATCTGAACATATTAAAGGTCAAGTTCAAAACATTGTTGATGATTCTAGAGGTATAAAGACACGCTACGGAAGAATTTGGATTACTAATTCTCCTGAGCTCAGAAAGTTGTTACTTGATAAAGCTCACAAATCTAGATATTTCATTCATCCTGGTGCAACGAAAATGTATTATGACTTGAAAGCTGATTATTGGTGGCCTGGGATGAAGCGTGATATTGTAAAATATGTGGAACAGTGTCTGACATGTCTACAGGTAAAAGCAGAACATCAAAGGCCATTTGGTAAAATGCAACCTTTAGAAATACCTATATGGAAGTAGGAGCACATTACTATGGACCTTATCACTAAATTACCCAAAACTCAACGTCATCATGACACCATTTGGGTGATAGTTGATAGGTTGACAAAGAGTGCTCTATTCTTGCCTATTAAGGAAACACATACTTCCGAGGCACTTGCTGATTTGTATGTTAAAGAAGTGGTAGCACGTCATAGTATGCCTATTTCTATTGTCTCCGATAGAGATAGTAGATTTACATCTAGATTCTGGACTAAATTTCAAAAAGATCTGGGTACTCGTATCCATTTGAGTACTGTGTATCATCCTCGGACTGATGGGCAAAGTGAAAGAACCATTCAGACATTGGAGGACATGTTGAGGGCGTGTGCCATTGACTTCGGCGGTAAGTGGGATACTCACTTACCTTTAGCTGAGTTTTCTTATAATAACAGTTATCACGCAAGTATTGGCATGCCACCTTACCGGATGTTATATGGGAGGAAGTGTAGAACTCCAATTTGTTGGGGTGAGATTGGACAACGAGAACTGGGCAGTACTGACATTGTTCAGAAAATGACAGAAAAGATTGATCAAGTCAGGGACAGATTGAAAATAGCCCAGGACCGACAAAAGTCTTATGCTGATAATAGAAGACGTCCACTCAAGTTTCAAGTCGGAGATTTTGTTATGTTGAAAGTATCTTCATGGAAGGGTATTATTCGATTCAGAAAGAGAGGAAAGTTGAGTCCTCGATTGATTAGTCCTTTTAAAATTCTTGAAAGAATCGGAAAGGTAGCTTATCGCCTTGAGCTGCCTAATGAATTAGCTGGAATACATTCTACTTTTCACGTGTCCTATTTGAGAAAGTGCTTGGTTGATGAAGCTGCCTACGTGCCATTGGATGAAATCAAAATAAATGATCAGCTGAATTAGATTGAGCAACCTGTTATGATTCTTGATGAAAAGATAAAGAAACTGAGAAATAAAGAAATTAAGTTATTCAAAGTCCAATGGAAACATCACAAGGGTTCATAATTCACCTGGGAGCCTCAGGAGGAAATGATTCGATATTATCCGGCTATACATCAGGAATGGATTGTGAGGACACAATCCTGAATAAGTGGGA
Organism: Pseudognaphalium luteoalbum; assembly: GCA_963422505.1. Lineage (NCBI taxonomy): Eukaryota > Viridiplantae > Streptophyta > Magnoliopsida > Asterales > Asteraceae > Pseudognaphalium > Pseudognaphalium luteoalbum. Next base: position 81,913,679 of record OY730197.1, read on the forward strand.
GAGAGTTGTAACGCCCCAATTTCCGTGAGTTTAAAACCTTAAATTATATTATTTTAATTGTTAAGTTAACAAGGACTAACCGTGAAAGACATTTTATGCCCATAGGACTTTCCATTTAATACATAAGTAAGTGAAGGGACTAGATGTGTTAAGTGTTTAAAAGAGAAGGGTTAGAATTGAAAATAGTTAAATAAAAAGATACCCTCTGTAGCTTCTAAATTCATTCACTGAACAAAATCAGAAATCACGTACTGGGGTTTGAGTGTGGCGAGTTTGAGAAGCTCAGAAAGAAGCAATATCAAAATTGAAGCTTGGGTTTGGGTGATTAGTGTTTATAATCACAAATTCTTCATCTTAAAGGTATTACTAATCTTCTTTTGTGCTTAATTCATGAATTGGAAAAATTAAGTCAAACCTTAGGTTCTTGATTTTTAATGAATTAGTAAATTAATGAATGAAATCATGTTTCCTACACACTTTTGAGTTTAATTGTCTATTTAGATGATGTTAATTGTAATAAAGAATTCACAAACTTGTGTTCATGAGTAATTGAAAGAAATTTGGTATATATGTGGTGTGGTCAATGGAAGTTTGATGAATTGGAAGGATGTGATCATTGTTTTGATAAGAATAACTATGATAATTATATGTAAATGGGTAGTAGATAATGATAATGATATATATGATTATACATTAAGAAGTGGTGATCTTGGTGTAAGCTAGTGATATTGATTTGTAATGGTGTTAGACTACCCATTTGTATATAATTGGTGATAAAGTATATGAAACAATTGATAAAATCACAAGTGTCATGAAAGTTCACTTAATCGATAAGTAAGGTTGAACGTGTAATTGATACTTGGCTACATGATTATGTGATTAGGTGATAAACATGTTCAAAGTGCTATTGCAAGTGATTTAATACGTGGGCTATCGCGAGGTAAGTTAATGGATGATGCTATCATAAGTCAAGTAAAGCATATTCCAATTACTTGGAAGTACCGGTATCAGATATGGTATTTACTTGATCAGTTGTGATTATATACTGGGGTGTAGGCCCGAAGATGTTAATTCTTGCGGGAATTAGCATATGATATTATGGATCCTTAATATACGTATGTTGAATTGATATTAATTATCATTGATAGCTCATTGCTTACTAAGCTTTATGCTTACTCTATCATGTTTATGTGTTTTTATAGGTGAGCCAAGTGGGACCCAAAGGGATTCGGGAAAGAGGCCCGAGAAATGCTAGTGGTGGAGCTTGTTAATATGTTGGTAACAAGCTATTTCCTTTAATCATGCTCTTGATATGTATATATTCACCCCTTTTGGTCAAGAAATATGGTTTTGTCATATAAAGTTGAAAGTCAAAGTTTGGTTATGCTTATGGTCAAAGTCAATGTAGTCAACGAGTTATGTATGATCGTTCACAATTTTGGAAAGTCTATATGGACACTTATAGTACTTGATGTATAAATCATAGTTTTATGTGAAAATGATACGATATGGTTATTACAATTCTGATAATAAAAGTGACTTGGTTTGACTTACAAACGTCAATGATATGTAAAATGAGTGTTGGAATGATAGTTAGATGGGTTTAGACTCAAACGGGTCATAAAAGTGCCTAAACGGGTCACGTGAAGGTTAAACGTGTAAAATAAGTTGTAGTTCGGGTATGAAGGATGTTAAAGTGGCTTTAGGTCTTAATTGTAATAGTGGGCAAGTGGTAAAAATATTGTGACCTGAAGTCTTGTGATTTGAAAGTTGATGTGTCAATGGATTGAGTTAAAAATGGTCATTTTCGAATCAATGGTCTAAATCCCGATAAAACGCGAATTTGAGAAAAGTGGAAATTGGGAATTGTTTCAAATGTCATTTTACACGTGTCTGCAAAGTTTTGTATTCTCAAGTTATGTAGATTAGAAGTTATGCGCATTCAAAATTGATATTTTGGGTCAAAAATGTGCAGATCTAAGCATTTGATGAACTACCCGGCGGGTAGGTTAAGTACCCGGTGGGTACTAAGTTTCAAATGATATCAGAGGTGATCCAGAGTTGAGTACCTGGTGGGTACTGAGAGTACCCGGTGGGTACTGAGAGTACCCGGTGGGTACTAAAGTAGTACGCAGGGGGTACTAAGAGTACGCAGGGGGTACTCCCTCAGCATCTTAAACAATTGACTTCTAAGGTTCTAAACATATATTTAGGGTGTGTAAACATATGTATAAAAAATGGTTCAAAATTTCAGGGTATTTCATAAGGGGTGGTTTACGGCCCCTATAGGGGTGGTATTCCCTTGGTCGTTGTCTGGTGCACTGGATCGTAAGTCTTGATTGCCTAGTCGTACTTCGTTTGGCCAGAACTTCTTCATTCTTGATCCGTTTTCAGCGTTCTTTATATCCACGTGTTCGTATTACCTGAAGATCACAATGAGATAATCAAAGAATGATTTCAAGGTAATATGCTTAAAAGTGCTCGTAGAACGTGACCGTATCATTTATGCTCTATTTTGTATGTTATTAAACCATCTTGATTGATTTTTAAAGCAACGCCTTATTTTTAGCCTTGATGATGATTTAGGATATAAAGTATTAATATCAAATGTTTTCATCAATTTTGTGTTAAAAGGGTGGGAATTATGTACGCAAAACAGGACTTTTTACGTCCAATTAACTCATATGCAATTAGTTTTAGGCGGAGGGACTGGTATGTAATTCACATTTAATTAGGTCATGAGTAAAATGTAGATATTTCAAAATATTTCATCTTGGGCAGGGTGTAAGAAATGGTCAGCTCACTTTGTTTACTTTCTCTCTCTCTCTCTCTCTCTCTCTATATATATATATATATATATATATATATATATATCTTCACACACAACAACACATACAAACAAAAACTCTCTTTCCACACAGCACACACACTAACACACACTTACCACCACCATTGTTCCTCCATCACCACCACCACCACCACCATCGTCGCTCCTCCATCACCACAACCACCACCACCATCTCTACTGTCTGCACCTCCATCTCCTCCATCATCTATGTCATCTCCTTCATTGTCTTTGTCTTTACTCCCACCACTTCACCGCCACCACCGCCACGTGATGACGATGGCGGATTTGAAGGTTTGTTCCACATGTCGTGCTTATGGATCTAAATCAGGTATTATCGATACTTTTAGATCCGGTATTTTTGATGTTTATTAAAGCATCTTTGATGGTTTATTTATGTTGGTTTTATAGATCTGTGAATATATGTGTTATGTTTTTGTTGAAATGATTGATCTAGCTTTAATAGGTGAATGATGATATATGTGTAGTCATTTAGTGTATGAAATGTTAGATCTATTTATGAATCTTGTGAGATGGATTTAATGCATGTTTATTTTCTTTTACAATTATTGCATTTGGCTATGTTACTTCAACTTATGTGTGTACATTTTAGGTATGTTTTGTTGTTGTACTTTGTTTTTAGAGTGTAACCTCACTACATTTATTGTTACTGCATTTTAAGTTAATATACTATATGTTACTACAGTTTATGTAGATCTATATTTTAAAAGTAGATCTTAAAAATTTTCACTGCATTTTACATTTTCTCATTGCATTTTACTTTTTTCTGCCACATTTTATACTTGTTATACTTCATTTTTCACTACTGCATTTTAATTGCAGTTCATGTGAATCATATAAGTATTTGTTTACAGCATTTTGTATATCGTTACTGCATGTTATGTTTTTTGGCATTTTATGTAATTGTAAACTTTATTTAATTTAATAATTGTAATCAAGAAATTACTAGCACTTGTTTACTGCATGTCTGCATACATCTTGTATAGTTACTGCATTTTGTGCTTTTTAACATTTTTATATGTTTATGCAATTGATTTTATACATGAATTCAAAACTTAACTAGTATATGTTTACTGCATTTTATATATTTTTACTGCATTATATAGGTAAAATATTAAGGAGGGTGCAATAAATAAATCTACCAAATCAAAGATGGTTAAGCTTGAAGTTGATCGAAATAAGAAATCAACTTTACAAAACATGATGAAAATGAAGCATTTGTATCTTTAGATTATTATTGAAATGATGTATTAGTGAAATTAAGGAGTTTATAAACTAATTTTTTTTGTACAAAGAAATATTGTGTTAGTGAAATTTTACCGCATTTTAGTTTTTTCACCGTATTTTTCATATTCGGGTAGTTAGGGTAGGTCTATAACTTTATCAAAACTGCTAAATAGACCCTCTTTGCATTATAGGCAGGGACCACAACTGACACATGTCAATTTTTTGTTGGCCAGAAGCCTGCTCTCAAAAAACCATCTACTCCTCTGAACCCCACCCTTATTCTTAATGGATGATATTGTAAAAAGACCTTTTACCCAAAATTTGTAGATCACATTCTAATATCCTCTTGGTTTGTCCATTGGCCTTCATTACCCTAATATCCTTATTTAAGATTACTTGACCAACATCTATAGGTATATTAATACATAATATGCAAATATATTAGGCAAGCAATATGTGTGTGAATCCTTAAACCTTATAAAATAACATAGTAAATTTAGGTAACACGTATAACCTAATGAAAGGTCTTTGTTGTAACACCCCTAAATTTCACTATTGGCGGAAGCAAGCTTTGAGGTGCTACTAATCAAATATCAACAACACAAAGTATACAGCAAACGACCTCTAAATGAAACGTTTAAAAATAGTTACATTTCAAATATAAAATTGTTTGAAAACATAGTGTTTTCGATTACAAAAATGTAGTTCCCTAGAGTCCACGCGTGTAGCGGGAGATTCTATTACAAAATCATAATATATAAAAATCATGCGACTCTAGCTAGTATCCAAGGGAAATCCTACTCCGTCTATGTACCTAAGATACAAAGCTAAAAATGTAACACCCCCAAAATCACAGTTTAGCGGAAGCAAGCTTTGGGGTGCTACTAATCAAATATCACAGCACAAAAGTAAAGCAAACGACATCTATATGCAACGTTTGTAAAATAGTTACATTTCCATACATAAAAGGTTTGAAACATGACGTTTCCGGTTACAAAATGAAGTTCCCTAGAGTCCGCGTATAAAACGGGAGATTCTATTACATAATCATAATAAATACAAAAGATAATGCTAAGAATCTCCGTTAAATGCAAGGTTGAAATCATGCGACTCTAGCTAGGTCCTGAGGGAATCCTACTCCGTATGTGTACCTGAGATACAAAGCTAAAAAGGTCAACACGAATGTTGGTAAATCTCACAGGTTTGTAAATAAAGTAAGAGTTTGAACACAAGATTTCATTAATAAGGCCCGCAGGCGTAAACCAGTTATTTGCAATTCTCGCAATATAAAGTAAGTAAGTTATACCATTGCCATCAGGCTCATAATCGAAGCTTAACCCGTAAATAATAAATTTGCTCCCGTGACATGCTCGGAAATTGAGCAAGCATCAGTAACGAATAATAGTCGCCCGTTTATACAGATCGGTTCGTGGTATCGCTACTACCCCGGGCGGGGAGGGTCATTTCCCTAATGGATCCATTAACTAGTGTTCGCGCTTAAGTACATAACTAACGATATATGATGAGGAGGCTTCCCCAAATAAATGGTGAGAAAACTCATGCAATTCCGTTTGGTAAACATGTAAATCAGTACTCGAGTTCGTAAAAATAAGATATGTATCTCACCCCGTAAGTAAAACAGTAAAACAGTAAAAGTGGGGCTATGAGACTCACCTGAGTCCAGTAAATACGTATGTGTAATCAACCAGGTAAAGCGGTTGTAAGTCTGTGTATCGATTCTCAGAATCCTGCAACCTTCTGGCGTCCGTAACGTACAAGGTTGTAAGTAAACTAGTAAACGAGTTGGTGTCTTAAAAGATCACCCATGCTAGTTGTCCACTCAACTAGGACATGTCCAAGTGTTTGTTTAGTAAACCGTTTATATTTTGGAAAACAAGTATAGCCCGTTGGTGACGGTTTGTAAAAATAATCCGAGAGTGGTATTTATTATGTATTTCGTTTTATCAAACATCGTATCTAGGATTTAAATTCGGAAAATTAGTCAAGTCGGGTTATGGACTGAAATAGTGGTGCGAATTGGGTTTTGCGGTGCGAGCCGAGTTCGGCTCGCAAGGCAGTAGGCTGCGAACTGAACTCAGTTCGCAACACGAGGTTCGGTTCGCAAGTCGACTCGCAGGTCAACTCGCAGGTCAGCTTGCAAGTCCACTCGGAGGTCGACTCGCAAGTCAACTCGCAGGTCGACTCGCAAGTCCACTCGCAGGTCGACTCGCAAGTCCACTCGCAGGTCGACTCGCAAGTCAACTCGCAGGTCGACTCGCAAGTCAACTCGCAGGTGGGTTCGGTTCGCCGTTGGGATCGCGAGTTCAATCTTCGGTTCGCAATTGGGTTCGCCTCGTAGGACGAACAGATCTCGGTTCGCAGAACGAGCTGTTCGAACACTTTTTCATAAAACGCATTTTCAAGTTGATTTTTGGGCAAATCTTTGTTGAGTAAACATTCTAGCATGTAAATAAAAGCTTTACAAGTAATTACATCGAGTTCTAAGGCGTTTCATACCACGAATAGAAAAATGGAGATGATGAAGGTGAGGTAGAAGATGATGGCGGTCCTTGTGCTTTCCCTTGTTGATGATGATGAACGATTTTTGGTGACGGTGGCGTTGCTCTTGCTGCTGATTCGGTGGAAGAAGAAGGGGAAAGAAAAGAGAGGGTTTTGAAATTGTAAGTGTGTGTGTGTGTTTGTGAATAAAATGGAAGGGTTTGAAGGATGGAGGAGTTTTAAAGGAGATGGGTCATGGGTCGGGTTGAGGTTTGGATCCGCGGGTTTGGGCTAACCCATTTGGGTCTCGATCTCGTGAACTCGTTGCTCCGATCTTATGTTACATTCCGCGATTGTTTAAATGTCGTTCTGTGTTTCGTGTTTAAGTATATCCAAAATATTTTAATAGAAATGTTTTATCAAAACACTAATTAATGAGCTATAAAATTATAATTTGAATTGTTTTCGCTTGACTCACGTGCTTCGTGCGTGTTTGTCGTGTACAGGGTGTTTTTATCAATGAGAAATACTTGGAATATATTCTCGCGATATATTATTGAAAAATCACGTTTATTTGGATAAGTCCACCTTGTTATAAAGTTTTGTCACCAACGTCCATTTATTAATGTCGGACATTGTCCGGTTCATAAGTGTACAATTTAAATTAGATCACATAAGCGTGCCCGTATTCACACCATAATGTTACCTTTATTCAGGGTATTATAAAACTAAATACCCGAAATTTCAAGTAGTTTCGATACTAATTGTAGTCCTAAATTGGCGGGTGTTACATTCTCCCCTTGTTAGAATAATTTCGTCTCGAAATTAGCTTGTAGTCGTGGTGTCAGTAGGAGTATAGTTTATGAACAAATGTGAGTATCTCAGTCTCATTTGGTTTTCTTGTTCCCAGGTGAATCCAGGAACACGCCTCAAATTCAACCTGACTTTAGTGATGGGAATACGACTTCATTTCAGTTCCGTGACCTCGCGGTTTTATGATTTCCATAGGTTCCTCGACAGAATGAGGATCGTCATCAATTTGTGTTTCGCCGAGCGGTAAGGTCTGTGTCTCAACAGACCGGCATTTCTTTAAGTTAGAAATGTGAAAGGTAGGATGTACGCCACTAAGTTCGGTAGGTAGCTGCAGTCGATAAGTCATTGGACCAATTCTTTACCAAAGTTTTGTTCTGTCGTTAACAAGGCAGCTAACGATCCAATAAGGCTCAATTCCTAGTTTGCCTAGTTGTAGTTACACGTTCACGGGTCGTTGTCGGTTAAATCCCGTAGTTGCTTAAATGTCATTTCGCGTTATATGGTACGGTATATCTGGAACCTATTCGAGGAAGTAGTACGTACATTTCCTAAGAAGGTGTTGAAGTATCCTTAGTGTTGTCATAAATGTCACCGGTTCCCTTCCTCCCCCCCCCCCCCCTTGTTAGAATAGGCGAAAGAGAGAGAGAGATACTAACATGTGTAAACTGTCACATCCTATGAACGGGGTTGGTCGGGAAATCAGTGGGGTATAGTTACAATCTGTACTAGTAGTCTATAGTAACTAGTGATTTATACCGCATTCGTAATAGTGATGATAGTCTGTAATGTCGGAGATGGAATTATTTCTAGAGGTATAACGTACCTGTAGTAGCGTTCGTGTCATGCTTGGCCTCAGGGATGCCGTCTGTAGTAGTTGGTAATGGACAATTTATCTTTTTATGCCCAGTATTTCCACACTTGAAGCACAATCCCAATGCCTCCAAGCTTGTGTCCTTTCGGGGGAATTTGCAATTCTGGACCTGGTGTCCATACGCGTTGCATCTGCCGCAAGGAGGGAGGCATTGTCCCTTATGATGGTGTTTGCATCGGGAGCAGTAGGGTAGATTTCCCTTATAAGCTTTCCCCTTAGATTCGGTAGTGGGGGTTTGAGTTATCCTTGCCCTTTTAGTCCGGGGCTGAGTAATGTCTGTGTTGGAGCTTTCTCCCGGGTTCTTTTCGAGGATTACCAGTTGAGCTTCGGTGTTCTTTTCCACAGGGACGCTAGCTTGGGCTTTTTGTGATAATGAGTCAGAAATTAACTGGAGCATATCTCCCAGCGTTGGGCACAAGTATTTTAATTGTTCCCAATAGAATTCTAAGGTTCGCAGCCGCAGTCCTTGCTCATGGGTGAGTAGGCGTAGACCCTTGATTTCCTCCTGGACAGTAGTTAGTTGGTTGCGTAATGCCTTCATCGTTTCATCGGTATGCTTAGAGTGGTCAGTGTTTACATTGACAATGATCGGAGCGGTAACCGTAGGAGGAGTGGTGATGGTAGTGGTTGTGATATGGTTATCAATAGTAGGGTTTGAAAGGGAATCTGCTCGGGTTAGTTGGGTAACTTCTGCGACTATGGTCTGAGATGGAAAGTCTCGGAGTCCTGTCGGGTGTGCCGTTTCTTCCAACGGTTCTTCACTCACTGGCTCGATGTCGCCTTCGAGAGTAAGTAGGTAAGGGAACATGGTCTGGTCCTCACCGTGTTGGTCATCATCGGACATGTGGCTACCAGCAGAGTAATCTGTCATTTCCTACGAAATGGGGGGGGGGGGGGGTTATCAACACAGAGTTTTGACGTTGGCATTATGTATGGTATAATAGGAATTATGGGGTCGCGATCATAAGCTGTAATTTTAGTGAAAACAATAAAAGAACAAATGATTTCCTCCGAACAGACGACCTGTGGTGCAGTTTTTGGACAGACGACACATAATGATGGTAGTCCAGTGGGTCCAGGTCCCAACTGGTGTGAGATATATTGGAAAAAGCCTGTTTGTTACGTTCCTGATGCACAGAATTATTACATCTGTCAGCTTATCCTAGGTCGTGCCTATGACCTATCACAGTGGATCATTAAGTAGTCAACAAGATTTATCAGTCGTATAATATAGGGTAATCAGGTTGACTAGGTGTGAGCCGTAATTGTTTCTAGGTTTGGGTCTCGAATTCTTTGGTCTTGGAGCATAGGTCTTAGTAGTCGCGGCTTCAGCCGAATTCGATCTATAGGGTAGGGGTTAGTGATTTGCGGCGTACGGTCATAACCGGGAGTACGTGTGCCATATGGTTAGCTCACTGGATGTCTGTAGGTTTGGGGGAGACGACGTTTTCCGGGATGTTCTCGGGGAGTCCACGAATGTACTCCTAGATACGTTAGCATTCTGGGTCTACCATAGTAGGGCGGAGAAGGGCGGGATGTCGGAATCCTAGTAGTATATCCGGTAATATCGTTGTAAGTATGTCGCCGGGCATGCATCGTTCGTGAACAGTTCAGAGAAGAGAGATAAATGGGTGGGTTGTAAGAGGTTGTGGTGTGTCACACGGGTGTGAATAGTGAGGCAATCTGTAGTAGTGCTAAGTGATGGTCGTACCGTGGTGCGAGAAGGTCAAGGGCTCTCAAGGTCATGAGTTTGAAAATTCTCGAGTTTGGAAGTTTTTAAGGGGGTATCGAGAGTTCGTTAAAATTCACACGATTTCCAAAAACCTTATGCTGGGCGGGGCGGGGATTCTGTATACCTATTGAGGTCAGGGTGTCTTAATGTTGTACATGTCAAAGGATCTTGCACAGGTAATAAATCTAAGAATCTAGTTGATTCGTAGTCATTCCATCCGATTGTTCGTTTACAAAATTTTTCGGGCAGTACTACACCCGAACGGATGCCATAACATTATACATAATGTAATAATACAGTCATCTAGTCATAAGTATTCAATACGTTTGTGGCTCCTACAACCTGCTTTACGCAGATTTGGCAAAATGGTTATAGTTGCTATCTAGCTAGTCCTAAGTAGGTTTCTGATCGCTTGGAACTTCATTCCAGGTACATGTCGCGTGGGTAATAGCGTTCGGTGAGTAGGTCTTGGTAACGTGGCGGTGCACGGTAAAGTGTATCTTCTTCCACCTGCCTTCCTCCCAGTCGTTTGACCCACTTTTTCGTCTTCCTGGTGAAGTTTGCGGCCACCCTCTTCCAGTGGTGTAATTTGTCCTTAACCTTTCGAGCGACGGACCTCTTCATGATCCTCAGCTCCTTCTCATAGTCCTGACACTTGTACTTCAGCTCCCACGTACGATTATTCAGTTCAATTGTCTGCTCCATGACCCGTTCGTAAGCCTCTACGTCGATTATTCCAAAGTTTTGATTCTCGTCCTCCTCGATCCCGAATTCCTCTACTGGTGCATATTCTCCGTCGAGGTAGGTGTATTGTACTTGTTCCTCCTGAATCTGGTCTGAGTCAGAAGGGTATTCTTCCATAGCTGCGCTTGGCCTATTGTTGGAGAGATCCTATAAAGCGCAAAGAGGACAAAGAATGTCTCAGTGGTTATAGTCCTGGCTAGCACTAGGTGCTTCGTTCATAAGAATAACGTAGCTTTATCCTAAGATATTGGAGAGATTTCGTGGAATTGATTGGGTCGCCGTTGCTATAAACGCATGGGCGTGTCAATACTGTGGGTGTCACTACTGTTGTCGGTAAGTGTTAGATTTTTGCTATCGAAATAGTGAGTCGTTCTAACTAGATGTTGGTTTCTCACATTTCCATGGTCGTAGGTCATATTGTGCTTCTTACAGTCGAGGAGTTAGTATAGGCGTGAAGCCTATTCACTTATATACACAGTACCTATAATAATCTAACAGCGTAGCAAGTAGTATTCGGTCTCATTCCTCTCATGGTCAGAGTTAACTAGTGTATTCCTGTTCGATATAACCCCTTTCAGGATTCACATCATCTTTCCTTAAATGTACATAGTTGATCAGGCTATGTTAAATTAACGTCGTATGATGCAATTCCCGAACCAGTCATACCTAATGAGGAAATACTGCCTAATGGTCATAGTCTAGGCCCACCAAATGCAACCTAGTTCGCTATAACCTTAGGCTCTGATACCAATCTGTAACACCCCCAAAATCACAGTTTAGCGGAAGCAAGCTTTGGGGTGCTACTAATCAAATATCACAGCACAAAAGTAAAACAAACGACATCTATATGCAACGTTTGTAAAATAGTTACATTTCCATACATAAAAGGTTTGAAATATGACGTTTCCGGTTACAAAATGAAGTTCCCTAGAGTCCGCGTATAAAACGGGAGATTCTATTACATAATCATAATAAATACAAAAGATAATGCTAAGAATCTCCGTTAAATGCAAGGTCGAAATCATTTGACTCTAGCTAGGTCCTGAGGGAATCCTACTCCGTATGTGTACCTGAGATACAAAGCTAAAAAGGTCAACACGAATGTTGGTGAATCTCACAGGTTTGTAAATAAAGTAAGAGTTTGAACACAAGATTTCATTAATAAGGCCCGTAGGCGTAAACCAGTTATTTGCAATTCTCGCAATATAAAGTAAGTTATACCATTGTCATGAGGCTCATAATCGAAGCTTAACCCGTAAATAATAAATTTGCTCCCGTGACATGCTCGGAAATTGAGCAAGCATCAGTAACGAATAATAGTTGCCCGTTTATACAGATCGGTTCGTGGTATCGCTACTACCCCGGGCGGGGAGGGTCATTTCCCTAATGGATCCATTAACTAGTGTTCGCGCTTAAGTACATAACTAACGATATATGATGAGGAGGCTTCCCCAAATAAATGGTGAGAAAACTCATGCAATTCCGTTTGGTAAACATGTAAATCAGTACTCGAGTTCGTAAAAATAAGATATGTATCTCACCCCGTAAGTAAAACAGTAAAACAGTAAAAGTGGGGCTATGAGACTCACCTGAGTCCAGTAAATACGTATGTGTAATCAACCAGGTAAAGCGGTTGTAAGTCTGTGTATCGATTCTCAGAATCCTGCAACCTTCTGGCGTCCGTAACGTACAAGGTTGTAAGTAAACTAGTAAACGAGTTGGTGTCTTAAAAGATCACCCATGCTAGTTGTCCACTCAACTAGGACATGTCCAAGTGTTTGTTTAGTAAACCGTTTATATTTTGGAAAACAAGTATGGCCCGTTGGTGACGGTTTGTAAAAATAATCCGAGAGTGGTATTTATTATGTATTTCGTTTTATCAAACATCGTATCTAGGATTTAAATTCGGAAAATTAGTCAAGTCGGGTTATGGACTGAAATAGTGGTGCGAATTGGGTTTTGCGGTGCGAGCCGAGTTCGGCTCGCAAGGCAGTAGGCTGCGAACTGAACTCAGTTCGCAACATGAGGTTCGGTTCGCAAGTCGACTCGCAGGTCAACTCGCAGGTCAGCTCGCAAGTCCACTCGGAGGTCGACTCGCAAGTCAACTCGCAGGTCGACTCGCAAGTCCACTCGCAGGTCGACTCGCAAGTCCACTCGCAGGTCGACTCGCAAGTCAACTCGCAGGTCGACTCGCAAGTCAACTCGCAGGTGGGTTCGGTTCGCCGTTGGGATCGCGAGTTCAATCTTCGGTTCGTAATTGGGTTCGCCTCGTAGGACGAACAGATCTCGGTTCGCAGAACGAGCTGTTCGAACACTTTTTCATAAAACGCATTTTCAAGTTGATTTTTGGGCAAATCTTTGTTGAGTAAACATTCTAGCATGTAAATAAAAGCTTTACAAGTAATTACATCGAGTTCTAAGGCGTTTCATACCACGAATAGAAAAATGGAGATGATGAAGGTGAGGTAGAAGATGATGGCGGTCCTTGTGCTTTCCCTTGTTGATGATGATGAACGATTTTTGGTGACGGTGGCGTTGCTCTTGCTGCTGATTCGGTGGAAGAAGAAGGGGAAAGAAAAGAGAGGGTTTTGAAATTGTAAGTGTGTGTGTGTGTTTGTGAATAAAATGGAAGGGTTTGAAGGATGGAGGAGTTTTAAAGGAGATGGGTCATGGGTCGGGTTGAGGTTTGGATCCGCGGGTTTGGGCTAACCCATTTGGGTCTCGATCTCGTGAACTCGTTGCTCCGATTTTATGTTACATTCCGCGATTGTTTAAATGTCGTTTCGTGTTTCGTGTTTAAGTATATCCAAAATATTTTAATAGAAATGTTTTATCAAAACACTAATTAATGAGCTATAAAATTATAATTTGAATTGTTTTCGCTTGACTCACGTGCTTCGTGCGTTTTTGTCGTGTACAGGGTGTTTTTATCAATGAGAAATACTTGGAATATATTCTCGCGATATATTATTGAAAAATCACGTTTGTTTGGATAAGTCCACCTTGTTATAAAGTTTTGTCACCAACGTCCATTTATTAATGTCGGACATTGTCCGGTTCATAAGTGTACAATTTAAATTAGATCACGTAAGCGTGCCCGTATTCACACCATAATGTTACCTTTATTCAGGGTATTATAAAACTAAATACCCGAAATTTCAAGTAGTTTCGATACTAATTGTAGTCCTAAATTGGCGGGTGTTACAAAAAAGGGGCAACCAAAAAGGCTGGTGAATCTTACAGGTTTAGTAATAAGTAATCGTTATGAACCACAAGTATGTACCAGTGTTGCTATCAAGCAAAGTAAGTAAACCAGTAAGTCGGCACGGTTGCCATGAGCTCATAAGTTTAAGCTTAACAGTGTGTAAGTATGAATCAATCAAGAATCATATAATGTACCCCCGTGAGTGCTATCCCGACACTCATATGTAACAAATACTAATATGTCTGTTTCTACGGTGAAATCCGTGGTAGCGCTACTACCCCAGGAAGGAATTGTCAGTCCCAAATGGATCCATTTACTAGTACTCGCGCTTAAGTCCATAACTAACAACTTACGATATGACGCTTTCAGTGGATAAAAGTAACTCATGCAATGTGTGTAAAAAGCAGTAAATCAGTCCAGTACTCATGTTCATGCGTAAAACAGAGAAAAGTATCTCACCCCAATAGTAAAAACAGTAAAAAGTGGGGCTGTAAGACTCACCTGAGTATAGCAAGTATGATACTTTCGTGTAATCGAATAAGTATCCCGGATGTAATTCCGTAGTATGTCAGATGTAATTCCGTCTATCGGTTCTCAGAACCCTGCAACCTTCTGGTGTCCGAAACGCACAAGGTCGTAAGTAACAAGTAAATAAGTTGGTGTCTTAAAAGGTCACCCATGCTAGTTGTCCACTCAACTAGAAAATGTCCAAGTGTTTGTTTAGTATTTCGTTTGTAGTTTGAAAACAAGTATGGCCCGTTGGTGATGTTACGTGATAATAATTTCTGAAAACCTTATTATTATGTTTGTTTCATTATAGTCTTATAAAGTATATGTATTTGCACATTCAAGTATTATCGCATAAAGTTCGGTTGTCGTATGTGTTCAACACTTAGTGTAAAAGTATTTTCAAGTTCCTGGATGACGGGGGGTCCAGGGGCAGCACCCCTGGTAGCGGGGTCCAAGGGGCGGCAGCCCCTGCCGGGTCCAAGGGGGAGAGCCCTTGGCTGGGGTCTACTACATTGTTAGGGTCTACTGCATTGCTTTACTAAAAATCGCATCTGAAATTTAAAATCGGAAAAATCGACTAAGGTTGTCCGCGGACCGAAAAGGTGGTGCGAACTGAGTTCCCGAAGCGAACTGAAATTGGGTTCGCAAAACAAGTGGGTTCGCAAGTCTCGACTTGCAGGGCAGGTCAGTCCGCAGGTCAGATCAATTCGCAAGTCAGTTCGCATGTCAGAGTTCGGCTCGCAAGTCAACTCGTAAGTCGGTTCGCAATTTGGCTTCGCGAGTCGAAATCTCGGTTCGCTTCGCAGGACGATCTGAGATCTGGGATCTCAACTCGCAGGACGAACTGATCGAATAATTAACTTTAATAACGCATTTTCAAGTCGGTTTTTGGGCAAATCTTCGTTGAGTAAATGTTCTAGCATGTAAATAAAAGTTTTACAAGTAATTTAAAAGAGTTTTAAGGCTTCTTACCACGAAATCGAAAATCGAAGAAGATGGAGATGGAGAGCTCGAGATGGTGATCGTTTTTCCTTAAGAGCCTTTGTGATATTCTGAGTTTTTGGTTCGTTTGGGGCTGATTTCGCTTCTTCGAAATAAAAGGGAGAGAGGGAGAGTTGGGTAAGGTGTTGTTGGTGAAAATGAGATAGGAAGGAAGCAAAGAGGGTTTTAAAGGGGTGGGTCATGGGTCGGTTGAGGCTAGATCCGCAGGTCTGGGCCGACCCATTTGGGTCTCGGGCTCGCGTACTCGAGTTTCCGAATTTTGCGTTATGTCCCGTGATTGATTAAATGTTGTTCCGCGTTTTATGTTAAAGTTTATCCAAAATATTTTTAACCCAACGTATTTTATCAAAATACTTTGTTTCAAGTTATAAAATCACAAAAATATCACTTGGTAATTATTTGTTTGTTGGGGTGTGTTTCGCGCGGTTTCATTGTATACAGCGCGTTTTATATAATATTTAATACGTGTAATATATTTCCAAAATACATTATAGTAGATAATGTTTGTTCGGATAAATCCACATTATTTATAATTTTTATCACCAACGTCCATACTAATTAATGTCGGAACTCGTCCGGTTCTTAAGTGTACGATTTAAACAAATCGTGTACGCATGTATGTAATTACACAAAATGTCACGTATATTTAGATTAATACAAAACTAGATACACGTAATTACAAGTAGTTTAATTGTTAATTATAGCTCTAAATTGGTGGGTGTCATATTTTTCAACAGTTTGGGCTAAAACTTACTTAGATGAAACAAATTTAAAAACATCTATCGAGCATGTATAATCAGTACAAATCACGCATCAATGTATCTTCATGAAAGTTAATTCTATAAGCATGATTTGTCAACCAGGTGACGCCATTGCTTCTACCTCTAAATTAAAAATCATGTCCATACCACCTTCTTACAGCAAATATTCAATCATTAGGACTAGTAGGTTATGTATAGTAACATTAACTTTTTACCCTACAAAATGATTAATGGCAAATATTATATATATTTCTAAAAAGTAAACACTCATAAAAAAGCAATATTAAGATGATCACATTAGTTTTGCATCTACCAAAATCATATGAAGGCTTGCCACTTTTGTTGGGCTATCGTTGTAATATTATTTCCAAAGAAGCACATTCTTAACTTCATCTTCCATAACATTGTGCGGCTGTTTATCTTTTCTAGATAATTAATCGTTGCATCCATTAGACAAAATATGATTAGTTGAAAGGAAAAAAATAATGTAACAACATACAATACAATAGAATGAACTTTTAGTTGTGATAAAACAACTATAGTTAGATATAGGTCTATTTGACAAGAAACTTTTTTGAGTTTTTAGGAGTTTTAGCTTTTAGTCTTTGAAAAAAAGCTTCTATTAAATTAAAAGCTTTGTTTGGCTTTAAAAATATGGAGCTTTTTAAATGTTTTAAAAGATTTTAAAAGATCACATTTGAAAGGCTAGAACAAGTAGGGTTGAAAATTTTTAGAAGCTTTTTGTAACTATATATACTATAATATACTATAATGTCCTTATTAAACAACATGCATCATGCATAGCATATTTTTTATTACGAAAACAACTGTAGGTCATTGTCACGTATATTTCCGTTGATTTTTCCCGTTAAAATCATTACTACTATTTTGACAAAAAATTTTATTCTATTATCATATTGGGTGAGGTTGCTGAAGGAAAGAGTAAAAATGAGAGAAGGGGGAGAAGCCAATGAGGAGGGGACAAGTGTACACCTCATTTATCCACCTTTTTTATCCATTTCTTTCCATTGTCTTATTTCTTCACCTTTTTTTATCCAATTCTCCTCTCTCTTTTTTCACTTTTTTTTTCTAAAAACTTTTCTTAAAAAAGTTATTTTTATAAAAAAATAATAAAAACATTTTAAACTTTAAAAAAAACTATTTTTTTTCACTTATAAGAACTTCTATAACACTTTTATCAAAAATAAATAATTAAAATAAAATTTGTTAACATTGTTTAGAAAAATAATATCATTTTTAACAATTAAAAATTAAATAAATAATTTTTAACATTTTTTAAAAAGCTTTTTTATTGTTTAGTTTTTCCCATTTTATATCACTTTCACCTTTGTGATGCACCAGATATTATATATTATGATGCAACTGAATATGATGCAATAAAAGCAAATTATTATTGCGTTCACTAACATAATAAACTATAATACAATGATTTTCTCTAAACATGATACATCGAGCATTTAAATATCATGCATCAACTTTCAAAATATATTATAAAACATGGTTATTGATTTAAAAAGTGGTGCATCGTAGTTATAAAAACATGGTTCATCATAGTTATAAAACATGGTGCATCGAGTGTTTAAAATATCATGCTATCAACTTATCAAAATATACTAAAAAATATAGTTATTGAATTAAAAAGTGGTGTATCATAGTTATAAAAATATGATTCATCATAGTAATAAAACATGATGCATCGAGTGTTTAAAATATCATGCTTCGACTTTTAAAATATACTAAAAAACATAGTTATTGAATTAAAAAGTGGTGCATCATAGTTATAAAACATGGTGCATCATTGAGTGTTTAAAAATATCATACATGGTCTTTCAAAAATATACTATAAAATATCGTTATTAAATTAAAAAATGGTACATCATAGTTATAAAACATGATGCATCATAGTTTAAATATGACGCTCCGACTTTTAAATATACGATAAACATTATTAGTGTATAAATCTTGGTGCATCATAGTTATAAAATATGGTGCATAATAATTTTAAATTTACAATGTATTGAAGTTATAACTTTGTTTTATCAAAATTTATTTTATTCAAGGTATGAATATGGTGCATCACATAAATATTGTTTTTGTAATACTATATATAAAATCATATTTACATATAACAACGTGATGTAAAACAACAACAACAACAAAAATTGAAAACGCGAAAAAAATAAAAACAATGATAAACAAGTCGTGAAAATGGTTAAATGAAAAGGTTGAAAAAAAATGATAACAAGCACTTTAAAAAATGGGAAAAAAGGGGGGAAAAAATACTTTTTTAAAAACAAAAAAATAAGAAGAAGAAACAAGATTAATGTAAAAAAATAAAATACTAAAAAATTTAAGAAAAAATGTGAAGAAGAAATGATAAGATTAGAGAAATGAAAAAGGTGGAGAAATGAAGAAACATACGTGACACCACCCTATTCACTCCTCCACTTGCGTCCATTTGCGTCCAAAATAAACTTTCCGTTCATGAACCAGTACATATTATCTCAATAAAAGCTTTTAAGTAGCATAAAATAATACTTAGTAAGATAAGATGAGATGTTCTTATAAACTAAATAAAACAAACATTATCATATTTATCATTAAAATTGTTATCTACGAAATAAAAAAAATACGGTTAATAAAAGAAAGATCTCATATCTCATATAAATATTAACATATTAATCTATCTAAAACTCATTTAGTTCTATCTTTATATCATACAAGTTATTAAAAAAAAACATTATGATCTACTTTTACATAAGAAAAACATATGACTACTAGACTACTATAGAATCGATAGAATACTTTATGGATATAATAAATATTTATTTGTTCATATTATATTTAGTGATGTTTAACAATTATTTTTGTATTTATTGATGTCATTTTATGTCATTTCGCATTTCAAAATTACAGCTACTACTAATTTACCGAACAATTTTAAACAAATAAATTTACAGCTGCAGCTGCAACTTAAAGCTACAGCTTACAGCTACAACCTACAGCCTACAGCTAGTTTGACAAACATACCCATAATAAAAAGTAATAATTATATGTTGTATATGGCAAGATTTTTAAGTTGTATCACTAAACTTTTGAAAGTTGCCATTTTAAATCTTTTTTTAAAATTTTAGTGATTATCATCTCAATCTTAATCTTAATTAAATATATTAATAGTTTCCTTATGTAAAATAAAAATTAGGGAAAAGAGGTTGGCGACATTTGTGTTGTGTTGGAAAAATACTGTACATAATTTTAAGTGACGTCATTGCAATTGAATCTTATTCTAGTTGAAATTATTTTATTAATTGTAAGATTAAATAAAATAATAATATTAGAGCATACGGTGTGGGGAGGAATTCGTCGCCGTTTTTTGCCAAAAACGCCGTCGGACGGCGTTTTTCCACCCAGTCACGGCGTTTTTCACGGCGTTTTCGTCCGGCGTTGGAATTCACACGGTGTCTCACACGACGTTTAACCATTTTTTATTATTTTTTTTTCTTTTCCCCATTTTACATTAAACAAACAAATAAAACAAATAATAAAATATTTCAGAACACTGTTCAAAACACTGTCCACAACACTGTTACCACACCACAGAATTTTAACTCACAACAAAACACCAAAAACACTGTGAACACAGTGTTACCACACCCAGTGCTCTTAGTAACAAATTCGTTGCTTTACTAAATTCATAAAATTAAAAATAACCAAAATTTAATAATAATACAATAATAAATTATAACACCCCTCATTCTATATTGTAATATTATATATTATTTAGTCGGAAGCGTATAAGAAAACATACTTTATTAGCATCCACTAACATAATGTACATGAGATGTTTAAACTTTGATATAAAATAGTTCTACACTATTAGAACCACAGTACATGTACTACACAAAACAGGGTGTTATATAATTCCAAAATCAGGTTATCAAAAACCATATCAGAGTTAGCGCTTCGTCAAACATTTTCTGCTTTCAAAAGCATCACTTCCTGACCACCCACATAATTTACAAAACCTGCAGGAAGTAATATGAGGGATTAGCACGAAGCTAAGTGAATGAATAAGTCACACACAATTCAACTTAGCATAACTACTTGTTTACACCAAATAATCGTAAACACATATTCTTTCAATGAGGATCGGTGGTTCTTGAGATATTATAATACCCGGGGATTCTCCAAGAACACTTATCTTACATATCTGTATGGCCATAACGGACGAGACCGATAGCTAATGGTTATTATAATCAAACACAGGTTCTTCACACAACAAATGAATCAAAATCTTGTGTAATTCACACAATAACCAACTAGCCCAACTAACACGTTGACCTCAATACACTGATGCACAGAGACCACATAGCACGTAGATTTATAATCAATAACACAGACTAAACAGTCTAATACTCAAATCTACGTTTACTTGTTGCAACTAAACAGTTACAACTAAATCAAACAGTGAGTTCCAAATCCACTCACCGATACCTCTGACGTCTCCACACTCAGGATTCTTATATCACTGAGTCTTAGGTTGATCTGAAACAGAAAATCAAATATAAGTTAGTAATTCGTTTCATAATCATCATCATAGCATATTGATCCAATCAGGTAATCCCTGAAGTCTAGACAAATAAAAGTTCAATCAAAAATAAAATCAGAAAATCCCGAAATGATGTTTAAATACTGAAAAATGCCATTTTCGGGCCCTAGATGAACCCGAATGGCCAAAAACTGCCTAGGCTCTTAGTATAGAGCCTGGATCATTATGCCATTTCTGAGTGACCATGTGAATTTCAATCCAATTCGAGTTAATGAAATTGTCACATGTCCGTGACCCTGAATACACTTGCGCATTTTCAAAATTTGCAAAATAAAAAATTTAAAAATCTCAGTCCGCAGTGATCTCGGTTCGCAGGTTAACTCGGTTCGCAATATTTCGGTTCGCAACACATAAATCTCAGTTCGCACAGCGATTCAACTCGCTTCGCGAGTTCAACTCGCATCACAGCGACTCGATTCGCAAAGCAAAATCTCAGTTCGCAAGATCTCGGTTCACTTCGTAGAATCTCAGTTCGCACAGCGACATCTCAGTTCGCAAGACGAACTAAGACTGCAAACTTCGCTGCTGTTTTCATAAAAACTTGAATTTAAGACAAACAAACTCAGTTTCAGGTTTCTAAATACATCTAACACTTCAGGTAATCATTATAACATCGAAACCAAGCTTCAATTTAAAGTATAAATCAATAACTCCTAAAATCCATTCTTAAAACTAAAACTCAAACTCACTTTTCTTTGATGAGGATGAAAGTGAACAAGATGGAGATGGAAGAATAGGATGATAGAAGATGATGTAACTTTAAAATCACAGGAACAAGTTGTGCTTCTAGTTTGATTATGGTTATAGTAATTTGTGTGTTATCAAAATGAAGAGGAAATGAAACTTAGGGAGAAATTAGAACAAATAGGTCGGCTTCAATTGAACCGACTCCAGTTCCCAAATTAATTATATACCCGTTCTAATTTTATTATCTGGAACCTAAAAATCATTTGCGAGAATATTATTTTGTTTTACCGTCATCTATAATAATTTAAAACAACTAATAGTTTACTATTCACAATAAGTCCTAAGACCTATTTATTTAAGTTTCACAGTAAAATAAATAATATCAGGTAATTCCTAAAACAATTAAATAGAGGAATTACCAGACCAATAAGGAGGATGTTACATAAATACTGAATTCAAATTGATCAATTGGACTTCAAAATTGAAATTGGATGCCACAACTTCGCTTCCTATATTATATTTAAGATAAGATAATAATAATAATTAGTTATATAAATTCTTTGTATAAAATTGAAAATTTTAAAAGGGGTTTTATTTTTTAAAATTATGTTAAATTGAGAGACCTAATTGATCAAATGAAAATTTTTAATTGATAACATCATTAATAGTTTTCCGATATATAATTTAAGATAAGCTAATTTAATAGGCCACCAACTTTATTAGTAATACAAAAACGAAGATTGGACCGATACTTGTATATATCTTATTAGGGAAGGTTATCGTAGGATCACTTATTATCATAGGAACCGTAAGAACGATGTTTTTTCACTTTGAAGTTCAAGATATGTACACGTTTTGCAAAAAAAGTTATGCCAAAATTATTAAAATTTTATCGTCTTTAATATTAGATTAAGTAGAAAGATAAAAATATATATATGATACACAATTTAAAGTTGTGTATCACAAGCTTTTATGTGTGATACTGTGATACATAAAACAAAAATTATAATGTGTATCACATTTATAAAAAAATCATAGTAAAGACCACATAATTCTAAGAATTTTAATATAATTTTTTCATCAAAAATTTTATTTAATCTTAAAGTTAAAAGTAAAAATGTACGTTCCTACCGTTTTCACCATAATAAGTGTTACTACTTAAATGTTGCCTATTATTTTTGTTTTTGGAGTTCTCAATTGCATTTGATTAATAATTATGAGTTTAACGAACATGAATCAATTTAACAATTCTAATTTATCACTTTACAATTCTAATTGGTTAATCAATTAGGCAAGCATCATGGCCGTGAATAATAATAATAATAATAATAATAATAATAATAATAATAATAATAATAATAATAATAATAATAATAATAATAATAATATCAATAATAATAATAATTATTATTATAATAATAATAATAATAATATCAAATGTCGCAAATGTTAAACACATATATTATTATAAGTATTACTAGGAGAGGTTCAAAAGAGAATGAAATTTGTTGTGGGAATAGAAGATCCAATCAGAATGCGTCACGTGTTACAAAAATTCACTTTCTTCTACATTTCATAACCTTAAATATCTCTCAAACGGTAAGTTGAAAAATTATAAAAATTCCACCACAAAAATCAATATATTTCTCTCTTTGATTTGTCATCTCACAAGGTATCTTTTTTTTTTTTACAAATTGCAAAAAAATAGTAACACATATGATACTCGTTGGTATCACGTGTTACTAGCTTGTATTACATGTGTTACTGCCGGTAACACATGTATTACCAGCTTGTAACACATGTGTTACTCGTTTTCAAAACCGACCAAAAATGAAAATAAAAAGTTTGCCGAAAGTATACATTGTCACATCTCTAATCGAAGATGATAAAACGCTGATTTTTATGGTGTAATTTTGTGGAATTTGACTTACCGTTTGTAAGATAATTAATCTATAAATATGTGGTCGAAAGTGAGTTTAATGATACCTGACACATTCATATTGATTCCTTTATTCTCACAGAAATTTGTTGTACTCATTTGAATTACTTTTACTAGCTGCTATCAAAACGGCTCTTATTGAATTCATTCACGCATTTTGTAAACATGTTTATCAGAAGATTTAACTAGACTGATTGAGCAGACAATAAAATAATTTTCTAACATATATAGATATCTCTTTAATAAACTCTCTTAGGACACTCCTATCCATTTTCAAGTCACTTCTTCATCACTTCTGATATCTAAGCGCCACGTCGGCTTTCCACTAACTGATTCACAACTGATTACCTACTGCCGTTAGTGACTAATCACTTCATTTTTCTAGCCCCACATTTACCAATATACCACCATTACTATACACTTAACAAAAAAAAATAGGTGGGCCCCATAATTTTCAACCGATTATAAATCGCTCTTCCAATTACACTTTCAACTGATTAGGAAGTGATTAGGAAGTGATGCAACTAATGGCACCACCATTCCAATTGCTTCCCAACCGATACATAAGTGATTAGGCCGATGGGAGCACCCTGGGAGTAATCGGATGAGAATCGATTGCAACCGATTAGCCAAGCCATGCCATCGATTGCTAATCGGTTTGCAACCTAATTGCCAAATTGATTCACAATCGGTTGTGAATGTGGGCCCTGCTAAAAAAAACTTAAAAAATATATAACTGTTAGTAAAACAAATTTAAAAAATAAAAAAATGACCATTTGATGAGCAACGGTTAAAAAATCATCTTTTTACCATTTATTCTTATCAATTAAATTTTACCTACTCACTAATACACACACACACACACACACTTCACACTACTATTTTCATCAAAAACTCTCTTTCATACAATACACACTTAATTTAGACACAAAAAATTATACAATATCACACCCAAATTATAAACAAAAATTACACAATACTACACCCACACTTTATACAAAATGTCTAAAAATAAAATAAAAACGTCTTCATCACAATCTCAAGCCCAAGATATGTGAAATCATTTGATAAACAATCTCATTCCAAACCCAAACCCAAACATGGATTCACCATGCGGTTCTAGTTCCGCCCATTCAAGTTTTTAATCAACATCTCAACCGGTCGGGCATTCACACTACGCACCACTTACCACTAACCCATTTCACAACCATTAATATTAACAACACCCAAACGCTTCACATTACTTAATTCCATCAACACAACATTATTCATAACAACCCACATACTACAACAACCCATGGTAACAAATTCCCAACCCAAACGTACATTTCCAAAACTACTCGGATGACGACACCGAAAACACTCAAGTTGATAAAACTGTACCCGGAATTCAACCACAAACTGAAGAGCAAAAGGAAAAAGAAAGCAAGTTTGGTGTACTGATGGCGAAGCTCGAATTTTGGCCAAACGGTTGGTACATTGCTCTGAAAATGGTGTCAACGGAAGAAATCAAACCGATAAAAGTTATTGGAAAAAAGTCATAAAGTAATTATGCACAACTCAATAGCAAGTGGAACAAAATTGCACCCGACGTAAAAAAATTCAACGCCTTTTACAAACACAATACCGAGATTCAACCCCAAAGCGGTGCAAATGAAAATGACGTTTTAGTCGCCACCCGAAACCACTTTGCACAAAATGAGAGCGTCCGTAAATTTATTTACGAGCAATGTTGGGATGTACTAATATATTTTCCCAAAGTTTTTTATAGAGTCGGGGGTAACGGGCAACAAACGTATGTTCGAGGACGACGAAGAACCCATCGATCTTGAAGCCGATTGCATAGAAACGGGAACAAACCTTGCGGCTAATATGCAAAAGTTATTCTGCAATGACCCACTACGTCGTTGTAACACCCCGCAATTTCGACATAATTATAAACGTTAATTGCACGCATTTTAGGCTAATTCCCTAACTTAGAGTGAATTCACAACACATTTTAGAGATAAGTCTAGCAAAGCCCAACTAGTTAATACGCGTAGTATTACATATTTCGAGACTTGTATAAATACGTACAAAACAATTGGAACAAACGCGACAAAAATATACGACTGTTGATGAACAAAACTGTTTAATAAAATGAAATTATTAAATAAAATTAACGTTTATTAAATATTATGTTGATAATATTTACAAAGTACTTTGTAACGTGAAACATTTATTACGTAAACTGAAACAACTCGAAGCACATCCGTAAAACTAAAATAAAACAAGTTATAATTTTATAATTCAACTAAATTACTTCTATAAAATATCTCAACTAAAAATATATTCGAATACGTATTTAAAGATTTACCAATTAAAAACATTTTAACATTTAATGATCGGGTAAACGAACACGAGCAAAATACCACAAAATTTGGGAGAAAATCCCTCCCCTTTTGATGACAAAAATCAGCCAATACCCCACCAAACATTTCTTTCATTTCAACACTTCCACCAAACACACACACTCTCTCTCTCTCCCTCTTTACCCTCTACACCACCACCATCCAAAACCACCACAAAAACCACCAAAAACTACCACTAAAATACACTAAATCACTTAGCTCCTTTGGAATAAAACGTTCACGAGATCACGAGCTACATTTCTATCTTTTTTAAATCCTCTCGCGACAACTTTGTAAGATCCCGACATTTCTGAAAACTTTTAGATTTCGCTATTTCTTTTGATATCTCGTGTTTATATTACATAATACACCATATTTTAGTGTTTTTATCAACTGAATATGTTCAAGAACCGACTCAAAATGCGTTTTAAAACTCGATTTTGTGACACCCGACGATTTAGGGTTACTGATTAACCCTCTAGAAACCCTAATTACGTGTGTTTAGTTTAGTATTAGGCTAAATACTTGTAATTACTTGTAACTATTTGTATATTTTTATGTGAATATACATCCCCGTAATTGATTTATATTACGCTACGTAATTAGTTGTAATTACGCTTACGCAATTTGGTGAAATTGTGCAAAACAACCGGACGGAGTCCGACACTGCTTAAAATACGACGTTGGTGAAAACATTTCTATAAATAACTTGAATCTATTTTTAGAAGTTATTTATCATATATTATTATTTTAATATAATAATACCCGAAAAACCTAGACGTTTCGATTAAAACGTCTCAAACGCAACGAAAACGCGCAGAACGCGCCCGATAATCGAGACCGATAAATTAACGAATCATTTTTATAAATGTTTTTCAAGTATTTAGAATGAATACATCAAGTGAAAATATTGAAATTTAAATCGTTACTTGAAAACGCGTATTAAACATTTAACACCAAACCGAACGAGTAAACGAACCTAAAACGCCATAAATTAAATTGGGAACAAGAAAATGACCAAAATACCCTTGTATGGGCCCCCTAGGCCGGCCCCCCCATGCCCCCCATGTGCCACATGCC